>CM038669.1:86284644-86884644 GCA_021605145.1 Aegilops bicornis
ACTCCGAAGACATCGACGGTATGGATGCCGGCGCAGAGATTTACCAAGAACCAGCGCCTATAGGGCCTTTGGAAGGCCACCTCGCCTATGACATATACATGGTGGACACCCCAAAAAGAAGGGAATGGCGATGGAACAACGGAGGATGACCCTCCAAGAAGCAGCCTAAGCGCCCGGCATCGGGCGCCATTTAAATCCCGCCAAAGCAAAACGGCGATTCGACACGGAGATAATAACACCCCGGACAAAGGTGCGAAGACAACCCTCCGGCAGGATTCAAAGACAGGAGGAGGGAGAAGCTTCTCCGCAAGTGAGGCTTCTCCGGCAAAGCGATTCTCCGGCAAGGACAGCTCTCCGGCAAGGGACGGCGCAGCGATCCTCGATGGCGGAGACCATGACTGCAGACCCTAGCATGTAATCCTCTTGCTAGAAAACTTTCCTTATGTTCTTCTTCTTCTGATTTTCTTTTTGAATATTTGCTTGACTTTTCTTCATTTTCTGGTCATCAGATCCATCCGCCACAGAGCCAATGGAGACCGAGGCCGCCGGCGAGGAGGACGCGCGCGGCAATACTGACGACGCCGCTGCCATCGGAGAAGAAGCTGGCGCTGACGAGCCCGGGCGAAGAGACCGCCAAAGCTGCCGCCGCAGAGCCGGGCGAGGGGTCCAGCGATCGTGACCGACGGCCCCGAGGCCGCAGGAGCGCCAGCGCCACGCCGACCGCCGATCCCTCCACCGCTGCGGGCCGGGTTCAAGAGCCCCAGCCCGGGCGCCTATTTGAAGGCCGGCGATGGCGTCTTCATCAAGCTCCCATGGGCGTCGAGCTCGAGGGCGCCGGCCGAAGGAGAAACTTTTGATGAAGAGCTGCTCGCCTCCGCTGGACTGACGCTGGTCGACGCACCTAACAGCAGCGTGGCGAAGTCCGAGGAGGAGCAATTGCGGAAGTCATTGTCGCTCTACCGCTACCGACAAGCCAAGCTGGAATCCCGGAAGCGCTTGTCACGGCGGAGCAGACATCGAGAAGCGCGGAGGAGCTCCGGGGCCTCAACCAGAAGCTCTCCGGTCCTGGCGAGGAGCGTGAGCGACTCGCCGAGGAGCGCAAAGCCTTCCTCCTCGAGAAGACCGAAGCTGAGGAGCAACAGCCGCTTGCCGCCGAGAAGCTATCTGCGTAGGAAGGCGAGTTGGCGCAGAGGAAGGTTAATCTTGACAGCCATGAGGAGGATCTAGCCACGCGCGAGCAAACATTTTGCGGGGCTCTCAAGGAAGCAAAGGATGCTTGCCGCAGCCGCCGAGGCCGCCAAGAAGGAGCCGGAGACGAAGGTGATGCAGCTGGAGGCCAATCTCAAGGAGAGAGGCGAGAGCTTGCTGCACTCGGGCATGAGCGCGAGAAGGACGCCTACACTCTTGGCGAGCTGCAGGGCCGTCTCGCCGAGAGGAGCAAGGAGCTCAGCGCCGCCAAGGACTCCAACGCAGATCTTGAGTTGAAGTTGACCACCTTGACTCAGGCCCTGGACGGTGCCAGGGAGCAGGAGGTGGCCTTGAAGGAGAAGATCAAGGCCGACGAGGCGCTCTTGGCGAAAGTGCTGCCGCCTGCAATACCTTTAGGGAGAATGTGGAGCACTCGGACCGAGGGTCTCGTGGATGTTGTTGTAGCCATCGACGGGGAGTCATGGGCGCTTGGGGATGGAGGATCTTGGATATTCCTCCGATGAGCACCTCCGACCCAGCCAAGCTCAGCTTGTTCTTCAAGGGCGTGCAGGACGGCCCTCCAGCGACTCGGAAGAAATCCCAAAGCAGCTGGCCGAGGAGTCGCGCCAGATCTGCTGGAGCTCTTCAAAAGGTGCTGATGAAGGTGGCCTTCCGCAACCCAGGCCTCAACCTCACCAACGTCCTCAAGTCCTTGCCGCCGGATGCTAATGTGGAAGCGCTCAAGACCCTTGTCGCACCCATCGTGGACAGGGTGAGCGGGATCAAGAGGGTTGAGGGCGACCGCGTAGATTAGGCCGCCTGCTTTCTCTTTTTCTTGCTGCTGCTGGTCATGTTATGAGAACAATCTATTAGAGCTGCAACAAGCTATCTTGTAATATAACTCTATTTCGGGTAGCAATTGCTATGTTATTTCCTTTACTTGGTTCCTTCCTTTGTATGTTTTTGCCCTCACGCTTTTAGGGAACTTGTCGGTAGCAGGCACAGGCAGTCATGAGCGCTTGAGTGCGGACGTCAAAGACTTCTTTGGCGGTGCTGCTACATTAAGAAACCTTGTCGCAACTAGTCGCAGCTCACTTAAGTTGTTGAGCGGACTCGAAACAAAGTAAGGGCGCAACTAGCTACGAGTTGGTTTCTCCGCCGCAGGTTTTTCCATACAAAGTACGGTCGCTCGAGGAAGATAACTTAAAATTTTAAAACTGATTGCTCAGACTTTAGCAACTTAGCTTTTCTGTCGTTTGCTTCCCAGTAAGGCTAGACTTCCTTGAGCAACGCTTGGTCCACACCACTTCCTTGAGCGACGCTTGGTCCACATCATTATCTTCTCCTTTCCCCCCGGCAAACTTGTGGGCGAGGGAACCTTCCTTTCTTTGAGAAAGAGAAAGAAGAGAAAATAAAGATATGGAGCCTTATGGCTCGTTATTGCTTACCGGGGTAGGTGCTGCACAAAGTGTCGATAACACATGCAAAATAGAAGTAGAAAGCATGAAATTGACAAGATGTGCGAAGCACATTAGCTTTACTTATGCACGGGTCTGCGCTCGCTTTGTACAAAGGATTACATGCAACATCGGCAAGACTTGTACAAGGTGGTTGCGGAACAGGTTCCGCAACCGCGCTTTCTACGGGTAAAACTTATGAAGATGCTCAATGTTCCAGAGTTGCTCACCGAATGCCATCTTCGGTCTCAAAGCGGACAGCGCCAGGCCTAGTGACTTGTTTCACCCGGTAAGGGCCTTCCCACTTCAAGGCCAACTTGTTGGAATTCTTGGCGGATCGAGCGCCCAAGAACAAGGTCGCCTTCCTCGAGACTTCGGCATTAACTTTGTGGCTATGGTAGTGGCGCAAAGCTTGTCGGTATCGAGCAGCTCAGACAAAGACTCAAGACGGTCCTCCTCAAGGAAGCAGCGTCATCTTGTCGCAATCGCTCTTGCTCAAGCTCATCATAAGCGAGCACTCGAGGTGATCCGTATCACGAGTTCCGTGGGGAGAACTGCCTGCGCTCCATAGACTAGAGCGGAAGGTGTCCGCCGATGGCTCGATTTGGCGTCGTCTGATCGACCAAAGAACCACCGGCAGCTCCTCAATCCAGTTCTTTCCGCACTTGTGCAGCACATCGAAAGTTACGGTCTTGAGCCGCGACAAGCACTTCAGCATTCGCCCTCTCCGCTTGACCGTTACTTCTCGGATGAGCAACAGAAGCGAAGCAGACCTTGGCGCCAAGATCTTGGACGTACTGCATGAAGGTGCGGCTCGTGAATTGTGTGCCATTGTCGGTGATGATCCTGTTAGGGATTCCGAAACGGCAAACAATCGACCTGAAGAACTTGACTGCTGACTGTGTTGTCACCTTCCTCACTTCTTCCACTTCCGGCCACTTTGTGAACTTGTCGATTGCAACGTACAAGTACTCAAAGCCCACCACAGCTCGGGAAAGGGGCCGAGGATGTCGAGCCCCGGACCGAAAATGGCCAGGATAAAGGGATCGTCTGGAGAGCTTGAGCTGGCTAGTGTATCTGCTTGGAATGGAACCGCACGCTTCACACTTGGTTACTTGTGCAGTTGCATCCCGGAGGCTGTCGGCCAAAAGAAACCTTGCCGAACGCTTTGCGGCAAGTGCTCGCACCAATGTGGTGACCACATATGCCTCCATGTATCTCTCGCCAACAGCTTTTGTCCGTCTTCCCGGTGAATACACTTCAATTTCACACCGTTGAGTCTTCTTACATGCAGTGTGTTGTCGACAAACTGGTACATACTTGATCGCCGGGCTACTCTTTCCGCTTCTTCTTGCTCTTCGAGAAGTTCTCTGTCTCAAGGAAACGGACAATTTGTTGTGCCCATGTTGGAGCTTCGCGGCTCGACAACAAGGACTAAAGGCACATCTCGCCGCTATGGGAACATCTGCTTCCACGGCGAGAACTCGCGGCTCACCGAGCTTGGCGTTCCCGGCAAGCTTGCCGGAGCAAAACTTGTCGGGAGCGTCTGCTTCAACGGAACAAACCCTAGGGCTTGCCGAAGCAGACTACTCCTCAGCACCCTTGGTGTTGATCTTGAGGACCTTCTTGATGGCGACTTCGGGAAGCTCTGCCGGAAATTAGCCACCAGAGATCAACTTCCTCTTCTTGCTCTGTCCGGTTGATGGTGTTAAAGACGGTTGAGTCAGCTTGAGCACAAAAATCCCTGGTTCCATAGGTAACTTAAGTGCAGCGCACTTCGACAGGCCATCGGCAATGTCGTTCTGAGCTCTTGGAACATGTTCCATTTGTAGGCCGTCAAAGTGTTCTTCTAGCTTTCTCACTTCATCAACATAAGCTTCCATCGACGGACTCTGATAACTCTTGTTCACTTGGCGGATGACAAGTCGTGAGTCACCACGACAATGAGCTTCTTGATCCCAAGGTCTATCATGATCTCGAGACCGGCAAGCAAACCTTCATACTGCAGTATTGTTTGTTGCTTGCTCCTTGGGAAAGTGCATCTGGACTACGTGCTTGAGGTGCTCTCCGGTGGGTGCAACAAGTAGCACGCTCAAGACCGGGCGCCTTTGCAGCGAGAAGGCACCATCAAAGTACATCAGCCACTCTTTGCTTGCTTCCTTAACGGGATGCTCGTTTCGAATTTCTTCATCTTGTGTTGGCGCCCATTCTGCTATGAACTCCGCCAATGCTCGCTTTGGATAGTTGAAGTGCTCTCAAACTTGAGGCCAAAGCTTGACAGTTCCAGTGCCCACTCGACAATCCCACTGTTGCCTCTGGATTTTGCAAGATCCTCTTCGCCGAAAACGCAGTGACGATTGTGATCTCATGTGCTCGGAAGTAATGGCGCAGCTTTCGAGGCCATGAGGAGGCCGAAGCAATTTCTGCACACCGTAGTACCTTGACCTAGCCTCGCAGAAGGGAATCGACAAAGTAAACCGGGCGCTGCACCATTCTTTCTCAGATCTTCTCATGCGTCTGCGTAGATCCATCCTTGTCGGGACCAGAGCTTGCCGGTGAAGCCCCCTGCCGTCGCTGGATGCGCTCGCCATGGTTGCTAGCTCATCATCCGCCTCCCTCTCCGCTACTAACGCAGCACTGACCACTTGATTGGTTGCCGCTATATATAGCAGCAACTTCTCTTGTGGCTAGGTGCGACAAGTGTTGGAGTGGAGGACAGGTATCTCTTTAAGTCCTGCAGCGCAGCCTCCGCTTCCGGAGTCCATTTCATCGGACCTGCCTTTTTCAAAATTTTGAAAAATGGCAGGGCGCCTTCAGCAGAACCTAGAGATAAACCTGCCGAGAGCAGCTACGCAACCGCAAGTCTTCGTACATCCTTGACGCGCTTTGGTGCTTCAATCTGCTCAATGGCCTTGATCTTGTCGGGATTGGCTTCAATTCCCCGCTGAGACCACGAAGAACCCGAGAAGCTTGCGGAAGGGACTCCAAACACACACTTCTCGGGGTTGAGCTTGAGGTCGATCTTGCAGATTTGCAAAGGTTTCGTCTAAATCTTGAATCGAGTCGCCTTTGTCCTTGCTTTTGACCACTATGTCATCCATGTAGGCTTCCACATTTATGTGCATTTATGGCTCAAAAGTGTCATGGACTACTCTTGCAAATGTTGAACCAGCATTCTTTGATCCGAAAGGCATCCGTGACGAAATAAAGATAAAGTGCCACATGGGGTGATGAATGCGGTCTTCTCCTCATCCTCTTCTGCCATGAAGATCTGATGATATCCCGAGTATGCATCCGTAAATGAAAGCAAATCACATCCGCCGTGGAGTCAACAATCTGGTCGATCTTGGCGGCAAGGAAATGGGTCTTTGGGACAAGCTTTATTAACATCGGTAAAGTCGATACAAAGCCTCCATTTCCGCTTTGCCTTCTTGATATATAACTACAGGATTGGCCAACCACGTAGGATGGAGCACTCCTCGACAAGGCCTCGCCGCTTCCAATTTCTTGATTTCTTCTGCGATGAATTCTTGGCGCTCCACTGCCGCTTCGACTTTCGCTTCGCTGACGGGCGCGCGATGAGGACAAACGGCAAGATGGTGCTCAATTACTTTCCTGGGAACACCGGGATGTCGGGGCGGTTGCCACGCAAACACGCCGACGTTCGCCCGCAGGAAAGCAACGAGCGCCTTCCTATTTAGGGTCGAGAGTGGCACCGATGGTGAAGGTACCACCAAAGGTTGCCCTCCTGGCGTATACACCTTCTTGGTCTCTGGTGGAGCTGCCATCGCCTTACGAGCAAGAACTCAATACACTCAGACATGCAGCAAAGAGGAGTGTTATCTCTCCGGAGAGCTCCGGCCGGGTAAACTGCTCGTGTGCTTCGCCTCGATCTGCTCTTCGTGCGACCTCCGCCCCCCGCCGAACCGAAAGGGGCTCGGTCCGCCGGTCCCATAGGTGTTCGTGGGCCAGATCAGCTTTCCCGACATCAGGTTTATCTCTAGGTCTGCTGAGCGCGCCCTGCCATTTTTCAAAATTTTGAAAAAGGCAGGTCCGATGAAATGGACTCCGAAAGCGGAGGCTGCGCTGCAGGACTTGAAGAGATACCTGTCCTCCACTCCAACACTTGTCGCACCTAAGCCACAAGAGAAGTTGCTGCTATATATAGCGGCAACCAATCAAGTGGTCAGTGCTGCATTAGTAGCGGAGAGGGAGGCGGATGATGAGCTAGCAACCATGGCAGATGCATCCAAATGACGGCGGGGGCTTCACCGGCAAGCTCTGGTCCCGACAAGGATGGATCTACGCAGACGCATGAGAAGATGCGAGAAAAGAATGGTGCAGCGCCCATTTACTTTTGTCGGGCCATACGCAAGGGGCTAGGTCAAGGTACTCTGGTGTGCGAAAATTGCTTTTCGGCCTCCTCATGGCCTCGAGAAAGCTGCGCCATTACTTCCGGGCACATGAGATCACAGCCGCCACTGCTTTTCGGCTGAAGAGGATACCGCAAAATCCAGAGGCAACGGGCAGGATTGTCGAGTGGGCATCGAACTGTCAAGCTTTGGCCTCAAGTTTGAGAGCACTTCAACTATCCAAAGCGAGCATTGGCGGAGTTCATAGCAGAATGGACGCCAACACAAGATGAAGAAATTCCAGAAACTTGAGCATCCCCGTCGAGGAAGCAAGCAAAGAGTGGCTGATGTACTTTGATGGTGCCTTCTCGCTGCAAGGCGCCCGGTCTTGAGCGTGCTACTTGTTGCACCCACCGGAGAGCACCTCAAGCACGTAGTCCAGATGCACTTTCCCAAGGAGCAAGCAACAAACAATACTACAGAGTATGAAGGTTTGCTTGCCGGTCTCGGATCGCAGAGACCTTGGGATCAAGAAGCTCATTGTCAGGGGTGACTCATAGCTTGTCATCCGCCAAGTGAACAAGAGTTATCAGAGTCCGTTGATGGAAGCTTATGTTGATGAAGTGAGAAAGCTAGAAGAACACTTTGACGGCTTACAAATGGAACATGTTCCAAGAGCTCAGAACGACATTGCTGATGGCCCGTCGAAGTGCGCTGCACTTAAGTTACCTGTGGAACCAGGGATTTTTGTGCTCAAGCTGACTCAACCGTCTTTAACACCATCAACCGGACAGAGCAAGAAGAGGAAGTTGATCTCTGGTGGCTAATTTCCGGCAGAGCTTCCCGAAGTCGCCATCAAGAAGGTCCTCAAGATCAACACCAAGGGTGCTGAGGAGCAGTCTGCTCCGGCAAGCCCTAGGGTTTGTTCCGTTGAAGCAGACGCTCCCGACAAGTTTTGCTCCGGCAAGCTTGCCGGGAACGCGTCAAGCTCCTACCGAGCCGAGGTTCTCACCGTGGAAGCAGATGTTCCCGCAGCAGCAGATGTGCCTTTAGTCCTTATTGTCGAGCCGCAAGCTCCAGCATGGGCACGCAGATTGTCCGCTTCCTTAGACAGAGAACTTCCCGAAGAGCAAGAACAAGCGGAAAGAGTAGCCCGGTAGTCAAGTATGTACCAGTTTGTCGACAACACACTGTACAGAAGAAGACTCAACGGTGTCAAATTGAAGTGTATTCACCGGGAAGACGGACAAAAGTTGTTGGCAGAGATACATGGAGGCATATGTGGTCACCACATTGGCGCCAGAGCACTTGCTTACAAAGCTGCTCCAAGAAGGTTTCTTTTGGCCGACAGCCCTCCAGACACAACTGCACAAGTAACCAAGTGTGAAGCGTGCGGTTCCATTCCAAGCAGATACACCAGCCAGCTCAAGCTCTCCGCATAATCCCTTTATCCTCGCCATTTTCGGTCCGGGGCTCGACATCCTCGCCCCTTTCCCGAAGCTGTCGGGGCTTTCCCGACTTGTACGCGTTGTAATCGACAAGTTCACAAAGTGGCCGGAAGTGGAAGCAGTGAGGAAGGTGACAGCACAGTCAGCAGTCAAGTTCTTTAGGTCGATTGTTTGCCGCTTCGGGATCCCTAACAGGATCATCACCGACAACGGAACGCAATTCACGAGCCGCACCTTCATGCACTACGTCCAAGATCTTGGCGCCAAGGTTCCGCTTTCGCTTACATTGCTCATCCGAGAAGTAACGGTCAAGCGGAGAGGGCGAATGTTGAAGTGCTGCGCGGGCTCAAGACTAGAACTTTCGACAGGCTGCACAAGTGCGGAAAGAACTGGATTGAGGAGTTGCCGGTGGTTCTTTGGTCGATCAGGACGACGCCAAATCGAGCCATCGCCGACACCTTTCGCCTAGTCTATGGAGCAGAGGCAGTTCTCCCCACGGAACTCAGATACGGATCACCTCGAGTGCTCGCTTATGATGAGCTTGAGCAAGAGCGATATGCGATAAGATGACGCTACCGCTCCTTGAGGAGGATCGTCTTTAGGTTGTTGCACGAGCTGCTCGATACCAGCAAGCTTTGCGCCGCTACCATAGCCGCAAAGTTAATGCCAGAAGTCTCGAGGAAGGCGACCTTTGTTCTTCGCTGCGTTCAGTCCGCCAAGAATTCCAACAAGTTGACGCCAAAGTGGGAAGGCCCTTACCGGGTGAAACAAGTCACTAGGCTTGGCGTTGTCCGCTTTGAGACCGAAGATGGCATTCCGTGAGCAACTCCTGGAACATTGAGCATCTTCGTAAGTTTTACCCATAGAGGCGCGGTTGCGGAACCTGTTCCGGCAACCACCTTTTGTACAAGTCTTGCCGATGTTGCATGTAATCCTTTGTACAAAGCCGCGCAGCACCCGTGCATAGATAAAGCTAATGTGCTTCGCACATCTTGTCAATTTCATTCTTTCTACTTCTATTTTGCATGCGTTATCTGACACTTTGTGCAGCACCTACCCCGGTAAGCAATAACGAGCCATAAGGCTCCATATCTTTATTTTCTCTTCTTTCTCTTTCTCAAAGAAAGGAAGGTTCCCTCGCCCACAAGTTTGCCGGGGGGAAAGGAGAAGATAATGGTGTGGGCCAAGCTTCGCTCAAGGAAGTGGTGTGGACCAAGCGTCGCTCAAGGAAGTCTAGCCTTGCCGGGAAGCAAACGACAGAAAAGCTAAGTTGCTAAAGTTTGAGCAATCAGTTTTAAAAAATTTAAGTTATCTTCCTCGAACGACCGTACTTTGTATGGAAAACCTGTGCGCGGAGAAACCAACTCGTAGCTAGTTGCGCCCTTACTTTGTTTCGAGTCCGCTCAACAACTTAAGTGAGCTGCGACTAGCTGCGACAAGGTTTCTTGTCGGTAGCAGCACCGCCAAAGAAGGTCGCGACGTCTCAGACTCGGCCATGGCTCAGTGCTCATACCGACAAGTTCCCTAAAAGCGAGGGCAAAACATACAAAGGAAGGAACCAAGT
Organism: Aegilops bicornis; assembly: GCA_021605145.1. Taxonomy (NCBI): domain Eukaryota; kingdom Viridiplantae; phylum Streptophyta; class Magnoliopsida; order Poales; family Poaceae; genus Aegilops; species Aegilops bicornis. The sequence continues at coordinate 86,294,654 of CM038669.1, forward strand.
AAAGGAAATAACATAGCAATTGCTACCGAAATAGAGTTATATTACAAGATAGCTTGTCGCAGCTCTAATAGATTGTTCTCATAACATGACCAGCAGCGGCAAGAAAAAGAGAAAGCGGGCGGCCTAATTCCACGCTGATCACCCTCAACCCTCTTGATCCCGGCCACCCTGCCCATGATGGGTGCGACAAGGGTCTTGAGCGCTTCCACATCAAAGATCCGGCGGCAAGGACTTGAGGACGTTGGTGAGGTTGAGGCCTGGGTTGCGGAAGGCCACCTTCATCGGCACCTTTTGAAGAGCTCCAGCGCAGATCTGCGCGACTCCTCGGCCAGCTGCTTTGGGATTTCTTCCTGAGTCATTGGAGGGCCGTCCACCATGCCCTTGAAGAACAAGCTGAGCTTGGCGCTGGGTCGGAGGTGCTCATCGGAGGAATATCCAAGATCCTCCATCCCCGGCTGCGCCACTCCTCGTCGATGGCTGCAGAACATCCACGAGACCCTCGGTCCGGTGCTCCACATTCTCCCTAAAGGTATTACAGGCGGCGGCGAAGACTTCGCCCGGCAGCGCCTCGTCGGCCTTTATCTTCTCCTTCAAGGCCACCTCCTTCCCCTCGGGCGCCTCCCAGCGCCAGAGTCAAGGTGGTCGGCTTCAACTCAAGATCTGCGTTGGAGTCCTTGGCGGCGCTGAGCTCCTTGCTCCTCTCGGCGAGACGGCCTGCCGCCGCCAAGAGTGTAGGCATCCTTCTCGCGCCATGCCTCGAGTGCAGCAAGCTCCTCGCCGCTCTCCTTGAGATTGGCCTCCAGCTGCATCACCTTCGTCTCCGGCTCCTTCTTGGCGGCCTCGGCATGCGGCAGCATCCTTTGCTTCCTTTAGAGCCCCGCCAAATGTTTGCTCGGCGTGGCTAGATCCTCCTCATGGCTGTCAAGATTAACCTTCCTCTGCGCCAACTCGCCTTCCTGCTTGAGATAGCTTCTCGGCGGCAAGTCAGCTGTTGCTCCTCAGCTTGACCTTCTCGAGGAGGAAGGCTTTGCGCTCCTCGGTGAGTCGCCTCCGCTCCTCTACCAAGGACCGGAGAGTTTCTGGTTGAGGCCTCAAGCTCCTCCATGGCGCTTCTCGATGTCTGCTCCCGCCTTCCACGATAAGCGCTTCCGGGATTCCAGCTTGGCTTGTCGGGCGCGGTAGAGCGACAGCAGCTTCCGCAGCAGCTGCTCCTCCTCAGACTCGCCGCTGCTGCTGTTTGGTGCGTCGACCAGCGTCACTCCAGCGGAGGCGAGCAGCTCTTCATCAAAACTTTCTCCTTCGGCGGCCACAGAGCTCGACGCCCATGGGAGCTTGATGAAGACGCCATCGCCGCCTTCAAATAGGCGGCCGGGCTGGGGCTCTTGGAGCCCGGACAGCTGCCGGGCGGAGGGATCGGCGGTCGGTGTAGCGCTGGCGCTCCTGCGGCCTCAGGGCCGTCGGTCGATCGCGGACCTCGCCCGGCTTCTGCGGCGGCAGCTGGCGGTCTCTTCACGGCGGGCTCGTCAGCGCCATCTTCTTCTCCGATGGCAGCAGCGTCGTCAGTATTGCCGCGCGCGTCCTCCTCGCTAGCGGCCTCGGTCTCCATTGGCTCTGTGGCGGATGGATCTGACGACCGGAAAATGAAGAAAAGTCAAGCAAATATTCAAAAGAAAATCGTAAGAAGAAGAACACAAGGAAAGTTTTCAAGCAATAGGATTACACTGTGCTAGGGTCTGCAGTCATGGTCTCCGCCAGAGGATCGCTGGTGTTGTCCCTTCTTGGGAGAGCTGTCCCTTCTTGGAGAACTGCCCCTTGCCGGAGAAGCCTCCCTTGCGGAGAAGCAGCTCCCTTGCCGGGAATCCTCCCTTGGCGGTGTACTCAAGCAGAAGGTATGTCAGAGCGGCTTGAGGCACTCTGGTAAAGCTGCTGCTGCTCCTACACAAATCAGCCGATATCAGCAAAGAAAGGGCACCCATGCACGCCTAACAGCAGGAAGTAAACCATATACTTACGCTACGGGCTGCGCTGGGGGCTGCTTTGAGGAAGAGTTGCCGCGTCCGGCAAGGTGATCTCGGACGCGCCTCCTGCTGTCGCGGTGGGTTCTTCCTCGATGACAATCACCGGGGCCTTGGCTCTCTTCGACGCTCTCACGGGCGGCGTCACGAAAAGGAATGGGTTCAGAGTGAAGCAAATCAGATACAAGACAAAGCAACAAGCGAAGAACTACAAATGCTGCAAAGAATCCTACTCTTCTTCTTCCTCGTCGGAGCTGAGCGGAGAGATCAAATTCTGGCTCGCCTCGATGCTGACGAGGCGGAGGAGTAGGTTCCCTTGGCCGCTTGGCGGGAAGCGAAGCGGTGGTCTGCGAAGGCCCCGCTCCAGTTGCCGGCGGCGTGAGGTGCTCCAGCAACACTTGATGCTTGCAGCGGTGGGCCGCGTCATGGGCGGCTGTTGAACCGTCTGCCGCCCGCTAAGTCTCCGGCCTTGCGAGACGCCTTCTTGGTGGAGCTGGGGCTCCGCCGCAGCAAGCTGTGCGAAGGAGGAGGAGGCGCCCTCGGCGGGCTCGCCGACTCAGCCAGGCCCGACAAGCTCTTCCTTGCCGCAAACTCCCTCGCTCGACAAGGCTTGCTGCCTCTGCTGCCTCTGCCTCCTCCACGGTGAATCCGAACTTCGCCCGGTAGCGGCGCCTGCTGCCGCCTCTTCCAGCACAGTGGCGCGCGCATCTCATCGTCGGTGGTGTCGCGGGTGAGGCTCTTACATTCATCGGGGCGGACCGGCACTTCTACTAGGCTGTCAAAGAACACTCGACGACGTCATCTGCGAGGCTCTTGCCGGGTTGGAGCGATTCCATGCGAGTCGCTAACGGCATCATTGCACGGATGCGGTCGAGCGAGGAATTGTTGCACAGCGGGACGACATTCTTCGGCAACCTGAACGCTCCGGGATGCTCAGGATCATGCTTGAACAGCTCCAGGAGCATCGCGTCCAGTTCCAGGACAGTGAAATTGAAGTTGAGGCCCGGGTGTAGCCTCAGGATATCCGCCGCGTTCTGGAACTCCCAGGCGGGTCTCCTCCTCTCCTGCAGGGGGGCGATGCGGCGACGAAGGAAATCTACACCAACGGCACCTACAGTGAGTCCGGCAAGCCTCCGGCGTAGGATCCGGATGACGGCAATCTTGACCTAAGCGTCTTAGGGCCAGACTGCTCCAATCATTGCCGCGAACAACTGAGGTTTGGCGCTGGGCGGTAAACGGCTGCGGGTTCTCTTCGACAATCCAGCACCAGACTGCTCTCCACTCATCCCAGTTGCTGCGGAGCTCTCCCCAGATAAGCTTCCTTCTTGCGGTCCTCGAGATCCAGGCGATCCCACCGGAAAGAGGCTCCCTCTCTCAACTCGGGGCATAAAGAAGTGGCGGAAAAGGGCTACATTTGGATGGACTCCGACAAAGTTTTCGCAGAGATGTGCGAAAACTGCCATGGTCAGAACAGCATTGGGGGTGAAGTCAAGGAGGCGGAACCCGTAGGTGTTCATGATATCGCAGAAAAATTCAGAGAAAAGGCGGGCAGAGCCCGCGAGAAGAACAGCTGTGAAGAAAGGGTACCCATTCGGAGCCAGCCCGGCAAAGCTGGGAGTACCTTTCAGGCGCTGGATGCGCCGTCTCCGTCGACCAGAAGAGGTAGTAGTACTCCTCGGCCTCCTCGCGCGTAGCTGGGGAAAAAGATTGCCCGCTCCTCCTTCGCAAGAAGGCCGCAAGCGCCTCGGCCGACTTCACGGCCTTCCCTTGTCGGCTTTGAGCCATGACGGAGGTGGTGAGGAGATCGGCGGCGTTGGTGATCTTTGGTGGCGATGAAGTGAGCGCTGCTCTCTCTTCCGCCTTGGGAAGAAGGGGGAGGCAGCGGGGGTTTTTCGAGATTGGACAGCAACTGGCGAGATGGGCGAACTGCCCATGTTTCCCCTACTTATAAAGAGGGAGGGGGCGGACGTTCCGTCTTTTCGAATAAAGAAACCACCCACGATCTCTCACACGACATCGCATTCGACGCGTGCCGTTCGTGGAGGGCGTGGTGGGTCCGGGGTGAGTTACGGTGTAACCCAGGCCGCGCGTGCCCGTGCCCTGTTTTGGGCCCGGCCGCTGGCGCTTCGGCACCGTGTGGCCCAGCCGGGGCTCTGTCGGTGTACTAGAGTAGGGGTACCCTAGTATCCCGAACTTGTGCACGGCAGTTGCAGCCCTCAGCGGCAAGGCTTACCGGTGACCGCCAAGGTCCTCCGTGGTTCCTTTGGAGCCATTCAAGAACAAAGTATTCAAGCCAAGGAGACAAGGCCCGGCAAGAGGAGCTTGCGGGAAGGCCACCCAAGGCACCTAGGAGACAAGGCCCGGCAAGAGGAGCTTGCCGGGAAGGCCCGTGAGCGTCAAGCTTCCAGACGCGACAAGACAACAACCGCGGCAAAGGCGCTTGCATGGCAGACATCACCACTCTATACTGCGCTCCAGCACATCCACTAACGTGTCGCATACAGGACCTTTCGGTAGCGTGGCAGCGGCCGACAAGATTGCCATCGTGGCAAGCGGTGGCGCCCACAGCGGTCCCTTTACGCCTTTGTTAGGCGGCGTGACGGGCATTTAATGCCTTTGTCCCCTGCCGCCGGGGTTAGGTATGATACACTGTACAAGTAGCTGTACCAACCACTCCTTTTCCATTTTACCCTTGTCTACGTTGCCACCTGTCGGAGACCCTTTAGCATATAAAAGGAGGCCCATGCGCAACGAGGGGAGGGGGAGAGGTTGGAAGCCGAGAACACTCACGCCGGTCTCGTTAGCAGCGGTGGTGTGTCTTGTAGCACTCAGCGCTCTGAGCAAGAACTCAATACACTCGAGACATGCAGCGGTAGGAGTGTTATCTCTCCGGAGAGCTCCGAGCTGGGTAAACTACTCGTGTGCTTCGCCTCGACCGCTCTTCGTGCGACCTCCGCCCCCACCGAACCGAAAGGGGCTCGGTCCGCCCGGTCCCATAGGTGTTCGTGGGCGGAATCAGCTTACTATCGATCCTCCTGCTTGAGTATTCTCTCCGGGAGTCTCCTCCCTTCCTCAAGACGTGCACACTTGTCGGCCAGGGCATATAGCTCACTTGGCGTCTACGATCTTGCACATCGCCATCTCCTCCCGCATCCTGCGGTTTTCAGCGCTCGATGGAACGCGCTGATTATCATGGCAGGGTGGACATCTGGGATGTTGTCTTTGTCTGTGGCTGAATCTCTGAATGTACTTGCGCAGGGGCTCTCCTTCCTTCTGGGCGAGCATATGAAGGTCGCTTTCTTGGCCATGGGGCTTGTGGCCGCCTGTAAAGGCGCCGACAAACTGATGGCATAGATCTGCCCAAGAGGATATGGAGTTGTCCGGAAAGTGCATGAGCCAGGATCTGACATTGGGCTTGAGCACCAGCGGGAAATAGTTGGCCAGGATCTTGTCGTCTCACCCCCCGGCAGCTTGCACCGCGATGGTGTAGATGCTGAGGAACTCCGACGGATGCGTCTTGCCGCCGTACTTCTACGCATGCGTCGGCAGAAATTCTTCTTGCCGGGCCCTTTGGACTTGCCGCAGCTCACGCAGTGAACGCAGGGCAACCTACAACGTCTGACAAGTCGCCTGGTTCCCCTGGCGCATGCATGTCGACAGAGGGCCCATCATGCTGGTCGGATTGACGCTGCGCTTCTCTTCGGCGCTCGATGCGAGTTCGAGCGTCTTCTTGCTGTCGTTCGTGAAGAACTTGGCGCTGATCGCGACGAGCTCGTGGATCCGATGATGCGGTGGAGTCGCTGTCGAGGTGGATCCGGCGAGTCGGTGATCTTGGCCTTCGGGGCGGAGAGTGCATGGTGGTTGCACCCCCACCGGTTTCGTCGCCACCGGCTCGTGTTTGGCAGTCCTGCCACGGCAACGATGCACTCGGCTGCCGCGGAGCGTCGCCGTTGGCAAAGCCGATGAGACTCTGAATGGTGGCCCTCCATTCATCGACCTTGTCGGCTGTTGGAGGGTAATCCAGGGGCAGTTGAGCTCTCGCCAAAGCTTCTGCTGGAGTGGTGGGTGGCAGTGGCGAACGGCGCGAGGAGCGGGATATGCTCGGACTTCTGACTATGTTAGAAGGAGCGGTATCCCGTCCAGGCGACCGTGCCTCGCTCGCGCCAGCATGTTGGCGTGCATGCTGATCTTGAGCATCCCGAGATCCACCTGCTCGATCTTGGCCCAACGAGCGTATGGCACTGTGAATACCATGTATTTGTCGGTCCCGCGCCTCCTGAGACGGGCGCGGTGCATGTACGGACGCCGAGGTCTGCGCAGCCTTGTCCTTGGACTTGGCAGCACCGTGGGCTCCCCCGTCGATGTCCATTCTTCCGTCGGCGTCTACCCCACCACCCGTTTGCTCCGGTGGTGGTGGGTTCAACGCGGACGGAACATCTGCCACATGTCGATGAAGATGATGAAGATCTAGCTCGTGTGGACGCCGGATCAGGTTCACACAATCTCAACGCCCCCTACCTGGCGCTCCAAAGATGTCGGGGAAGCATAGTCGAGCGAGCCCGCCGAGGGCGCCTCCTCCCCTCCTTCAGACAGCTTGCCGCGAGCGAAGCCCCCAGCTCCACCAAGAAGGCGTCTCCGCAAGGCGGAGGCGTGGCGAAGCGGCGGCGGGTCAACAACCCGCCCGCGCATGATGCGCTCCACCGCGGCAAGCTTGTTGCTGAGGGCACCTCACGCCGCTGCGGCAACTGGAGCAGGGCCCTCGCAGACTTCCGCTTCTGCTCCCGGCAAGCGGCCAAGGTAACCTACTCCTCCGCCTCGTCGTACTGGAGGCGAGCCAGAATTTGATCTCTCCGGCGCCAGCTCCGACGAGGAAGAAGAAGAGTAAGATTCTTTGCAGCATTTGTAGTTCTTCGGCTTGTTGCTTTGTCTTGTATCTGATTTGCTTCACTCTGAACCCATTCCTTTTTAGGACGCTGGCCCAGAGAGCGTCGAAGAGAGCCAAGGCCCCGGTGATTGTCATCAAGGACGAACCCACCGCGACAGCAGGAGGCGCGTCCGAGATCACCTTGCCGGACGCGGCAACTCTTCCTCAAAGCAGCCTCCAGCGCAGCCCCCAGCGTAAGTATATGGTTTACTTCCTGCTGTTAGGCGTGCATGGGTGCCCTTTCTCTGTTGCCTCTGCCTCCTCCACGGTGAATCCAAACTCGCCCGCGGCAGCGGCTGCTGCCGCTTCTTCCAGCCTGTTGGCGATGCGCTGCATCTCATCATCGGTGGTGTCGCGGGTGAGGCTCTTCTGTTCATCGGGGCGGACCGGCACTTCTACGGTTGTCAAAGAACACTCGCCGACGTCATCTGCAGGCTCTTGCCAGGTTGGAATGATTTCATGCGAGTCGCTGACATGGCATCATTGCACGGATGCGGTCGAGCAAGGAATTGTTGCACGGCGACGACATTCTTCGCAACCTTCGCGCTCCGGGATGCTCGGGATCGTGCTTGAACAGCTCAAGAGCATCGCGTCCAGTTCAGGGCAGTGAAATTGAAGTTGAGGCCCGGGCGCAGCCTCATGATATCCGCCGGCGTTACGGAACTCTAGGCAGGTCTCCTCCTCTCCTGCGGGGCGATGCGGCGAAGGAAATCTGCGCCAACGGCGCCTGATGAAGTCCGACAAGCCTCAGCGTGAGATCCGGATGACGGCAATCTTCAGCCTAAGCGTCTTAGGGGCGGTACTGCTCCAATCGCTGTTGCCAAGACCATCGAGGTTTTGGTATTTGGGCGATGGCGGCTGCGAAGTTCTCCTCGACAATCCAGCACCGGTCTGCTCTCCACTCATCCCATTTGCTGCGGAGCTCTCCCTCAGATAAGCTTCCTTCTTGCGGTCCTTGAGATCCAGGCGATCCCACCGGAAAGAGGCTCCCTCTCTCAACTCGGGGCATAAAGAAGTGGCGGAAAAAGGGCTACGTTTGGATGGACTCCGACAAAGTTTTTGCAGAGATGTGCGAAAACTGCCATGGTCGAAACAGCATTGGGGGTGAAGTCAAGGAGGCGTAACCGTAGGTATTCATGATATCGTAGAAAAATTGAGAGAAAGGCGGGCAGAGCCCGCAGAGAAGAACATGAAGAAAGGGTACCCATTCGAGCCAGGTTCAGCAGCTGGGAGTACCTTCGTCTTGGCGCTGGATGCCCTCGCGTCTCCGTCGACCGGAAGAGGTAGTAGTACTCCTCGGCTCCCTCATGGCAAGTGAGGGGAAGATTGCCCGCTCCTTCAAGAGCGCCGCAAGCCGCTGCGCCTCGGCCGACTTCACGGCCTTCCCCTTGTCGGCTTTCGGAGCCATGGCAGAGGTGGTGAGGGAGATCGACGGCGTTGGTGATGCTGGTGGCGATGGGGGGCGGAGCGCTGCTCTCTCTTCAGCCTTGGGAAGAAGGGGGAAGCAGCGGGGGTTTTTCGAGATTGGACAGCAACTGGCGAGATGGGCGAACTGCCCCTGTTTCCCCTACCTGGCGCGCCAAAGATGTCGGGGAAGCTGATCTGGCCCACGAACACCTATGGGACCGGTGGATCGAGCCTTTTCCGGTTCGTGGGCGGAGGTCGCACGGCGTAGATTGACGCGAAGCACGAGCAGATTTACCCGGCTTCGAGCTCTCCGGAGAGATAACACTCCTACTGCTGCATGTCTGAGTGTATTGAGTTCTTGCTCAGGAGCGCTGAGTGCTACAGTACACACCAGCTGCTAACGAGACCGAGCGTGAGTGTTCTCTGGCTTCGAACCTCTCCCCCCTCCCCTACGTTGCGCATGGGCCTCCTTTTATATGCTAAAGGGGTCTCCGACAGGTGGCAACGTAGACAAGGGTAAAAATGGAAAAGGAGTGGTTGGTACAGCTACTTGTACAGTGTATCATACCTAACCCTGACGGCGGGGGACAAAGGCATTAAATGCCCGTCTCACGCCGCCCTAACAAAGGCAGAAAGGACCGTCGGGCGCCACCGCTTGCCACGATGGCAATCTTGTCGGCGCTTACACGCTGCAGCGCTGGAAAGGTCCTGTGGCGACACGTTAGTGGATGTCTGGAGCGCAGTCTGAGTGGTGGTCTGCCGCGGCAAGCGCCTTGCCGCGGTTGTTGTCTTGTCGCGTCTGGAAGCTTGTCGCTCACCGGGCCTTCCCGGCAAGCTCCTCTTGCCGGGGCCTTGTCTACTAGGTGCCTTGGGCGGCCTTCCCGACAAGCTCCTCTTGCCGGGGCCTTGTCTCCTTGGCTTGAATACTTTGTTCTTGAATGGCTCCAAAGGAACCACGGAGGACCTTGGCGGTCACCCGGTAAGCCTTGCCACGGAGGGCTGCAACTGCTGGTGCACAAGTTCGGGATACTAGGGTACCCCTACTCTAGTACACCGACACAGGCTGCTACCCCGATTAGAGGGGGAAGCACCTAAACCTACATCACCAACGCATGATGCAGCCGACCGGCCACCTCGTGGCCGCGACAGAGAGGCCTCTCGGCCCTCCACTCAAGCCACACCCCAGCATCGCTCAAAAAGAACCAAGGCACGGGGAAATGCGCCAGACATGCGAGATATATTGGAGGACAAGGCAAGGCAAACAAGATCGATCTACGGATCGCGTGGGCACCCCACGACACGTGACGATAACCGTCACGCCAGATATGGCAAATCCGCCGGGCGAACACGATGAGACAAAGCTCATTTGAGCTACGCCGTGATATAGCCCAATCTGAGGCGCCAAGACACCCACTATGCTTCACGGATGAAGTAATGGATCATCAAATCCCGAGGGTTTCAAACTCGTAAACATCGAATCATACGATGGCACAACAGATCCTGCGGTATGGATCGAGGATTATCTCCTTCATATCCACATGGCTCATGGTGATGATCTACACGCCATCAAATATCTCCCACTCAAGCTTAAAGGACCAGCTCGGCATTGGCTTAACAGCTTGCCTTGCCAAAGAGTCAATTGGTTGTTGGGAGGACACGGAAGCCGCATTCCTCGACAATTTCCGTGGCACCTATGTGCGACCACAGACGCCGATGACCTAAGCCACATAATTCAGCAACCAGAGGAATCAGCCAGACAATTACGGACACGGTTCCTAACCAAGAAAAAATCAAATAGTGGACTGTCCGGACGCAGAGGCCCTCGCAGCCTTCAAACATAACATCCGTGACGAGTGGCTTGCGGCACCTAGGACAGGAAAAGCCGAAATCCATGGCAGTCCTCACAACACTCATGACCCGCTTATGCTGGAGAAGACAGCTGGTTAGCTCGTAGTAATAACATGACCAAGAGCCCTGGTAATTCGGATACCAAGGACAGCAATGGCAGGTCGCGTCGCAACAAGCACAAGCGCTGCATTAACAGCGACAATGTTGAGGATACGGCAGTTAATGCCGGATTCAGAGGCTCTAAACCCGGTCAGGGGAAAAAGCCATTTAAAAGAAATACTCCGGGCCCGTCCAGTTTGGACCGATTAGTCGATCGCTCGTGCCAGATACACGGCACCCCCGAAAAACCAGCCAATCACACCAACAGGGATTGTTGGGTGTTCAAGCAGGCAGGCAAGTTAAGTACCGAAAACAAAGAGAAGGGGCTGCATAGAGATGACGAGGAGGAGCCCCGGCCGCCGAACAATAGGGGACAGAAGGGCTTCCCCCCACAAGTGCGGACGGTGAACATGATATATGACCCACATACCCAAAAGGGAGCGGAAGCGTGCACTCACGGACGTATATGCGTTGGAGCCAGTCGCCCCAAAGTTCAACCCGTGGTCCTCCTGCCCGATCACTTTTGATCGAAGGGACCACCCCACTAGCATCCGCCATGGTGGATTCGCCGCTGTGGTTCTAGACCCAATCATTGACGGATTTCACCTCACTAGAGTCCTTATGGACGGCGGCAGCAGCCTGAACCTGCTTTATCAGGATACAGTGCAAAAAATGGGCATAGATCCCTCAAGGATTAAACCCACAAAGACGACCTTTAAAGGCGTCATAACAGTTGTAGAGGTCAACTGTACAGGCTCAGTTACACTAGAGGTGGTCTTCGGATCCCCGGATAATTTCCGAAGCGAGGAGTTAATCTTCGACATAGTCCCGTTCCGCAGCGGCTATCACGCATCGCCGGACGAACCGCATTTCAAAGTTCAATGTGGTGCCTTTTCGCATACCTCAAGCTCAAGATGCCAGGCCCTCGAGGAGTCATTACGGTCAATGGAAACACCGAACACTCTCTCCGAACGGAGGAGCATACGGCGGCCCTCACGGCGGAAGTACAAAGTAGCCTCTCAAGGCAATTCTCCAGTCCGGCTACTAAACGTCCGAACACCATCAAGCGCACCCGGAGTAACCTACAACAAGACCGCCTGGAACGTTCCGAGCAAGTGTAGCAATGCGGCCCCAACCCCAGCCCTCGTGAAATCGTGAAACTAGTACTACGCGTACATAATTACACTCTGGAAATACCATGGGCATAGGGGGAGGGGCACGACAACGGCATGCCCAAAATGCGGCTCAACCGCACTAGGGGCTCCCGATCTTGTCACTCTTTTTTCTTACTTTCAGGACTCCACTCTGCGGAAGGCCTGTCCGGCAGTACAATCACCGGACACACGATGCAACAGCCAGGGAGGCAGAAAGCTACGTCGAGTGTCCAGGTGGTCTCTATAACGAGCAGTATACTTGTTTCACATATCATCCCGCAGCTCGCCCCTGGAGGGGGACATGTCAAATAGTCCCATCTCTTGCTTATCGCACTATTTGTATCGTTCTGCTTTTACCGCAGCTTTTTCGAATAAACAATACATAGTTTTTGTCTATTATTGCATTCCTTTTTATGTGAATATGTTCAGTTATGACATTATGCAACCGTACACTTTGGTACGGCCAATACACCAGGGGCTTAAGTACCCCGAATATGGTGTGAGAAGTCCGAACACTCTCACGAAAAGTGCACCCGAACTTATAGCATTATATGCATCGCCTCGAATCATGTCTTGGGTCAATAGTTGGGTTTGCCCGGATCCCATGTTTTGGTATCTTACGATCCGTTATATCGGCTAAGGTAGCGCTGGGAGAACTACTGCGATTGTGCCCCGGTTGAGCTGGGTTAAGCACCTCAGTAGAGAAAGCTAAAACTGACCGTCATGATAGGGCGAGAGTTGGTCGCTGTTCGAGAGGTTTCGAGTCCCTAAAGACTTATGCCGCTTAGAGCGAGGAGCTGGCTTTGTCCGGCCTAGGCGTGGATAGCGCCCCGAACTCGGTCTTCTGAATACTAGGGGCTTCGCCGAAATTTAAAATTATAGAATTCTATGGCTAAGTGAGAGTGATAAAGCATTATAGTCGGATTGCCTTGTTCGTTGTGCTGATTGCCTCCCTCGAAGGACCCAAGAATGGGAACAAGAGCGCTCAGGTTTATCCCGAACACCCCAGCACTCGTGGCATGGGGGCAGAAGCCGACGACTCGCCATCTCTCAGATTCAATAAACGGCCGCACAGAAGGTAATATTTTAAATTCAAAAAGCGTTTCTTAGTGCATATGAACAAGTTTTCAGCGCACAGGATAACACGAGCGAGTTTACTCAAAAATTACATCCTTGGAACATTCATCCGCCACAAGGCGGGCACCCTTCAGGACGCCCTCATAATACATCTCGGGCTTGCGATGCACCTTGCCCTCCGGTGGCCCATCTGTCACCAGCTTCTCAGCATCCATCTTGCCCCAGTGTACTTTAACATGGGCAAGGGCCCTACGGGTTCCTTCGATGCATACGGAGCGCTTGATGACTTCAAGCCGTGGACAGGCATCCGCTTGCCGCCTCACCAGCCCAAAGTAGCTCCCAGGCATGACCTTCCCAGGTCATAGCCGGACTATAAGGCCCTTCATGGCCTGTTCGGCCACCTTATGGAGCTCGACCAGCTGCTTCAGCTGGTCGCTCAAGGGCACCGGGTGTCCGGGCTCAACATACTGGGACCAGAACACCTTCTCCGTCGAGCTCCCTTCCTCGGCTCGGTAGAATGCGGCAGCATTGGACACACTGCAAGGCAGATCTGCGAATGCTCCTGGAGAGCTCCGGACTCGGGTAAGTAACAAGTAATTCACTTTCACGTGCTTGCTTTGCATAAAGAATGCCTTACCTGCCGCTATCTTCTTCATCGCCTCAATTTCCTGGAGGGCGTTTCGGGCTTCGGCCTTGGCAGATTTGGCGCTCTCAAGGGCCGAGGCGAGCTCGGACTCTCGAGTCTTTGATTCAAGCTCCAAACTCTCGTGTTTTTTCACGAGAGCCTGGAGCTCTTGTTGTACCTCCGCCACCCACGCCTCCTTATTTTCTCGCTCGGTGCGCTCCACGGCCGCATTGTCTTCGGCCTTGGACAGCGCTTCCTTCAGGGTCGCCACCTTGGTTGTGGCCCCTGTAATACTCACATTGGTCCTGTCATTTTTTGCAACCACATCTTTTTTATATACTTACATAAGGTATTACTTACCTTCCTTGTCCTCGAGCTGCTTCTTGACAAGGCCGAGCTCGTTCTCGGACCGCTCGAGGCTCTGCTTCAATGCATCGACCTCTGCACAAGTCGGCAGAGGTCAAAGACAACCTGCATTCCCATATTGACATACTTATGTTAGACTCCTGCATATATCTTTTAGATCCTCAGTTCGGCTTTTCTTTCCGAACACTAAACTGAGCATCAGAGGCTACTGTCTATGCGGTACTATTTTTACATATCTTAAATACATACGTCAAAGCCTGTTAGAAGGCTGGCACGAAGCTTGATCAGGCCCGCTCTTGGCGGGATCGAACCTTTTGGATCACCGCACTCATAATAATCACGGTGCTCCTCGTCGATGGAGGCGCCGTTAAGCACCTTCAGCAAATTATCCGATGCCTACGGTTGGGCCGGAGGTCACCGGCGTCGAGGCTTGCCCTTCTTACTAGGGGCCACTGGGACTCGGAACCGCTGAAGGTTCGGTGCGGTGTCCGCCCAGGCCGGACTTGGAGCCCTTGGGGGTTTTGTCCCCTTTGCGCCTGGAGTCCGGGAGGTCGCCTTGTGGCGCCTCCAGGACCACCTCCTCCTGGCTTGGACCCTTTTGGGACTCCACCTCGGCATCATCCGTAGGGCGGGGGGAGGAGGCGACCGGAAGTGAAGTGCTATTCACATCCGACGAGCTTAAGGAGCTGCTCGATGACACGCCGACCTAGGCTCGGGGTGGACTGCATGATTATATTCGGCGTCAGAAGATAATGTACAATAAAGGAACGCCATGAGTTATTCTGGTGTCCGGATACTTACGATTTTGCCAGGGGCTTGGCCCTGGATGGCCACTCCTCTTCGCCGTCGTCGGCGTTGGTGGAGTAGTCCGGAGGAAGGGTCCTTCCCTTCTTGGACCCTCCGCCCCCCAGCTTGGGGCGGCCTTCCTTTTCTTCTCTTCACCGGGAGAGACCTCTCTTTCCTCCTCCTCGTCTTCGTGGGAGGAGTGCGCCTCGGAGTCATCGGACGATGAATCCGACACCACCGGACGCCGGGAACTCTTTCGAGTTCCCGTGGCCCTCTTCTTGGCCTTCTTCTCCGGCACCACGTAAGGTGCCGGAACCAGTAGCCCCGTCAAGCGGGCGACCACTGGGTCTTCGGGCAAGGGAGCTAGACAGTTGATCTGCCCGGACGTCTCCTGCCAATCCTGTCAAAGGTAAGGGAGTTTAGATCCCGCATAGAGTCAAACTATGAAAAACAAGTATCCCGTAAAGGGTAAAACAGCTTACCGCGTTGGCTTGATGCTGCGCGCCCGCGATCCTCGGTAGCGGATGCGGGAGCCTCGGCGCCCTTGAACAGCACCTTCTAGGCATCTTCGTACGTAGTGTCGAAGAGCACACTTTCGTGGTTCGGTGTTGTGCCGGATTAAACTCCCACAAGCTGAAAGCCCGTTGTTGGCACGGGAGGATCCGGCGGATGAGCATGACCTGGACTACGTTGACGAGTTTGAGCTTCTTGTTCACCAGGTTTTGGACGCAGTTTTGGAGTCCGGTCAGCTCTTCTGAATTACCCCACAACAGGCCCTTCTCTTTCCAGGAGGTGAGCCGCGTGGGGATGCCAGATCGAAATTCGGGGGCTGCTGCCCATTCAGGGTCACGCGGCTCGGTGATGTAGAACCACCCGGATTGCCACCCCTTTATGGTCTCTACGAAGGAGCCCTCGAGCCATAGGACGTTGGGCATCTTGCCCACCATGGCACCTCCGCACTCCGGCTTGGCGGCCGCCCACTACCTTCGGCTTGACATTGAAGGTCTTGACCATAAGCGAAGTGGGGCTGGATGCAGAGGAAGGCCTCGCACACGACGATGAACGCCGAGATGTTGAGGATGAAGTTCGGGGCCAGATCGTGGAAATCCAGGCCGTAGTAGAACATGAGCCCCTCGACAAATGGTTGAATGGGAAACCTAGTCCGCGGAGGAAATGGGTGAGGAACACCACCCTCTCATGGGGCCTGGGGGTGGGGATGAGCTGCCCCTCGTCTGTGAGCCGGTGCGCAATGTCCTTTCCTCAGCTTCTTGATGTGTCCCTCTGTGACGGAGGAGACCATCCACCTACCTCCCGCTCCGGACATGGCTGGAGAAGGTTGAGGTGGGAAGTGCGGACTTGGGCGCTGGAGCTCGAGTGCGCGGAAATGGATGAGCAAAGGAGGAGGAAGGCGTGGGTGAAAAGGTGGATCATTATCCCCTTATATGGGCGGACGAAACTATGTGCCCCCACCAGCCTGGTAAAACTCGCTTATCTCCCAAGCGTCGTGATTAATGGCACGGTTGGGTTACCCACGCCCGTATTGATGAGAATCCCGGAATAAGGGGACACGATCTCTGCTTCGACAAGACGTGCCAAGAAAACCGCCTCGTTAAACGCACTGAGGTGGGACAGTAAAACGATTCGAATAAAGGCTTGGCCGTGGTATGATGTCACACTGCAGAATACGTCAGCAGATTGGATATGTGTAAATATTATTCTCTCTATGGTGGTATGTGGAACTTATTTTGCAGAGCCGGACACTATCCTTGTGTTCAAAATCTTCTATGAAGTATTCGGAGGAGGAACCCACCTTGCAATGCCGAAGACAATCTGCTACCGGACTCGTCGTCATTGAAGCCTGGTTAGGGAGACTCTTGAGGAGTCTGGATTAGGGGTGTCCGGATAGCCGGACTATGACCTTTGGCGGACTCTGGACTATGAAGATACAAGATTGAAGACTTCGTCCCGTGTCCGGACGGGACTTTCCTTGGCGTGGAAGGCAAGCTTGGCGATACGGATATGTAGATCTCCTCCCATTGTAACCGACTGTGTAACCCTAGCCCTCTCGGTGTATATTTATATCGGAGGGTTTTAGTCCATAGGACAAACAACAATCATACCATATAGGCTAGCTTCTAGGGTTTAGCCTCTACGATCTCGTGGTAGATCTACTCTTGTACTACCCATATCATCAATATCAATCAAGCAGGAGTAGGGTTTTACCTCCATCGAGAGGGCCCGAACCTGGGTAAAAACATCGTGTCCCTTGTCTCCTGTTACCATCCGCCTAGACGCACAGTTCGGGACCCCCTATCCGAGATCCACCGGTTTTTACACCGACAGTGGTGCTATCGTACATCCACGTTGATGCAGACTTCAACCCATGAAGGGTAACGGCTGCGCGAGTCCACGGAGGGCTCCACCCACGAAGGGTCCACGAAGAAGCAACCTTGTCTATCCCACCATGGTCATCTCCCACGAAGGACTTGCCTCACTAGCGGTAGATCTTCACGAAGTAGGCGATCTCCTTGCCCTTACAAACTCCTTGGTTCAACTCCACAATCTTGTCGGAGGCTCCCAAGTGACACCTAACCAATCTAGGAGACACCACTCTCCAAGAAGTAACAAATGGTGTGTTGATGATGAACTCCTTGCTCTTGTGCTTCAAATGATAGTCTCCCCAACACTCAACTCTCTCTCTCACAGGATATGAATTTGGTGGAAAGAAGATTTGAGTGTAAAGCAACTTGGGAAGGCTAGAGATCAAGATTCATATGGTAGGAATGGAATATCTTGGCCTCAACACAAGTGTAGGTGGCTCTCTCTCAGAAAAGGTAAGTTGGAAGTATAGGTTCGTTCTGATGGCTCTCTCCACGAATGAAGAGGAGGTGGACGGGTATATATAGCCTCCACACAAATTCTAACCGTTACACACAACTTGCCAATCTCGGTGGGACCGAATTGATAAACTCGGTCGGACCGATTCAGCAAATCTAGTGACCGTTAGGATTTCCGGTGGGACCGACATGCAACTCGGTAGGACCGATATGGTTAGGGTTAGGGCATAACGTAATCTCGGTGAGACCGATTACACAAACTCGGTGAGACCGATTTTGGTAATAAGCTAACCAGAGAGAGTTGGTCGTGTAAACTTCGGTGGGACTGATTAAGCTCATTTCGGTGAGACCAAAATGTTATGAAAGGGAAACAGAGAGTTTACATTGCAATCTCGGTGGGACCGATCGCTCATCTCGGTGGGACCGAAATGTTATGAAGGGAAACAGAGAGATTACAATCCCATCTCGGTGAGACCGAGATCCCTATCGGTGAGACCGATTTGCCTAGGGTTTGTGGCAGTGGCTATGACATCTGAACTCGGTGGCGCCGGATAGAAAGAATCGGTGGGGCCAAGTTTGACTTTTGGTTTAGGTCATATGTGGATGTGAGAAAGTAGTTGAGGGCTTTGGAGCATATCACTAAGCATTTGAGCAAGAGCCTCATTAAGCAACACCTCATCCCTCCTTGATAGTATTGGCTTTTCCTATAGACTCAATGTGATCTTGGATCACTAAAATAGAAAATGTAGAGTCTTGAGCTTTGAGCTTGAGCCAATCCTTTTGTCCTTAGCATTTTGAGGGGTCCACTTTTCTCATCCATGCCATGCCAATCATTGAGCTTTCCTGAAATGTTAATCTTGAAATAGCATTAGCTCAATGAGCTATATGTTGTTAGGAATTACCAAAACCACCTAGGGATAGATGCACTTTCAATCTCCCCCTTTTTGGTAATTGATGACAACATATAGATCAAAGCTTCGACAAATGATAATAAGAGTGACAAACATTGTCTCTTTGAGAAGTATGTGAAAAGCAAGAGCTCCCCTTAAATTTGTGCATAGTTTAAGATTTGCTTTGGACTGCAAATGCACAATGAGTTAGGATCATGGGTTACTCTTCCATGTCACATACATCTTGGTGGAGCGCTCAAAATGATAATAATTAAATACATGCACTCATCACCAAGCAAAGTGAATGATCATCCAAGTATCTACACAAAAGCATAAAGTATCTCAAACAAGCAAATAACAAAGTTCAACCACCAAACAACAAGAGAGAACAAAAAGCAACACTCTCTCTCGAAGCCTATGATCTATACATTTTCTCCCCCTTTGGCAACAAGTTACCAAAAAGTTCATAAAAATGCATAGTGCTAGATCGACTCTCAGGCTTGGTCTTCAGGTGGTGGTGTAGATAAAACTCCAAGGACGAAGGCATCATTTGATGTAGATGGAGCTGGTGGAGTGGGTCTTTGGAGCTGGTGGCTTCAAGGTGGTCAGTGAGTATGAAGTTGCTCGGTGTCTCAGAATCGGCATTGCAGCAGATCTACATCCTCTGGGCACTCTAGCAAAAGCATCAGTGGTAGACTTGCCCTTCTTCTCCTGCACTTCATCCTGAAGTTGCTCAACAACTGACTGTATCTCAGTGACCTTCACATCTAATTTATAGAACTTCTGCTCCATGATCCTCTCCAAGATCTCATGGTTTTGAGTCAGGGTGGCCAATCCCTTCTCAATCCTCAGGGTGGAGGCAATCAAGTAGCCAAGCTGATCTTGCTTGCTCTTCAGAAGATACTGAGATGCATCATCAATGGTTGGCATCTTTGCAGCCTTTTTAGTCCTTGCCTTCTCCCTCTTTGCTTGTGCTTGCACAGAAGATGGTTCATTCTCATCCATTACCACAGTGTTCTCCTCAAAGTCTGGGTAGATGGGCATATGATCCTTGTCCAAGAGATATGTGCCAGTACCCATCTTGGAGTTGATTAGCTCCTGGATCTGTGGGGCATACCCACAACTTCTCTTCTGATCTGTAGATGTTCTCTTTATAGTTTCCACAATTAGGCTCATGACTTTGAACTTTTGAGGAACATCAAATATATGAAGCAAGTTGATGGAATGTCCTCTGATCATTATGTGATCTCCTGATTTTGGTAGCAATGTGTGCCTTAAAATCCAATTGATTGTAAGAAGGCCTGACAGCAAGTGTTTCACAGAACCAAATTGGTGAGTCTCAAGATCTGCATCAGGAATCTCCTTGTACATGCTAGACATTGAGTTGTGATCCTTCTTCTTCTTGGCATAGACATCCAAGTCATCTTCTTGTTCTTCTGGGGCATTGATCAATTTTGCCGATTATTCAACTATTGACTGGTACCTAGTACCTTCGGACATCCAGACAATCCTTCCATCTGGGTAGAAATGAGTTGTGGAGTAGAACTGCATAATAAGCTCATCATTCCACTTTGTGAGCTTCTGCCCAACAAAGTCCTCTACTCCACAAGACTTGAAACTATCATAGACTCCAGGATAGTGTTCTTCATTTTCCTTGATGTACTCCCAGTCCACCCATCTCATATCACAGACTATAGGCTTCTTGTCAAGCAACACTGTCTCATAGAAGTCCTAATGTTCCTTTGTATGGAACCTGTAGTCCACAGTAGTTCTTCTCCTGACTGCATAGGGATCAGTCAATCTCCATTGTTTGAGTCCTACATCCCTCCTGAGCTTCATGTCCTCAGCTACTGGATGAGCATCATTGTGATCTGGAATTTTGGGCTTCAACTTCCTCAAGACATGTGACTCATCATCTTCTTCTTCTATAGCAACTTCATGCACTGGGGCCTTTTTCTTCTCTGCATCTGTAATATTCCTTGTACTCCTCTTGGGTGCAGCTTTGGGTTTTGGAGCAGCTGCCTTGGGAGCTTCTTTGGGCTTAGATGGAGAAGCCCCTGATCTTATAGCATCTCCCATAAGCTTTTGAGCTTTAGGTGCTGGTGCAGCAACCTCTTCCTCTTCATCTTCCATCATTGAGGGCTTCCCAATTACTCCGCCATGGTCTTCTTGACCCTTTCTTTCCTTTTCTTTTCACACAACTTGTTCTTTGGGTGCAGATCCCAAAGTTTCTTGAGTGGATGTTCTGGCCTTTGACATAGAAACTCTCTTGGCAGGAACCTTTGTCTTCATTCCTGGCTTAGTGGCAGCAGTTTTGCTATATTCCTTTTTTAGAACTTTCTTCTTTGAGGTGGCCTCTTCCTCAACAGCCACATAGTCCTCATCCTCAGAATCTGAGGTTCTCTTCTTTCTGGCCCTGGTGGCTGCCTTAGGCAAGTTGCTGGGTGTACTCCTGCTTCCTTCATCATAGCTGCTAGAGGGACTAGTGCCCTCACTCATGTGAACTTGTTCCTCAGACTTGTTCATTTGATCACTCTGATCGACATATGATGCAAACAACGATAGCGCACTCGTGAATAGATATAGAAGAGATAGATTGGATGAGCATCACAAAGTGCAGAGGTTTTTGCAAAAGAATGAGTCAAAACTTAGTTTTAGTTTTCCACAGAAAGCATTTCGGATCTACCGATTTGAAAACTCGGTGATACCGAAGCAGCTTTTGGAACCTAAACTAGTGAACTCGGTCAGACCGAGTCACGGTTCGGTGGCACCGAGACTGCTAGGGTTTCACAAAGAATTGAACTCGGTCACACCGATTTGCAATTCTCGGTCAGACCGAGAATCACATGTGCAATGGCCTTAGCCAAATCGGTGGAACCGATTTCAACAACTTCAGTTGGTCCGAGATGATTTCATGGAAACCTAACCCTAAATTTTCAATCCACAACTAAACTACGAAGTGATTTCGCTGGATAGAGTGATCTCAATTGTGGCAAGATACATGGCAAAACAATGTGCTAGGAATCGGAGTGAGATTAGCACAAGAATCAAGTCCATACCCTAAGTACGACGATGGACCTGCTACGCCGGCAACAGTGGAGACGATTTCTGTTGACGGTGGCGGAGACCAGCGGCGGGAGGCAGCTGGCGATGAGGAGGACGATCCGGAGACCCAGGGAGGCAGAGCAAGCTGAGCGCGGGCGAAGGGATTCGGAGAATTTTCCAAATTTTGGCCCGGGGATATATATAGCTCGACCTGCCGGTGTGACCGAGTGGAACAACTCGGTGGCACCGAGATGCATAATCGCAAGCGATTATCGCAACTCGGTGTGACCGAAAAGTTCAAATCGGTTGCACCGAGATGGAAAACCTAGATTGACTTAGTGATCTCGGTATGACCGAAATGGATGAATCGGTCAGACCGAAACGCACAAAGAAGTTTTGGAAGTTTAAGTCTATGACGAATCAGGGACTCCGAGTGCTCCTCACACATAGTGGTTCGAATCTGACTTGATCAAACTTTGTGATGTAGCATGAATAGAGTTTGAGACAAGAAAAGCATAGATAGCTAGAGAAGGTTCTTAGGCATTCTTGTCCATCCACTTGGCAAAAGGAACCAAACAATCAAAACAACAAGTGGATGTCCTCGAATGAGTAAATTATGCAACCAACATGTTCACACAATAAAATGGCAAATGAAATATGTGGCAAAGCATGCACAACCAATTCTAGCATCTATCAAGCAACTGGTGATGACTAGGTCATCTATATATGAGTATATTGACTTAGGAGTCAAATGTGAACATTTGATCATAGGTCATACTCATCGTTTAAGCACAAGTGGGGTTACCACTTTTACATAAAAGCGTTGTTGTGTTCACACCATTAGAGTTGCTTTAGCTCAATTCTTAGAGTAAAGCTCCCCCTAGATGTGAGATCCCCCCTAAGAGGGATGAACTAACCTTGGGTTTTGTTGATGATGACTTCATGTAGGTGTTGAAGATGTGGATGCTCAATGTTGATGTAGATCATATTGGAGCAATCCTTTGGAGTGAGTTGCACTTTCAATACCTACACAGGTTAGTCCCACAAGGAACAAACAAGGATATCCATAGACATAGAGTGATGCACACACAAGATGATGTCTATGAAAGCATTAGGTTACCTTGTCCCTTGTCTTACCAACAAGAGGGTTTGTGACTCCTTGAACTAGTGCTAGATGTGGAAGTTGATTGCACTTGTTCTTGCCAAAATGATAAGAGTGAAGTATGTTGGCGGAGTCACCCTCAGGAACTCTCTAGTTCTTCTTATTCTGGATCCACACCATCTTGATGGGAATCCTTGGAGTCGTAGTTGTACTTGATGAAGTAGAACTTGATGTAGTCTTGGGAACCCACTTGACCAAGGCCTTGGGTGCTTCTTCAAATGCATCAATTTCCTCTTGAAGCTTATCCTTGCCTTTTTGCTTGTGGTCTTGTGGTGGAAGATCATCTTGAGCTTTTGTCCCTTTGAAAGAAGTAGGATCATACTTCTCTTGTTGAGGAACAAACTTCGTCTTGGGGTATTGATCTTCTTCCCACTCAACTCCATTGGCATTGAACTTTCATTCAAAACCAACACCTTGGTTCTTCCGGTGCCTTCCTTGCTTGCGTACAATTTCCTCGAATTGCTTACTCCGGCAAGGCTCTTGTAAACACCTTTCTCTATGATTCCCTTCAATAAGCTATTTTCTTGCTCAAGTGTAACTTGGCTAAGAGAATCATTAGTGGAATCAAGAGAACTACTAGAAGCAACAACATTGGATTTAGCATGATTATTATTACTACCAGAGGAAGAATCTCTCTTGTTCTTGTTACTAGACTTGACTTGAGGCATGTAAGTGGATAAGAGTAAACGCTTGGCAATGTAAGAAGAACTTTTCTTGCGAAGATCATCATTGATTGCTTTAAGAACTCATGCTCTTGCTCAAGGTTGAGCTTTTCAAAACGTAATTTCTCATGAGTCCTTAAAAGTTCTCGATGATCTCCTAAGATAGTTTCATGAGCTAACTTAAGAGTGTTTAGTTCTTTAGTTTGAAACTCAATCTTCTCCTTATCATTGTCATTCGTTTTATCTTGATTAGCATGATTAATTGACGTTTCATCATAGTATTCATCACTAGAGTTGTCAACAAGTAAATCATCATCACCTAACAAGTCATCTTCATCACTATTGAAATCAACATACTCGGGGTGTGATACCTTTGGGCCTTTAGCCATGAAGCATCTTCCAAGTCCTTCATTTGGTGAATCAAATATGTCATAGGAGTTGGTTGACACAAGTGCTAGACCAGCAACACCTTCATCTTGAGTATATTCGGAGTCGGAGTGATAGCTTCTCTCGGAGTGATTGTCGGAGTCGGAGCCGGATACCCATTCACCAACATGAGCTTGATGTCTTCGTTTTGTGTAGCTCCTTGATGACTTGTCCTTCCTTTCCAAATCCTTGCTTCTCCGGGATGTTCTTCATTCATAATGATCATCTCTACTCCTTCTCTCTCTTGATGGTGATTCTTCTCTTCTACTTCTTCTTTTTGGAGAATCTTCTCTTCTCTTGTAGGGTGTTGTACACTCATTGGAATAGTGTCCGGGTCTTCCGCAATTGTAGCAATTTCGCTCTCGACTAGAAGATCTTTTGTCATTGTAGGACCTTGACTTGGAGCTTCTCTCTTTGCTTCTACTCTTGTAGAACTTGTTGAAGTTCTTCACCATTAGGCTCAATTCTTCATTGAAGTTTTGTTTCTCACTTGATGATGTGGGAGCTTCACATGAGGCTTTGTAAGCACCACTTGACTTGTTATGGAGCTCCTCCTTATCCTTGAGTGACATCTCATGAGCAACAATTCTTCCAATGACTTCCGTTGGCTTGAGATCTTTGTAATTGGGCATCATTTGGATCAATGTGCATACGGTATCATATTTTCCGTCCAAAGCTCTTAGGATCTTCTTGATGATGAATTTTTCGGTCATCTCTTCACTTCCTAAGCCGGCGATCTCATTTGTGATAAGAGCAAGCCTAAAGTACATTTCAGCGACACCTTCACCATCCTTCATTTTGAACTTGTCAAGCTGACTTTGAAGCACATCCAACTTGGATTCCTTGACGGAGTCGATACCTTCGTGCATATCAATCAAAGTATCCCAAATTTCCTTTGCATTCTCAAGATGGCTGATTTTGTTGAATTCTTCGGGGCACAATCCGTTGAAGAGGATATCACAAGCTTCAGCATTGTATTGCAGCATCTTCAACTCTTCCGCGGTAGCTTCACGGTTCGGTTCTCTCCCATCAAAGAATTCACCTTGCAAGCCAATACACACAATAGCCCAAACGGCGGGGTTATGTCCAAGAATATGCATTTTCATCTTATGCTTCCAACTAGCAAAATTAGTACCATCAAAGTAAGGACCTCAACGGTGGTAATTTCCTCGCTAGACGCCATACTCTCCTAGGTTGTGAAACCAAGGCTATGACTACCAAAAGCTATGGAAATCAAAGAAAATGGAGACCAAAGCTCGATACCACTTGTAGGATCAAAAGTATGTCTAGAGGGGGTGATTAGACTACTTGACCAAATAAAACTTGTCCTTTTCCCAATTTTAGTTCTTGGCAGATTTTAGCAACTTTGGACAAGTCAAGCAATCTTAACACAATTCAAGCAAGCATGCAAAGAGTATATGAGCAGCGGAAAGTAAAGCATGGAACTTGCAAGAATGTAAAGGGAAGGGTTTGGAGGATTCAAACGCAATAGGAGACACGGATGTTTTTGTCATGGTTTCGATATGTGGTGCTATCGTACATCCATGTTGATGGAGACTTCAACCCACGAAGGGTAACGGCTGCGCGAGTCAACGAAGGGTCCACGAAGAAGCAACCTTGTCTATCCCACCATGGTCGTCGCCCACGAAGGAGTTGCCTCACTAGCGGTAGATCTTCACGAAGTAGGCGATCTCCTTGCCCTTACAAACTCCTTGGTTCAACTCCACAATCTTATCGGAGGCTCCCAAGTGACACCTAATAAATCTAGGAGAAACCACTCTCCAAGAAGTAACAAATGGTGTGTTGATGATGAACTCCTTGCTCTTGTGCTTCAAATGATAGTCTCCCCAACACTCAACTCTCTCACACAGGATATGGATTTGGTGGAAAGAAGATTTGAGTGGAAAGCTGTAACACCCCAAAAATTTAACCATGTTTTGTTTATTAAAATTTTGCCAGGAACTTAAATTTTCAATTTTTTTGGATTTATTTTTGATCTAAGAACCCCTCTTTTCTTCTAAGTTGTGAAGTTTTCACCCCAAGTACAAACTCTCCAATTATTATTGGACTTGTATACCCTCTCAAGAAAACATTTCTTTTATCAGTGGATTTATTTGCATAATTATTTTCCCTGAGCCTTATTTCTTTAAAAATGATTTCTATAAGTTTCATGGCCTCTTTTGCACTACAACCCTTTGATAAATTTATTTAAAAATCCCACCAAAATTTGGGGATGGCATATGATGTCCCTAAATCAATTTTATGCAAAAATATTCCTTAGTCATTTGGAGATTTTGAGTTTTACCACAAGTTTTTTAAATCTGGTCAAATTTCACTTTTGCACTGCAACCTATTTAAATATTTCTTTAAAACTTCCACCAAAATTAGGGGATGTCAGTAGAAGTATATTATTCATCTTTGTGCAAAAACCCAGTTATGTCCTTTGAAAAAATTGAGTAAATCAACCTCATTTTCATTCTGGTCCAACTTGATGATTTGTACTGCAACCATATTTTAACTTCCTCCTTTACCCATGATTATGTTTCCTACTTATAGACCACCCTGCAAAACCCTTAAGTCCAGGAGAGTGGACCCATTGGAGGATTTTAAGTGCATGCAATCATGCCTTTTTCTTTCTGTCCAAAACTGAAGATTTGCAAAACTTGCACTAGCAAGTTTATGGTTTTGCCCAAATGACCTTGCCATCCTCACCTACATCTAAAGAGACTCTAATCTGGAAAGTTTGGCCACCCCAAGAGTTGCCTTGATGCCCTTGGCATTCTGTCGAGCACTTGGTGTGCATAGCCAGTTTTGGCATGATTTGTAGTTTGCACCGGGACTTGACCCCTGATCACACCACCATGTCCACTAATCTTCTTGCAAACCCTAACCTAGGCCTGTTAGTCTGACCTCATCCAAACCCTCTAGCACATCAGCATTTTGCTGGTTGGCGTGAACGCTCTAGGCGCGGCCAGAGCTGCTTTTGCACATGCGTCTTGTAGTCGCCGCTGGCCCCACCGCCGCCTCCCCGCGCCTGCTCGCCCTCCCTCTCCCGGCCGACGCACCCGACTCCTCCTCGCCATGGGCCGCTGCCCCTCCTGGCGCCCTACGCCGCCATAAGCCGCCACCGCCGCCCGACAACCTCTCGCCTGGTCGGCGCCGCCGAGCCACGCCAACGCGCCACCGCTCGTGGAACAGCCCGAGCTCATCCACTTGCTCATCGGCTAGCGCGCCGCCGCCACTTCGCCGCCCATCATCAACGGGCGGTCGCCGACGATCCTATCCACGGCCGCGAACCGACCTAGCCGCACTATAAGTAGGGGCCCCCGAGCTCGTCCAGCCACTCAGGCAGCGTCAGACCATCCCCTCGAAGCCCCCACGGCCAGCAATCGTCAGGGGAGAGCCTTCTCCCCCGTCTCCGGCCAGCTCGGCCGCTGCCACGTCCCAGCCCCGTTCGTCGCAACCAGGGCCCCCCCTGCCCATCCAACGCCACCATTCTACTCCCCTCGACCGTGCGGAGCTGCCCAGCCTCGCAATCGTGATCGGGAACCACCGTAGGACACAACCCCAAACCCACCCGAAACCTCCTCCGCCACGGAGCTCGCCACCGGCGATTCCCTCCACCCCCGACGACCCAGCAACCACGGGAGGTCCGCCATGAGCTTCGCCACGGCGACTCCCTCCACCTCACGACCCAAAGCAACCACGGGAGGTCCGCCTCGAAATGGCGGATCCATCCCTGCCCTCGGATGCCCTCGAGGAGCCGTTGTTCGCCGGCGAAGGTCGCCGGAGCTCCGCCTCTGTTCGGCCAAAGGAGAGGGAAGGCGGGGAGACCGGTCAAACCTGACCAGTGGGCCCCCTGGACCCACTGTCAGTGACCATGGGCCGGTCCACGCTGGATAAGTGAAAGCGTAAATGCAAAGTACGTGTTCGACGTGTATCTATTCGAAACTTTTTTTTGCTTTTTCTGTTTAATTAAAACCAGAATTTTGACCAAACTTTGACTGGCTATATCTTTTTAAATAAAACTCCAAATGAGTTGATTCTTTTTCCTACCTCTCTCAAATATTGTCTAGTTTATTTTCAGAATTATTTCAAAAAAATCCAGACAACCTTTTTGCACTGTTTTGAAACTATGTGTTAATTTGAATAATTTCAAAAATAGGTTTTTGAAGAAGAAGTCAACTTTCAAAAGGCACACCCCGCTTGCATACTCTTGAAGGCAAGCATCCTGAACCCTGGCATAATATTTTTGTGCGTTGGTTGACACGATTATAACACCACCTTAATATGGAGAACTCGTTATTTTATGTGGTGATACGATTGTTTGCATGAATGCATATTGGAGATTGCCTTGCTGTTGGAAATGGATATACTTGTGATGGTAATCATCCTCGTATGCCCTGCATGCATGCCGGAAAGAAATCCGGGAAAGTCTCTGCCTTGGGTAGGCGTTAACTTGTCTCCGATCTCCGTCGGGACGGTTATGTCCGGTATGGCATAGTAAGATATAATGAGTGGTGATTCTGTTGGTTGAAATATATTTGTCATGCTAATCATACAGGGAATACTTAAACCTCCCGAGTCGACCGTAGATCGAGTCTTGTTCCAGTAACCCCCATACTTGTTTCGTACTGCCACTTGTCCCTGCAGTAGGTAGGGTACGGTCCAGTAAGTTGTCAACCCCTTTCTACCACACACCATACAGAGAGGCTATGGTGGAAGATAGCGACTGCAGCTGGTAGGCATGCCACCTGGTCCGGGGGCATGGGTGTTTTCGGTTGTAGCCGAAGAGGGTAGCTCCCCTAGTTTGCGCGCGGTATAAATTTTCTGATCCCATGCTATTCGAGGTTCTAGCCTCCCCACTTAGAGTTTCGCTTGAGAGGCGTCGTGGGTGATTCCAGACACTAGTAAGTTAAGCTGGTGTGTGCAAGTCAGGTGTGTTTTCAATTAAAAGACCGTAGACGGAATTAGTCCCGATGGACTAAAGGAATCCGTTACTCGTGGGTAAAGAGTACACCCTCTGTAGAGATTAAATCTATTCGAATAGCCATGTCCATGGTTAAGGACTACAGTCTGGGATGGGTCAAGTGTCGGTCTTAGTGTTGGTCTTCGAAGGAGAAACTGCTAAATCAGAACATGGATCATGACTTGTGTCTTGTGTTGATTATGATTATTATTATTATGGACTAACCCATTTATAATATTTGAAGTATTGAGTATCCCTGGGACGGTTCTACCTCCTGGATATTCACTATGATTGTTTTCTTATAAGCCCTTTATGTGGTGTCGCTGAGACGCCCGACTGTGGCATGCTTGTTATTTCTATTGTTTATAAGCCCTTTATGCGGTGTTGCTGAGACGCCCGACTGTGGCCTGCCTGTTAATTTTTACTTTATAAGCCATTTATGTGGTGTCGCTTAGACGCCCGACTGGGGCATGCTGTTATTTATTTACTTTATGAGCCCTTTATGCGGTGTCGCTCAGACGCCCGACTGAGGCATGCTCGTTATTTACTATCCTTTCGAGGTGTCGCTTCATACACCGGTCGGTGCATTTTATTACTACTCTGTTATTGCATATTCATGTTGTATATAAATAACCGGCTTGTATGCATCAGGGATTTTATTTTATGACTGACGTTGTGATCATAGAATATTCCAGAGCATGATTATCGTTGGTTATATTATACCCATGTTCATAATGTTTGCGAGTACATTCAAAGTACTCACTGGCTTGTCCCTGGATATTGTCTTGGCCAGATTTCTTGCATGGAGAGGAGCGACGTGATGACAGCCCCGGGACCTAAGCAATGGTGATAGCAGCCTCGCGAAGATAGGAGTTAACCTGGTCAGCTGTTCCTGTGGGAAATGGAGTCCCATAGACGCTGATGATCCACAAATCGCTTCCGCCATCAGCCACTAGAAACCATTTGTTGTACTCATAGGCCAGAATGGTCTTGTACTACATATTTTGTATTTTTCTTGGAATTTATGTATCAAGTTGGTGCCTCATCAGCTAACAGTAATCCTGGGGCTGGTGAGCACAAGGGCCATTTTCTGGAAATTAATATCCCGAAAATCCGGTCCTGACAAACTTGGTATCAGAGCCAGGCTGACCATTGGCTAATCCTATCTCAGCCAGGTCAATAAACCTAGGTTAGCCAACCCACCAGACCATAACCTAACCCCGGCCAAGCTTCTCGCGTAAGATAGCCACACAGTGACCCCGACACCTTTGGCAGTCGGTGCCCAACCTATCAGCCTAGCCTGTCGATCACGCGCCAGTGACCGACCCCTAAATTGTCCCATTCGCAAGCGTGCGAAGGAAGACTCCGTCCCCTTTTTCTATAAAAAGGGCACGCTAGCCTCAACCGCACAAACTCTTTCCCAAACCTAGCCATAATGCCTGGCCCCGTAGTGCACAATGAGACCACAGCAAACAACCTTGGAGGTTTTGTGACCGTGCTAGCAAACCTCACCCATCGTGCCTTTGCATTAGAAGAGCCCCCAAAATATGTTGTGTACCAAGGACCCATGAGCGGTGAAAGCCATCAATTCTGGGCCACCGTGCACATCTATGGTAGGGGTCTATCTCGAAACGCCCCTGGGTTCACTTTGGAAGGACAACTTCCTTTGAGCCACAAGCCATCCAACTGGCTGCTCGAGAGGTTGTAGTTCAACTTCGGCACTTGTCGCCCAGAGTTAACTGTCGCTCGTTCTACTACTACCCCAGCCATGACGGGTATAGTAGGCCACCCCAAGTTGCCAATGGAGATCACGAGACGGACCCTGCATTGTTGCATCTAGTGCGCTATGTAAGTGCACTAGAGGATATGTTCGATCAAATCACCCTTGATCTGATCGCAGCTCGTCGAGAGCTGATTCGCCGAGCCCCGGCAAGAGGAGAAGATGACCCCAACACCGACAACCCAGGCGTGCTGTTCGGACAACCGATTGAGTCCTTGAGGTCTGCCCCAGTCATCGACCAAAATACCTTGATGACCCCAGAAGTACTTCGTCGCCTTTTGGGAACACGCTCCAGCGGGATTGTGGCCAACAATCCCCGAGATGGTCATCATCGCTACCCGACCCTGCAGTCCCTCAACCCCCTCCAGCTAATCCCGACGGTGAAAACCGTGGAGAAGCCTCGACGTCCACAAGGCAAGCCCACTTAGATATTAACGAGGTAGACTGGGTCACTCGAGCAGTACCGAGTCTTAGTATGTCCTCGCCTTGTAACTGTGGGATCCTGTATCGCCGTAATTAAATGTTGTTGCTTGTGCGCCCTATTTTAAATAGTATCCATGCATAAGTATGTTGATGTGCGATTGCATTTTTAATCTCGGGCGTAGCTGCCAAAAACCAACCCCGACGGCACAAAAATTTGTGCTATGAGTAAACTTTTTAGTTTCAACTAAAAGGAATGATATTTTCAAAACAACCCTTAGCAAATCTCGAGGACGAGATTTTTCTTAAGGGGGGTAGTGTTGTAACACCCCAAAAATTTAACCATGTTTTGTTTATTAAAATTTTGCCAGGAACTTAAATTTTCATTTTTCTGGATTTATTTTTTATCTCAGAACCCCTCTTTTCTTCTAAGTTGTGGAGTTTTCACCCCAAGTAAAAACTCTCCAATTATTATTAGACTTGTATACCCTCTCAAGAAAACATTTCTTTTATCAGTGGATTTATTTGCATAATTATTTTCCCTGAGCCTTATTTCTTTAAAAATGATTTCTATAAGTTTCATGGCCTCTTTTGCACTACAACCCTTTGATAAATTTATTTAAAAATCCCACCAAAATTTGGGGATGACATATGATGTCCCTAAATCACTTTTATGCAAAAATATTCCTTAGTCATTTGGAGATTTTGAGTTTTACCACAAGTTTTTTAAATCTGGTCAAATTTCACTTTTGCACTGCAACCTATTTAAATATTTCTTTAAAACTTCCACCAAAATTAGGGGATGTCAATAGAAGTATATTATTCATCTTTGTGCAAAAACCCAGTTATGTCCTTTGAAAAAATTGAGTAAATCAACCTCATTTTCATTCTGGTCCAACTTGATGATTTGTACTGCAACCATATTTTAACTTGCTCCTTTACCCATGATTAATTTTCCTGCTTATAGATCACCCTGCAAAACCCATAAGTCCAGGAGAGTGGACCCATTGGAGGATTTTAAGTGCATGCAATCATGCCTTTTTCTTTCTGTCCAAAATTGAAGATTTGCAAAACTTGCACTAGCAAGTTTATGGTTTTGCCCAAATGACCTTGCCATCCTCACCTACATCTAAAGAGACTCCAATCTAGAAAGTTTGGCCACCCCAAGAGTTGCCTTGATGCCCTTGGCATTCTGTCGAGCACTTGGTGTGCATAGCCAGTTTTGGCATGATTTGTAGTTTGCACTGGGGACTTGACCCCCCTGACCACACCACCATGTCCACTAATCTTCTTGCAAACCCTAACCTAGGCATGTCAGTCCCCAGCCTCATCCAAACCCTCTAGCACACGCTGGCATTTTGTCGAGCAGTTGGCGTGACGCTCTGGGCGCGGGCGAGAGCGCTGCTGCCTTGTGAGTCACCGCGTCCCGCTGCCGCCTCCCCCGCGCCCGTTCTGGCCCCTCCCCTTTCCCAGTCGACGCACCCGACTCCTCCCTCGCTGTAGGGCCGCCTCGCGCCCTACAGCGTCGCCACCGCAAGCCGCCACCGCCTCCTCGACAACCTCTGCCCTGGTCGGCGCCGCCCGAGCCACGCCAACGCGCCAGCTCGCTCGTGGAACTGCCCGAGCTCATCCACTAGCTCGTCAGCTAGCGCCCGTCGCCGCCACGTCGCCCTGTCCACTACAGAACGGCGGTCGCCGACGATCCTATCCTCGGCCGCCGCGAACCGACCTAGCCGCACTATAAGTAGGGGCCCCCGAGCTCGTCCAGCCACTCAGGCAGCCTCAGACCATCCCCTCGAAGCCCCCATGGCCAGCAATCATCAGGGGAGAGCCTTCTCCCCCGTCTCCAGCCAGCTCGGCCGCCGCCACGTCCCAGCCCCGTTCGTCGCAACCAGGGCCCCCCTGCCCGTCCAACGCCACCATTCTACTCCCCTCGATCGTGCGGAGCTGCCCAGCCTCTCCATCGTGATCGGGAACCACCGTAGGACACAACCCCAAACCCACCCGAAGCCTCCTCCGCCGCGGAGCTCGCCGTTGGCGACTCCCTCCACCCCTGCCGACCCAGCAACCACGGGGAGGTCCGCCTGGTGGGCGGATCCATCCTCGCCCTCGGATGCCCTCGAGGAGCCGTCGTTCACGACGAAGGTCGCCGGAGCTCCGCCTCGCTCGGCCAAAGGAGAGGGAAGGCGGGGGAGACCGGTCAAACCTGACCAGTGGGCCCCCTGGACCCACTGTCAGTGACCACGGGCCGGTCCACGCTGGATAAGTGAAAGCGTAAATGCAAAGTACGTGTTCGACGTGTATCTATTCGAAACTTTTTTTCTTTTTCTGTTTAATTAAAACCAGAATTTTGACCAAACTTTGATTGGCTATATCTTTTATATAAAACTCCAAATGAGTTGATTCTTTTTCCTACCTCTCTCAAATATTTTCTAGTTTATTTTCAGATTTATTTGAAAAAAATTCAGACAACCTTTTTGCACTGTTTTGAAACTATGTGTTAATTTGAATAATTTCAAAAATAGGTTTTTGAAGAAGAAGTCAACTTTCAAAAGGCACATCCCACTTGCATACTCTTGAAGACAAGCATCCTGAACCCTGGCATAATATTTTTGTGTGTTGGTTGACACGATTATAACACCACCTTAATACGGAGAACTCGTTATTTTATGTGGTGATACGATTGTTTGCATGAATGCATATTGGAGATTGCCTTGCTGTTGGAAATGGATATACTTGTGATGGTAATCATCCTCGTATGCCCTGCAAGCATGCCGGAAAGAAATCCGGGAAAGTCTCTGCCTTGGGTAGGCGTTAACTTGTCCCCGATCTCCGTCGGGACGGTTATGTCCGGTATGGCATAGTAAGATATAATAAGTGGTGATTCTGTTGGTTGAAATATATTTGTCATGCTAATCATACAGGGAATACTTAAACCTCCTGAGTCGATCAGTAGATCGAGTCTTGTTCGATAACCCCCCATACTTGTTTCAGACTACCACTTGTCCTCGCAGCGGGTAGGGTACGGTCCAAAGAAGTTGTCAACCCCTTTCTAGCACACACCGCATGTAGAGAGGCCATGGTGGAAGATACCGATCGCAGCGGTAGGAATGCCACCGTCCGGGGCATGGGTGTTTTCGGTTGTAGCCGAAGGGGTAGCTCCCTAGTTTATGCTGCGGTATAAATTTTGTGATCCCATGCTATTCGAGGTTGTAGCCTCCCCACTTAGAGTTTCGCTTGACAAAGGCGTGTGGGTGATTCGGACACTAGTAAGTTAAGTCGGTGTGTGCAAGTCGGTGTGTTTTCAATTAAAAGATCAGACGGAATTAGTCCCGATGGACTAAAGGAATCCGTTACTCGTGGGTAAAGAGTACACCCTCTGCAGAGATTAAATCTATTCGAATAGCCGTGTCCATGGTTAAGGACTACAGTCTGGGATGGGTCAAGTGTCGGTCTTAATGTCGGTCTTCGGAGGAGAAACTGCTAAATCAGAACATGGATCATGACTTGTGACTTGTGTTGATTATGATTATTATTATTATGGACTAACCCCTTTATAATATTTGAAGTATTGAGTATCCCTGGGACGGTTCTACCTCCTGGATATTCACAATGATTGTTTTTATTATAAGCCCTTTATGTGGTGTCGCTGAGACGCCCGACTGTGGCATGCTTGTTATTTCTATTGTTTATAAGCCCTTTATGCGGTGTCGCTGAGACGCCCGACTGTGGCCTGCTTGTTAATTTTTACTTTGTAAGCCCTTTATGTGGTGTCGCTCAGACGCCCGACTGGGGCATGCTGCTATTTATTTACTTTATGAGCCCTTTATGCGGTGTCGTTCAGACGCCCGACTGAGGCATGCTCATTATTTACTACCCTTTCGAGGCCGCTCGCATAATTCGATCGGTGCATTTTATTACTACTCTGTTATTGCATATTCATGTTGTATATAAATAACCGGCTTGTATGCATCAGGGATTTTATTTTATGACTGACGTTGTGATCATAGAATATTCTAGAGCATGATTATCGTTGGTTATATTATACCCGTGTTCATAATGTTTGTAGTACATTCAAAGTACTCACCGGCTTGTCCTCGGCTATTGTCTTGGCCAGATTTCTTGCATGGAGAGGAGACGTGATGACAGCCCCGGACCTAAGCAATGGTGATAGCAGCCTCACAAGATAGGAGTTAACACAGTCGATTGTTCCTGTGGGAAATGGAGTCCCATAGACGTTGATGATCCACAAACCGCTTCCGCCATCAACCACTAGAAACCATTTGTTGTACTCATAGGCCAGAATGGTCTTGCTACATATTTTGTATTTTTCTTGGAATTTCTGTATCAAGTTGGTGCCTCATCAGCTAACAGTAATCTTAGGGCTGGTCAGCACAAGGGCCATTTTCTGGAAATTAATATCCCGAAAATCCGATCCTGACAAAAGCAACTTGGGAAGGCTAGATATCAAGATTCATATGGTAGGAATGGAATATCTTGGCCTCAACACCAGTGTAGGTGGTTCTCTCTCAGAAAAGGTAAGTTGGAAGTGTAGGTTTGTTCTGATGGCTCTCTCCACGAATGAAGAGGAGGTGGAGGGGTATATATAGCCTCCACACAAAATCTAATCACATATTACACAACTTGCCAATCTCGGTGGGACCGAATTGATAAACTCGGTCGGACCGATTCAGCAAATCTAGTGACCGTTAGGATTTTTGGTGGGACCGACATGCAACTCGGTAGGACCGATATGGTTAGGGTTAGGGCATAACGTAATCTCGGTGAGACCGATTACACAAACTTCGGTGAGACCGATTTTGGTAATAAGCTAACCAGAGAGTTGGTCAGGTAAACTCGGTGGGACCGATTCGCTCATTTCGGTGAGACCGAAATGTTACGAAAGGGAAATAGAGAGTTTACATTGCAATCTCGGTGGGACCGAAATTTTACGAAGGGAAACAAAGATATTACAATCCCATCTCGGTGAGACTGAGATCCCTATCGGTGAGACCGATTTGCCTAGGGTTTGTGGCAGTGGCTATGACATCTGAACTCGATGGCGCCGGATAAAAAGAATCGGTGGGGCCAAGTTTGACTTTTGATTTAGTTCATATATGGATGTGAGAAAGTAGTTGAGGGCTTTGGAGCATATCACTAAGCATTTGAGCAAGAGCCTCATTAAGCAACACCTCATCCCTCCTTGATAGTATTGGCTTTTCCTATAGACTCAATGTGATCTTGGATCACTAAAATAGAAAATGTAGAGTCTTGAGCTTTGAGCCTAGGGTTCGTGAGTAAGTTTATGGGAGCTGCATGGAGAAAAAGGTGGACTCTAGGAAAACCCTAGAGGAAAACTTGACCTCTGAACTAAGTATAACCGATTAGTCATTTTAGATGGCCACAATACTTGCTCACGACCTCTTTGATGATGTACAATTGATGGTTGAGTGGCTTCGTCCCAAGATTACGGATGAGTTTCTTGTGATAGGGCTCTAAATTCTTGTGATAGGGCTCTAAATTCTTGTCCTCATGGAACCAAGTATGAATGTTGGCCCAAAATGTTGTGCCGTTTTGCTTCGTGCCATGGATCGGATCAATGCTAGTGGCCATCCATACAAGGCACAACAATTCATCCACCTTCATGTTGAAACTTTCTCCTCTACCCCTCTTCTTTGGATCGACCGACCATTCCTCCGAATCAATGTCGACGTCACCACCCTACTCTGGCTGGCTGGTGTATGAATCAGGTTCCTAGGTGTACTTGCCGGACTGCTAGGTGTATGTGCCTGGCTACGTGCCCTACTGGGTGTACGTGTCGGACTCTGTGCACGTGCACCTTCAGCTTCGAGTCATCCACTTGCCGGATCTCGAAACAGCCTCCGCCACTGTCGTGGATCATCTCAAACATCTGCATGTCCACGTCGGCTCGCCCAGTTGAGACACATCGGCGAATAGAGAGCGGGCACCGAGATTATCCATGTCTGACGTCCATGACCGGACAAGCTACGCCGATGTCGACTTCGCAAAATAGAGTCGCACCGCTTTGACATTGACTCAATAAGACACGTCCCCGGCGACGAAGGTTGGGGACTGCCGGACGAGCTGCTTGGAGGCGTAGAAGTAGGGAGCTAATATTGCTCCAGCCAGGACGACGTGCACATGGACGGTGACAACGGTGACGCCCTACGTCCCAGGCCTCGTCGGCCTCGCCCGCCACCCTTCTTCGGATCCTCCACCTCCGCCATCTTCACCAACTTTTCGTATGGGTCCATGCGACGGTGGCAGCAAAAAAGGTGGGAATTGGGGTGGAGAGTGGCTAGCGGAGAGGGTGGAGAGGGGGAAGGATTGTCGTGGAAACAGTGCAGACCACTCCAAATGCACAGGCTTCACCTCAGTTTTGGGTGGGTCGGGAGTGTCAGAGACTTACGCGGCCAGTGTCCGTGCTCCCGCAAAGCCCCCTGATTTGCTTCCGGTTTGTGGGAAAACGAACACCCGGACTGATCTGAAGAACAAATGCGAGACAATGTTGGATGGTTTGCAACATCCGGACAACACGATTTAAACATTCACGGGCAATTTGAGGGTGCGCGTTGGAGAAGCCCTTACAGGAGAAGCCCAGACATTTTGATATGTGAAGAAAAAATGGAGTTGAACCACAATACTTTTGCATTTATATGCCAACGGACTTTGTTTTTTTATGGAAAAACACTATTGTTCCATTGCGCATGAAAATTATCAGGCATGCTCTGGAGACTAATATGAACGCGTAAAATAGTAGAACTTTTATAACTTGTTTGCTATTTTGTTTTGGATTCATCTCCTTTATTTCTTATCTTTTACACATTCCCACTACAGGATGCCTATGCGGATACACCCACTTCTCAACCAAACAGCCCCAACCTTGAGATCTGCGAAAGGTACATCGAATTCAGATTCTTGGTAGTGGCGATTAGCCGAGTAGCGAAGCTCGAATACCACTGTATGCATCCATTGCCGAGGACGGCGACTCAATGGCGGCGCGGTACCGGTAGGTACCGGCAACCCTTTAGCCAATCAGCCAGTGCCATCTAACATCGTATATTCTCTTCCTATGTTGTATAATTTTTCCTCGTGTTTAAAGAATATTGGTATTTCAGCAGCTGTCCCCATGACTTTACTTTACAAGCATGTATGGCAGCAGTGTGGTAGAACTCTCTCTCTCTCTCTCTCTCTCTCTCTCTCTCTCTCTCTCTCTCTCTCTCTCTCTCTCTCTCTCTCTCTCTCACACACACAATAAATTGAACCATTTCTTTCACTTTGATCATTTTAAAACATCCATATAATTTAAACCATATATTACTTTTTGAAACTTTTTTCATATTTAAACTCCTTGCGTCAAAACCTTTGAAATGAGATCAATCTTTGATATTTTTCAATCATGTTTAAATTCAAACGCATATTTCACATTTTGAATATAACCAATTTCACAATGATACATACAATTTCACTTTTTATAGTTACTATTTCACAATTCAGAACATATATTTCACTTTCACTGGCTTGTTCAATAAAAAATACATTTATTTCAATTGTACATTTTTTCAAAAAAGATATTTCACTCTTTTGAAATAAACTGTTACACACTTCCAAATAATCAGTTTCACAATGATATATTTGAGGATGGGGCGTCGACCCGTTGGCTGGGCAGCTGGGGTAGCAGCTAGCCCACCCAAGTTCAAGCCCCGGCTTTGACGTGTGGTGCTCGCGAGTTTTTATCCATTTTGATGACAAGTATTTTCGGACGGAGGGAGTACAATTTAGAACCTACATTTCACTTTCTTCTAGCTTGTTTCATGAAAATCACATCTATTTCTATTACACAGTGTTGAAATAACATATTTCACTCTTTTGAAATAAACCGTTACACATTTGTAAAAAAAACAGTTTCATAAAAATCATCTCTCTTTCAATTGCACATTTTCAAAAATCTATTCCACATTTAAAAATAATCAGTTTCACAATGATACATTATAATTTTACTTTGTGTAGTTACTA
Source organism: Aegilops bicornis (assembly GCA_021605145.1). NCBI lineage: Eukaryota > Viridiplantae > Streptophyta > Magnoliopsida > Poales > Poaceae > Aegilops > Aegilops bicornis. The sequence continues at coordinate 86,333,183 of CM038669.1, forward strand.
TTTCACAATTTCAGAACCTACATTACAATTACATTTTGTGTGATACATTTAAATGTTACATCTATTTCAATTTCACATTTTTAATGTCCGCAAAACAGGTTTTTTCACACATCTAAAATATAATTAGGTTAAATAGATTTCCACTGCAATGAATTTGTTTAACATATTTCTAGTGAAAAAGGTTCATTTCACAAGTTTTCACATCTATTTCAGTTTCACATTATGTGTGTGTGTGTGTGTGTGTGTGTGTGTGTGTGTGTGTGTGTGTGTGTGTGTGTGTGTGTGTGTGTGTGTGTGTGTGTGTGTGTGTGTGTGTGTGTGTGTGTGTGTGTGTGTGTGAAACATATATTTTCAAGTATTTGAAATATAATTGGGTTAAACAGATTTCTAGTGAAATGGGTTGGTTTCACATATTTCTAGTGAAAAAGGTTTGTTTCACAATTTTTCTAGTAAAATAGGTTTGTTCAACATATGAAATGTAAAACGTTGAAAATTAAACGTGCTTGAAATGTATCCAATATTGGTCTAGTTCTAAAGGTCTTGGTGCCAGGAGTTCAAATATATAAACTATTTCACACACTTATATTTCAAATGATATTGACGATTTAATTTAGTCAAGATGAAGTAAAAGGATAGATTTATATGTGAGAGAACTGAGAGAGTGGGCGTTGTCACAATGTTTGTCATCTCTGCCATATCAAGGACAAACATTGGGGGCCCATAGTTGTATTATGTCTAGTATTCAATTTGTATAATAGAAAGTAGGGAATAATAGTTGTCCATGGCTCGGATCCAGTGAACGACGAGATCTTTGCCTGTAGGTACCGCTACTGCGCAAACTGACTTTTAGCTGGCGTACAACGTTTAGCAGGAGCAAGTGTCGGTTGCTGCCGTCATGGCATCTTTTCCCCTGTTCTTGCCATGTTCATTTTTTGTATTTTCTAGTACTATATGTTCAACAAACAATTTTTTACATGCCTTTTTTTGGCATTGATGACGGCAATTTTATTGCAATGACCATGGCAAATTCACTTTTATCGACCATAGTTTCATAAAAGATCACATGTCAATTTTATTACATTTGACCATGGCAAACTTATTGTACTGACCATGTCAAATTATTCATATGTGCCATGGCAAATTTACCTTTTTAATTTGCCATGACATATTTACCTTCATATTAGAGGCAAATTTGCATTTTAACATACATGTCAACTTCACTATTTACTTGCCATGGCAAATCAACTTTACATCCATGGTAAATTTTACTTTTCATCTCTTCACGGGAAGTTTTGCCTTTATGCACCATGGTACATTTACTTTATGAAACACAACATTTTTACTTTCATTTCTTATGGGAAATTGTACTTTTCATGAACCATGACAATTTTACTAACTAATCCATACTATCTTTTTTTGTTAACTATCACAACATTCTTATTTTTCCTTTTTTGGACCATGGTACTTTTTCATAGCATGACAAAGAACAACTAGTTTTGCCATGACAAATTTAGTAATTGATCATGGCAAATTTAGTTAATGGAAAACGACAAATTTAATCCTTTCTCATGACAAATATTCACTTACTTTTGAACCCATTTTTGAAATTTAGTTGATGCATCATGGAAATTGGCTTGTATGTAGCATGGTGATTATACATCACTTTTGCCATCATTTTACAAAAGCGACACTTTTTTTACAAAAGGTCCATCATTTTACAAAAAAGTGTGCAGGTTTGCGATGATGGAAAAAAATTGATACGTGTTTTTAAGTTATGGCAGTTTTTAGTTTATATTGCATGACATTTTCTTGTAAATTTTTATATATACGCATCTTTTTTTATCAAACATGCTGGGTGGGTTTCTACTCTGTTGCTTAATGTTTTTCGGGTGTTGGACCTTTTTTTGCACAAGCACAAACCTTTTCTGTTGAGGAGGCCCGTTTCATTGGGATTTTTCTGTTATTTTGTATATATAAACTAATAATTCTAGGCTGTTTTTTTTTCTGGGCCAGGAGGCCTGGCTGACATGGCGTTCGCTCCAGGAGAGAACCAGATCGAACGAACTTCTATCTTTGGCCCAGACTTGCATATTCAGAAGATTCAGGTTGCAACAGACCGCAAGCCGGTAGGGGAGCTCCTAGTCAGCGCTGCAGGCGCCCGTTAACCAGCTGGCGCCTGCAGCGTCGGTGGCATGGGCCGGCCCAACGCGCGCTTGCACTGGTTCGCTGTTGAAATGAAAAAAACAATAAAAACTGAGGATCGCTGGTATTCGAACTCAGGATTCTTGCGAGTGCACCTCACTAACCACTTGACCAAACAAACTTTGTTGTCTACTACAAGAAAACAGTCCTAGTTAACCGTTTCGCGCAGTTAAACATTAATATATAGTCAATACAAATTATCTCAAAATATAAAACGTAAATTCGAAAAAAAGTTCATCAAATTTAAGAAAAGTTCAAAAAAATGAAAAAGGTTCATCGATTTTCAAAAAAAAGTTCATTCAATTCGAAAAAAAGTTCACCGAATTCAAAGAAAGTTCATCGGATTCGAAAAAAGTTCATCGAATTCAAAAAAAGTTCATCAGATTCAAAAAAAGTTCATCGGTTTTGAAAAAAGTTCATCCAATTTGAAAAAAAGTTCATCAAATTCGTGAACTCTTTTCAAATCGATGAACTTTTTTCAGTTTTTTATTGAAAAAAAAGTTCATCGGATTTGAAAATAGTTCATGGGATTCGAGAAAAAGTTCATCACATATGAAAAAAGTTCATCATAATTGGAAAAAGTTCATTGAATCTGAGAAAAGTTCATCGAATTTGAGAAAAGTTCATCACAATTAGAAAAAGTTCATCGAATCCGAAAAAAGTTCATCGATTTTGAAAAAAAGTTCATCAATTTTGAAAAATGTTTGGCGGATTTGAAAAACAGTTCACTGATTTGAAAATAGTTCATCAGAAAAATGAAAAAAAAGTTAATGGATTTAAAAAACTACACAAATATTTGAAAATAAGTTCATCTAATTTCAAAATAAGTTCATTGATTTGACGAAAAAGTTCATGTATGTGCCAGATAATTTATTGTCTCAGGAAGAAGAAAAATAGAAAACAAAATGGAAAAAGCAAAACGAAATAAAATGAAAAAAACAAGAAGAAACGGAACGGAAAGAATAAGGCTGTGTTTGGCAGCAATTTTTTTTTTAAGTTTTGTGAGAATACCGTAGTTTCTGAAAAATACCATGGTTTTGAATACTTTGCTGCATTTCGCTTCAGAAAAAACCAAAGTTTTATAAACCACAGTATGCTAGAAACCATGGTCTTTTTGCAGTATTCGAAAAAGAGGTCCGGACCTCTTTTTTTAAAACAGAACAGAGAGAAATCTTCTGGGAGATCACACTTGACGTTGCCGTCTACGTCTAGATAAGAATATTCAGAGCGATCCCATCATATTTTTCCTCTTTCTCTTATATGATAAACGACCATATTATATCTCCTGGTTATAGCCGATTCAGTTTGATTAGTTTATCTTCCAGCTGGCGTGTCGCGTGCGAGTCTCCATCTCTTCTCTGCAGTGCCATGACTGAATCAAGCTCACCACCAGGGAGAACACTCTGTTCGCAGCAAGCTATTTCTCGAGTCCTTGGCTTCCTATGTATTTCCGACGAGTAGCACACAGATTAGATTGATTGATCCTTTTGGAGAACACTCATAAGCAGCTGGTTATATATACTAGCTAGCTAGTTGATTCAGTATAAATGGCGCATGTACATGCACAAAGAATTTAGGACCGGCTCGAAGTACATGCATGTCTCGTGCCCGGCAGTAGGGCCGGCCCGTCTCGTGCCCGGCGGCAGGACTGCGCTCGTCTCGCGCCCGGTGTAGCAGGACGGCTCGATGGAGGCTTGTTGTGGCCGGCCTATTGGGTCTCGGCGTTGGGACCCGCTAGGGGTGTGAAAGGCGGATCCTTTCCGCCCGTCTCTGCGGTGGGGCTCGGGGGACTTGGTGTCAAGGTCTTGGATTCCGAGGCGGCGGCCCTGGGGGTGGTGGCGCGGTGCTCATGGGAAGAGCTCGTGCCTCGGTCTTTGCCCGGCCCACGGCCGTGTGGGCGGCGTGGTAGCCGGGGTGTGGCGTTCCGTAGCGGTGAATGTTGGCCGGGATGAAAACCTACTCTATCTTCGGACGGACTAGCGACGGCGAAGATCGCTCCCTTCTTGAAGGCGTCGTCACGACTATCACTGTCCGTCGTGGTGCTCCAGGGGAAACTCTGATCCTCGGATCGGGCGGTGGCGACGCTCTGGTGCTGTATACTTTCTGAAGGCACCGCCTTGGAGCCCATGTTTCGTCATATGCGGCTTCACTTCTTCGGATGATGCCCCCGGCGGCTCTTGTAGCGCTAGGGTGTGTGTTGCTGCGCTCAACGCCTATGTATCCTGCCTTGGGTGTGTGTATGTTTGTGGTGGGTAAGTGCGGTTGTACCAGACACTGGAGATCTTTGCTTTATATATAAAGCGGGGCGAAAGCTTTTTTTGATAAGTACATGCAAGTATATAGATATGTAATGGCAACACGCTCCTAGGATTGTATTACTTCAATCTAGTTGACTACTCCTAGGATGGCATTTCTTCAATCTAGCTGACTGATCCTAGAATGGTATTATGTGTGCATGGCAGCTGCATGCAGCCGGCAGCCGTTAGCAGCGCTAACTACTCAGTCACCCATGCTAAAATACTTAGTCAAAACTTTGGTTAAATAGCAGCAACCAAACACATATAAAACTGAGAAATTTAGTCAAAACTTTGGTTAAATAGCAGCAACCAAACACATGTAAAACTGAGAAAAACATTGGTTTTAGAAAACCGTAGTATTCTTTGCCCACCCAGAGTAAATACTGTGGTTTTCAATTACCACAGTTTAGAAAATATTTTGCTGCCAAACTAGCCCTAAGGGAAAGAAAAGGTTCTAGTTAACCAGATTATAGTGATTGGCGGGGTGGTTGCACTAGCATGCCCTAAAGAGGGAGGTTGCTGGTTCGAATCTCCGTGAGCGAGAGCGCACTCTTTTTTTTGTCTGATTAAAAACACCAATGGCAAGGTAGTGAATGCTCAGTTTAGTAGGAAATCAAGTTTAGCGTACCTATTCAAATAGGATACAACAAAATAAAAGAAATAAGACAACAGTAGGTTAAAAAGCTCTGTTTCCATAAACATTTAAATCACATCGTTTTTGTCTGATTAAAAACACAGAAGAAAAACTCCTATATGGGCCGGCTCAACGCGGGGTGCTGACGATGAAACTATAAGACAACAGTAGGTTAAAAAGCTCTGTTTCCATAAACATTTGAATCACATCTTTTTTGTCTGATTAAAAACACCAATGGCAAGGTAGTGAATGCTCAGTTTAGTAGGAAATCAAGTTTAGCGTACCTATTCAAATAGGATACAACAAAATAAAAGAAATAAGACAACAGTAGGTTAAAAAGCTCTGTTTCCATAAACATTTAAATCACATCGTTTTTGTCTGATTAAAAACACAGAAGAAAAACTCCTATATGGGCCGGCTCAACGCGGGGTGCTGACGATGAAACTATAAGACAACAGTAGGTTAAAAAGCTCTGTTTCCATAAACATTTGAATCACATCTTTTTTGTCTGATTAAAAACACAGAAGAAAAACTCCTATATGGGCCGGCTCAACGCGGGGCGCTGCAGGCGCCCGTTTGCAAAATACACATTAACGGGCGCCTGCAGCGCCAAATAGGATATGCCAGCCGGTAGTGAACCACCTGAAGGAGGCGTACAAAGGCCCAAGTGCCATGATAATTAGTGACTAGATCGGAAACGCGCGAGGGTGCCGGTCACAATGCAATAGCAAGACAGTGAATGCTCAGTTTAGTAGGAAATCAAGTTTAGCATACGTATTCAAACAAAATACAACAAAATAAAAGGAAAAAGAAACATTCACGTGTAATTGAACATATAAACCTTCCTAGCCTACCCGCATAACTGGGGCATCGCTCGCGCTCGCCACTTTTGACCGGCCGATCGAGCTGCCACAGTAATTTTTGGGCTGCTGGCATTTGGTTAATCGTCCGTTTTTTCTTACTTTTGCGCTTGCTTCATGAGAGAATGACAGGTGGGGCTCGCAGCCGTGAGGTCACAAGATCAACGTGAGTTTTCTTCAGATCTTGGTACGCGAAGTCTGGGTCGCGTGCTCGCCAATCGCGATCCGGGGTAAAAGGAAGAGAGAATTCCTTATTTGGCCCTCTCTTAAAATTTGGTTCCCTTTTTGGCCCTAAAAGAATTTTTTTTCCTTTTCTGACACTCAAACTTCATTTTGTTCCCTCTATGACATTTCCGTCAGTTTTGCCAACTAACACCGTTAAATACAACATGAAAAGTCCATTTTACCCTGGTGTATTTTGTGACCAAAATGGAAGCCAAAACAGTGGCAATATGAACTCGAATATATTACCAAATGAAACAAAATCTGCAATTATCCCTGTACAGTACAGTACACACATGCACAAATTTCAATTGAAAATTTGGACAGAGCCTCCCTTGTATTTTGGAGGCATATCCCCTGTATAGTACACATATGCACAAAAAACACACATAATTACTCCAGGTTCACATATATGCAAAACATCCCACATAGCTGGTCATCTACACATATTCAGGTTCACATAAAAGTGACATACAATAGTCCAAGTTCACATAAAGATGACATAATAGCCCAGGTTCACAACAGGTCGCATATATAGCACGTAAAGAGGGTTCACAACAGGTCGCATATAGCACGTAAAGAGCCAAGGTCCACACATATATCACATAAACAGCTCAGTTTTCAAAATGAAACATGATACGGAAAGTAATGACATGAGAATCACAAACTAAGTCTCCTTTTGCTTCGTGTGCTCATTGCAGGGCTAGCAGGGTTGAATTTCTTGTTGCGTGTACCCATTGCAGGGCTGTCAAGTGGCACCATAGGAAGGTGCGGAGTAATTTCAGCAACCCCTTTGCTTTTTCTTTTGGCATGTACCTTCATAGCAACATGTGTTTTCTTTTTGGCGACATCATGTTCGCCACAAATGGGTTGTGTTCTTGATCTAGACATACACATACATGACATACAGGTAGCCCAAGTTAACAATAGAACAATGCATAACATAACATTAGAACTTGAAACTACCATAGGTTACCTTTTGCTCCTCCGGATCCAGATTTACCACCTTTCCCTTTTTCCTTGGTCGTTTTCTCCAAGATTTGGCTATTGTGAGAAGAATGCACTTAGAACACAAAGGCACAATTAATTATATTTAATTATGATCATGGTTGTTGCTAACCTTGGCGGAAAACGCATGGCTGATGGAGCATCATCTCGCAAGGCACAATTGATGATTGAGCTGATTTGGTGGTCTTTGCCCTCTTCTTTGGTGGTCCTCTACATGAGCATCAAAAAAGTAGTTAACATGTATGGTTTTTACAAAAAAAATGCAAGTGATGCAATATACAATAAAATTCATTACCTCACAGCTAAAATAGCAGCAATGTCATCTGGGTTACCCTTCTTGCATTTGTGCCAATGATGCCCATAGTCCTTGCAAATAGGGCATAAGTGTTGGAAGCTTTTTCTTTTATTCTCACTGCAGCCTTTATACCTCTCAGTTTTAGGCCTACCCGATGTGGCTTTTAGTAGTGGTGGAAACATGAAGAATCCATGGTCTGATTTAGGCCACTGGTTCTTGTCAACCATGGCAGGGATTAGTTGGTCATAAGCTGCTTTAAATTTGTCGATGCAAGGCTTCAAAGCGACAAAAAATCTCTTAAATCTGATTTTATCTTTTATTGTGTGGTGCTCAATTATCACTATGCTACCGGGACAGCACCCTTCAATTTGTGCCTTAAAACTATACAGATTATCAAAGCTTGTATCCCAATCACCATATAGTTCCTTCAAGGCTAGCAGCTTACCCATGTATACTCTCTTGTACTTGATGTTGATTCCATGGTGCTATTTAAGCTTCTTCGCAATGCCTTTGGTCCGAGAGTTGCATCCTCAATTAGCCAATCCTTCACGTGCTCACATATCCACCGCTTGGTTGCATTCTTTATCTTCTTTTTCCTTTTGTACTTGAGCAATCATGACCACAAGAGGTCTTTCTCACCTACAAAAGACAAACATAGATAATTAGTAAAGATCTTTTAACAATTTAAGCACACATGAGTAAAGTTAGAAATTACCATTACGGTGCACCCATCTTCCATTGTAGAAGCATATATCCTCCATGGACACTTATCTTCATCCCTTCTTGAACAATAAGACATGAACCTATGTGGTGCACTTTTCTCGGTGTTAAACTCAAATTCATGTTTGATTGCATGTTGAGAAAGCGCCAACTTAAACTCTGCCATATTGGGATATTTTCTTCCTTCGGTCATTGGGGATCTAATTTATCATATTCTAAATGTGGTGCATGCTCCGCCTCGTGCACTTCCTCATCTTCCTCTACTTCCTCATCGCTCTCATCCTCGCTCTCATCCTCGCTCTCATGATCAGGAACATAGTCTTCGTCCCTTTCTTTATCGGAACAGGGAACCATGATAAGAGGATCTAATTTATCATAATCATCATCGTCTAAATAAATATTTTCCTCATCAACACCAACATGTTCATTCTCGTGTATTGGGTTGCGAAGATAATCATCGTCGTCTTGTTCTGTGTTGCTAGGTTGTATATGCACATCAATATGCCACTCCGTGATAGGCTCATATGGTTCAGATGGATCACAATATGCAACAAACAATATGCAACAAACAAGTGCACAGATGCAACAAACAAAGAAGGAAGAAAATAAAGTTATGGTGTCAAAGAAGGAAAAAACTGACAGATGTGTTCGAACTTTTTTGTGTTCTTTTATTATCAATTGTAGGTGCTGCTTCTATCTTCTGGAAGTCAACAGCATTTTTCCTTGTAAAATCCTCACACCAGGCTGTCATTGACAAAGAAAGGAGAGGAGACTACTTGAGGAAAACGTCCAGGTTTGTCTTCATTATATAGTGTAGCTGGAGCATTCATGCGAAACACATGTATGACAAAGATTACTGGGTGTTAACAGGTTGTGCCACATATCACAGATGGAATTCAGGATTGGATCGAACGCGTGGCGATAAAGCTGGTTGACGGTAAAGAAGGGACTCCTGATGTTTGTGTGATAGAACTCGGTGGAACTATAGGTAAACAAAATAATTTCATGTGTAGCACAGCTTGCAATGCAGCACACTTAAAGCATACATGTGGAAGTGTGTAGTTCCTTCGGATGTTCCCGTAGCTATGTAAGCCTGCCCAGTGCAGGGACAAAATCTTTTCTCACCGCGCATAATGACAGTGGCACTCTTGATGCAGGGGATATTGAACCAATGCATTTTATTGAAGCATTAGGTCAATTTTCATACCGTGTAGGTCAGTAAAGACCAGCTCTTCCCTAAATGTCTATATCTATTTTGGCATTTGCTTTCTTTTACACATTTAGCTTCCTTATTCTGAGTTGTAGGACCTGGAAATTTCTGCCTGGTCCATGTCAGCCTTGTTCGAATACTAAATGTAGTTGGTGAGCAGGTATGTTTTACTCATTTGAACAATGAGCTAAGATAATGAGAAGTTGCTGCAATGCTTGCAGTTCTATTAAGGTCCATGTCATGTGGTATTACTATATGGCAAATAGGCACTTTTTGCAAAGAAATATAAGTACGTTCTCGAAAAACCATTTTTCTGAATGATATGAACTATGAAAGTGTTATTGTACTTTGTAGTAGTTTCTGCTGAGATGCAATTTGGCTTAGGCAAAGTGGCATTTGTTATTATTCTAAAAATGGAAGGAGGTTACGAACATAGAAAATATTGAATTATTGACGGATCTCTCAAAACAGTCTCAGCTGGTTGTAGGTTGTTTGGTGAGGTTGCAGCTTGCAGGCTGCTGAGTTTCTCCTCTCTGCTTGTTGGTTTTCTTTGATTAGTAGAACAAGTAGCACACCACGTGTTTGTGAAAATAATTCTCACAGATGAAACTTTTTGTGTGCCTAGACCTGCCTTCTTTCTTAGGAGAATATGCTTGCTGAGACATTATGGTCTAAATTTCATAAATAAGTTCGTGCATTTCTTTTCCTGGGTTCATTTAGGTATCTAGAACATGTGTTCCTTATGTGTTTCTGTCATTGTGTGATGGTATTTATGTATTTAACTTTTGGAACTTTCTTTCAAGATTTGCATAGAGCTGACCACCTTGCAACAGTGTTGGGTTATATAACCCATGGTTTCTTCACGATTCAACTTTATTATCAGATCCATGCAAGAGGTAACTAATCAGTACCATTTCTTTCTTTTCTATCATTGGTATTTGCTTATAGGGATATGCAAGCAAGACCTGTTTTGGTTGGCATAGTTATGTTAGGAAGCGGAGTCGGAGATTAAGCCTACACCATTAATCAGTACACTATGAAATAAATGAAACATTATGTGTTTTTCTGGCAGACCCAAAATAGCAAACTTAGTGAAGATCCTAAAAGCAACAATGGAATGATTTGCAAGGAAATCTAACCAACCAAACAAACATAACCAAACTTGCCTCATTTTATAGCGTTTAGATAATGTACAACATTGTACAATTGGTATTGTACAACTATTTATTGGGTAGGTTAGCGTGAAAACAACATAGTGCTAATTTCGTTTATATTACAATTTATTTGATTCACAGAACCCGGGTAGTGACATGATTTTGGCAGGAGAAAGGAGGATTATCATTTCTAGAGGTTGATTTTTTTTTCTTTTTATGAATGGCAAATGCTAAATTCTGTTACCATGAATTAGAAATTATAATCCTCTAGCTATCCAGTGTTAGAGGATTATCATTTAGCATTTCTACTGAATATCAAATATCAATTAGTACTTATTGCATAAAACAAATTAGTATTTACCATTCTACGTTCCTCCTGAATATTAGTATCACATGTTTATACTAATTTTCCAACCAGGGGAACTCCAGTTCCGAAAGGTTTATACTCACCAGTGAGCTATTCCCAGTAGAAATTACTGGACAGGAGCAAAATTCTTTTTCAAGATCATGTTAGTATATTTTAATAATAGAACCATAGGCTACACCAAACAGATTGGATAGTTTTGATTTCGTTGTGTGGTTGTGCTTGCGATCCAGGTGAGTTGAGCTGCGGCTTGGTTGAAGATGTTGGTGCGGTTCAAGAGGCCCGCTGGGTTTGCCCTTTTCAAGGTTCTAAACCAGGGCAAGCTCAACAAGGTCGTGGTGAGTGCTCGCCGCCACCTCAGCTCCTGGTGTGGTTTGGATTGCTTGCGTTTAATCTGATCTCTGCCTGTTTCATGGACCGACAGAACTTTGTGTTCATCTTTGTTTGTAGGATCTATGGAAGGAGTTCACGACTCGGACTCGATGAGAAAGGTTTGTGCTTCATATTTTTTTTGATGGCAAAATAACTTCTCTTTTTGAAACAATTAGTACGTCATATATCTATAACATTATAATAGAGTAAGCCAACAAAAGCCCTTTTATTTGAATGAACAAGAATCCGTTGTGTGCTGCTGAGCTATGTGCCCCTTTTTGAAATGTTAGAAAGGTTATCTTAGTTGTCACATAGAAGTTGGTTTGGGCTACTAGGCTCATTTGATGTTCGCATGACTTATTTGAACCCGATGCCGGCCTCACCGGCATCCTGAGGTGACACAGCGACGGCCGCGCTCGACACCCTCTTTCGCGACTTGACGACAGCCTAGCGTCATAGGCGGCTCATCGGTGGTCCAGCGGATGGCGACCCATTTGGGTGGGCGACGACGACCGCAGCTGGTGCACGAGCTCACACTCCACCAGTCCGTACTCAACTCTTCGTCTCGGTATGAGCCCCTTGCAGCCTGTTTGAAGTTTTCTCTTTTCCCCCTTCTCCATTTTTTGACCTGGTTCTGCTCGGATGCATGCAGGGTGCGGACTGAGAGTTAGATGCTCTGTGCCAGCATATGGAAGTGTTGTGACCATTGTTGTTCCGGCTGTGAGGTATAATGCTAATTGGGCTTGTGATTTATTGTGTCTTGGAATGGATTGCCGAATTGTTCAGATTTTCTCAGTATGTAGTTTCTTTTACTTATTTTTTATTCTTATAATTCAGTGGTCCTTGATTGCAACCTGGTGTCATCCTGTTCCTACTCACATGTTACAGTAGTGCACGAGCTGACAGGGAAGAAATCTTGGTTTCAAAGTTCTCTCTGTCCGTGGCCAGCTGAGTCGGGTCTACTTAACTTTGCTATCCGACATATATAGCTATTTTATTTTCACATTCAGTTAGGCAATCTTTTGAGGAGGTTAAAATGAGTAATATTTTGGGCATGCTTGATGGCTATTTTGTATGTTGTGTCATGTTAGTGGTGTTCTTTATTTGTTTATGGTTCAGATTGTTTGTTTGGTCTTATGGTTTAGATGTTTGTCCTGACAGTTTTGATATGTTTATATAGTACTTTTGGAATGGGATATGATTCTTTTTGGGTTTTTTAGTTTACGCATTCGTTCTAAGAATCTTGATATCCGGCTGTGTTGTTGTAGATTTGTAAAAAAAAATCTTGGGATCCATCTATTCAACCATGTTGGAGTAGGCTATATGATCTTTTTAGTTCTGACCACATATGCTTCTTCCTTGGTCTGTTCACCAAGGTTTGCTCCCTTCCTTTCTCACTGTTGATGCATTAGCTTTGTTTCATTATACTCTTATGATGCTCTGCATCTGTGATGATCCACCACCAACTGAGGCATATAAATAAGCTGTGTTTCCTACATTTGTGCTGATCCACACAACTTGCTGGTCTCCAACTTATTTCTTTTCTGACCATCTGCATTTGTGTATGTAGTCATGGACACCGACTTAAAAAATGAACAAGGCTACCCCTTCAGCTGCAGGTGCAGGGTACTATGTCTGGACTTGGCTTTTGATTTCAATTCGTCTTGCTTTTTAGTACAAAATCTTTAATTCATGCTTGTTCTCTCTTCAATAGTAAATCATCTTGCAATACCCATGGTGCCACACGTGTTTTATTCACCAATCCTGTCAAGAGAAATCAAAATCAAAACGCCGATCAGCTTAGCCTTGGGCTGCTCCTTTTCTGCCTTTTGTTTTCTGTATACACCCATCTTTCTTTGATGTACCTGAATTTCTTTTTGTTGTGTTAGGTTGACAGTGACAGCAGATGGAGCTTCTCTGACCTCTACTAAGACACCGCTGAACAGCTTAACCAGACAAAGACAAAGTGCTATTATGTAGGCATGGTTTAAAAACTATAGCCTTTGGCTGGTCAAGTACCCTTGCCAAAGCGTTTGTGTAATCTCCTCAAGTGGTATGAAGCAAATTCTATGTATGTAACACACACGATGCAGATAATAATTATATAGAAGCAGAGAATCAACCTTGCTAGAGTGTTTGTCAAATCTCTACTTGAGTAGCCTTGCCAAACTTTATCTGCTGTGTTCTTTACATGTTGTTTCAGTACATTCTCTAGCGTAAATTTCCTTTTCAGTCAAGCAAAGTTTTCTTGACGATTTTTTTTGAACTTGAGTTTTCTATAGTCGCTCACTAGGCTCGGTATCAGTTGATGACAGACACCCCGTTGTGGCCTCTCCTGAATCAGCAAATGATGTGGTGATACACTCGCCCCCAATACCCACAAATATGACTTGATATATATCATGTTCTCCTTGACAACCCCTTTTCACTGGTTAGGCCTAGCCCAACAAACGTCAGTGGGCCGCATAAGCTCCATGTGAAATCTATAGCATTTGATCTGAGATAAATAGTTAGGTTCTTTTACTCATCATAGAGCATCCAACATAGCGAAAACCGAAAAGACCTTTGAACCATGCCTATATATCATATCATGCAGATTCTCGGTTTTTATTAGTTTCACATGCTAAGGTATATAATTTGAATTATTACCCTCAGTGCTTGCTAAAACTCGAAGTTTCTAACAAATGCAAAGATTTCTGTTATAAAAGGTTTAGAATCATTACCCTTGATGCTTGAATTTGGACCTTGCACCTTACTTGGGTAACATAGAGCCAAATGGCACATTGTCCAAATACACGTTCAAAACACTTCGGGTTTGACATGGTCTCCATCCTTGATCAAACATAAAGTTACTAAAAAAGGCAAATATTTTCAACGTGAACATGGTTTCAAATGGGTCACTGCGCCATTTGGCGCGGCGCACCGGGTCATCTAGTAGGAGCAAAACACCATTGAGTTCAACATCGTCATGAAACTATAAGACAACATACAATAGGTTAAAAAGCTATGTTTCCGTAAACATTTGAATCACAACCACCATGGCCCAGATATAAAGATGACCTATATAAACCATGAACACAGAGCCTCCAACCATCCACAAATTGAATATGTACAGATAAGAATTGACTTGTTCTTGTTTTGGTCGTTGACAAGCAAAACCAGTCCATTGGCCTATTCCCATTGGTGGCAACCTGAAGAAAAAAAATATAAGATTGGCTTAAAAAAAGATACTCGACAGATGCTCCATTATCTATTGACCTATACATGAAAAAGAAACAATCTTCAGTTTCAATTAAAGTGAGTCAACATACATAGTGTCTAAATTTTACAGGTTTAGAAATATTGTAATCTCTAAATTGTAGTGAATGGTAACTACCAACCTAAATTAAATTTTCTATCTTCTTTTATGGAATAAGATAGACCTACCAGATTACAAGTCAGATTCTAATGAATCTTAATCATTCACAAGCCTATAGATTAAAATACACTCATTTGGTATAACCTAATTACTAATTAACCTGCATAGCTACAGATCACGTCATCTATCCAAATGATATGTGCTCATTTGGTAACCAGCAAAAATTTACCTAACTCTATAAATATCTTCCAATTACTACTGCAACCTGCAAGAATTAATTAATTTGCAGACAAACATGAGAGGTATTCAGGAAACAAAAAAAAATACTACTGCTCCAATAACTACTATAAACTGAAAGAAATACAATACTTAATTTTATACATACAGAGAAGGATTCACGGAACAAAAAATCTGCTCCAATTACTATTGTACTGAAGAAATACCTAATATGCAGACATACATGAGAGGGATTCATCAGAAACAAAAAAAATACTACTGCTCCAAATACTACTGTAAACTAAAAGAAATACTTAATTTGCAACATACATGAGAGGGATCCAGGGACCAAGCACAAGTTGCACACCCACATACAGGAACGTCGGACGTACATGAGAGAGATTCAGGGAACAAAAGAAACTCACCCTGAACACCGGCTGTTTGTTGTGTTCATCACCTCCTTGGTACGGTCATGGTCCTCTTCTTGGCCTACGTCCATCTCCCGGCACCGCCGTGCTGCTGCACTCCTGGTCCTGCGAGCAGCAAAGCTCTTTGTACGTCGTGCCACTCTGCAGTACGTTCCGCATCGCAGCTCAAAGACTTGCGCCAACCCGCCACATTCCGCATCGCAGCGGATCGATCTTTTTGTTCTGCAAATTTTGATATATTATATGTATTTTTCTGAATTAGGATGATTTAGTTATGATTTTTTCAAGTTTGAAAATTGCCCTATAGTCCCGGTTTGTGTCTCCAACCGGGAGTATAGGTTAAACCACATTAGTGCCGGTTCGTGGCACGAACCGGTACTAAAGGTTGGCCTTTAGTACCGGTTTGTGCCACAAACCGGGACTAAAGGCTCGTGAACCCCGACTGGCCTTGACTGCCACCACCCCTTTAGTACCGGTTCGTGGCACGAACCGGTACTAAAGGTTCAACACGAACCGGCACTAATGCATAGCCGTTCAAACCGGTACTAATGATACCATTAGTACCGGGCCAAAATCGAACCGGGACTAATGTATCTCACATAAGGTCCTTTTTCTACTAGTGTAACAAGGCAGCAACAAATGTCCATTTTTCGGAACCTAGTCAAACCACCGATTCAAAAGATTCCAATATTTGGAACCTAGCTAAATCCTTCTATCTCCCATCGATTCCAAGCAAGGTAGCACAAAAGGCCCCAAAAAAGTGCCATCTTTGGAACCTAGCTGCACCATCCAGCCAAAAAAAACTCCTATTACTTGGAATCTAGCCATACCAAAGAGCACAAAGGCCCCAATCTTTGGAATATAGTAGTCCTAATCCAACAACATCTCCAAACAGAGAAGACCAAAAACCTACAAGCATAGAACCTTCACATGGTGGTCTTTAGTTTGGCGTACTCACGGGAAAAGGAGGAGGCCCAGTCTGATGCGCCCCTGCAAGGTTGTACCTCATGGCCAGCGAGAAGCGGAGCCACGCGTGGGGGCGAGGGAGGAGACGAAGAGGAGCCGCCGGAGTGAACCAGAGCCGCGCCGGCGACAAAGACAATGCCCAACCCGAAGCCCTAGCCACGGGCCATGGCTACAGGGACTCGCCCATTGCCTGCAAGTCGCCACCGTCTCCGGGATGGACGCGGGAGAGGAAGAGACGTGCGGCGCGACTATGCGCTGGGGGGCAGAGGAGAGAGGCGTAGGGGAGGAGGAGGTCGACCCCCTGGGCCACGCCGCCCGCGCCGCGTCCCATACGCCGCCGCCTTTGCCTCGCCTCGCCATTCCTTCTTCCCTCTCGTGGGAGCAGGGGACGGGGCGGGGCGTTAGGGTTTGGGCGGCACCAGACCGGAGGCGTGGAAGGAGGAGGCCGTGAGGGGAGGAAGCCTGGCGGCGACAGGGAAGGAGGAGAGGGAGGCGCGGGTGGGGAGGAGGCCGTGAGGGGAGGAGGCCTGGCGGCGACAGGGAAAGAGGAGAGGGAGGCGCGGGTGGGGAGGAGGCCGGGCGGCGGCGGGGAAGGAGGAGAGGAGGCTGGTAGGGAGAAGGCAGGCAGGGGAAGAAGGAGAGGGAGGCGTGGGGAGAAGGCCGGGCGGCGGGAAGGAGGAGAGGAAAGCGGGTGGGAGGAGGAGGAAGTGGGAGAGGAGCCGGCCAGGGTTCACCACGGGAGCCGGCCCTTTTATACCCCGTGCGAGTGAAATGCCGAAAATGCCTCCGGCGGGGCAAGGAAATTACGCGCGGTGGCAAGAGACGGGAATAACTATTCATTCCAGCAGTAACTTTTTTTTATCCAACGGACGAGGTCGTTTCAGGGGTCGATCCGACGGTCCAGATCCCATCAAGCCACCAGATCCGACGGCCAGGAATCCCAAATCGCTGAGGAACCATGTGAGGAGCTTCTATTCTTATTTCTGGATATCAAAAACTTATTTGAAGCAGCTACAGTTATTTTCGAGCCTAGGGAGTCGAATAGAGAAGCTCATAGCTTAGCTAGAGCCTGTTTATCTCTTGCAGTGGGACGCCACCTGTGGCTCTTGCAACCCTCTGAGTTTGCTTGTATCCCAACTTGTGATGGTTGAATAAATAAAGTGGTGATACCCCTCGAAAGAAAAACCAGATCAAACGAACTCGCTCTTGCTGGAAGTTCCTCGTACTGAACCTTTCGTTCGGTTTGGGGACCTCCCAGACCAAAATGTTCGGGCGCATCGACGTCCTGATGTATTTATTTTTTTTGAAAAGAAACACAACAGTACTAGCTCAACAGGAAATGCTTCTATGAACTAACTGATATTGCTCCTCAAGCTTCATGCTCCCTCTTTTCCGGTTTATAAGGCTCAATTCAAAATTCTCACCAACAAGGTAGATGATGAGTGGTGGAATACTTTTTTTAGTTTACAAAAGCACCCATTTAATGCTCTTGTTTTCCTCAAAAAAGTATGTTCATCAATGCATTAATTGCAATGCATGCATGCATAAATTACATGCATTGGTCAATTTTTCTCTTAGTACTTGCATGCAATGATTTAATGCACCTTGAAATCTGAACATGTGATGGAAAACAACCAAATTGAACCTTATAAAATAGAAAAACTAAAATTTTAAGATAACCCCTATAAATCGGAAAGAGGGAGTAAGAAACCAGACAAGATAAGGTAACATGTCGATGGATGACTGATCTATTTAATGGAAATGTATCCATTTTTTTGGGAAAAGAAACACAATAGTGCTAGCTCAACTGGAAATGCGCCTATGGACTAACTGATACTACTACTCATCAAGCCTCCACGATAAATCAGATGATATAAGAATAAGATAAGATGGTGGATTGATGACTGATCTATTTGATGGAAATGAAGGCCGTGACGAGCATAGTAGCCTGGTCGTCCGGATGAACAGACTTGGGCACGATGAACTGGGCCGACTCGTTGTCTTCCAGGAACCCACCGGCGAGATCTGCGAAAGGTACGTCGAATGCAGATTCTTGGTAATGGCGGTTGGCCGAGTAGCGGAGCTCGAGTACCACCTTGTTGGACGCGGCCGCTGCCGAGGACGACGACGACGACGCAGTGGCAGCGGGACGCACGCAGACCGCGGCGATCCTGCGACCAAACGGCTGGCGCACAACGTTTAGCAGGAGCAAGTGCTGGTCGGCGCCGTCGCGGACCGCCGTGGAGACGACGTTGAAGCCGTCACGGAGGTCGATGCCGAAGCTCTTTCCGGCGCGGTCCTCAGCTGTCAGCGGCAACTCGTGCAGGGTGATGAAGTGGTCCAGGAGCTCTGCCATTGGGCCGCCGAAACGGCAGGTGCCCAAAGGGCAGCGCGCGCACGGCGCGTGGGCGCACGTCATTTGGTGCTCGTGCAGGTCGTAGTAGGCCAGCATGGCACCGCAGCCGTGAGCGGCGTGGGGGCACGGCACGCGGATGGTGTCCAGGATGTTCTCCACGGCGCGGCACCGGCGGTAGCCTGGGCCGCGGCACGCCGAGCACACCGGCAGCCCCAGAGCGCACTGAAAGCGTGTACATGTAATCGAACATGTTACTCCTATGACCTATCTATGGCTGAGGGAATGAGAGGGCGGATGTGTGCGGGGAGAGCGGTGAGGTACGTACCTGGAAGATTGGCGGCTTGAGAGGGAGGCTGCAGACGCCGCAGTGGAAGGCACTGGCATCCCCCACCGTTACTCTCGCGAGCACCGCGTGCTCCGACGGCCACCGAACCGCGGAGCGGCGCCTTTCCGGCGACCAGCTGCTCCAGGTGTCCATGACCATGAACTCAGCCTCCATCAACTCCATTTCCCAAGTGTCCATGGACTCAGCCTCCATCGACGGCCTTTCCCAACTGTTGATGTACGGCGGCGACTCCACTGCCGGCCTACCCCTGGTGTTGATCTCCGGCGACTCCATCGACGCCCTGGTGCCCGAGTCCCCAGTGCTGATGGACGGCGCCTCCGTCGACGCCCTGGTGTCCCAGGTGCCCGTGCCCCAGCCATCGGAAGTTGTCCTGGCGCGCCGGGAGTCCCGCGCCGCGAGAGCGTCCACCCAGGGCTGATGTGCCTCCGCTCCGTCCGCCTGCTGTGATCTGCCGTAGACGTCGGCGAGTCTTGCCTCCAACGACGCCCAGGTTTCCCAAGTGTCCATGGCTGGCGCCTCCACTGGCGCCCTGGTGCCCGTGCCCCGGGCTTGGGAAGTCGGCCTGGAGCGCCTGGAGTGCCACGCCGCGGCCGCGTTCTCCCAGGGGTCCTGTGCCTCCGCTCCGGCCGCCTGCTGCGATCTGCCCCCTAGGTTCGCCTCCATACCTCGCCTGTCGGCCGTCGTCATCGTCGCCGCCGCCGCCGCTGCAACTCTTCCTGCTCGCTCTATCGCGGAGGCACCGGAGCAACGTCCCTGCTGCTCTCTTCCTCGTTGTCCACGCCTACGCTCCTCGGCTCCCTGGCAGATCGCACATGGAGGCACATCAAATTGCTGTAGGCCACATCTTGTATGAGAACAAATTCACAAGAAAACGAGGTGCCAAGAAAGTGAGGCATCAACAATATACAGGGAAAATGCTAATTGATTCAACTAGTGACTTCAGGCCACGAGACAGATCCAGCTTAGCAACACACCGTCGGCGAGAAGCTTGGTTGCAGCCAAGGGGTGCGTTCATAGTGCGCCGCCGGTGCCGGAAGTGGAGGCGCCCAGGAGCATCGCAGTGGCCTGCGGGGACAAGTTCACCGGCGGCGATGTGAAGAGATTGAAGTGGATAGGAATCATGATTTGGGAATGGGGAGTGGGGAACGAGACGACGGCTGCTTTACGATTCGTATAGCCAGGTGTCACGTGTAGGGCAGGGTCTCACGATCAGCTTTGTGCGACCCGGTCCCATAGGATTTTTTTCCCCTGTTTCCTTTTTTTTCTAGCGTACCTTTATAGAAGGAGAGAAAAAAAATACATGACATCTATCATTCGCTGTGAGCAGTGGGCGTAGCACAACAGCACATCCGGCTATTCTCAGGACAGCCACACACGACAACACAACTATAACAGAAAAAACTTGCTTAAAACCAAAAAACTTCGCCGCGTCTTGATCGACATCGAACACCTCCGAAGAACAACAACTCCAACTTTCTTTGGATTCATCGCAACGACCATACATAGCGCCGGAGGAGAGCGGCCAGGGCCACGACGAACACCGGAGGAGCGCCAACAGGAAACTCAGTCTCCTCGCACGATGCTCCCAACAGAGAAACAACGTCGCAGACGGCGCCATCATGCCGCTCCAGAGGACCAAGGCTTTCGCCCGGAGACAACTGCCAACACCAAGCATGAGGGAGATGGCGACACACTCAACGTCGCCTCCAGAGAGGGGAACGACACCCGCGGGTGCCATCGACGCCGGCCGGCCAAACCGGACAGGATTTTCATCCGTAATGTTGTGCATCTCCACTCCGACGAGGTACCGGGCAGCACCGCTCTCGAAGCCTCGCACCATTGTCACCGTAGTAAATCCGCCAAGCCGCCGTAGCCGTGGCCCAACACCACCCGACCGGCCGAGAGAGCGCGAACAAGACCTCCACCAACATCGCCCGTCGAGAAGCAACCACATCCTCCAAGCGAGCAAAGCGATCCGCCCATCGGCCTTCATCAACACCGAGATCGCCGCCAAATTGAATCGACCCGCCCTCCAACCTCACTCCGGCGCCATCTTCATCGGGCATCGCCATGATCCTCACACGGAGGCGGCCGGAAGCCGCTGCACGCCAGGACACCTTCCTGGCAGGGCCATCTCGGCGCCGCCGCCCCCATGGCTGATCCAACGCCGCCACCACCGCCGTTGCTGGCGCTCCACCTGCAGCCACCTACCAGTAGTGCTCCTCGCCAAGATCCGTGAACGCCCTCGCCGTGCCCCCGCAGTGCCTCCAAACCTCCACCAAACAGCCGACACCACCCCGCCAAGCACACCGCAACCACCAACACCACCACGGTGCCCAGCAGCAGTCAGCCTTGCCGAAACCACAAGGTGAGGAACCAAAGGCGAGAGCTTCCCTACCGCCATCACCTGCACCATGCAGAGATGACCGGCCAAGCAGCCCGAACATCACCATCGGAGCCAGATCCGGCAACACCAAGCTAGCTCTAACGTCCCAATGCACCACGGCTGCTCTAACCGCACCTGGACTAGAGCACGAGCAACACGTCTCCTTTCTAGCCGCGCCAGAACCCATCTAGCGCGTCAGATCGAGAGCACGAGCACACCGCCGCCCTTCAAGCCGCGCCAGATCGGTAGCTCGCAACCGCCACCTTGAAGCTCCTTTCCCCGAGTCGCTCCCCATCCAAGCCGACCACCGCGCCGTTGAAGGAGCCCGAGGCCAACTCCTCGGCGCCCACGAACCGCTGAACCGCCGTCGAGCAACGCGTCAGCGTGGCCGCCGGCCGGATCCCGGCCGACCATGCCGGGCGGGGAGGAATCCGCCGCAGAACAAGGCCGCGAGGGAGAACACCCCGCCGCCGCCGACCACCATCGGGGCTTTGCCCGGCGGCGTCACCTGGCGGCGGCGAGGGGGCGGGGAGAGGAGGTGTGGTGGGCGGCGGCGGGCTAGGGTTCGTTCATGTCGCCCCCCTGGGAGCGACGCGGACGCGAGGCGGAGGGGGTCCTTTCCCATCCTCTTCGGCTTCGCTGCATCGTTAATGCTTTTTTTTTTGCTGAGGGCTGTCGTTAGTGCTAATGCTAATCAGGTTAGAAAAAATGCCATTTAACTGTTATTTTTCACATATCAAAATGTTTGAGCTTGTGTATTCACCTGTGGAGATTGTTAATGCTAATAATGCGAGGAAGCCACCGGAGTACTAGTTCTGTTGAGCCAATTGAAAGGTGTACTACTAGTATCGACGCTATGCTAAATAGCGCACCACAACAGGTCGACACGTAGAGGCTGTGGCGTTCCTCAAGTAGCACCAGTAGCGGCTAAATTTTGTGTTTTGATCCTTTTTCCAAACCTATTCAAGATCTGACCCTAGTTTGAAAAAATTCGAGATCTGACCCTTTTGCTACCGCCAGGGACCATGGCGGTAGGGTATAACAGCCTACCGCCAAGGCCCCTGGCGGTAGGATTGCATGCCCTGCCGTCAAAAACCTCCTAAGTATTGAACACAAGATGCGTGCCAGGCTCGCCGCCAAGCACCTTGGCGGTAGGGTTGCATGCTACCGCCAGCCCGTTTGACGGTAGCGATGTTTCCTACCGCCAAAGTCTCTGGCGGTAGGCTGTTACCGCCGTGGTCCCTGGCGGTAGCAAAAGGGTCAGATCTCAAATTTTTTTCAAACTAGGGTCAGATCTCGAATAGGTTCCAGAAAAGAGTCAAAACACGAAATTTAGCCACTAGTAGCCAGCATGCCCAAAATGTATACTGCCTCCTCTTTACACGAAATGAACATCTGACATGAAACGCACAGTCCAAGAGGGTTCACGTGGTACGCTCTGGATCTCCACTTCAGCGCAATGGGGCCAAATTTCGTGTTTTGACCCTTTTTGCATACTATTTCAGGATCTGACCCCCGTTTAATTTTTTTCGAGATTTGACCCTTTTTCCTACCGCCAGGGCCTCTGGCGGTAGGGTTATACAGCCTAGGATAATTATTCATGTCAGCACGCGAAAACGGGCGCCGTCCCCCTCCGTCGCACCCAACCGCTGTGGCACTGGCGGTAGCTCTGCCTAACCCTACCGCTACCGCCTCAAGGCGGTAGGGTCCGGCAGTTATTTCGCCCGAACCCCCGCTACCGCCCATCTCCCCGCCTCCCTCCCTCCCGTCGGCGGTTCCTCATTTTCTCCCCAAGTCGCCCACTCTCCTCTCTCATCTCCTCTACTCCCCCTCCTCGGATCTTCATCGCTTTCTTCACCGCTTTTATGGATCGAGATATCCTCAAGAGAGAAACGTAAGCTCCTCCAATCCCTCCAATTAGTTTTTGCAAACTTGCTTCCGATTCAACGCATTTTTGCTTCAAATCCTCATATTTTTGAACTTAGATTGGATTTTTTAATACCTAAGATTGTTTTAGCTTGATTGTAGTTGTAGTTCTTAGTTCTTTAGTAAGTAGTGGTATTGAATATGAACTCTAATCAATAGTTCATATGTTAGTGTGAACATGAACCCTAGTTCATAAAATTTTTTGTTAAATTTTTTTATGATGTAATGCATGTGGGAGGACTTGATAGTAGTTTTATGATGCATGTTGATACGATGATATGAAGATGTTGGAGGATTTTTATTATGATATGATGCATATTGGAGTAAACAAAATATATATGATGCAAGTAGTGGATTTGGTTGGAGTAAATATAATATGGTATGATGTTGATCCATATGTTTAGGTCTGGAACAATGGCACAACCATCGCCCATTCATCTCCAACACGACCTGCTCGCTTGCCACTCAGACGATGTACGAGTCCTTCCCGAGCTTCTTGTGCGGTGACCGATTTTTCAGACGAGTTCCTACAGGAGACGAGGGCAGTGCGGTGGCACGAGAGGGCAGAACGGATCGCGGACGATGTGAAGTGTTGGTCGCAGAGTGTGAAGGAGTGGAAGAGAGTGAAGGCAGAGATGGAGGGAGATCCAACTATCTGCCGTGAACGCCGGGAAGGGACCATTGAAGTTGCCAAGCAGCACTCCAAGGAGCTGCGCAATTTGGGCGAAGGATCTACTTCGAGAGCACTGCGGAGGAGAGAGCCAGATGCCGCCCCAAGTGCATCGGCGCTCGATATCATCACCGGGAAGGGCGGAGGCGAAAACTCCAGCGGGCAAGGCAAGGTGAGAGTGCTTGAACGGTCGAATGCCGACCAGTTTCGCCTCGCCTTTGAACCGGTGGATCCGCTGCCAGATTCTGTCTCTCCACGCCCGTGCCTAACATACGAGGGGGGGAGGTATATCCAACCTATAAACATGTTTGTTGGATATGCATCTATGTTTTAGTACGGGTTGTCAAACTATGGGACAAGTTTGCTATTTGCTATTTCGTACTTATGAATCTATGTGTAAACTCTTTAATATTTGCTATGTGAAACCTTTATTAATATGTGAGTTCAAAATTTGCTATTTGTGAAACTATGTGAAACTAGGAGTATATGATTTAGTAGTAGGCCTATGTGAGGATGTGTGGGTGAAACAATTGCAAGATATGTGAGGATATGTTGGTGAATGCATATATGTTGGTCCATTTTGTTTTGTTATGTATATATAAATTTTATAAGAAATCTTTCTGTATGTTGAATGCAAGATTGTGAGGATAAAGGCATAACAAAATTGTGAGATGGTTAATGTATTGCAAATTTGTGAAGATGGATGTTTTGCAAAATTGGTAGGTGGTTAATGCATAGTGTGAAAATGTGTGTATTTCTATTTCATATAGTTGCAAATGTATGAACCCTAGGTTTAGTATTTCTTATAGCCATACGAGGAACCCTCTCTAGTTGATATGATGAACCCTAGAACCTAGATGAACCCTAGGTTTAGTCTTTCTTATAGCCATATGTGATGATTTCTTGTGTGAATATTGTAGATATTTGTTTTGCTATATATCTCCATATGTGATATTTGCTTAATTAACTTTATCCAATCAATGCTTATATAAGGAACATGGCGCCACCACCACCACTTGATGAGGATGATGACTATGAAGACCCACTTGAGGAAACCATCTGTGCTCAAAGAGTGAGGCTGAGCGAACAGGAGGTGTGCAACCTATGGGACAACTTTCTGCCACGTGCTGAGTTGATCGGGGCGCCATTCGTGACCCGTCTTACAACTACCACGATCGATAAACATGACATGGTATGTTATTAGTGTAGAATCCAAGGAATTGTTAATAGTTTAGATAATCCATATTTATTAATTGATATGTTTTTCTTATTCAGAAATTGCCAAAGAGCCTATCTGAGAGTTGTGGCATCGAGGCTGACGAAGAAGGCTATGCTGGAATATGCCTTACCGCAAGGGGCCCCGTCACTACTTGTGCGTACGACGTGGACACAGACGGTCGCACAAATTTAAGCACAGATTGGTGGAAGAGCTTCCTCGTTGACAAGAATCTTCATGTTGGACAGGCCATCCTTATTACTATCAGGAAGACCAACCGTCAAGGCTTGAAGATGATGATCGTCATCGATATCATCTAAACTATATATGCGTGTGGATGCTGATGATCATCATGTTTGATTGCTACCTATGTTGGCTTCGTGAAACTATTTGGATGTGATCAAACTATGTTATGTTTATGTCTATGAAATTGTGATCAAACTATGTTATGTTTATGTCTATGAAATTGTGATCAAACTATATTATTTGGTACTTGTTTCTTAATCCGTAATGGCAAAACTAATTATGCTTATGTCTATGAAATTGTGACCAAACTATTTGGATGTCTATGAAATTGTGATCACACTATTTGGATGCGATCAAACTTCTTATGTCTATAAAACTTTACACGAAACACAGGACCCTACCGCCAGGGGAGCCTGGCGGTAGGGTCAGACAGCCTATCGTTGGTGAGCCTGGCGGTAGGGTGAACCTACCGCTGTGGCGCTTGCATATCTCGTTCTGAAGGCATGCACGGCAAAACCTCGCCACACCTTACCGCCAGAGCGATTGGTAGGGTTAGACAGCTACCGCCAAAGTTGTGCGGGCGGTAAGGTACTTATCCACGTCAGCACGCGGTGACGGCCCCCGTCTCCCTCCGTCACACCCTACCGCCAGGGAATCTGGCGGTAGCCTGTGTAACCCCACCGCCAGGGGCTCTGGCGGTAGCAAAAGGGTCTAATCCCGAATTTTTTTCGAACGGGATCAGATCCTGAATTAGTATGCAAAAAGGGTCAAAACACGAAATTCGGCCGCGCAATGGGCGGAAGGAGAAGTGGGCATCGTGCAGGGAGAATGTGTAATAAAAGATAAGAAATAAAGCGGATGGATTCAAAACAAAACAACAAACAAGTTTGAAAAATCCTGTTTTTTACATGTTCATATTAGTGTTCCAAGGGGTGCTTGATAATTTTCACGCAAAGATGAACAATAGTGTTTTGTGAGTAAAAATGACAGACTCCAGTGGTATATAAATGAAAAAAAATTTGTTGTTTAACTGCTTTTTCACATATCAAAATGTTTGAGCCTTTTTCCATAAGGCCTCATTTAGTTCTAGGATACGGAGAGATCGAGGTGACGGGACTCGCGAAACACTCGCGACATAGCGATCTAGTGCCGTCGACGCTAACACCATTGTGATCCCTCCTCCTATGCCCCTTCAGCCCTCCTGACCCTCCCTCCTCACCACCTTCAGAGGCTATCGGGCGGTTAAGCCATGTGGCCGCCAGGGATGGGGGTGTCGGGGCGGTTATGCGCGGGTCGTGGCGATGATCCGCCCCTAGTAGTTTATGTGGACCCACAATATTCCGAGCTGCATGCAGCGCCTAAGAGCATCTACAGTCGCATATGATAAATATGACCCCTTAAACATTCGTCCGGACGCGTTTGCCGGCAGTGACCGGGCAGTCCTTAAATTAGCACAACTGCATCCGGACATCTCATACTAGTTTCTCAAATCCATACAAAAGGCTACGTACTACGTAGATGGTCTAGCCACTCTCGTCGGAGATGTCGACTATCTCCGTGCTCAGCTCCGGGTACATAGGCGGCAGCTGTAGCTCCTCTCCTCCGGCGCCTTCGGCTGCTTCGCTCCGGCCTACTCCTCTATCTCTGCGTCGAGTTCGGCGAAAAGCGCGTCAGACGCCGCCTGCTCCTGCCGGAGGAATTACCGGTTGGCCTACATATAAGCCTCATCTCGAATGGACTCTAGGATAGCATGCTGCTCTGCCATCTCCATGGCTTGGGCTACTGTAGATCGGGAGTAACTAACTGAGTGTGTAGATCGGGATTTGGAGACGAAGAACACTGAAGGAAATCTGTACGTAGGGAATGGAAACGCAATGCTCACCTGTACTTTTGCTTAGTTTTAAGCCTCGAAGACTACTGTAGACTGCAGCGAGTGAAATGAAATTCCAGCGAACCGGGTAGTGCTGTTGAGCCAACCAAACCACTGACGTTGCGCAGCGCAGCACAGCGCACCACCTCACAAGGGGTCGACACGTAGAGGCTGTGGCGTTCCTGGAGTAGCACTAGTAGCCAGCATGCCGAAAACGTATACCGCCTATTCACACGAAATGAACATCTGACATGGCACAGGGTGCACATGGCACGCTCTTTCCTCTTCAGCCAAGGAGGCACGCCTATCAGTTCCTCAAAGACAACAAGTTCACCCAGTTCATCCTGCCCAAGTCTGTTCATCTGGACGACCAGGCTACTATGCTCATCACGGCCTTCATTTCCATCAAATAGATCAGTCATCCCCGGCGCAAAGTTAGGGTTTGTGCTTCTCCTCCTCCTCCTCCTCCTTCAAGAAAGAAAGTTAGGGTTTGTGCTTCTCGCCGGCGTCGACGCAGGTCCGCCTCGTCTCCGGTGGCCCTAGGGCCATGGAGGCGCGGTGGATCCTGGCAAGGGCCGGCGGGTGGACTACGTTTTTAGTCGTTTTTTTCAATCTTGTTGGGGTTTGTGTCCTACTCAGGAAGGCGAGACGGCGGCGGCTCCCTGAAGATGGAATAAAGGTCTCCCCGCCTAGTCCCCGTTCCGGCGGTGCGTCTAGCATCGTTGGTGGACATGTGGAGGTGTGTCTCCGGCAGATCTATCTTTGGTGGATTTGCTCGGATCTCGTTGTTGTTCGTCCATGTTCGTGCGTCTTTGGTTTGGATCCTTCCGATCTATGTTATTTTTCATCGGCGGCGGTTGCTGTTCTGGGGTGCTGGTCCTATGGGCCTTAGCACGACGACTTCCCGACTGTCTACTATAACAAGTCGTGCCCGGCTCCGGCGATGGAGGGGCGATGACGGCGCGCGCCTTCGGCTCGCTTCGGTGCTTGTAGTCGTAGCTAGGTGGTCTACGGATCTGGATGTAATTTTTATTTCTGGTGTTCGTTGTACTGCCATGATTGAACATGAATAGATTGGAAGTTTTTCTGTAAAAAAATAATAGATCAATCATCAATCGACATGTTATCTTGTCTTGTCTGATTTATCGTGTACATTGTTGCTAAGTCTTAGTCGACTTAGACTTTGTTATGTCTCGATTGATGCTATATTCACGAGATATTGCTTGAAGATTCGTGCAAAGTTTTTTTAGTGATTTTTTTCTTTGTATATGTTATCTCACTTGATTGAGATTTGATTAAATTTTAGTCGACTGAGACCTAGCCGCATCCGTGTAGTAGTATCAGTTAGTCCATATGAGCACTTCTCGTTGAACTAGTACTGTTGTGTTTCTCTTAGGAAAAAGAAAGATTGTACTTGTGGTTAAAGCACACTTTTGATCCATGTACTTTGGGTTGCGTTTAATATACAACTTGTGATGATTATTAGTCATTAAGAACATCTACAGGTGGATCCCTTAAATCCTCTTATATGGACCGGTCACGAAAACGCGACACAACCAGCTCCCTCAAAGCAGCCCTATATGTTCAGGATGTCCGACACCTCTCAAACCTAGCTCATAGCTGGGGCGGATATGGGACCCATGCGCGCTCGGACGTGTACGCCATGTCGGATTCGACAAACCGGATCCACGTGAAATCCCTCTAGATTGACCTAGCTAGTCCACCAAAATCGACCACCCTCCTCGCGCTTTTGTCCTTCGTTTCCCGCATTTTAGCTGTCACCGTTGTTCACCCTTGCTAACCGTCTGCTTCGCTGCCGGCGTTCGAGCCATTGTAGATGTCGTCATTGAGTACCCTGTCCCCCACCTCGACAGAGTTCGTTAGGGTACCGCCTGTGGCACTCAGTTGCAAGACAAAGAACGTTGCTAGAAGGGTGCGGCGGAGGAAGCAGCACAAGCGGGAAGCTGCGGCGAACAAGGAGGTGGTCGACTTTGACGTGGACGCCGATGCTCCGATGCGGCTGTCCGCGCCTTCCTCACCGCCGAGAAGGAAGCTGTTATCCGCCCCAGTCTTGACCGAGTCCGTTCGGTCGGACGACTGGGTGATTCTAGATGTTTGTACACAATAGGACATGCTGGAGATGGTGTATGGCTCACAGGATAGAAGGTATGATTCTAAACTCAGTTTGATATGTCACACCCAGCTAGCTCCAACGGGCACGAACAACTCTGGGTACCGCCGACGCTGGGTCTACCCAGGTCCCGCCAGCTAAATGATGGAGCAGGATCGGTACAATTTTGTCCCCTCTTTGTATTGATTTGTCTGTTCGTTCCATATGCCATTGAATCAATTTAGGGATGCATGTGTCATCAAATCAATTTAGGGATGCATGTGCCATTAATTTTGTTGTTGCATACATCATTAGTGATCATGAACATTTTAGGAGGCTATCATGACGAACATGACCAATAACAGTCAAGAGCCACCTATGAATTATGACTTGGGAGATATCAACTCTCCTACATATGATGTTAGGCAAACATCGGCAACTTGTAACAAAAAAAAGACACACAAGGCAAGAGGTCTCACATTCGCAAGCAAGGAGAATGTTATGTTGTGTGATGTTTGGTTGGCCATAAGCATTGACTTCATATGTGGAACCGAGCAAAAGAGCAGCAAGTATTAGGAAAAGATCCATAAGCATTACTATTACTCCTATAAAGGATACTGGAGTACTCACCTCTTGGGAGACAACGCGGGCGAGGAGGGCCTCTGCGCCATCCATTGCGCCCTCTCCACGCTGTCCGGGCTCAGAGGCCCATCATGAGTAGACCGCGGGCGCGACCGGGGCCACCATCATGGAGAGGTTTTATTTGTACCTGCGTGAGCCCTTTCACATGTTGCCCGCATACGACGGGTCAGCCGGGCCACCTATCGACGTCCTTCGCCACCGGCTGGGCTGGTTTCGTCGTGACAGGTGGGGCGTGTGGTGCGGCCGCGTGCGTGATGACCTGCAAGTGCATAGAGAGTAATGTAGCAATTTTATGTCAAGCAAGGTTTGCCAATCTCACAGGGCGCAAAAAGGAAGGCACTACAATCCCCGCAACTGTGTCGTCACTTACGCAACAACTACGCTCACACTCAAACTAAAGTTTAAAAATAGTTCACCAAAGTCGGGTTCTAGGGGAAATGGTAAAACAGGAGAATTAAACTTACTAGAATGAATGAAAATAAATACTAAACTAAGATGAGAAAATAAACTAGCGGAATTAATGTAATGTTTTAGATGAGTACGCTAGCGTCTGGGTACAACCTCGTTCGGCTCCAGTGTGCAATAGAGTTAACCTTTTTGACTATTTGCACATGCGGCTAAGTCAGTACTTGCATTATAGGATACGTGCAATCTACAGATGATGGGCGGTCCCTCACATCAAATTTTCTCTCAAGCAGCGCCATGTTGAGAGAACTCAATCGTCCTACTTTCTGTCCAAACTAGCGGCGGTGACAGAAAGACATTAAGGTCATGAGGACAGGAACGAACGCAATAATTTCTATGGACAACCATGATCCCTAGAATAATTGTGTTCTGCTCAACATATCAACACCTTTCACCCAGAGGTCTATCAGTTTGCACATCTATCATCGTCATGTGTGACCAAGGGAGTTGAACGTCTCCAACTACATTGATGGATCAAACGTCTCCAATCACTAAATTTTCCGGAAAGGTAAATATCAACAAGAAGAAGACATAAATATATAGACGACGCATATCAAATAATTGCTTACTAGCCAACAGACCCATAGGCAACAATTACCCAACTAACATCACATATAAAGGGGTTCAAGAGTTGTTACAACCCATCACGGAGATGGGGAAGGAAGAACAAGTGGTGGCGATGGCAGCGATGGTGCTATTGATGCGGCAACGGTGGCCCACGGACACGCCTTGGTGAGGGCGGCTCCTTTGGTGGCTTCCTTCCCGACATTCGTTCAAGGATGGAACGATGGAGATGGGGCTGTTAGAGTTATAATATAAGTCATGTACCCCTTGGTATTTATCCCGTTGTATAAGGGGTTTCCTGCATATGTTCCACACCTGTACATGTATATATATCGGCCTATGGCCTCATGGGAATACAAGTTGCGTATTCCTAACATGGTATTAGAGCTTTAGGTTCTTTTTTCGCACGCTGCAACTCGTGCTCGATCCAATCACGCCGTGGCGATCATCCTTTTCCGGCTGCGCTGCTCCAAACCTTCTCCTGCTTCGCTTGGCCGTTGCCTCTGCGCGTGCAGTTTTCTCTCGCTGCCGCTGCTCTACTCTCGTCCCCGTCTGCGTGCGAGATCGATCTCGAATCGAAAACGGAGCAGCTGCTATCGGAGGTCACCATCTTTGTCCCCGCCGGATTCCATCTCCGCCGGGTTGCTCGCTGCTTTCTGCCGGCGGGCGGGTTCCGCCAAGTCGCTGTTCCTAGTCGATTTTACGCCACCAGCTGCAGCTTTCAGATTGGGACGCGCTCGATTCGACCACACTTTCGATCGGGGACGCCCGCCACCGACTGATTCCGCCCGCCGATGCCCGATCGATCGATCGATCGCCCGTTCCTGCCACGAAGTCGCTACTCACCTTTCGCGCTGATTCATTCTGGTAATCTGCGTCATGGTGCTCCAAAAAATGTCTCACGCATCGGGCTATGTTGTTGTCCTCGCTGTCCGGTGATCTTCGATGGTACTAACTACACCGAGTTCACCGGTTTCATGCGCATTCACATGTGTGGCATCCGCCTCGGGTGTTCTTTTCCGGCGAGGTCTCGCTGTCCGCCACGTCCGGTTCCTCCGGTGGCTCCTATTCCGCCGACTCCACCGGTTCTTCCTCCGGATGCTAATCAGCCGCCAAGGATGCGCTAAGCTTCGATGAGGCTGCCGATCGTGCTTATGATGAGAGGGTTTTGGCTTATGAGGAGGCTCTTCAGACGTATCATGGTGCTCTGTCTGCCTACACTCGGTGGCTTGATGATGATGCTCGTCCGCTTTGTTCTCACCGCTAGTGTTCTCGCCTCGCTTTGCTTCGAAGTTTCGGGTCTTCCCATCGCCTTTTGAGATGTGGACCCATCTTCGTCACCGCTTATCGCCCTCCGGTGATGCCTTATACCTTCTCGTGGTCCGTCAGAGCATGCTCTTCAAAGGGTGACTCTACTATTGATGACTTCTATGCACGTAGTTCTCGCTTATCCGGCGCCAGCTTGATTCTCTCCGCAGGTCGGTTGTCGCATTCGCCCCTCGCTGCCAGCCGTCCGTGCCAATTTGGAGTTTCATCGTCTATGAGTTCTGTCTCGGCTCAGAAGGAGTTTGAGCCCCGGCGTTTCGCTTGTTTGCTCGTGGTCGGATTTCTCTCATGGAGGCACTTTCGAGATTCGTCTTTGAGGAGACTTCGCTTACGTGGTGCTGGTGTCGGAGGTTCCTCTGTGCTTGCTACTCGTGCTCCCACGCCACCGCTGCACCGACCCCTTCTCGCCGAGTGCTCCGCCGCTTTTGCCCACTCCTTCCGGAGGCTCAGGTCGCCTGGCCCACATTGCGACTATTGCAACAATGATGGTCATCTTGAGTCTCACTGCTACACGAAGAAGAAACACTGCGCAAGGCGCGATCATCATCTTCGTGAACTTCGTCATCTACCTCGGCGGCTTGAGCCATTGCTTTGACCGAGCAGGATATTCGAGACTTGCCGCCCGCGGCTTCGTGTTCTTCCTCGACGGTACCGCTGGTTCTGTGGATCGATGCTTCCCAGACCGAGCAATCACCCTCTACACGGTCGGGTACATCCCCATGGGTTACGGACTGGAGCTTCTTTTCATATGTCTTCTCATTCTTCCACTTTGTCCTCTCTTCGATCATCGGATTCTCCTGTTCATGTCTTCACCGCCGATGGTACTCCACTTTACATTGCTAGTAGAGGCAATCTTACCACTCCTTCTTATTCCGTTCTCGATGTTGCTCATGTTCCTCGACTTACCATGAATCTGTTTTCACCGGGTCAACTTATCGATTCTCGTTGTCGCATCATCCTTGATGTTGACTCTTGTTCTGTCGGGACCGTCGACGCACACTCTGGTTGGGGCTGGCCCTCGCCCGTGATTCTCGTGGTCTTTGGGAGTTGGACTGGCTTCATGTTCCTTCCGCTGCCACCACCATCGCTAGTTCTTCCGCCTCTGTCGCCTCACATCGGGTTCCTTCCAGCAGTGGCATCATCGACTTGGTCATCCGTGGTTCTCGGTTGTCTTCTTTAGTTCGCCGAGGTCTTCTCGGGTCTGTCTCGGGAGATGTCTCTTTAGAGTGTCGTGGTTGTCATCTTGGCAAGCGATTCGATTACCATATTCACATAGTGAGTCGGTGTCCAAGCCGCCCTTTCGATTTAGTCCATTACGATGTATGGGGTCCGCCCCTTTCGCTCGAAAGGTGGTCATAAATACTATATTATTTTCATAGATGATTTCTCTCGTTACACATGGCTTTATTTCATGACTTCGCTCGAGGTGTTGTCTATTTATAAGCATTTTGCTGCCATGGTTCATACTCGCCTCTCTTCACCCATTCGTGTTTTTCAGGCCGACTACCGGGTAGTATATCTCTAAGATGTTGCGTGGTGTTCTTGCCGAGCAAGGGACTCTCTCTCAATTCTCTTGTCCCGGTGCTCATGCTCGTAATGGTGTGGCTGAGCGTAAAGCATCGACATCTTCTTGAGACGGCTCGTGCATTGATGATTGCTGCCTCTCTCCGCCTCATTTTTGGGCCGAGGCCGTCTCCACATCCACCTATCTTATCAATATACAGCCTTCCGCTGCTCTGTGGTGGTGTTCCTTTCGAGCGACTTTTTGATCGTTCTCCCGATTATTCGATGCTTCGCTCGCTTTGGTTGTGTTTGCTATGTTCTTCTTGCCCTCATGAGCGCACTCAAACTGACCGCCACTGTTGAGTGTGTCTTCTTAGGATACTGATGATGAGCATAAGGGCTATCGTTGTTGGGATCCTATCGGTCGTCGGATGCGTATCTCTCGAGACGTGACTTTTGATGAGTCTCGTCCCTTCTACCCACGCCCATCTTCCTCGACTTTTTCAAAGGCAGGATATCTCTTTCCTCACTTTTCCCGACTCACCTATCACCCCCGGCCGAGCCTGTACCTCTCCGCTCCACTTCCTCCCTTCTCCACCTCTAGTTGATTTGCAACCACCATCCTCCCGGTCTCCTCGCCTAGCATGTCACCGGGTTCTTCACCTTCATCTCCGGTGATTTCCTCCCGGTCTCCTCTCCCAAAGATGTCACCGGATTCTACACCTTCCTCTCCGTGCCTTCTTCGTCGCCACCCCCGATTCTACCTTGACGATTCCTCCTTCTATTATCCCATCTTTTCTCAAGATTACACTCGTCGTCCACGACCACCGATGCCTCTGTGGATGAGTCGTCATCTTCCTCTCAGCCTACTTATGGCTTATGCGTTCGCCTCGTCCCGCTTTGTTGATCGCTTTGGATTTCCCACTTCTGGTGCTTTGTTCTTGAGCCGATTTCTTATCGTCAGCCGTTGTTCATCTGAATGGCAGCTTATGGCGGCGAGAGGAGATTGCTGCTCTTGAACGCACCGGTACTGGATCTTGTTTCTCTTCCTCCCGACGTCCGTCCGATCACTTGTAAGTGGGTCTACAAGGTTAAGACTCGCTCCGATGGTTCTCTTTGAGCGCCACAAAGCTCGCCTTGTGGCTCGTGGTTTTCAGCAGGAGCACGGTCGTGATTATGACGAGACTTTTGCTCGTGTGGCCCATATGACTACTGTTCGTACACTTCTTGCTGTTGCCTCGCACGCCATCGGGTCTATATCTCAGCTTGATGTTAAGAATGCTTTTCTTAATGGTGAGCTGCGTGAGGAGGTCTACATGCAGCCACCACCGGGTATTACATTCTCGATGGCATGGTATGTCGCTCACGCCGCCTTCTCTATGGCCTTAAGCAAGCCCCCGTGCTCGGTTTGAGCGCTTTGCCTCTGTGATCACCGCCGCTGGTCTTTCGCCAAGTGCTCATGATCCAAAGCATTGTTTATTCACCTTTCTCCTCGTGGTCGGACTCTTCTTCTTCTCTATGTTGATGACATGATCATCACGGGATGACCCCGAGTATATTGCCTTTGTAAAGGCCCGCCTTAGTGAGCAGTTTCTTATGTCCGATCTTGGACCTCTTCGCTACTTTCTTGGGATTAAAGTCTCTTCTACCTGATGGCTTTTTTATATCCCGTGAAAAGTATATCCAGGATCTTCTTGCTCGTCTTTGCTCTTCATCGACGAGCGCATTGTTGAGACTCCTATGGAGCTCAATGTTCACCTCCGTGCTCTTGATGGTGATCCTCTCCTGACCCGGACGCGATATCGTCATCTTGTTGGCGCCTTGTCTATCTAGCTGCCACTCGTCCGGACATCTCTTATCCGGTTCATATTACGAGTCGGTTTGTCTCTACTCCCACCTCGGTTCACTATAGTCATCTCCTTCGTGTTCTTCGATATCTTCGAGGCACGATCTCTCACCGTCTATTCTTTCCTCGCCCAGCTTCTTTACGACTTCAGCCTATTCGGATGTTACGTGGGCTAGTGATCCTTCGGATCACCGCTCACTTTCTCGCCATCGTTTTTCTTGGTGGTTCTCTCATTGCACGGAAGACGAAGAAACAGCTTGCGCTTTCCTGCTCGAAAGGCCGAGGGTGAGTTGCGAGCAATGGCTCTTTGACGGCAGAGGTGACTTGGTTACGGTGGTTACTTCAGATTTTGGTGTTTGTCACTACACCGACTCGCTCTTATCTCGACAAAGACAGTGCTATCAAGATTGCGCGTGATCCTGTGAAGCATGAGCTCACCAAGCATATTGGTGTCGATGCTTTCTATGCGCTACCGGTGTGCAGATCGTGTTATTGCTCTTCAAGATGTGCCTTCCGAGTTACTGATTGGCGGATTTCCTGACGAAGGCCTGCACTAGAGCACAACATGGTTTTATCTCTCCAAACTTCGGTTGTTCATCCACCATGAGTTTGAGGGGGTGTTAGAGTTATAATATAAGTCATGTACCCCTTGGTATTTATCCCGTTGTATAAGGGGTTTCCTGCATATGTTCCACACCTGTACATGTATATATATCGGCCTATGGCCTCATGGGAATACAAGTTGCGTATTCCTAACAGGGGCTTGGCACAGCCCCAAGTGCTTCTTGATGCAGATGGCAGTTGGACATTGAGAGGTCGATAATGGATGGTGTCTCTTGAGGATGATGGCGGCGGCTAGGGTTGGAGGTGTATATATAAGAGTTCTTCCAAAGCCTCCTACGTTGATGTAGCATTTCTCCTTTGATCCAAAGGCTCTAGGTGAGTCCAATCCTATCCTTGATGGCCTAGGATGTAGGAATAAACAGGGATGAAATCCTGGAAGAAACCTGCATGTAAAGACAATTTCTGGGCTTGTCTGGACCAGTTTTGCTTGTACTAAACATAGTGTTGCGCTCTGGACTCCCCAGTAAAAAGGTTATCATTTCTCCATATGAACTCAGAATTTGATGTTTTTAGGTTTGTTGGAATCATACAAACGACACCGATGCACCTGTGGTATTATAATTTTTTTTTAATATTTGGAGTACTTTGGAAAATGATTTTTTTACTCCTCAAAATGCCTAAGGGCCGATTTTTTGGGCGGCTTAAAAAATAAGGTGTTGCTCCCCAAATCAGAAAATAAGTCGTCTCCTATATTTTATTGAGACTTCTAAATTAGCTATCCATAATTAGTTTGGAATCTCCAATAAAATCCGTGAGAGCTGGGACTCGAATTGAAGATTACCTGGCTCAGATCGCATTGTGGTAACCACCCCTCGCAGGAACTTTATGCACTGAGTTCCATCACTTTTTTCCCTATCATCTTTCCTTTCGTTTTTTCTGTTTTTTTATGTTTTCTATTTTTTGCTTTCTTTTTTCTTTTTTTCCTTCTTCCTCATTCGATGATTTTTTTCGAATGTATCCACATTTTTTTAAATTGATGAACCTTTTTCAAATTCTATGAACTTTTTTCTAGTTCAATGAAAATTTTCAAATTTGATAAACTTTTTTTTCTACTTCGTTGAACTTTTTTCAAATCTGATGAACTTTTTTTAAAATTTGATGAAGAGTGATGAATTTTTCCTTCAATTTTCTGAACTTTTTCCAAAATAGACGAACTTTTTTTTCAAACTCGCTGAACTTTTTTTTGAAAACGATGAACTTTTTTTCAAAACTGATGAACTTTTTTCAAAAACGATGAACTTTTAAAAGTTTTTCATAAAGTTTTTTCCAAAATCGGTGAACTTTTTTAAGTTTGTGAACTTTTCTTCAAAAATGATGAACTATTTCTCAAAATCGATGAACTTTTTTTAGTTTGCGAACTTTTTGTCTCAAAATCGATGAACGTTTTTAAATTCACGATTTATAAAGGAAATGAAGAAACTGAATAATAAATAAATAGCGCGGCCATATTGGTTCATGTACTGTTAGCGCTAATGAAATACACTAGTGTCCAATGTATGTGGTGGTCAGCTAATGTTGAACCAGCGTTCCGTTCATGAGCGATGCGGGTTCGATTATTCCTGAAGCAGCAACATTTTTTGCTTTTTATAGCGATATAGCGATTTTGTTCCCTACGCTTTCACATTGCGGGCGCCAGCTAAGCGCCGAACAGGAGCTCCCCGAGATGGTAGCTTCCCTCGCGCCTGAAGCACACCACAACGCTCACGAGTATGGGGGGCGAGTACTGTATTCTCTCGATCCTGTGTTCGTTCGTCAGTCTGATTGCAGCTGTTTTTGTTTCCCTTTTTCCCTTTTTTGTTTCTTCTGTTTATCTATTTCTTCACTGGTTTTCTTTGGATTTTCCTTTCTTTCTTGTACTTTGTTTTTCTCTCGGTTCTCTCTGATTTTTATGTTTTGTTTTGTTTCACTTTCTTATCTGCATTGATTTTTCTTTCATTTTTGTATTCGTTTTAGTTTTCTCGTTTCTTGTTTCATTCTAAGAATTCTTCAGGGCTTTTAGAACGCTAGTTTACATTTGTATGTACATCAGTTATACTTTTAAATCCATCGCAAAAAAAAAAGTTATACTTTTAAATACATGTTTAACAGTTTTCAAATACATGATTAATATTTTCCATATGTGCATCGATGTCTATTTCCTTTTTGATACACATTATACATTTTTGTTATATATCTAAACAATTTTATATATGTTTTAAAAAAATTAAACAAATGGTTAACATTTTTTTCAAACATATGTTTTGATGTCAAAATTTTCATAAAAATTGTAAATTTTTTATCATTAAGATAATTGTATACATATAATTAACTTTTTGAAATGCATGATTATATATTTTATATCAACTTTTTTAGGTACACGTTCTACATTTTTTTAATCAGGAACATCGTTCTATACATGTGTAACTTTTTTAATTATTTATGTTTGGATGTAAGATTTTTTCATACATGTTTGCAAATTTTTCATATAAATTAGAAACAACTTTTATACATGTTTATTATTATTAAATACACGACTAACATTTTATTTTCATTTTATGATTTGATATCTACTTTTTTATACGCGTTGCATGTTTTTTGTAGACATCACAGGCATTTATTATACATCTTTAATATTTCCTAATTACATGATTAACATTTTTTAAATACATGAATAACATTATATCTACTTTTTCATAGACATTGTACTTTTTTATGCTTATATAAACACTTTTCGTATGGGTTTAACATCTTTGTAATGCATGATTAATATTTTTAAGTTTTAGGTGAGCGCTTGTACACAAATGAGCGCATAAGGCTCCACACGCTGGGCCGGTTCATTGGTGCATGCGGTTTAGGTGAGCGCTTGTACTGCCTCGCTATGAGTTAGGCATAGTCGCGAACAACTAGTAAACGGATACCCTTTCGAGTCTCTCACAAAGTTTTCATTTTGGCCCTTGGGAGCGCGCCAAGTGATTTGCCCAGTTGCCGCCAGGTGTCGCGCATTGGCACACCCCAAAGTTTTTCTTGACTTCTCCTACGTTTTGAAGAAAACAATGCCCTTTTTTTATTGGAAAGTATTGCTTTTCCCACGTGCTTCTGCAATAATCATATATGCACAACCCTCAAAAAAGAAAATGTAAAGCACAATTTGTGCTTCCACGAGAAAATTTGTGCTTCCAAAGAAAAATGGAAAAGCAGACACCGTACTTTCCAAAAAGGTAATAGCACAGCCTATGCTTCTGCCAGAAGCACAAATGTGCCATAGCTATGCATCTATTTTTTTTTAAAAAGTACAATCATGTTGTCAATTTTCTTTTCTTTTTTAGTTTTCGACATTTTTTCAGTTTGGTTTTTTTTTGTTAGTTGTTGGTTTTTTATGCATGTTTCCCTTTTTGATATATTTTCTACTTCCGATTTCCCATGAAAAAAATCATCGAAACCTATTAACGTTGGTCTA
The DNA here is from genome assembly GCA_021605145.1 of Aegilops bicornis. Lineage (NCBI taxonomy): Eukaryota > Viridiplantae > Streptophyta > Magnoliopsida > Poales > Poaceae > Aegilops > Aegilops bicornis. The sequence continues at coordinate 86,373,021 of CM038669.1, forward strand.
GTTTCAAAGACCTCGACGCAAGAAATACAAATGTGAAAATGGTTCGTGATTGGACGAACAGTTCAAGAGATAGAATGTTTTGAAAAAACAAATCTATGAAAAATAGGAATGACTCTCACGTGGCGATTAGTGGTGCATATGCAGTGCACCATGTGTCATCAGAAGAGAAAAGTGAGAAAAACCTTTGCAAGGGGTACCCCTTAATTAGTGATTTAGATATATTATTTGATGTAAGTGTTAAACTTGCACCGCTCGAAGTACACGCCTGCATGGGCCTAGCGCAGATTGCTACATTAGGCGCAAGCGCAGAGATCTAGAAAATGGATGGGTGAGCTCTCTTTTTTTTAATTCTGGTTTTTTATTAGGAAAAATCTTTGTGGCTTGAAAAACTGTTTAAAAAAATTGAAAGTATGTTGTGATTTTAAATTTTCTCACGAATTTCAATTTTTTGTGATTTTGAGAAAATGTTACACGTTCCAAATTTTGTTTGTACATTTCAAAAAGTGACAATTCTAATAGTTTGTGAATTCAAAATTAAAATTAGGAAGCAAAATATGATCACGTGTTCATGTTTGAAAAAGGTTAATTAATTAAAATATGTTTATGAAAAAATATTTGTATATTCTTAAAATTTAAATTAATTTAAAGTATAGTCATGAATTTGAAAAATTGGTCGTCAATTTTTAAACTTCTCATGAATTTCAGACAAACAATGTTTCTGAATTTCCAAAATGTATATGATTGTTAAAAGGGAACAATAATGAATATGTAAATAAAATTAAATGTAAAGCCAACCACAAAAGGAACAAGAATCTAGTTGAACAAGACAGACAAACTACTAGGAAAAACTCCAGGAATGAAAGAAAAAAAACCAGCCAAAGAGGTTTCGTGAGAAACAGAAAACCATCCGTCACGGAGCAAAGCGCAAAAGAAAACCAGCCTAGATAAGCATCGGATGCCCGAGCTAACCGTCCATTGAGATGAAAATATATGTTGTGTTTAGTAGGCTAGCCCGCTTAGAACTGGTGTATTGTGCGCACCGAGCAGAAAACAACATACTTGATAGGGTCCGTGAGAAATGAAGCATAAATTTGGTTGACTATTCGTCACAGCGAGCAAACAAGAGGAGCTCCTATATAGCGCTTCACGCGCTGGCGAAGCGAACTGGCGCCCAAGCGACCTCTGTCATGGGCCAGCCCGTCACAAACGACGTGGTCGCTCGCCGCGCGCCGCCGCCCTACTTCGTTCGATCGGTCAACAGTAAACAGCTGACGTTGACCGGTTAACCCAGTTGACCTTTCACTTTTCTAAAAATGTAAAAAAATGGAAATGGAAAAAAATTCTCTCAATTCTAAGAGTTCCGAACAAAATTTCATAAACTTGAAAAAAATCATCAATTTTTTTAAAAAAGGTTGTCGATTTTATAAAAAGTCATGAATTTGGAAAAAGTTCATTTATTTGAAAAAGGTAAAAATTAAAAAAACATCAATTCTTAGAAAATTCCATCAATTTTGAAGAAATTCACAAAATTGAAAAAAGTTCATGCATTATGAGAAAAAAAATAAAAATTATAAATAGAAGTGAAAAAAGGGAAAATAGGAAAGAAAACAGAAGAAAAGACCGACAAAAAACATAAAAAAAATTGGTTGGAAGCTTCTACCAGCTTCCAAAAATGGCCGGAGACTTCTAGAAGCTTCGCAAACCGGTTGGGAGACCAATTCGAAAAAACAAACAACGATGGCAGCATGGGCCAACCCATGACAGAAGCACAGTGTGCGCGAGTTTGCAGAATGTACTTAAGTGCTTATGGTGCCGAATAGGAAATGTCGGCCTTGTGACAGACGCAGGCTGGCAAGTCTTCATCGTTCTGGCCAATATTACCCCAATGCCCCTCACCCAAGGCCAATAATTCTTCAAAAATAAGTAGTAACGAAAACAATTCAACTAGAACAACAAGGCTATGTCTCGCCCGTACCGGTTCCTATTAGGAATCTCCTACGTGCGGACTACTACCGGGCTGACCTATTTGCTGCATTCAGTCGTCCTCATTCGCTCGATGGGTTCAGTTGGTTCGATCTGCTTTCTTTATTTTTCGTTTTTACTGTTTTCCTTTGGTTTATTTTATTTTTCCAGCGGGTTTTTTTGGCTTTCCTTTCTTCTTCTTTATGCTTTTTTTTTCAAAGTTTTTTCGGTTTTCAATTACTTTTCTTCTTTATACTTTGGTATTTTTTGTTTTCTTTGCTTTTGTTTTTCTTCTTTTGTCAATTTTCACTGGGATTTTCACGCAATTTTTTTCATTGGGTTTGTTTTTTCAACACATGTCTATTTTTTTCATACACGTTCTACATTTTTTGTATACATTTACAACATTACTTTCTACCCATTAATCTTTTCCAAATAGATGTATAACATTTTTTTGCAAAAATAAGTTTGGAATATTTTTTTCAAATACATGTTAATCATTTTCAAAACTGTTAGATATTATTTTTGAATACATGTTGAAATATTTTTAAAATGATAAAAATATTTTTTTGAACTATGCAAACGTTTTATAGATTGTGCAAACAGTTTTAAAAAATGTCACGAAGACATTTCTAAACATAATGCACATTTTCTGAATGTATGAAATGTTTTAATTTAATTACACAGAGTTTTTGAGAAAATGTGCATTATGTTTAGAAATGTCTTCGTGACAAGCACATATATTTCTTTTGAAATGTGCGACATTTTATAATTGTCACAAACATTTTTGGTACATATAATTAGAGTTTTTTTTATACATGATTATCCTTTTCTACTTTTTACATTCATATTTATACATGTTTCATATACATCAGAAACATTTTTTATACACGTTTAACATTTTTCAAATGCAGGGTTAACATTGTCAAAAATTTAATGAAAAGTGCTTTTGCAATTTACCGTATATATAAAGATTATTTCGGAATATAAACAAATGTAAAATAAACATAGAAGGTAATAACGCGCATGACGACATGGTGACGTCAGCTTTACGAGACACCTGGTTAGTGGGCCGGGCCAGTTCCGGCTCCCTGTACGCGAGCCATTCCTTCCTAGGCGTCGCTGTGGGCGGCAGATTAGCCGCGCCCAGAATCTATCCCTATGAAATTTGACCAAGCGAGAACGCATATATTGCTGGGTCAATCCTACGCGTGTAAACCCGACAGCCGATGAAGCGGCGTGGGTGCGTGCCAGCCATGCATGACATGGATCGGACGCTGAGGTGTACGCGTCGATACTCCCTCCCAGTGTGAAGCAGTTGACCGTGCAAACAAAGCTGCACGGCTGAGCTTCAAAGCAGAAGCCAAACCATATATGCACACACCTGCGGCCATCGATGATCGATGTAGGGGCCAGGGTCGTTCTTTCATCGGCAGCACATCACCCAGGTCAGGTGTCTGTCGACCTCCAAATATCTTGTCCCTGATAGTACGTACACTACCAGTACCATTATTAACATTGCATTGCGTGCACTGCTCAATCAATCAGTACGTGTACTGGAAAACTCACATTCAGATAGGTGCATGGACAACATGTTTCAGATAGACACACAGCACAACACAACAACCCCTACGTCTAGCTGGTAGTACTCCTATATCTAGATTCATCAGCGTCACTAGAGTTAGTAGTAGTGGTCAATTTGGATGCTGTTAGTCATCCTCGGTCGGTAGAAGTACTGGGTGACAACGATTGCATGCGATCCCGCTCATCAATTGGCTCTCGAGGTCGAGGGTCCAGGGCAAAGCAAGAGGACAGTCTGAATAATCGACAATAATTTTTTACAAACGGTCCATTTGTTAGTCACATCAGTGTGGGTGGAGAATATATTATTTCCGTGTCAGGTGGTCTCTCTCTAGATTTTGGCTAAACATGGGATCCGTGACTCCACACTTGGGATATCAAATTGACGCTGATGGACCATATGCATGCACATAAACTATTGGATTAATTTTGGAAGCGTACGCACTACCGCAATGGATCACACATTGCTCACTTCCTTCCCACGCAATATTTCCACGCAACTGATGCAACTAGTATCTTTTTTTTTCCGGTGTGAAAGCAATCTAGCAGAAGCACTGAAGAAGTGACTCTTCTGCATCTCAAAGTATGAGATCAGTTTCTCTCTCAAAAGAAGTATGAAATTAGTTTGCTGCAATATATGGTCAAGAGATATTGTCTCTTACAGATAATAGATTTGTAAAGCAGGAGAATATGTATAATTGGTGCAATGTGAAAAATTTATAATGATAGCAAATTAAATCTATAGATAATCTCCGAGTAGCTTGATTGAACATCAAATCAATCGCCTAGTCTCCATTGCAATCATTTATTTGTCTCCTATCTCATGTGGGGAAAAGGACAAAGAATTGCTCACAGGAAACATACATGTCGTCCTCCCACTTCTGTGATTGCTTGTTGCCATTGTGAACACACAAGATCACACGCGGGCATCAGCCAAAAGGGAACAGTGACAGGTCAAGAAAGCTCAACGCACCAACTAGCTAGGCAATTTGCTTAAAAATAAGATCATGGGTTTATGATCTGCTTATGACGCCACATTTCTCCTTATTTCATCTATTACGTATTTACATCACAGCATATAATCCCAGTAAAATTAAAACTATGCTCACTGCACATGAAGTATGGCTGACAGCAAAGGAAAAAGCTCAGTAAGGTGTATTAGTTTGTGTATAACGGTGCATATCAAGAAGGGGTTATAGGCTTGAACAAATCTTGCTTTTGTCTATAAACAAAATAAAGTACTGACTGCACGGCTGATATGATTATCGGTGAAAGTAATCATGGTCAGCAATTACCTTCATCCCCACAACAAATTGTACTCTTGTTGACCAAACACTGTGGAGTGTGTTAGAAGCTATACTGACTACACATGCACTAAAGTTAACAACTTGGATGAAGTCGTACTGACCTGAAAGTCTCACATGCAATTGATATCATCATGTGGCTTTCACAGGAAGATTCACGCTGTAGTTATATATTCTTTCACATAACATGTTTTGGAGGATGAATTCCTTACAATAGAATGCCAATAATTTCGACTAGATGTATGCAGAAACATGATTACTTGTAGATTTCCCCCCACTATTTGCATGAAAATTTAAAACTTAAAGGCAAGGCTACTTGATCAAGTGGTTAATTAAACTCCATATAACAAATAAGGCTTGCAATTTTCTTTCAGAAAACGAATGTATCTACAGGGTTGTGTTCATACTCTACTTTTGTGCATACACACTACTGTGTTGGTGCATGGTTTCATACTTGTCATACCTTCATCTACATCATCATTAGGGAAAGTCCACTTCTAATTAAATCATCAGTATCGTCAAACAAGCACTATCTAGCTAGTATGCATGAACACATGATGCAGTCAGGGTTCTTCTAGTGGATTCTGGCCTCCGCACACATGTGTCGCGCATCAGGCAAACATATACAAGGAGGGCATCGATACCCTTCCTACACGATAAGCAAAGCAAAGCAAAATCAAAGCAGCTGCACTTGACTGCGCCCCCATCATGCCCTGCTGCGCCCCCTTTCTTTCCTCTCACTAGAAAACTTTTCAGATGCAAATCTCTTTAGGGCATGCAACTGAAAAAGAAGGAAAGATGTAGATAGATATATAGACCATGTTGCGCAAAAGCTACACATGCACACTGCAGAGATATATCTGAAGAAAAAAAAGCCAATAATGCATGTATGTATGCAGAACCCACGTTGTGAGATTCTGCCTGCGGCGACCATGACCATCCACCTTGTGGAATGATGAGGAGAAGAAGAAGAAGCTAGCAACATCGATGGATGAGTTAATTGATCATGCAAAGTCATGCATGCATCCATGCATTTGGAAAGCTGCATGTTATAGCTAGCTTCTGAAGCTGATAAGACCAGTGAGTGAGTGAGTTTACAGTTGCAGGTCATGGCTAGACTAATAAAGGAAAGATGTTTGCAAAACCCTTTTCAACACACCAACGCGCCGCCTTTCCTGACCTCTCACTGTCTAAAGAAACCCTAACAAAGGCACAAGCTAGGCATGCAAGATCGATCATGGATTTGATCTGTCGCTGCTACAACTGGTCTAAAAGTGCTTATCTGGCCGCCCGGCGCGCCCTTTGCGGCGATGGATGGATGGATTGATGGATCATCGTCCTGACCAATTAAGAATCCAAAATTACAACCTCGGTGAAAATGAGGAAATAATTATTTGCTAGCATTACATTGCCTAGTGATGAGGAGGGTGAATCCATGAAGTAGCTAGCTAGCGAGTAACATTGATCCGTACCAGGGCATGGTGTGTGGCATGGATTGGTGTGATGGATTAGGACGACGTGTCGCCGCCGAGCTTGGCCAGCAGGGCGGCGACGAGCTGGTGCCGGCGCTCCTCGCGCTCCTCGGCGCGCGCCCTCCACGCGTCCTCGCGCTCGCGCCAGCGGCGCACGAGCGCGAGCCGCTCCTCGCCGAGCGCGACCATGGCGGCGCGCCACTCCTCCTCGCGCGCCCGGCGCTCGGCGTCGCGCGCCTCCGCGGCCTCCATCCACCGCTCCTCCATCTCCATCTGCCGCCGCATGAACTCCCGCAGCACCGCCTCGACCTCGCCAATCTCGACCCCTGCTCCCGCTGATGCGGTCCTCGCCGGCGCCGCCTTCCTCCTGCGCTTCCTCCCCGCGCCCCTCGTCTCCGCATCGGCCCTGCCCTCCTCCTCGTCGAACATCTCCGCCTCCTCCTCGTCGTCCTCGCCCTCATCGCCCTCGCCACCGCCATCGTCGTCCGGATCACGCCGCGCGGCGGCGTCCTTCCCCTTGGCCTTCTTGGCCTCCAATGCGCGCGCCCTCTCGACCCTGGCGTCGAAGATCCTCCGCATCTCGTCGTGGAACGGGAAGCTGCCCCTCGCCGCCGCGCCGGCGGGATGGTCTCCACCGACAGCGGCCTCGGCCTGCGCGTCGCTGGCCGTGCCCTTGAACCTGGTGACGAGGTTCTTCCACTTGGACTTGCACTGGTCGGGGGTGCGCGCGAAGCCGCCCTGCGCGTTGAGGCGCGCGGAGACGGCCTCCCAGAGGGCCTTGTTGCGCTTGGTGGAGAGGAAGGAGTGGTCGAGGTCGGCGCGGATGGCGAGGAAGGCGGCTGTCTCGGCGTGCGACCACTGCGGCAGGCGCTCCCGCTCGGGCGGGTCGGCGGCGGGCGGAGGCGGGAGGGGGGGCGGAGGGTGGTAGGGGTGGGGAGGGGAGGAGGAGAGGAGCGGGTGGTAGGGGTTGGAGAAGGCGGTGTTGAGGTGGTGGAAGGGATCCATGGCCTGGCCTGGCCGGTGGTGGCGGTGGCGGTGGACGGGAAAGCGGAGCAAAGTGGGGGAAGATGAGAGAGAGAGAGATGGGGGGAAGGAATGGAAAGTCAAGAGGGGTCGAGATGGAGAGAGAAAGAGGCGAGGAAATCATCAATCTGTTTCAACGCGGAAACGGCTTGCTTTCCCATTGCTTTTGAATTCAAGATCTGGATCCTCTGCGCCGCCCGCCACGCTGCCTGCAAACCGCGTCTCCTCTTCTCTTCTCTTCTCTTCTGGAAGGGTATGCCCTCTCTCCACCTACATCAATGCATATCCAGTCCAGAAAACGAAGTGGCACGGAGCCAAGAATGTGTTTTGCTGTTTGAATACTACGGACTTGAAAGACACAATGTCGTGCAGCATTTTCAAGTGTAACATTGTCACGTCACTGTTATAGTGCTCCACAAGTTTGGTTCCGGAATGAAAACTTTAGGTCTAATCTACACTGGCTGTATCTGGCAATGATGGTGGTATTTGCGTCATCCTCTTGCTGGAGGCATTTTTAGAGTTTATCCGAACATCCTCTATCCGGCGGAACACATTATCTAGCCTTAAGGGGTGCATCTGACGATGACGCCACACTCTCGTTATCTCTTTCTTTCACGCGCCATTGTTGAAGCACCTTTTCTCACTATCGGATGATGTTGAGGGTACTGTTGCATGTTGTACTTCATTTCAGTAAGAATTTTGGAGGTCGTATTTTTTCTATCTTGCCCATGTGTCGATCATGTTTGTGTGCATCCTAGTTATGTCAAGATTGTGTATGTAGTCGTAGTGTTTGTATTTTTTTTCTTAACGCGACCTTATGAGTCAATAAAAAGTGTACTTTCCCAAAAAACTAGCACCGTATCCATTTCAACACCATTTCCTTTTATTTTCAATAAGAAAGATGGAACCTCCTGATTTATGGGCCCTTGGATGCACTCAACCATAGTTAATCCTACTAAAGAAAAAAGTCAGTTACGTGCACTGGTGCTTAAACTTGGTGAGGAAAGTCATTTTAGTATCAAAACTTGCGGCATACATTGAACCGGTGCCATAATTTGGCTCGAGCATACAAATACAATACAAAACACGATTGTATACACATGCAGAGCTGACGAGGCATGGCAACACGGTGCAGGGCCCATTGTAAATGACCGGGGGTGGTGACTAGGCGTGTGCCTTTTTTTGTGAAAAACCCCTCATTTTTTTTCTAACGAAAACCCCTTGACGTGTGCATAGCACAGGACCAAATGTCAGTAAAAGAGCACAACTTAATTAGAAAGAGAAATTGCACCATAAGGTGATTCGAAGCAGAACCTCGAGCTAACCTATGCGTGTTGCTAGCAACCCACCACGATAACACTTGATGTTCTATAAGGATACTCATTCCTTATATCATTTCTTTTAAACAACATAAATTAAGAATTTTAATTTCCAACACAAAAGATGTGGCCATGCGGGTCGAACACGCGACCTAACGCAAAGAAGCTGACAAGACTACAAACCGAACAAAGACAACTTTGTGATTTAGTTGGAATGTTAGGTTTTATGTTTACAACCGACCACAGTCGTGGATTAAAACGGACTGCATTTAGTGCGGCCCATTTTGAACATGAGTTTTGTTTTTCTTCTCAATTTTCAAAAATTATAAAAAAATGTGAATCATAATTATAAATAATACACATATAATTGTAAATATGTATCCATTTGACGATCTGCAGATGGCACAATAGGCTCATATTATTTTCCATGCATATATTTGTATTTATTTAAATTATTTTGAAAACACACAAACTTTATAAAAAACACAAACATTTCTAAACCAACATTAAAAAAATTCAAGCATGAACACTTCTATATACTACATGAATATTTTATTGAAAATCTTGTAAAAATTTAAACATATTTGTAAATTTATTTTTATATAAATATTATTAAATTACTTTAATGTTTGTATTTAATATTAAAACACTTTTTAAAATTATACAAACATTTGTATAATTCATAGTTCAATTGTATAGATTTTTCTTAAATTAATAGGTGGGCATTTGGAATTACATGAGCATCTTTTTGTGTAACTTGTCTAATTTATATGTCTTTTCTTTATAATTAGGATATTTTTTTACAAATTTGTAAAAATGAAAAAAAGATAGTATGTTTTAGCCCATGAACGCGGCTTGTTAGTGAACAAAATAATAACAATCCCATATAGAAAATAAATTGGTGTGGATATAGTGGCGGACGCCCCCACGACCGTTTTTGGGAATTATTAAAATTCTTAATTTATGTTGTCAAAGAATAGGATAACATCGTGTATCCTCCTAAGTATCAAAGTGTGTCATGGTAGGGTCGCTAGCCTAGCTTGCGTTACTAGTGGAAGTTGGCTGTTCGAATCTCACAGGGTGCAATTTTTCATTCTGACAAACTTGCGCTGTTTCCCTAATAGGTGGGTCCCGCGCCCGTAGGAGCTTTTAAAACACGCCACATGGCTGGTCTACACCGCCCGGTCACTGACATTGGGCCCTACGCCACGCTGTCATGCCTTATCAGTGTTGCATGCGTATTCAGACGAGTTTTGCACCGTATTTGCACGCTGACAAGTTGTAACACTAGTTCAATGTATGCTGCATGTTTAGAGCATCTCCAGCAGACCCCGCAAAATGTGCGGACCCGCAAAATCCCGACGAGTATACGGGCTCGGCCCATTTTCTTGGCCAGAACAGAGCCCATATACTCGTCCGGCCCGTAAAACATTTTACGGTTGCCCGCACCGCCCCCCCCCCCCCCCACCGACACGATGTATCTACGGGTTTGCGGCGCCGATACGGGTCGAAACGCTATCCCTTAGCTGCCACGTTCCCCAATTCCCCCTTTCTATTTCGCCGTGGTGAGTCCAATCCCGCCCCCGAACGCCACCATGTGGGGCGGAATGTGGAGCTCCAGCGGGAGGGATGACCTCAAGCGCCAACGGTGCGTCCGAGCGAACGGCGCAAGGAAGCGCGCAGCAAGGAAGTACACCAACAACAGCCTCCAGCCGCCGGAGTCGCTCCTCCGCCGCGAGACGGAGGAGTACGACCGCCGGCACGGGCTGATCTCCTCCGGCACGGGCTCGTCCTCTGCCCGGGGCGCGAGTCCTCGCACGTCGGTCATCACACCGGTGAAAAGGAGGCCGACGGATCTCCTGTCCCTCCGCATCGTGAAGCGGGAGCTCGAAGCGCAGCCGGTGCTGCAAGGCGGTGGCATCATCAGGCCGGAGGATTTCCTCCCCCTGGCTGAGGCGGAAAGCTTCGAGCGGGCAATCATGGCGCGCAGCACACGGGAGGAGGAGGAGGAGCAGCATCGGCGGTCGCTTGCGAACCTCGACGACGTCCTCCTCAAGCATTCGCTCATGAAGGAGAAGGAGTTCGCCGACAACCAAGACGCGTGGCGCCGCGAGAAGAAGGCGCGAGATGACATGTACATCGACCTCGTCTCCGACGACGACGAGTGAGGATGTCCACCGCTGTAGCGTCGCTGCCACACCTGGATGGCTCCGGTGAGTGCTACCTCTTGAGCTTGCGTTGGTTTTTCTCTTGAAGAACAAATGGTGATGCAGCAAAGTAGAGTAAGTATTTCCCTCAGTTTTTGAGAACCAATGTATCAATCCAGTAGGAGATTACACTCAAATCATTGAATACCTGCACAAACAAACACCAACCTTGCACCCAACGCGACAAGGGGTTGTCAATCCCTTCAGATCTGATAGAGATGATAAACGGTAAAGTAATATTTTTGGTATTTTTGGTATATGCAACAGCAAGTAAAGATTGCAAAGTAAAAGAAATAGGAAACTGAAAATATAGATATTAAACTTATATGATGTAAAATAGACCCGGGGGCCATAGGTTTCACTAGAGGCTTCTCTCGAGATGGAAATTATTACAGTGCGTGAACAAATTACTGCTGAGCAATTGATAGAAAAGCGCAAAGTTATGACGATATCTGAGGCAATGATCATGAATATACGCATCACGTCCGTGTCAAGTAGACCGAAACGATTCTGCATCTACTACTATTACTCCACACATCGACCGCTATCCAGCATGCATCTAGAGTATTAAGTTCATAAAGAACGGAGTAATGCATTAGGCAAGATGACATGATGTAGAGGAATTAACTCAAGCAATATGATGAAAACCCCATCTTTTTATCCTCGACGGCAACAATACAATATGTGCCTTGCTGCCCCTACTGTCACTGGGAAAGGACGCCACAAAAGAGTATTACATCGAACACACCGCAAAAGAGTATTACATCGAATAGATCTCAAAAAACATCGAGGAGAACTTTCTATTGAGAATCAAAGAGAGAGAAGAAGCCATCTAACTACTAGCTATGGACCCGTAGGTCTGAAGTAAACTACTCACGCTTCATTGGAGAGGCAATGTTGTTGATGTAGAAGCCCTCCGTGATCGATTTCCCCTCGGGCAGGACGCCGGAAAAGGCCCCAAGATGGGATCTCACGGGTATAGAAGGTTGCGGTGGTGAAAAAGTGGTTTCGTGGCTCCCCTGGATGTTTTTGGGGTATAAGAGTATATATAGGAGGAAGAATTAGGTTAGGAGACCTTCAAGGGGCCCACAAGGTTGGGGGCGCCCCACCCCCTGGGCGCGCCCTCCACCCTTGTGGCCGCCTCGAAGCTTCTCTGACTTGTACTCCAAGTCTCCTCGGTGTCTTCTGATAATCCCCAAGTGAAGGGAATAATCATAGTAATTTCCAAAGGTGGAAGTGATAAGTATGGAGTGTCGAACCCACAAGGAGCTAAAGGTAAGATCAATATTCTCTCAAGCCCTATCTGCCATCGACACGACTCTCACGATACCGAACGTTTGCTTCCAACTAGAAACGAGAAATAAAACTACGTTGTGGGTATGAAGAGGATAACTTTGCATGGTATCGGAGAGCTAAAATATAAAAGTAGGTGATGTTATCATAAAGTTAGAATATATTATAAATAGTGAGTGTGGAATAATGGTGGATCGGTGTGCGGAATTGTCCTAGGCAATTGTTAACAAGACCGGTAGTCGTCATTGCAATTTCATATGAGGGAGAGGCATAAGCTAACATACTTTCTCTACTTGGATCATATGCACTTATGATTGGAACTCTAGCAAGCATCCGCAACTACTAAAGATCATTAAGGTAAAACCCAACCATAGCATTAAAGCATCAAGTCCTCTTTATTCCCATACGCAACAACCCCCTTACTCAGGTTTGTGTTTCAGTCACTCACCAACCCACTATAAAGCGAATCATGAACGTATTGCAACACCCTATAGAGGGAATCCCTCATGCTTGCGCGACATGGAGGGCACCATAGGATAGCACCAAAATAAAACATACAACTCGTACCAATCTAGATCATCAATCAACCCAAAGACAAAGGATATCTACTCAAAACATCATAAGATGGAAACACATCATTGGATCATAATATGTGGCATAAAGCACCATGTTTAAGTAGGGATTACAGCGGGGTGCGGGAGAGTGGACCGCGTAAAAGAGATGAGGATGGTGATGATGGTGGTGATGTTGATGAAGACGATCACCGCAGCGATGATTCCCCTCTCGATGGCACTCTGGTGCCACAAAGAGAGAGGAGGAGAGGTTCTTCCCCTCGTGCTTCCTCCTCCATGGCTTCCCCTGGATGGGGAAAGGTTCTCCCTCTGGTCCTTGGCCTTCATGGCGATGATGGCCTCTCCGGGATACTCCTCCATGGCCACCGGTGATGATGGCCCCCTCCGACAGGGTGCCGGAGAGGGCCTAGATTGATTTCTCGTGGCTACAGAGGCTTGCGGCGGCGGAACTTCCGATCTACGTTAATTTCCGGGGTTTCTGTATTTATAGGAATTTTTGGCGTCGGTCTCACGTCAAGGAGGTGCCGAGGCGTCTACGAGGCAGGCCCACGCACCTGGGGGGTGGGGTGGGCGCGCCCCCACCCTCGTCGCCAGCCCGGGACTCTTCTGGCCCAACTCCGATGCTCTGTGGTCTTCTTTTGGTCCATAAAAAATCATAAAAAATTGGCACGTCAATTGGACTCCGTTTGGTATTCCTTTTCCGCGATACTCAAAAACAAGGATAAAACAGAAACTGGCACTGGGCTCTAGGTTAATAGGTTAGTCCCAAAAATCATAAAAAATAGCATATAAATGCATATAAAACATCTATGATGGATAATATAATATCATGAATACTTCATAAATTATAGATACGTTGGAGACGTATCAGCATCCCCAAGCTTAATTCCTGCTCGTCCTCAAGTAGGCAAATGATAAAAGAAATAATTTATGAAGTGTGAATGCTAGCAAGTGATCAGTGATAGTTCCAATAACTTTTTCTAGCATCATTATATGTCATATCAGTAGCTCATCTCATAAAAATTTTCATGATCAACTAACAAACTATTCACATGTTAAAGTATAGATCATAAACTTTCTTGAAAACTAACAAACCGTGTTATTAGTCATCAAACAATTACAATTCATCTTATTTTCGGGAAGGGTCTATGTCAGAGCTTTGATTCAGCAAACTTCACATACTCAACTATCATTTAGTATTTCGCAATTGCTAACACTCACGCGATATTTATGGGTTCAAAGTTTTAATCGTATTACGAGAAAGATAAGGGCTTATAGATTCGCCTCCCAACCTTTTACCTCAAGGGTAATGTCAACAATAATAGTTCATGATGCCTTACATCCAATTGGATATATATATCAGGATCTTTCCAACACAATGTGCTTGCCGAAGGATAAAATGTAAAAAGTAAAGGTGAAGATCACCATGACTCTTGCATAAGGTAAAAGACAAAAATAAAAGATAGGCCCTTCGCAGAGGGAAGCAGAGGTTGTCATGCGCTTTTATAGTTGGATGCACAAAATCTTAATGCGAAAGAACGTCACTTTATATTGCCACTTGTGATAGGGACCTTTATTATGCAGTCCGTCTTTTTTATTACTTCCACATCACAAGATCGTATAAAGCTTATTTTCTCCACACTAATAGATCATACATATTTAGAGAGCAATTTTTATTGCATGCACCGATGACAACTTACTTGAAGGATCTTACTCAATCCATAGGTAGGTATGGTGGACTCTAATGGCAATACTGGTTTAAGGGATGTTTGGAAGCACAATTAGTATCTCTACTTAGTGCAAAGAATTTTGCTAGCATGAGGGGGAAAGGCAAGCTCAACATGTTGGATGATCCATGACAATATACTTTATTTCAGATATAAGAAAACATAACCCATTACGTTGTCTCCCTTGTCCAACATCAACCTCTTAGCATGTCATATTTTAATGAGTGCTCACAATTACAAAAGATGTCCAAGATAGTATATTTATATGTGAAATCTCTCTTCCTTCAATATTGTTTCATGAATTGTTCAAGTGACCAACTCTACGTTTGCTAACTTTCAAAAAGTTTACTACCTATACTTATTATGTGTGAAGTCATTACCCCCCATGTTATAAGCATATGAAACATATATAAATTCAGTTTTATGACATTCAATTCATTCAACCATTTACTCATAGGATATTCGTGAAGCACATGAGTATATGACAAAGTACTCCAAAAGATATAAGTGAAGAACACTGGGTAGTCAAATAATTAACTAGCCATGGAAGGATTCTTTTTCATTCCATATTTCATATCCAATGATTTTATTAAAACAGCAAGTAAAATTGAAAACACGGTCCAAGCAAAACACATATCATGTGACGAATAAAAATATAGCTCAGAGTAAGGTATACCGATAGTTTTGAAGACGAAAGAAGGGATGCCTTTCGGGGCATCCCCAAGCTTAGGCGCTTGAGTCTTCCTTGAATATTATCTTGGGGTGCCTTGGGCATCCCCAAGCTTAGGGTATTTCCTCTCCTTATTCTCCTCATATCAATATCTCACCCAAAGCTTGAAAACTTCAATAACACAAAACTTAACAAAACTTCGTGAGATAGGTTAGTATGATAAAGAGTAAACCATTCACTTTGGTACTGTCTAAGACAAGGTTCATAATTGTTCCCACACAATTTATAATGTACCATATCATTTATACAATTTATATTGAGAAATATAAGCCATAGAAACTAGAAAACAAGCAACTATGCGATGAAAACAGAATCTGTCAGAAACAGAACAGTCTGTAATGATCTGAACATAAACCATACTTCTGCTACTCCAAAAATTATTAAATAAATTTGTGGACGTGGGGAATTTGTCTATTAATCTTCTTCAAAAATAATCAACTCAAAAGCACTCTTCTGTAAAAATTTGTAGCTAATCTCGTGAGCGCAAAGTTTCTGTTTTTACAGCAAGATCACATCAACTTTCACCCAAGTCTTCCCAAAGGTCTTACTTGGCACTTTATGGAAACAAAAGCTATAAAACATGATTAATACAGTATCTTAATCATGTAAACACACAAAAACAGTAGGGTTAAATATTGGGTTGTTTCCCAACAAGCGCTTTTCTTTAATGCCTTTTAGCTAGGCATGATGATTTCAATGATGCTCATATAAAAGATAAGAATTGAAACATAAAGAGAGCATCATGAAGAATATGACTAGCACATTTGAATCTAACCCACTTCCTATGCCTAGGGATTTTGTGAGCACACAATTTATGGGAACATGAATCAACTAGCATAGGAAGGCAAAACAAGTATAACTTCAAAACTTTAAGCATATAGAGAGGAAACTTGATATTATTGCAACTCCTACAAGCATATATTCCTCCCTCATAATAATTTTCAGTAGAATCATGAATGAGTTCAACAATATAACCGTCACATAAAGCATTCTTTTCATGATCTACAAACATAGAAATTTTTCTACTCTCCTCATAAGCAAAATTCTTCTCATTCATAATAGCGGGATCACTAGTCCCTAAAGTTGACACTCTTCCAAACCTGCTTTAGATGATAGTATAATTCATACTCCAAAAGATATAATTGAAGTTCATATAGAAATATATAATTAATATAGACTAACCAACATCCAAGATCAAAATATATAAGTGAAGCACACAAAGCATTCTATAAAACCATACTCAAAAGATTTAAGTGAAGCACAAAGAGCAATTCTATAAGATCATACTTAAAATATATAAGTGAAGCACATGAGGTATCTATAAATCAATGAAGGGCTCTCTCATGCTAGAATGGTTCTTAAAGGAAAAACAAAAACACGAAGGACACAAATCATGTGAACAAAAACAAAAACCGAGGTATACCGATATTTGTTGAAGAAGAAAGATGGGATGCCAACCGGGGCATCCCCAAGCTTAGATGCTTGAGTATAATTTAAAATATTTACTTGGGGTGCCTTGGGCATCCCCAAGCTTGAACTCTTGCCTCTCTTTATTCTTCTCATATTGATAGCTCCTCGGTCTTCGAACACTTCATCCACACAAAACTTTAACAAAAACTTTGTGAGATCCGTTAGTGTAATAAAGCAAACTACCACTTTAAGGTACTGTAATGAACTCATTATTTATTTAAATTGGTGTTAAACCTACTTTATTCCAACTTCTCTATGGTTCATACCCCCGATACTAGCCATATATTCATCAAAATAAGCAAACAACACGCGAAAAACAGAATCTGTCAAAAACAGGACAGTCTGTACTAATCTGGAAGTTTAGTATACTTATGTAACTCCAAAAATTATGAAATAAATTTGAAAATTTGAAACATTTGTACAGAAGTAATGTTCAAAAAGTTTCATAACCATTTGACTTTCCAGTAAAAAATGTAAATTCACGCACTACAGCCAAAGTTTCTATTTTTGTTCTGCACATAGTAAGCAAGCAATCTAATCATCCTAAAACCAAAGGTTGGCACATTATTTTTATAATACAATGTATATATACAAGGGGATAATTATTTACAGATAAACTTCCATGAAAAATTCTACATTGTTTCCGTGAGCATGAACACAAGTGCTCAAGGTCGACCCTCACTTCTTCAATTCATAACTTCCCAATCGCTTCTCTTTTTGAAAAACATTTTAGGCATGAGAGGCAAGTAATTTTTTTTGTATTTTAGTTATTTAAATTTTTTTGTATGTTTCACCCACAACTAAACAGAAACAAAAAGGAAAAAACAAAATCTACTTAGTGAAGAAAGCAAACAAGCACACACGAGAATACCGACCCCACGCTATTGCTCCCCGGCAACGGCGCCAGAAAAGAGCTTGATAATCCCCAAGTGAAGGGAATCATCGTAGTAATTTCCAAAGGTGGAAGTGATAAGTATGAAGTGATAAATAACGAGTGCAGAATAATGGTGGATCGGTGTGCGGAATTTTCCTAGGCAATTGTTAACAAGATCGGTAGTCGTCATTGCAATTTCATATGAGGGAGAGGCATAAGCTAACATACTTTCTCTACTTGGATCATATGCACTTATGATTGGAACTCTAGCAAGCATCCGCAACTACTAAAGATCATTAAGGTAAAACCCAACCATAGCATTAAAGCATCAAGTCCTCTTTATTCCCATACGCAACAAGCCCCTTACTCGGGTTTGTGTTTGAGTCACTCACCAACCCACTATAAGCGAATCATGAACGTATTGCAACACATTATAGCGGGAATCCTCACGCTTGCGCGACACGGAGGTCACCATAGGACAACACCAAAATAAAACATACAACTCGTACCAATCTAGATCATAAATCAACCCAAAGACAAAGGATATCTACTCAAAACATCATAAGATGGCAACACATCATTGGATCATAATATGTGGCATAAAGCACCATGTTCAAGTAGGGATTATAGCGGGGTGCGGGAGAGTGGACCGCGTAAAAGAGATGAGTATGGTGATGATGGTGGTGATGTTGATGAAGACGATCACCGTGGCGATGATTCCCCTCTCGATGGCACTCCGGTGCCACCAAGAGAGAGGAGGAAAGGTTCTCCCCCTTGTGCTTCCTCCTCCATGGCCTCCCCCTGGATGGGGAAAGGTTCTCCCTCTGGTCCTTGGCCTTCATGGCGATGATGGCCTGTCCGGGATACTCCTCGATGGCCACCGGTGATGATGGCCCCCTCCGGCAGGGTGCCGGAGAGGGCCTAGATTGATTTCTTGTGGCTATAGAGGCTTGCGGCGGCGGAACTTCCGATCTAGGTTAATTTTCCGGGGTTTCTGTATTTATAGGAATTTTTGGCGTCGTTCTCACGTCAAGGAGGTGCCCGAGGCGGGCCCATGCGCCTGGGGAGGTGGGCGCGCCCCCCACCCTCGTGGGCAGCCCGGGACTCTTCTGGCCCAACTCCGATACTCCGTGGTCTTCTTTTGGTCCATAAAAAATCATCAAAAATTGGCACGTCAATTGGACTCCGTTTGGTATTCCTTTTCTGCGATACTCAAAAACAAGGAGAAAATGTAAACTGCATCGGGCTCTAGGTTAATAGGTTAGTCCCAAAAATCATAAAATACAGCATATAAATGCATATAAAACATCTACGATGGATAATATAATAGCATGAATACATCATAAATTATAGATACGTTGGAGACGTATCATCTTCTGGAAAGTTGCATGGCAATATATCTCGGAATGGCTATGAAAATGCCATGATAGGTAGGTATGGTGGCTGTTTTGTTATTTGGTGGGTTTATGGTACCGGCGAAAGTTGCGCCGTACTAGAGAGGCTAGCAATGGCGGAGAGGTGAGAGTGCGTATAATCCATGGACTCAATATTAGTCATAAAGAACTCACATACTTATTGCAACAATCTATTAGTCATCAAAATAAAGTACTACGTGCATGCTCCTAGGGGAATAGATTGGTAGGAAAAGACCATCGCTCGTCCCCGACCGCCAATCATAAGGAAGACAATAAAAAAACATCTCATCCTCCAACTTCGTTACATAACGGTTCACCATACATGCATGCTACGGGACTCACAAACTTTAACACAAGTATTTCTCAAATTCACAACTACTTCACTAGCATGACTCTAATATCACCATCTTCATATCTCAAAACAATCATAAGGAATCAAACTTCTCATAGTATTCAATGCACTTTATATGAAAGTTTTTATTATATCCCTTTAGGATGCCTATCATATTAGGACTATTTTTATAACCAAAGCAAATTACCATGCTGTTCTAAGGACTCTCAAAATAATATAAGTGAAGTACGAGAGTTCAACATTTTCTATAAAATAAAATCACCACCGTGCTCTAAAAAGATATAAGTGAAGCACTAGAGCAAATTTGCCTAGCTCAAAAGATATAAGTGAAGCACATAAAGCATTCTAATAAATCACGATTCATGCGTATCTCCCTCAAAAGGTGTGTACAACAAGGATGATTGTGGCAAACTAAAAATCAAATACTCAAATCATACAAGACGCTCCAAGCAAAACACATATCATGAGGTGAATAAAAATATAGCCTCAAATAAAGTTACCGATAGATGAAGATGAAAGAGGGGATGCCTTCCCGGGGCATCCCCAAGCTTAGTATTTTTGACATCCTTGAATATTACCTTGGGGTGCCTTGGTCATCCCCAAGCTTAGGCTCTTGCCACTCCTTATTCCATAGTCCATCAAATCCTTACCCAAAACTTGAAAACTTCACAACACAAAACTCAACAGAAAATCTCGTAATCTCCGTTAGTATAAGAAAACAAATCACCACTTTTTGTACAGCTGTGAACTCATTATTCATTTATATTGGTGTAATATCTACTGTATTCCAACTTTACCATGGTTCATACCCCCTGATACTAGCCATAGATTCATCAGAATAAGCAAACAACACGCGAAAAACAGAATCTGTCAAAAACAGAACAGTTTGTAGCAATCTGGATAGTTCAAATACTTCTTTAACTCAAACAATTCTGAAAAAATAGGACGTCCTATATAATTTTTCTATTAATCTTCTGCAAAAAGAATTAGCTAAAAATCATTCTCCAGCTAAAAACAAGAATTGTTTTCATGAGCGCAAAAGTTTCTGTTTTTCAGCAAGATCAAATTAACTATCATCGTAGGCTATCCCATAGGTCTTACTTGGCACAAACACTAATTAAAACACAAAACCACATCTAACCAGAGGCTAGATGATTTATTCAAAGCAAAACAAGACCTAAAAAGCAAGAACAAAAATAAAATTGGGTTGCCTCCCAACAAGCGCTATTGTTTAACGCCCCTAGCTAGGCATTGAGATTTCAATGATGCTCACATGAAAGGAAAGAATTGAAGCACAAAGAGAGCATCATAAAACATATGAAAAACACACTTAAGTCTAACATACTTCCTATGCATAGGCATTTTATAAGCAAACAAATTATCAAGGCAAGCAAAAACTAGCATATGTAAGGAAGAAGAAAGAAACGATAGCAATTTCAACATGAAGAGAGGTAATTTAATATCACAAAAATTTCTACAAGCATATTTTCCTCTCTCATAATAATTACATGTAGGATCATAAGCAAATTCAACAATATAGCTATCACATAACATATTCGCAACACGATCCACATGCATGCGAAGTTGACACTCTTCCAGAATAGTGGGATTAACATTAGCTAAAGTCATGACCTCTCCAAACCCAGTTTTATAAAAAATTCATAAGATTGAACATTCTCCAAATATGTGGGATCTAAAGTTGACACTCTTCCAAACCCATTTTCAATATTATTGCAAACACTATTATCAATCTCGTATTCATCATGGGGCTTAAATAAATTTTCAAGATCATAAGAAGAATCACCCCAATCATGATCATTGCAACAAGTAGTGGACATAGTAAAACTAGCATCCCCAAGCTTAGGGTTTTGCATATCATTAACACAATTGACATTGATAGAATTTATAATAACATCATTGAAATTATGCTTTTTATTCAAAGATCTATCGTGAATCACTTCATAAAGCACTTCATCACAATTTTCAGATTCACAGATTTCAAGCAAAACCTCATAAAGATAATCTAGTGCAATCAAATCACTAGGAATTGGTTCATCATAATTGGATCTCTTAAAAATATTAGCAAGTGGATGAGTATCCATAAACTTTTAGCAAGCAAAGATGCAAGCAAAAAGAAGGCACATGGTAACACAAGCAAACAAAAAATCGAACGGAAGAGGGGTGAAGAAGAGGCAAATCTTTCCGAAAATCGTTTTAGAAGTGGGGGAGAGGAAAACGAGAGGCGAATGGAAAATAATGTAATGCGAGGGATGAGATTTATGATGGCTACTTGGTATGTCTTCACTTGATGTAGATCTCCCCGGCAATGGCGCGAGAAATTCTTTGTGCTACCTCTTGAGCTTGCGTTGGTTTTTCCCTTGAAGAGGAAAGGATGATGCAACAAAGTAGAGTCAGTATTTCCCTTAGTTTTTTAGAACCAAGGTATCAATCCAGTAGGAGATTACACTCAAGTCACTGAATACCTGCACAAAAAAACACCAACCTTGCACCCCAACGCGATAAGGGGTTGTCAATCCCTTCACGGTTATTTGCAATGTGAGATCTGATAGAGATGATAAATGATAAATTAATATTTTTGGTATTTTTGGTATATGGAACGGAAAGTAAAGATTGCAAAGTAAAAGACATAGGAAACTGAAAATATAGATCGGAAACTTATATGATGTAAAATAGACCCCGGGGCCATAGGTTTCACTAGAGGCTTCTCTCGAGATAGAAATTATTACGGTGGGTGAAGAAATTACTGCCGAGCAATTGATAGTAAACCGCTATCCAACATGCATCTAGAGTATTAAGTTCATAAAGAACGGAGTAACGCATTAGGCAAGATGACATGATGTAGAGGAATTAGCTCAAGCAATATGATGAAAACCCCATCTTTATCCTTGATGGCAACAATACAATACGTGCCTTGCTGCCCCTACTATCACTGGGAAAGGACACCGCAAGATTGAACCCAAAGCTAAGCACTTCTCCCATTACAAGAAAAACCTATCTACTTGGCCAAACCAAATCGATAGTTCGAAGAGACTTGCAAAGATATCAAATCATGCACATAAGAATTCAGAGAAGATTCAGATAATATTCATAGATAAACTTGATCATAAATCCACAATTCATCGGATCTCGGCAAACACGCTACAAAAGAGTATTACATCAAATAGATCTCCAAGAACATCGAGGAGAACTTTGTATTGAGAATCAAAGATAGAGAAGAAGCCATCTAGCTACTAGCTATGGACCCGTAGGTCTGAAGTAAACTACTCACGCTTCATCGGAGAGGCAATGCTGTTGATGTACACTACAAGAAATATGTCAATTAGTGACCTTCTGTCAGTGACCCTAGAAGAATTGGTCATAGATCTATGACCATTTCAGACCAATTGGTCAAAAGCTGTTCGGGGGGCTCCAAACCCTAAACCATTGCGACCATTTTGGTCAGAAAGGTCGTAATTTCCTTACACGAAATGGTCACAAAGCAAACAGTGCTAGTCCGCTGCCTTATTTCTAGTTGTTAATGACCAACATAGATGGTCATAGACTTGTAGATTGTGGTGGGTTGTGATGACTAGGTGCCATCTCATCAGTTTTGCCTATGTGTCATGTCCATGTGGCAGTTTTTGCCCTAGGTTGTGAAGCAACCTATATTTCTGTTATTCCAAAAATTCCCAAAAAAATCTCATAAATGTTTTGGATCATATCTTCATCAAATATGTCAAAACATTCCTTGCCTAGTTCAAAATAATTCGAAAATATTCATTTTCCTATTCTGCTCAGAGCAAAGACTTTGTGAAGGAAGTACCACTTTGGCATGTCCAAATGGTATCCATTTTCTATAGTGCTTTCCTATGCCCAAATAACCATCCTCCACCAAATGCCGTGTCAATCCATTCATTATTTTGAGCCCAGCTTCAACATTCAGATTTATGTCCAAAGGTGGTACTTTGTAAAGCAAGTACCACCTAGGCTCCTCCTTTTGAGGTGAAAATTTGTGAAGATGGTCTTCTTAGTAACTGATCATCCTCAGCCAAAACTCACGCCCATTAGCCATGTGAATTTCCCGTACCGCTAATCAAACACTTGGCTGCTTATTCATGTTTGAGCATCGATCGGTCTCCTCGTGAGAATCTTATGTTGTGATTTTCTTCCTAGCACCTACCTGGGGAGTGCCCAACCCACTAGACATGCCTAGGCCGCCCAGAACACATGGCAACGCCACGGTCACGCGGTGACCATGCGGCGGGCATGCGAGCTTACGCGCTCTAGAGTTGGGGCCCTCGGCCACCGTCCAAACCTCGATGTCTTGCCATCAAACCATGTATTTCTGACTAAATAGATACTTTACCTAGAAATGATTTTTGGAAAAAATAAGGAGCAAACTATGAGGCAGCTGCAGTTCAAATTTGACCCGCTTCCACCTCAATCGGCGGGAATTTGTCTTTTTCACCAGAGGTGGATCAAAACTTTTTACACCCAACCATTTTGTCAATTGTGCATTAAATATGGCCTAGTATTTTATAAAATTGATTTGGTCTAATTTTGCAACAAATATATGGTAGGTCCTTCATAAAAAAACTCATTTCACGCACTCGGAAAATGGAAAATGAATTTTCTGTGCAAAGAAAATGAAAACTTCCTTAGGCAACATTGCTTTCCATTCCAAGATGCACCCTTGTGCAAATATGAGATCATTTGAACAAACTATGCCATGAATGTGGCCATAAGATTGATCATTTGGCTTGAAAGCCATGAATCTTCATGCATGATAGCTCATTTCTGAGAACACTTTTTCAAAATAATTTCCGTATTACAATTTTATTATTTTTCCTGGAAACTTGGTCACATATAATGACACAATGCGAAGGTTTCCCAATTTTTTGATTTTTTTTTGAATTTTTTACGCCCATTTCAAAATGCGGTCAAAACGACGGCTTGACCGTTCCTAGCTAGTGGTTGAATCTTGGAAAACTTTTGATGTTTCTCTGATTAAATAGATACTTATGTACCTAGAAATGATTTTTGGAAAAAATAAATAGCAAACTATGAGGCAGCTGCAGTTCAAATTTGACCCGCTTCCAACTGAATCGGCGGGAATTTGTCTTTTTCACCAGAGGTGGATCAAAACTTTTTACACCCAACCATTTGGTCAATTGTGCATTAAATATGGCCTAGTATTTAATAAAATTGATTAGGTCCAAATTTGCAACAATTATTTGGTAGGTTCTTCACAAAAAAACCTCATTTGGGGCACTCAAAAAATGGAAAATGGCTCTTTTGTGCAATGAAAGTGAAAACTCCCTTAGGCAACATTGTTTGCAATTCCAATATGCACCCTTGTGCACAATATGAGATCATTTGAACAAACTATGCCATGAATGTGGCCATAAGATTGATCATTTCGCTTGAAAGCCATGAATCTTCACGCATGATAGCTCATTTCTGAGAACACTTTTTTAAAATAATTTCTGTATTATAAGTTTATTATTTTTCCTGGAAACTTGGTCATATATAATGACACAATGTGTAGGTTTTCTAATTTTTTGATTTTTTTGAATTTTTTATGCCCGTTTCAAAATGCGGTCAAAACGGCCGGAATGACCGTTCCTATCTAGTGGTTGAATCTTGGAATTTTTTGGTGTTTATCTGATTAAATAGATACTTATGTACCTATAAATGATTTTTTGAAAAAATAAAGAGCAAACTATGAGGTAGCTGCAGTTCAAATTTGACCTGCTTCCAGCTGAATCGACGGAAATTTGTCTTTTTCACCAGAGGTGAATCAAAACTTTTTACACCCAACCATTTGGTCAATTATGCATTAAATATGGCCTAGTATTTTAGAAAAATTATTTGGTGCAATTTTGCAATAATTATTTGGTAGGTTCTTCACAAAAAAACATCATTTGGGGCACGCAAAAAAATGGAAAATGGCTCTTTTGTGCAATGAAAGTGAAAACTCCCTTAGGCAACATTGTTTGGAATTCTAATATGCACCCTTGTGCACAATATGAGATCATTTGACCAAACTATGCCATGAATGTGGCCATAAGTTTGATCATTTTGCTTGAAAGTCACGAATCTTCACGCATGATAGCTCATTTCTGAGAACACTTTTTAAAATAATTTCCATATTACAAGTTTATTATTTTTCCTGGAAACTTGGTCATATATAATGACACAATGCGAAGGTTTTCCAATTTTTTGTTTTTTTTTAATTTTTTATGCCCGTTTCAAAATGCGGTCAAAACGGCGGGAATTACCGTTCCTAGCTAGTGGTTGAATCTTGGAATTTTTTTGGTGTTTCTCTGATTAAATAGATACTTATGTACCTAGAAATGATTTTTAAAAATAATAAAGAGCAAACTATGAGGCAGTTGCAGTTCAAATTTGACCCAGTTTCTACTAAATCGGCGAAAATTTGTCTTTTTCACCAGAGGTGGATCAAAACTTTTGACACCCAACCATTTGGTCAATTTTATATTAAATATGGACTAGTATTTTACAAAATTAATGGAGTCCAATTTTACAACAAATATTTGATAGATTCTTCACAAAAAAACCATTTTTGCCACTCGAAAAATGATTAAAAATAGCTAGAAAGATGAGAAATGCGTAAAAATTGGTCCTTATCCATAAAATGTGGTCTAACTCTAGTGAAAATTTGCATGGTACCCTTTTGCAAAATATTTTTGATAGCTACTTCACAAAATCCCTGTAGTTTTTGTAGTTGGAAACTCTTTTAAATCACTGATTTTTCGAACCAATTAGAACCATACCCACGGATCGATGACATGGCACCCATCCATCCATCCATCCCTCCATCCCACATCCGTCCATCCATCCATCCATCTAGAAGGAACAAAGGAGAAAAAAAACACCCGTAGCCCAACAACCCCAAATCCTAACTCCCCCTCTCATCCTCTCCCCCGATTTAGATCGACGTCGCCGCCGCACGTCTTGCCCCTCCCCCTCCCCGCCTCTCAACCCCCTGGCCGCCGCCTCCTCCTTCCTCCAGCACTACGTCTCCAACCTCGCCTCTCGCTTCGCCGCCCCGTGCTCGCCGCCCTGCACTCTGGTCTCGAGAGTGCGCGTCCCTCCTCTCTCGTCCTCTCCTCCCCTCCCCCCGAAGCAGCATGCGCGTCCCTCCTCTCCGCCCGGATCGCGATGGCCGCAGCCGCCGTCGCCGCCGACTCCAAGATCGACAACCTCCACGACGCCGTCGCCAAGCTCGGCGAGATCAGGTGCCCCGCCCGACCCCTTCCTTCCGCCGGATCTAGCGGCCAATAGGCGCCCACTCCGCTCCCGCTCACTTGTTTTTTCTGCTCTGTTTTGTCGGTGACGACGCAGCGAGAATGAGAAGGCCGGGTTCATCAGCCTCGTCTCGTGCTACCTCAGGTAATAATGCGAATCTCCCCCACCTCTATGGTTACGCTTGTCTCCGATGATCTGCTACTTGCTGGTGGGTGGTTTCTGACGGTTGCGCTGGGTGGTGTGTCCTGCAGCTGCGAGGCGGAGCAGATCGAGTGGAGCAAGATCCAGACCCCCAGCGATGAGGTGGTGGTGCCCTACGACACCCTCGCGCCCCCTCCCGAAGGTACCATCTTGTCTCGGATGCTTCTTCCTGTGGTCGATTCGATTCGATTCGAATGTTCACTCAGTGTGTGTCTCTGTTAGTGTGAACGCTGAACGTTGGATCGTGTGTGTGCTGCAGATCTCGACGCCATGAAGGCGCTGCTCGACAAGCTCGTGGTGCTCAAGCTCAACGGCGGCCTCAGCACCACCATGGGCTGCACCGCATGAAGTTCTCTGGGCCACCAACTAGTTTCTTTGGCTTGTGCTTGAGGCTCAGTCGTTTCTACTGAAGGTCATTAATTCCTTACATTTGTAGTATGTGTGTATATTGGTATCTCGAGAAACTAGTACTCCTGTATTTAGCAAGTACTCTTTTGTCAAATTCAGTGGTAATACCACCTTTTACTACTTTAATTCAGTATAATCCGGCATGATTACGTGATTTGTGTGCTCTTTTGCTCTGTTAGTATTTCTTGTTTTTAGCCCATGCACCTATCAAACAACTAAACATATTTACAGCAGTTCCTTGAACTATTGTACCTTGGTCCATAACAAATGTATTTGAGGTTGAATACTATTGGTGAATCTGGTAACATAGTAAATTCGGTGCCATTTAAAGAAACCAAGTCCTTTGCTCTGTTGAATGCAGAAGTTTAAAGAAATATGCCAAGTTCACCACATTTTAGCTGAAGAATAGTCTTCAGATTAGTGTTTAATTCCTCATAGGAGGTAATCCAGAATATACTATTGGTGATTTCATTGAATGATATATTTCTAGGCCAACACGCAAATAATAGAAAGTGTCACTTTTTGTTCTTCGTCTGTTTCCAGTGGCTTAGCATTCATTCAGTGGCCATCCCTTGTTTCATGTAATTTAATAGATTTATTTCAGCCATGCGCATTTCTTTTACTGCAGAACTGAACAATGTATGGTCTAAGAGTTTCAGTTCTTGTTTGACATGCATGTAGCTGTGGTCCTATCATGGTTTCAGTGGACAATTGCATGGAATGGTTCCTCTAGTTAGAGCAATCCTTTCTTTTGCTTGATAGTGCCTTTTTAATAAACTAGTTAAAAAGGAGTAAGAAATAACTCGACCTTCTTTTAGTTGAGTGAATATCTTTCAGATATGGAAACTTCTACAGTACATTTCTTTCCTTCTAAATGTGAATTCATGTACATCATCAAGCATTTCACATTTGCTGTCACAACATTCTGTTAGCTAAAATGAAATCAGACAATGAGGTTTGTTTGTTCTTGTACTCTTTGTATGTTCCTTTGGTTCTCTTTTAATTTGATGACAATGAACCAAAATAACCAGTTACCAGTAGCTATGTGTGCATTGCCAAGTACAACTGTTCTACTTTGTATGGAATCTTCTATAGATATTATTTCTTTTAAGTGTTGCTGGCTATATTAAGATTATACTCGGAGGCCTTTGTAGCATTAGTGTGTTGTTTCGCTTTTGTTCTTCTCTATCTATGCTTACAAGTCAGGTTGTTTTTGTGGCATCCAGGGGCACAATGCTGGTGCTGGTAGGCAAGCTAGCACCCATGGATTCGTGAACTGGCTTGGATGTGTACTTGGTCGCCGGGGTTGGATGAGGACGACGACAACAAGATGAGACCATCGTGATCCACCCTCCTACTTCCTTCTTGTGATTCCCTAACTGCTCAACATGTTGATCTATTCTGAACATCTGAAGCTTGTTGTGTGCAGGGTGACTAGTGACGTTCAGTGTTTATTGTGTGTGTTTTCTACACACACACACACACACATGGTCCTTACGTTTCAATCTCCTCTGCTGCTTACTGACAGAGTACTACGCACGTACAATAGTTGAGTAGTAGTGTGTAGGGACTCTTGAGGAAAGTTTACGTACTTAAACATTATGCTTAAAATAAAAGTTGTAATTCCCTTGTAATAGTATGTTTATGAATGGCTGCATGAAATGATTGTCCAGTACTTCAAATATTTGAATCGGGGTTAATGTAATCACTTGTTGCATCCTGTTTGATTGACCGGAGATGCTAATAGGAAAGCAAAGCAAATAGGAAAAGCATGTGCTGCTACTTTTGCTTATCCTCTGCACACAAGTAAAGCGAAGCATCCTATTTTGATTTCTTCATTCATGATGCATAAAATTCTAGTATTGTGTTCATATAGCTAATCTGCTGGTGTTGTGCATAAAATTCCAGGATCTTTGCGTGTAACTTCTGGCTGTAGTGCCTATCTTTAGTAAGATTAAATTGCTACTATTACTGATGAATGGTTGAGTTCTAAAACTTGAAGCAGCACCTACTTTCTGGTCCTGTAGTGTTTAAAACTGGTAATTATGATGCATTGGTCGTCCATATGGCCTTCTTTTTTAATGCATATATATGATGTAGTTGATAGGCCTTGATCTCAACCTCTCAAGTTTATGTTCCCTGGTGTGTAGTTAACTTGTCATTTTTATTGGCAAGTGTGTAATGAATTTATTAGAAATTTTCTCTTATTGCCGTGTACAGTATGCAACAAAAAGGTCTATATTACTGAGGATGTATAATGTAGAAGTATAGAAACCATAAATTCAAGCTTCTGCTGTAGCATGCTCAATATATATTGTTATAGAATAGTGTTCTACAAAAGGTTGAAACACCATGGTCTCAGTCATTTGTAGGAAGTAGAAACACTAAGGCTGGCATGCACTTCACCGTTTCATTCGTTTTTTCCAATTTAATTTTGTGGATAGTAAATTTGTGATTGTATGCCCTTTGTGAAAAAATTGCATTTTATGTTTCCATGCCCTGTAATGCTGAAGCGTGGTTCTCTGATATTCTGCACCACTGAAAGGCTGATATCTTGTATAAATTTGGCTTTTGGCAGGTAATCCTTTTCCCTGCCATGTTCGGGTGCACCACTCTGATGCCAATGAAGGGTGAGATCTTGGTCGACACTATGGAGAAGACCCTGAAGCCTGGTGTGTTCCTCAAATCAGGACTGATAGAAACCGAAGGGCCACTCGAAGCTGTCAAAGGGCACTTGTAGAGCTTGTGGTTGTGATTACACTTGTAAAGACTTGTAGAGCTTGTGGCTGTGATTACCATTGTATCTAAGTTATATGATGTAACAGACTTATTTTGGCTGTTATTTGAAGTATTATCTTATTTGAAGTATTATCTGTGCTTTCTGGTTGTTTTGATTTGAATATTGGTTATTTATTTACCGGTGAATTGAAAATATGGACCCACATATTAGAACATGACAATCGGGACCCATTTGAGTACTGGACCAATCTCCTAAAAATACGAACCGTTGAGCCAGAAAGGCCTCGACCCAAAAACAAAAAAAGGCTGAAATATTAGGCCAGACCCATGTAGCAGACCAGAATGAAAAAAATGATAACTAAAAAGGCTGAATTAATGGGCTCGGCCCATATAGACACTGAATTGGACCGGGCTGAATCTTGTGCCACATCAGCTTGCCACGCTGGATGCCTACGTGGCCTGGGGAGGTTGCTAGTGACCAAAACGCCACAGTGGACATATTTTGGTCATAAACGTCTTCGACCATTCCAGAAGAAAGGTCGCTATAGTCAGTTTTACGACCGCCAGCTTTTGACCTTCTGTTTTTGGTCACAAAAAGGTCGCAAATGAAAAACAATGACCTTTCAGTGACCAATAGTCAAGGTCACAAGTTGACATATTTCTTGTAGTGGTACAAGCCCTCCGTGATTGATTCCCCCTCCGGCAGGACGCCGAAAAAGGCCCCGAGATGGGATCTCATGGGTTCAGAAGGTTGCGGCAATAGAAAAGTGGTTTCGTGGCTCCCCTGGATGTTTTTGGGGTATAAGAGTATATATAGGAGGAATAATTAGGTTAGGAGACCTTTGAGGGGCCCATAAGGTTGGGGGGCGCGCCCCACCCCCTTGGGTGCACCCTCCACCCTTGTGTCCGCCTCGAAGCTTCTCTGACTTGTACTCCAAGTCTCCTGGGTGTCTTCTGGTCCAAGAAAAATCATGGCGAAAGTTTTATTCCGTTTGGACTCTGTTTGGTATTCCTTTTCTGCTAAACTCTAAAACAAGGAAAAAACAAAAACGGGCACTGGGCTCTAGGTTAATAGGTTAGTCCCAAAAATCATATAAAATAGCATATAAAACATCCAAAACAGATAATATAATAGCATGGAACAATAAAAAATTATAGATACGTTGGAGACGTATGAGTGAGCCAATTTTGGGTTGTAGGGTACGGTGGCCGCCTATCGCCCTATCTATTGTGTAAAAAATTAGTGTATGTAAGAACTATGTATGGTGATCTCAAGTACTATGAACTCGTTCTGTTTGTCCTGCGAAGTGTTGAATTTCAAATTTACAGTTTCTTCTAAGGTATCTGTTCTTTCGTGGAGTTTTTCGTCCCGTATCCGAGGCAACGAGTGAACTGTGAACTGAGTTTATAGGTCCACGCTTTGCCAGGTCTGCTAGAGATGCTCTTAGGCTCTAAAGTGATTTTTCTCGCCAAGTTTAAGCACCAATGGTGTAATTGACTCTAAAGAAAAAGTAAGTAAGAACATTAGCTTACAAAGAGAGCACATGACATAGACAACAATAAATTAATCAGTTTTTTTAGCAACACCGATTACAACATAGACGTACACACGCACACACTCACACAATATCTATTGAACACTGGGTCAGAGTTGCGGAGATTCAAGATTGACGCAAGAAAACGGGCCTAAGCATTTCAACAAAAAGCTCAAAATCTTCTTCATCCTTATTCTTCGGAGGTTTAGTTGGAAAAGACATGGGTTTTTGAACCCGTGGTTCTCTTTCCTTACCATGTTTCCTATCAATGAAATCTCTTTTATCATATCTTTTATTCTTAGGAGGTGGGTTATCAAGATCAACAACAAGTTCTATTTCTACTTTATCCTTATTAGGTTGAGCATCATCATGAACATCATTATTATTATCATTATCATTATCACTAGGTGGATGTTCATTACCAGATTGTGTCTCAGCATCAAAAATAGAAACAACATTACAATTCTCAGAGGGTTTTTCTATCACATGTTTACTAGAAGCACGCAAATTCCTATCATTTTTCTTTTTCTATTTCTTTTTCTTCCTAGATGAACTAGGTGCACCAGACCTATTGTGCACCTTGTCATAGGTTCTATAAAGTATGTCATACTGTGCACCTGACCTATTTGTGTACCTTGCATGAGTTTGGCAAGGGGGTACAATAGTGATCCAGGAGTAGATCACTGGACAACGGTCAAAATTATCCTTAATTAGTTACCTAAGAGGACCAAGGAAATATTTCTTGGTTATGGAGGTGATAAAGATTTTGTCGTAAAGGGTTACATCGATGCAAGCTTTAACATCGATTCAGATGACTCTAAGTCTCAATCTGGATACATATTGAAAGTGGGAGCAATTAGCTAGAGTAGCTCCATGCAGAGCATTGTAGACATAGAAATTTGCAAAATACATACGAATCTGAATATGGCAGACCCGTTGACTAAACCTCTCTCACAAGAAAAACATGATCACACCTTAGTACTCTTTGGGTATTAATCACATGGTGATGTGAACTAGATTATTAGCTCTAGTAAACTCTTTGGGTGTTAATCACATGGCAATGTGAACTATGGGTGCTAATCACATGGCGATGTGGAATAGATTATTGACTCTAGTGCAAGTGGGAGACTGATGGAAATATGCCCTAGAGGCAATAATAAAGTGGTTATAATTATATTTCCTTATTCATGATCAAGGTTTATTATTCATGCTAGAATTGTATTGATTGGAAACTTAAATACATGTATGAATACATAAACATATCCCGTGTCCCTAGTGAGCCTCTACTAGACTAGCTCGTTGATCAAAGATGGTTAAGGTTTCCTAACCATAGACATAAGTTGCCATTTGATAACGGGATCACATCATTAGAAGAATGATATGATGGACAAGACCCAACTGTTAGCATAGCATATAATCGTTCAGTTTATTGCAACTCCCAAATACATGTTTCTTCGACCATGAGATCATGCAACTCCCTGATACCGGAGGAATACCTTGTGTGCTATCAAACGTCATAACGTAACTGGGTGATCATAAAGATGCTCTACGGGTATCTCCGAAGGTGTCTGTTGAGTTGGCGTAAATCAAGACTGTGATTTGTCACTCCATATATCGGAGAGGTATCTCTGGGCCCTCTTGGTAATACACATCACAAGAAGCTTGTAAGCAAAGTGACTAAGGAGTTAGTTACAAGATGATGTATTACGGAACGAGTAAAGAGACTTGCCGGTAATGAGATTGAACTAGCTATAGAGATACTGACTATCGAATCTCAGGCAAGTAACATACCGACGGACAAATGGAATTGTGTATGTTGTCATAAAGGTTCAAGCAATAAAAGAACTTTGTGGAATATGTATGAATCAATATGGCATCCAGGTCCTGCTATTATTGACCGGAGAGGTGTCTCTCGGTCATGACTACATAATTTTTCTCCCGAACCCACAGGGTCGCACGCTTAACGTGCATTGATGCTAGAGTAGTATTGGGATATTTGATGAGTGGTAACGAAATGTTGTTCATAGTCCCGGATGAGATCCCTGACGTCATGAGGAGTCTCAGAATGGTCAAGCGGTAAAGATTTATGTATGGGAAGTCATATTTTGGGTTCCGAAAAAAGGTGCAGTTTTTTCGGTTTTGTACCGGGAAGCTTCCAGAAGGTTCCAGAGGATTCCGGAGGGGTTCGGAAGTCCAAAAGTGGGTCCACCACGACCCAAGGGCTAGCATGGGCTGTGGGAGGCACCCTGGCCTTATTGGTGTAGGCGCACCAAGTCCTCAAAAGCCCATGTGGCTAGGGAAGGCAAAAAAGGAAGGAGTGTCCTAGTAGGAATAGGATTGGACTTGGAGTCCAAGTCCTCTCCCCCTTAGCTGCACCCTAGGGCTTGGAGGGGCTATTTCCCATGCCCCTCCACCTATATATATATAGAGGGGAGGGGCGCCCCAAGAGGATACACCAAGCCCTTGGCAGCCCTCTCTCTCCCGTTACTCCGTAGTTCCACCGCCTCGTCCCGGCGACGCTTAGGGAAGCGCTGCCGGTACTCCACCACCACCATCACCATCACATCGTCGTGTTGGTTGTGATACCATCTACTTATCCTCTCCCACTTGCTGGATCAAGAAGGAGGAGACATCATCGAGCCGCACGTGTGCTAAACTCGGAGGTGCTGTCCGTTCGGCACTGATACGTCTCCAACGTATCTATAATTTTTGATTGTTCCATGCAATTATATTATCTGTTTTGGATGTTTAATGGGCTTTACTAAGCACTTTTATATTACTTTTTGGACTAACTTACTAACCAAGGCCCAGTGCAAATTGCTGTTTTTTTGCCTATTTGGTGTTTCAGAGAAAAGGAATATCAAACGGAGTCCAAACGGAATGAAACCTTCGGGAGAGTTATTTTTGGAACAAACGTGATCCAAAGGACTTGGAGTGGACGTCAAGAAATCAACGAAGAGGCCATGAGGCAGGGAGGCGCACCTGCCCCCTGGGCGCGCCCCCACCCTCATGGGCCCCTTAGAGCTCCACCGACCTACTTCTGCCTCCTATATATACCCATATACCCCGAAACCAACCAGGAGCGCCACGAAACCCTATTTCCACCGCCGCAACCTTCTGTACTCGTGAGATCCCATCTTGGGGCCTTTTCCGGCGCTCCACCGGAGGGGGAATCGATCACGGAGGGCTTCTACATCAACACCATAGCCTCTCCGATGATGTGTGAGTAGTTTACCTCGGACCTTCGGGTCCATAGTTATTAGCTAGATGGCTTCTTCTCTCTCTCTTTGGATCTCAATACAAAGTTCTCCTCGATCTTCTTGGAGATCTATTCGATGCAACTCTTTTTGCGGTGTGTTTGTCGAGCTCCGATGAATTGTGGGTTTTGATACGTCTCCGTCGTATATACTTTTCCAAACACTTTTGCCCTTGTTTTGGTCCCTAACTTGCATGATTTGAATGGAACTAACCCGGACTGACGCTGTTTTCAGCAGAATTGCCATGGTGTTATCTTTGTGCAGAAACATAAGTTCTCGGAATGACCTGAAACTTCACGGAGATTATTTTTGGAAATAATTAAAAATATTGGCGAAAGAATCAAGGCCAGGGGCCCACACCCTGTCCACGAGGGTGGGAGGCGCGCCTGCCCCCCTGCCTCGTGGGCCCCCTGGAGCTCCACCGACCTCAACTCCAACTCTATATATTCGTGTTCAGGGAGAAAAAAAATAGTGAGAAAGATTCATCGTGTTTTACGATACGGAGCCGCCGCCAAGCCCTAAACTCTCTCGGGAGGGCCGATCCGGAGTCCGTTCGGGGCTCCGGAGAGGGGAATCTGTCGCCATCGTCATCATCAACCATCACCAATTTCATGATGCTCACCGTCGTGCGTGAGTAATTCCATCGTAGGCTTGCTGGACGGTGATGGGTTGGATGAGATTTATCATGTAATCGAGTTAGTTTTGTTAGGGTTTGATCCCTAGTATCCACTATGTTACGAGATTGATGTTGCTATGACTTTGCTATGCTTAATGCTTGTCACTAGGGCCCGAGTGCCATGATTTCAGATCTGAACCTATTATGTTTTCATGAATATATGTGAGTTCTTGATCCTATCTTGCAAGTCTATAGTCACCTACTATGTGTTATGATCCGGCAACCCTGAAGTGACAATAATCGGGACCGCTCCGAGTGATGATCATAGTTTGAGGAGTTCATGTATTCACTATGTGTTAATGCTTTGGTCCGGTACTCTATTAAAAGGAGGCCTTAATATCCCTTAGTTTCCGTTAGGACCCCGCTGCCATGGGAGGGTAGGACAAAAGATGTCATGCAGTTTCTTTTCCATAAGCACGTATGACTATATTCGGAATACATGCCTACATTACATTGATGAATTGGAGCTAGTTCTGTGTCACCCTATCTTATGACTGTTACATGATGAACCGCATCCGGCATAATTCTCCATCACCGATCCAATGCCTAGGAGCTTTTCACATATTGCTCTTTGCTTATTACTTTACCGTTGCTACTGTTACAATCACTACAAAACCCAAAAATATTACTTTTGCTACCGTTATCGTTATTATCATACTACTTTGCTACTAAATACTTTGATGTAGATACTAAGTTATCCAGGTGTGGTTGAATTGACAACTCAATTGCTAATACTTGAGAATATTCTTTGGCTCCCCTTGTGTCGAATCAATAAATTTGGGTTGAATACTCTACCCTCGAAAACTGCTATGCGATCCCCTATACTTGTGGGTTATCAAGACTATTTTAAAGGTATTTGCCGGGGAGCATAGCTCTATTCTTTGAGTCACTTGGGATTTATATCTGCTGGTCACTATGAAGAACTTGAAAGATGAGAAAACAAAAATTTATCCCTCAACCACGAGGGGAGATAAGGAACTGCCATCTAGCTCTGCACTTGATTCACCTTCTGTTTTGAGTAAGCTTGTGACACCTAAACCTGCTTCTGCTATTAATTCAGATATGTCGCATGTTATTGATGATGCCACTTCTGCTATGCATGATACTTATGATGAAACCACTTCTATGCTTGATACTACTGTGCCACTTGGTGAATTTCTTGATGAACAACTTGCTAGGGCTAGAGAGAATGAAATTATTGAAACTGATAATATTGATGAAAGTGATGATGAAGATTTTCCCCCTAAATATGAATTGCCTGTTATGCCTGAGGGCTATGTTATGGATGAATAAACTGCTAGAGACTTTCTTGCTTGCAATGATAGAAGTGATCTTAAGAAATTATTAGCTAAACTGAAACAAAAAACTCTGAATGCTAGAATGAAATATGATCCTGCTTATGCTACTTCACCTATGTTTGTTACTGATAAGGATTATGAATTCTCTGTCAATTCTCGATATAATTACTTTGGTCGATCGATCCTTTCTATGGCTATGAATCAAACTGTTATGCACATCTTACTAAATTAAATGATATAGCCACCATGTTCACTAATGATGAGAAAACTCGCTACTATTATATCCTTAAAATATTTCCATTCTCATTAAAGGGTGATGCTAAGATATGGTTTAATTCTCTTGATCCTGGTTGTGTGTGTAGTCCCCAGGATATGATTTATTACTTCTCTACTAAATATTTCCCCGCTCATAAGAAACAAGCTGCTTTAAGGGAAATATATAATTTTGTGCAAATTGAAGAAGAGAGTCCCCCATAAGCTTGGGGGAGGCTTCTCCAATTACTTAATGCTTTGCCTGATCATCCTCTCAAGAAAAATAAATACTTGATATCTTTTATAATGGACTAACCGATGCTTCCAGAGACCACCTGGATAGTTGTGCTGGTTGTGTTTTCAGGGAAAGAACACCAGATGAAGCTGAAATGTTATTGAAT
This sequence comes from Aegilops bicornis, assembly GCA_021605145.1. NCBI lineage: Eukaryota > Viridiplantae > Streptophyta > Magnoliopsida > Poales > Poaceae > Aegilops > Aegilops bicornis. The sequence goes on from CM038669.1 coordinate 86,410,361, forward strand.
AATATGTTGACCAATGAAAATAATTGGACACTTCCTGAACCAACTCCTAAGCGACCTCCGAAGAAAACAGGTGTTCTATTTCTCAGTCCTGAAGATATGCAAGAGGCAAAGAAATCTATGAAGGAAAAAGTTATAGAAGCAGAAGATGTTAAGAATTTACCTCCTGTTGACGAAATACATGGTCTTAATTTACCGCCTGTTGAAGAAATACATGGTTTTAATCCATCACCTATTGAAGAAATACATGGTCTTGATAACCCAACACAGGTAGTAAAGGTAAATTCTCTCTATAGATAAAGCTGAAATCCCTCCTACTAAGTTTCCTAGCCAATGCTTAGATGAGTTTGATGATTTTATGGTTAAGCAAGAAGATTTCAATGCTTATTTTGGTAGACAATTAAAACACAATGCTTATATGATTGAACATTTGGGTGATTATATGTCTAGAGTTAAAGGTTAACTTAAACTCATTAGTAAACATGCCTCTATGGTTACCACTCAAGTAGAACAAGTACTTAAAGCTCATAATGATTTGCTCAATGAATTGAATAGTAAGAATAATGATTTTGCTGTTAGAGTGGCTACTAGAACTGGTAAAATGACTCAGGAACCTTTGTATCCTGAAGGCCACCCTAAGAGAATTGAGCAAGATTCTCAGAGAAATAATATTGATGCACCTAGTCCTTCTAAGAGGAAGAAAAAGAAAAATGATAGGACTTTGCATGCTTCTAGTGAACCTGTTATAGACACACCTGAGAATCCTAATGATATTTCTATTTCTGATGCTAAAACACAATCTGGTGATGAACATGAACCTAGTGATAATGTTAATGATAATGTTCATGTCGATGCTCAGCCTAGTAATGATAATGATGTAGAAATTGAACCTGCTGCTGATCTTGATAACCCACAATCAAAGAATCAACGTTATGGTAAGAGAGACTTTGTTGCTAGGAAACATGGTAAAGAAAGAGAGCCATGGGTTCAGAAACCCATGCCTTTTCCTCCCAAACCATCCAAGAAAAAGGATGATGAGGATTTTGAGCGCTTAGCTGAAATGATTAGACCTATCTTTTTGCATATGCGTTTGACTGATATGCTCAAAATGAATCCTTATGCTAAGTATATGAAAGAAATTGTTACAAATAAAAGAAAGATACGGGAAGATGATATTTCCACCATGCTTGCTAATTACACTTTTAAGGGTGGAATACCTAAGAAGTTAGGAGATCCAGGAGTACCCACTATACCATGCTCCATTAAAAGAAATTATGTTAGAACTGCCATATGTGATCTTGGAGCCGGTGTTAGTGTTATGCCTCTCTCTTTATATCGTAGACTTGATTTGAATAAGTTGACACCTACTGAAATATCCTTGCAAATGACTGATAAATCAACTGCTATACCTGTCGATATTTGTGAGGATGTGCCTATTGTGGTTGCAAATGTTACTATTTTAACAGACTTTGTTATTCTTGATATTCCCGAGGACGATAGTATGTCTATTATTCTTGGAAGACCCTTTTTGATTAATGCAGGGGCTGTTATTGATTGCAACAAAGGCAATGTCACTTTTCATGTTAATGGCAATGAACATATGGTACACTTTCCGAGGAAACAACCTCATGCTCATAGTATAAATTCTATTGGAAAAATTCCATCGATTATTTTTTGGAGGTTTTGAATTTCCTCTTCCTACTGTCACAAAGAGATATGATATTCTTATTATTGGGGACGTGCATATCCCCGTTGAGGTAACATAGTGCTATTCGAAAATTCTCCGGTTTCATGCAATTCAGAATGAGTTTGTTAACAAGACCTGATCAACCTTGTTAGTGGATTCCTTTTGATGAGCATGAGATGGATGAAGTTAGAAAGCACAACCTTCTGTACCGTCCTTTTACTTTCTGTTGTTTAGTTGAAATAAAGCAAAAAATAGTATTTTCTGTCAGTTTTCTGGATTATCCGTGCAATAAAAAATACCCCGAAAATAAAAGTTCTCCAAATGCCCCGAAATTGAAATATGATTTTTTCTGAAATATTTGAGAATATCTGGCACTGAGAACACAACAGGGGGAGCAAGCACTGCCACGAGGGTCTGTGGTGCGCCCACCCCTCTGAGGCGCCTTGCCTCATGGGCCCATGGTGGCTCCCCTCCACTTATTCCTGCACCCACACACTCCTTCCTCCCAAAAAAATCACCAACCAGCTGAAGCATGAGTTCTAGCTCATTTTGCTGCGATTTTCGATCTCCTTGCTCAAAGCACCTCTCACAAAACTGCTTTGGGGGATTGTTCCTTGGTATGTGACTCCTCCAATGGTCCAATTAGTTTTTGTTCTAGTGCCTTATTCATTGCAATTTTTTGCTGCCTAGGTGACCATGTTCTCGAGCTTTCGTGTCAAATTTGTATGGTCCCAAGTAATTATAATGCATGATATAGTCTCTAGGCACTTGTAGGAGTAGTTGCTATCAATTTTGTTGAGTTTGGTTCACTTTTATTTGAAGTTACTAAAAATTTCAGAAATTTTCAGAAAATGATGAAGAGATTTTTGAGGGGCTCTTCGAGCCGAAGCTCGAAGGATAAGCAAAGTGAAGAAGAAGAGAGGCCCAAATATAATCTGCCTCGCACCACGGAGGTTCGGCCGTGTGAATGGCCTTGTGATGATTTCTTGAGAGCAGCCGAGATTTATGATGATTTTTATGAGTTGGCTGAGAATGCAGGCCTCACCGACTTCCTCCGCGACCAACGCGAACAGTATCTCTTACTCACCAATATCTTTGTGCAAAATTTTCATTTCCATTCTAGGAGGTCACCACCTGCGGTGGATTTTTATTTATATGATGAGTATAAGGAGATGACTCTTCGTGAAGTTTGTGAGGTTTGCATGTTGCCCTTTCCGGGCATCATAGAGGAACCACATCATGACGATATGGAGGGGTTTATTGATACAATTGTTGTAGGGGAGACGAGGAAGGTTTCCAACGCACAAATCACTAGCATACACTTTCCTGTTGTACGTTACTTTGCTATATTTGCTAGTAGATGCTTAATTGGTCACGGAAACTGTGGAAACCTGAGTGCCCTTGATATTGTTAATTTATGCCATGCCTTGTTTCGTGATGACACATTTAGTATGGGCGCTATTGTTGCAAAGCGGTTAAACCTTAACCGTACTAAGGGCCCCATCTTGGGAGGCATCTTCGCCTCGCGCCTCAGCATACTATAATATACCTATTAGGCATTATGAGAAAGACGAAAAATTGCTGCCTCCTGCTTTTCTAGACTATAAGAGTATGGTAGCACATGATTTTATTGTTAAGAATAGGGAAAGGGCGCTTAAGTACAAATTAATATTTGGTAAAAATCACCCTGAGACTATTACTCTGCCTGCTCCTTCCTTGTTTGATTTGTCTGCAGGCAAGTACCTTGTTCCGCCGGAGACTATTCAGGCCTACCTAAACCCTACATCAGCTACAGAGCTAGAGCCGGAACCACAATTTGATCCTCCACGACAGTTTGATTACCAGTGGGATCCAGAGGTGATTGCCAACCAATGGTAATTCGAGGCTTCTTCTCAGTACGACCCCAGCTATAACTTTGGATATCCACCAGCCCAGCCATGGCAATAGACTAACTTAGGCCAAGAGCCTAAGCTTGGAGGAGTACGTATTTCCCACCGACATTACATTTATGTTCACACGCTCATGCTAGATGTCGGTGCTCATACTCTTTCATTGTATTATCCATGCTAGTTTATTTCCCTTTTTTATACTTTCTTCTTGTGTGTTTGAAAAACCTTAAGATTTTTTTTATTAGTAGTAGATTTTAGTTATTTACTTCCCTTGTCTGTGGTAGTAATAATTAAAAATAAAACCCAAAAATATTTCCTGTTCTTCTTTTGCTTGTTGGGAGCTTTCCCGTGTAAATAGTTTTTATTTCTTTTTCTCCTTTGGGGGTCGATAGGAGAAGACCATGATGAAATTGTTGAAGTGGCCTTTATCAAGAGCCCATATTGCCTTGTCTTCTCCTGTTTATTGAATGCTCGCAGATTCCAGCTTCGTCCAATGCACGTGCACTATTATTATTATTCACATCATTCGGTCGTGCAAGTGAAAGGCAATTATGACGATATATGATGGATTGATTGAGATGAGAGAAGCTGGTATGAACTCGACCTCTCTTGATTTTGTAAATATGATTAGTTCATCGTTCCTGATTCAGCTTATTATGAATAAACATGTTTACACTGACAATTAGAGATTATAGTTACTTATGCCATGCTTAATTTGCTAGGAGTTTATAATGGTTTACCTTGCGTGCCAACATGCTACTAAAATGGTTGTGATGTGGTATAATAGGGTGGTATCCTCCTTTGAATGATTCGAGTGGCTTGACTTGGCACATGTTCACACATGTAGTTGAAACAAATCAACATAGCCTCCACGATATTTATGTTCATGGTGGATTATATCCTACTCATGCTTGCACTCAATGTTTATTAATTTTAATGCATGTTCATGACTGTTGTCGCTCTCTAGTCGGTCGCTTCCCAATCTTTTGCTAGCCTTCACTTGTACTAAGCGGGAATACTGCTTGTGCATCCAATCCCTTAGACCCCAAAGTTATTCCATATGAGTCCACTATACCTTCCTATATGCGGTATCTACCTGACGTTCCAAGTAAATTTGTATGTGCCAAACTCTAAACCTTCAAATGAAATTCTGTTTTGTATGCTCGAATAGCTCATGTATCAATTAGGGTTGTCCGTATCTTCCATGTTAGGAGGGTTATTCTCGAGAGGAGTGTGTCGGTGTCAAAACCGGCGGATCTCGGGTAGGGGGTCCCGAACTGTGCGTCTAGGATCGATGGTAACAGGAGACGGGGGACACGAGTTTTACCCAGGTTCGGGCCCTCTCTATGGAGGTAATACCCTACTTCCTGCTTGATTGATCTTGATGAATATGAATGTTACAAGAGTTGTTCTACCACGAGATCGTAATGGCTAAACCCTAGAAGTCTAGCCTATGAGTATATGGTCATGAATCTGTCCCATTCGGACTATGCCCTCCGGTTTATATAGACACCGGAGAGATCTAGGATTACATGGAGTCGGTTACATAGGAGGGAATCTTCATATTCGGTCGCCTAGCTTGCCTTCCACGCCAAGCAGAGTCCAACCCGGACACGGCCATAATCTTCGGTCTTCATGTATTCATAGCCCATCAGTCCGGCCCAACAGATAATAGGCCGGACGCCCGAGGACCCCTTAGTCCATGACTCCCTCAATAGCCCCCGAACCAGGCTTCAATGACAAGGTCTTCGGCGCTCGGATTGTCATCGGCATTGCAAGGCGGGTTCTCTTCTCCAAGTAATATATTCGGCTATTGACTCAATATTGTTCTCCTTGGCTTCTGCGCGCTAATAACTTCGTCTTCCACGTGTCGAGCGAATGCGGAAAGTCAGGGTGTTTTTGCAAATAACACCCCGCCCACACAAGGCAGAACGCCTATTTAATGGAACTGGATCTTAGATCCAGGCGCTACCGTGCCGAGAAAATCCCCAGAAACTGCCAAGAGAAGCCATTCCAACATGGATAGCATTCCCAGTTCTTCCTCCCGCTCAAGCCCAAAGAGAAGCGAATGGGAGAAGTGTTCTGTGACTAATAGTCAGCTAGCAAAGCTGCAAACGTAGGGATTTCTCCCTCCCGCGGATCTGGTCCCTGTCTGAGCAGGGTCAGTCTCCTTCAATGGCGTGACTCAGTCGGAGGACTTCCCCAACCCATCCGGGAGGGAGCGAGTGTGCTTCGTCCCCTATCTGCTGAGGGGCGTCGGATTTCCTTTCCATCCGTTCCTCCGAGGGCTTTCGGAATATTACAGCCTCCAGTTGCACAACTTTACTCCCGCCTCCATCCTGCACATCACCGGTTATGTTGCTTTATGCGAGCTATTCCTGGGTGTTGAAGCCCATTTCGAACTGTGGAGAAAGTTGCTCTGTCTTGTCCCGCGTAACCATGAGGGGTTAATATTTGAAGTGGGCGAAGCTGAAGTGTGGCGCATCGCCGATACCGGATACCCGTCTGGCACACCAAGGAGGGCATCTGGAGAATGGCTTTCCGAGTGGTTCTACCTCGAGGACGTTGCGCTTCCCGACCCAGTTCAAAAGGGTCTCCCTGAATTTGCAAGCGTTCCGCTAAAGAAATGCCACAGTTGGCGCCCCCGGAGTCTTGAGGAGGATGACAGTGCGGAGGTTTGTCAGCTCTTGGGTGAGATAAAGATGCTCGCCCAGTCCGGATTAACAATGGTTGAGGTAATGGAGACCTCCATAATGCAAGGGGTTCAGCCGCTTCAATACAGAGGGCTCCCAATGTGGCACTACAACGGGGAGGACGACACCTCCCGCTGTGGTCGAAAAGGTCCGGGCACCCCCGCCGCTCTGGCCAGAATACTGGCCGAGCTGTTCAAAGGGGAGGAAGAGGAATTTGTTCGAATCAATCGCAGAGAGGGATATTCTATGTATAATCCTCCCAGCTGGTTAAGTCCCAATCCTTCAGTTTTACTCGTTTTGCTTCCCGGTTTACCTTTGACAAGCTTCTAATCCGTTTATAATAGCTTTGGCGAAGAATCACCAAGGGGTTTTACAGCCCCGCCCCACAGCCTGAGGACCACAACCGGGAGCTGGATCCCGGGTATGAAGAAGACCCGGATATATCCGTGGTACTCACGGAAGGGGTGTTTTACCAGGCGAGCTACAATGGCACGGAAGTGGCCATTATTGCTGATTACCCTGGTCTTCTTCTAGCTTCCCACATAAGTCATTGAGAAAAAACCTCTCTTGAAAGAGCTTCCTCGCACTGCCTTACCCATCGCACTGTCTTGTGCTCCACAGGGGAGGTGTTCGGCGTGTCGCACTACTCCAGGGGCGGCTCCAAAGAGAGCGGCTCCGGTGCCTAGCAAGGCCTCTAAAAGGAAGGTCGGTGAAGTCACGACCGGTCCCTAGTCAAAGAGGTAAGGATTTAAAGGTATACTTCAACAGTCACATCCAACTGTAACTTGTATGCTTGTTTGACACCAGGAAAAAGGTTCACCGGACTAACTCCAAGGGTTCGGCCAGCCATACTCCCCACGCCCGGGATTTAGGCCCTGTTGGAAAGGCGGGAGCCAACATAGGAACAGTGCCGGACTGTCCTTCGGCCGAGGGTTCGGAGAATATGTCCGTCACCAACTCGAAAGTAGAGAGCGCCATGAATCATCGGTGCTGCAGGGCTGTTTTACGAGACCCTGAGTTTTTGGAAGAGGCATTCAATGCCTTCAGCTCGGCCGATGCGTAGATCCGAACTGCTCGAAACGGGCTTAGTAGAGCCACGAAGCAGTATTTAACAGATGTGCGGATAAGTTTTCTTTGTCCGAATAAGATAACCATATGCCAGTAGCCCCCGGGACTGAAAGCAGTTGGTACAACTGATTTAAGGACCGTTGTATTGCCAGGTTCTTACAGAGAAGAACGACCTGCTAGCCCAAGAGCTGGAACAGTGTCGGGCACAGCTAAATGCTGCTACCACCGAACAGGAAAATTTGAAGAAGTTGTCTACTGGTAACGTTCCCCTCTAGCGAGGAATAGTGAATGTATACCAACTGTGCGTAATATTGCCACTGCTCGCATAATAGGGTCACCTGATCAATTGAAGAAGGAGTTGAAGAACGCCCAAGAGGGAGAAAAAAGAGGCGAAGAGGCAATACGCCGCAGGCAAGAGTGTGCTGACCCGCGTCAGGGACGAGAAAAACAAGCTGCAGGACTCCAACACTAAGTTGGGTGAAGAATTGAAGGATGTGCGGGCCTAGCTATCCGACTCCGTAAAGGAGAACAAGAAACTGCGGGGCGGCATGTTCAGTATGTTTCCGAATTTGTTTATTTTTAGTGGTTCGAAGAGAAATGAAACTGATATAGCCATGCTTGCAGGTATATTGACGGGCCGTCCTGAAGAGGAGGTGTCCGGATCATCGAGTGATCTGATGCTCAAGCTGTCATAGGTGCACGAACAGGCGAGGCTGGCGATGCGGAGTGTTGCCAAGGCTCTATGGCCCTCCGCCTCTCCTCCAGGAAGTATGGAGGAGCTTGTAGAGCAGTTCAAAGGAGCGCGGCGGTGTATCCGGTTATGGAAGATATCAGCCTGCCGAGAGGGTGCGCGAGAGGCTTGGGCAATGGTGAAGACTCGGTATACCAAGCTTGATCCTAATCACATGGCGCGTGTCGGACCGGTAGGGCCGAATGGGGAAGAAATTCCCGTTAGTTTAGTATATGACCAAGTAGAGGTGGCCGCCAAATATTCCCAACAGGATTGTAAGTTAGATCGCCTGTTGGACGGTATAAAGGAGGAAGTGTTTGAGTCCAAGTGACTATGTACTTTCCTCACCGTGCGGCATTCTAGCTGAATTGTATATCATTTGTCATGGCAGACCTTTTCGCTTCAACCTCCGGACTCAAGGGTATGGAGTGTTTCCGGATACCCTCACGGCCGAATAGGCCGGGGCATGCCTGGAAAACTAGGCGTGGGGATCATAATTTCTTGAACAGACAAGTTGTATTCTGCTAGTTATGTTATATTACATTTGATTTGTAAGAAACATCTTCCAGAGAGAATAGTTCCGTTAAGGGTTCTTTCCCTGGGTGTGCATGCATTAGTAGACATGTCCGAATTGTGATGTGAAAATAACAATATGTATAACGTCTGGGGGTTCACAATAGAGTGAGTGCAAAAGAGACTTTTCATCCACCGACCGAATATTCCCTTAAGAACGCTAACTTTCGGCTTCACCCAGTCTGAGGTACACATCTGGATGACCCGGCAGTAATAATCACAGAGGTGCTCCCTTTACCACCTAGCCGAACAATCGGGAACGTAGGGGTAAGCACAGGAGCCAGGCAACCCAGCTTGGCCAAAACTTAAGTCATATCGATGCATATAATGGCGAAGAAAAGACATGCGCGAAAACGTGCATGTGCGATGAGCTTGATGCTTCGGAAAATAATATTAACAAGCTTCTGTTAGAGAAGCCCCCAGGTATAATGGGCGTACATATGTAAAGATGTGTACGTCAGCAGTATTTGGTCAAGTCGAGTGAGTGCTTTAAAGCGAAAAAAATTGTGTAAAAGGGAGAAAGAGTAATGGAAACTATAGGGGAGAAGGAGACTAACAAAGAGTTCGGCGCTAGGCATAGAACCTTCGGAGTCTGGCCGCGTTCCAGGGGTTCGGCTCGAGGCGATTGTCTGAGGCGTCACGAAGATGATATGCTCCTCCGGTGAGAACATCGTCGATTATGAAGGGACCCTCCCATTTGGGCTTTAGCTTGTCCTTTTTCTTCTCCGGTAAGTGTAGAACGAGTTCGCCAACATTGTAGCTCTTGGCCCGTACCTCTCTGCTTTGATATCTTCGAGCCTGCTGTTGATAAAATGCTGAACGGGCTTTGGCAACGTCGCGCTCTTCCTCCAGGGCATCTAGGCTGTCCTGCCGATCCAACTCGGCCTCATTCTCCTCGTACATACGCTCTCGAGGTGAGTCGTGTATAATATCGTAGGGCAACACGGCCTCTGCACCGTACACCATGAAAAAAGGTGTGTATCTGGTAGTACGGTTGGGTGTGGTCCGCAACCCCCAGAGTATGGAGTCGAGCTCCTCGACCCAATGTTTGTCTGATTCTTTTAAAGAACACACTAGTCTGGGTTTGTTGCCGCTCATAATAAGACCATTGGCTCGCTCGACTTGACCGTTTGTTTGCGGGTGGTAGACAGAAGTGTAATCGAGCTTAATGCCCAGATCAGCACACCAGGTTTTCACCTCAACGGCTGTGAAATTCGAACCGTTATCAGTGATGATGTTGTGCGGTACACCGTAACGGTTTACCACATTGGATATAAATGCAATCACCGGTCCAGACTCGGCAGTTTTAACCGGTCTAGCCTCTATCCACTTGGTGAATTTGTCCACCATGACCAACAGATATTTTTTCTTATGGCTTCCCCCTTTAAGGGGTCCGACCATGTCCAAGCCCCAGACCACAAAGGGCCATGTAATGGGGATTGTTTGTAGAGCGGTTGGGGGCATATGGCTTTGGTTGGCGAAGAGTTGGCATCCGACACAGCGTTGGACGAGGTCCTGTGCGTCTGCCCGGGCCGTGGGCCAGTAAAATCCTGTACGGAAGGCCTTGCTGACAAGTGCCCGGGCTGCGGCGTGATGTCCGACGAGACCGGCGTGAATTTCTGCCAAAAGTTGCCGACCCTCCTCCTCGGAGATACACCTTTGAAGGACTCCAGTGGTGCTTTTCTTGTAGAGCTCTCCTTCGTGAACTTTATAGGCTTTCGAACACCGGACTATGCGGCGAGCCTCGTTCTGATCTTCTAGGAGCTCCTTCCTATTAAGGTAGGCCAAGAATGGTTCAGTCCACGGGGCAATTACTGCCATGATTATGTGGGTCGATGGTGTTACTTCGGTGGTTGAGCCTCCGATGATATCAGTACCTTCCTTAGTTTGCTTGATTTGCAACCCAAGAAAGAATTTGAGTTCACTCATCATTGACATCTCAAACTTCTCCGACATTAGCTTTCCAAACTTCTCACTAAAATGAGGGTTAGTTGATCCAAATATGATATCATCAACGTAAATTTGGCATACAAATAATTCTCCATTAACCCTTTTAGTAAAAAGTGTGGAATCAATATTCAAAATTTCGAATCCCTATTCAAGAAGAAACTTGGTCAAGCATTTATACCAAGCTCTAGGAGCTTGTTTAAGACCATAAAGGGCTTTGTGAAGTTTGTAAACATGATCTGGTTTCTTAGGATTGACAAAGCCGGGAGGCTGTTTAACATAAACTTCCTCCTCTATTTCACCATTTAGAAAAGCACTTTTAATGTCCATTTGGTACAAGGTGATATCATGGTGATTAGCATAGGCAAGTAAGATGTGAACGGACTCAAGTCTAGCAACGGGAGCATAAGTCTCACCATAGTCCATACCTTCGACTTGTGTGTAGCCTTGGGCCATTTAGACGTGCTTTGTTGCGTAACTACTTGTCCATCTTCATCTTGCTTGTTGTGAAACACCCATTTGGTACCGATGATGTTGTGGTTGTTGTCGGGCTTCTCAACCAATGTCCAAACTTGGTTTCTCTCAAAGTTTTGTAGCTCTTCATGCATAGCATTTATCCAATCCAGATCTTCCAATGCTTCTTCGACCTTCATAGGTTCAATGCTAGAGATGAAAGAATAGTTTTCACAAAAGTTAGCTAAACGAGTTTTAGAGCGAGTGATTCTCCCGGTTGGATATCATTGTAGATTTGCTCGACGGGATGGTCTTTAGCAATTCTTGCTCGAACTCGTGAAAGCTTTTGCTTGGGTCTCGGTTGAACATCTTCTTCATCTCGTTCTTCTTCTTCTTCTTCTTCTTCTTGATCTTATTCATTGTTGGCGTTGTCGTTTTCTTGTCGTGGTGGAGAAGGAGGTTGTTTACGTTCGTGATGTTCTTCCTCATTTTCTTCATCTTGGTGTGTTCCACTTTTGGATGCTTCCGTATCAACTCTTGGTTCACCTTGTCGTGAAGTAGAAGCTTCCACTTGGACAGACGAGGTACTCTCCTTCACCTTTGTTGGACGGACCTTGCCAATAGACAAGTCTTGGATTGCTTCCGAAGGGTCTTTGTCTCCTACATCAATTGGCAATTGCTCTACTTGCGAGCCATTAGATTCATTAAACTTCACATCTACCGTCTCTTCAACCTTTCGGGTGAAATTGTTGTAGACACGGTAAGTGTGAGAGTTTGAGCCATAACCTAGTAGGAAACCTCCATGAGACTTAGGAGCAAATTTTGAACGACGATGCTTATCAAGAATGTAGCACTTTGAGTCGAATACTCGAAAGTATCCAACTTGGGGTTTGTTACCGGCGAGGAGCTCATATGCCGTCTTGCCGAGTAGCTTGTGAAGATACAAGTGATTTGTTGCATGGCAAGCTGTCTCAACCGCTTCTGCCCAAAAGTGTTGTCGGCGTTCTGGGAACGGGGGTCCCCAGACTTGCTTGCCTGCGGCCTGCGGCGTGGCTCAAAGGGGGGCCCAACACGGCCCATCTTCATCAACACAAGCTCAAGACCCTCGCGAGGGGCCAAGCCTCGCGGGGCGGACGACAGGAAGCTTCCTCAGGCACGGCCTCATCAGGCTGGCTCGCGAGGAGGCGGAGAGATCAAGGCGGGGTACCTCACGAGGTGCCCATGACGCAAGCCGTGAAGACCAAGGGGGCCAGGCGGGCGCCAGCCCGCGCAGTGTCCTCCTTTCCTCTTTGGTGCAAAGGGAGCAAGCGCAGGCGAGAGCATCAAGCAAAGGCGTCCATTTGATTGCAACAAGACCAAGACCAGCCCAACGGCAGGAAGGAAGTCATTGTGGAGCCCAAGCGGGCGTCACCACGAGCCTTTGACAGGCGAGGACCAACTTTAGTCGGGATAAGTGTACCAGATGTTCCCCTTCAAAATGGCCAATTGTTGGCGCCCTTCCCGCTCAATATTTGGGGAGAGGCCCAGGGCCTTTGCCTATAAATAGGACTAGCCACCCACAGGATAGAGGGGGAAGATGGAGAATCGGATCAAGTAGCTTCTCAAAGAGAAGAAAGGGAGAGAGAGAAGGCGGCCGAACTCCTCCTAGCCGTTCATCGCCCCGGCCAAGAACAGACCCTCGCAAGGCTGTTCTTCCTTGTATTGTTCATCACCATCATCCCAAGAGGCAATCCACCACACCACAAACTAGAGTAGGGTATTACACCACAATGGTGGCTCGAACTAGTATAAACCTTGCGTCTCTTGTGTTGTTCCTTTCGTAGTTTAGATCCTAGCGAGGCGGCGGGGTGCAAGTAGGTAGAGGGCGAGATCTCCGCGCGCACCCCAGTGTTTGAACCTCAAGGGTCTGCCGGAACCCAAAATCCGACAAGTGTTTCGGCGTCTTGTACTCATCAAGCATCGTTCTCGCCATTTCGATGAGCGTCCGGTTCTTCCTCTCAACAACTCCATTTTGTTGAGGTGTGTACGTGGCCGAGAACTCCTGTGAAATCCCTTCTTCGTCAAGAAAGGTGTCCACATTTGCGTTCTTGAACTCCGTTCCGTTGTCGCCTGAACCTTCTTGATCTTTACTTCAAATTGATTTTGGGCCTTCCTAGCGAAGTTTTTGAAGATCTTTTGGACCTGCGATTTATCATCGAGAAAGAACACCCACGTAAATCTTGAAAAATCATCAACTATAACTAGACCAAAAGAATTTCCACCGAGACTTTTGTAAGCGTTGGGACCAAAGAGATCCATATGAAGTAGCTCGAGTGGCCTCCTTGTGGTCATGATGTTCTTCACAGGATGCCTTCCTCCAACCTGTTTACCTGCCTGACAAGCACTGCAAAGTCTATCCTTATCAAATATGACATTGTTAACTCCAAGGATATGATTTCCTTTAATAAGCTTGTCAAGATTTCTCATGCCAACGTGACCTAGTCGTCTATGCCATAACCAACCTTTTGAAGATTTAGCAATGAAGCAAGTTTTAGGTTGTGCCCTTTTAGAGTAATCAACAATGTAAAGATCACCTCTACTTATACCGGTAAATACCATTTTATGATTGTCTCGACGAAACACTTGACAATCTACTTCAGTAAATAGGACATTGAAACCGAAATCAGCAAGTCTAGATACTGAAAGTAAGTTGTAGCCAAGAGATTCAACGATCATCACATTACGAATGGAGCTATCATGTGAGATGGACACCTTACGAGGCCAACCACCTTACCCTTTGAGTTGTCACCGAAAGTGACATACTTTCAAGGACTATCATTTTCAGCAAGCTCACGAAACATGTCTTTATCTCCGGTCATGTGATCGGTACATCCACTGTCAAGAACCCATTCCTTTCCTCCTGACACATATCCCCGAAGATTTGCCATAAGACCAAAATGTCTCATTGCATCATCAAGATTGAAGTCACTATCATCATCCTCATCATAGTATCCATGTTCAACATCGTCATGTGGTGGATCAAGTCCTAGAGAGGGTAATTCGTTAGAGTGAGTTTGACAATGATCTTGCTTATGAATTCTTATAGCTTCGGAAATAATATCACCAATAATTCCAACATTTCCTTGGGCACGCATAAGGTCGGTAAGTTCAAATAACGATCACCAAACATAGGATCACTAGTATTCATCTTACTCAAGACAATAGACTTATAGAGAATTTCATCTAGATTTTTCAAGGAATAATTTGGAAAGCGTTCCTCAAGAAATTTCCATATAGTGTAGGCACACTCAAGAGTAGGCAAGATTCTAATTAAGTTTCTTGGCAAGACTCTAGTGATAAGATTAACAGTTCTAAGGTTTCTAGTCATGTCAATTGATTCATCAAGGGTAGGATGCATAGGATCAACATGAGGTGCACAAGGGCTAGCAATGTACTTGTTCAAATGATATTGATTGAAAATTACAAGCATCTCATTTTTCCACTCATGAAAATACTCTCCATCAAGAATATGCACTCCATGTCTAAGACTCCCCAAAGTAAACTCATCCATCTTCCTCCAAAGGTGATTAAACCAAGGCAATGGAGACCAATGCTCTGATACCACTTGTAGGATCTTGAGAAGAGCTGTCTAGAGGGGGGGGGGGGTGATTAGACACTAAGTACCAGAGTTGCAGTTTTTAACTACTTTTAAGTTTAAGTGGAGTTTAGGCACAAGTTTAACATTCACAATACATAACAAGCAAGCATGCAAAGAGTATGTGAGCAGCGGAAAGTAAAGCATGCAACTTGCAAGAATGTAAAGGGAAGGGTTTGGAGAACTCAAACGCAATTGGAGACACGGATGTTTTTGTCGTGGTTCCGATAGGTGGTGCTATCGTACATCCACGTTGATGGAGACTTCAACCCACGAAGGGTAGCAGTTCTTGCTGAGTCCACGGAGGGCTCCACCCACGAAAGGTCCACGAAGAAGCAACCTTGTCTATCCCACCATGGCCGCCGCCCACGAAGGACTTGCCTCACTAGCGGTAGATCTTATGAAGTAGGCGATCTCCTTGCCCTTACAAACTCCTTGGTTCAACTCCACAATCTTGTCTGAGGCTCCCAAGTGACACCTAGCCAATCTAGGAGACACCACTCTCCAAGAAGTAACAAATGGTGTGTTGATGATGAACTCCTTGCTCTTGTGCTTCAAATGATAGTCTCCCCAACACTCAATTCTCTCTCACAGGATTTGGATTTGGTGGAAAGAAGATTTGAGTGGAAAGCAACTTGGGGAAGGCTAGAGATCAAGATTCTTATGGTTGGAATGGAATATCTTGGCCTCAACACATGAGTAGGTGGTTCTCTCTCAGAACTGGTATGTTGGAAGTGTAGGTTTGTTCTGATGGCTCTCTCCATGAATGAAGAGGAGGTGGAGGGGTATATATAGCCTCCACACAAAATATAACCGTTACACACAATTTACCAAACTCGATGGGACCGAATCATCAAACTCGGTCGGACCGATTTGGTAAACCTAGTGACCGTTAGGGTTTTCGGTGGGACCGATATGCAACTCAGTAGGACCGATATGATTAGGGTTAGGGCATAACGTAATCTCGGTGAGACCGATTATACAAACTCGGTGAGACCGATTTTGGTAATTAGCTAACCAGAGAGTTGGTCAGGAAAACTCGGTGGGACCGATTACTCAAACTCGGTGGGACCGATTTTGGTAATAAGTTAACCAAAGAGTTTGCATTGTAATCTCGGTAGTACCCATTACACAAACTCGGTGAGACCGATTCTCGTAATGGACATACACAGAGAGATTACAATCCCATCTCGGTGAGACCGAGATCCCTATCGGTGAAACCGATTTGCCTAGGGTTTGTGGCAGTGGCTATGACATCTGAACTCGGTGGCGCCGGATAGAAAGAATCGGTAGGGCCGAGTTTGACTATAGGTTTAGGTCATATGTGGAAGTGGTAAAGTAGTGGAGGGTTTTGGAGCATATCACTAAGCACATGAAGCAAGAGGCTCATTAAGCAACACCTCATCCCTCCTTGATAGTATTGGCTTTTCCTGTAGACTCAATGTGATCTTGGATCACTAAAATATAAAATGAAGAGTCTTGAGCTTGAAGCTTGAGCCAATCCTTTGTCCTTAGCATCTTGAAGGGGTTCCCTCATCCTTTAGTCCATGCCACTCCATTGTTGAACTTGTCTGAAACATGCTAGATAAAAGTGTTAGTCCAACAAGAGATATGTTGACATTAATTACCAAAACCACCTAGGGAGCACTTGTGCTTTCAATCTCCCCCTTTTTGGTAATTGATGGCAACATACATCAAAGCTTTAGATAAAGATATAAAGAGTAGCAAGTAAAGCTTCGGAAAGACATGTAACAAGCATAGGCTCTCCCTACATGTATGTAATCATATGAATATGGAATATAGAAGCATGTGAGAGCATAACCATGATAGAGTAGGCAATGTGTTACATGTATCTTGGCCATATGCATCAGAGCAAAGAATATTAAAGAAAGTACCTTCATGCTCATGAGTCCTTCTTGCAAACAGTATGTACATCAGCAAGAATTCCTCATACACATGAGTGTGATGCATATACTTACCTTGTAGTCTTGAGTTGGCTTAGGGTGGAATGGACCTGCACAAACAAGGTTAGATAACACAGGTACATCTACTAGCCAGAGCAAATGTAAGAAACCACAAGAATACCAAGACTGGGATGACATGTAGAGAGTGAGTACTAAGTACCACATTGGATTAGACATGTCCCCAAGAGTAAAGATATGCAATGAATTTAAATGATTCCTTTCCCTTAGATGTCTTGCTCCCCCTGAATCTAGCATGGGATACTGGGAGAAGATAGGGAACATAAAATAAGGGCTGAAAGATATAAATGAACAGAGCTGAATGCAAATAAGCACATATGAACATGTATTTCCCCCAAAAAGACATGTGGCATCTCTCCTCTTGAACACCAAGCATCTGGGATCCTTGAGAAACACCATCTACTTGAGTATTCTCTCCCCCTGGAGATCTCTTTCTCCCCCTTAATACTCTCTCCCTTTTGGAAGTGATAAGCTTTGATGTGATCTCTCTCTCCCCCTTTGACATCAATTTCCAAGAAGGGTCTTCTGGAATTTGTTGTGAATGGGTTTGGTCCTTGAGTCACAACACAAAGCACTGCATAAAATTGTGATGCTTGTAGAGGACAAGATTCATTGAGTGGAGCTGGATTTAGAAGAATCACAGAATAAGTGGCAAACTGTTTTTCCTGTTGGGAAATCAGTGGCACCGAGTGGTATGCTTCGGTTGTACCGAAAGGACTCGGTTGGACCTAAAACAACAAATCGGTGAAACTGAGTTCATCGCAGAGAAAACACTTGTCACCTCAGCTCACTTGACTAGTAAGATCTCACAAAGATTTGCAACGAATTTACTGAATGATGTGCAATGAGTTGGATGCAGGAAATGCAGAGCAACTGAACAGAAAATAAAGAAATCTAGATGAAGTTTTTTTTGAAAGGGGAAACAAATATGCATGAGACAAATGCAAAAACTCAGAAAAGAACACGAGAGAACTTCATCTAGAGATGGTCGGCAACAAAGTCACCTATGTTAGAGTATATTGACTTAGGAGTCAAGTGAGATCACTTGATCATAGGTCATACTCATCGTTTAAGCTCAAAATGGGGTTACCATTTTTCGTTTAAGCATCTTGATGTATTCACATCTTGTCGAGTTGCTTTAGCTCATGACTCGGAGTAAAGCTTCTCTAAGATGGAATAACATACCTTGGTTGGTGGTGTTGACCATGTAGTTGAACTTGTGTGGGTTGCTCAAGGTTGATGTAGTTCATCAAGAGTTGGGAGCACCACTTGGAATTTGAGTCCATCTACCTACATGGGTTAGTTCTTGCAAGGAAGAGCACTTGTGTATCCAAAATGACAATCATGAAGCTCAACATAGAGTTTGTCAAAGGATATGTTTGAATGATTTCGTGCTTCCTTGTAATCAACCACCATAGTGTAGAGACTTGGTGATGTAGAGATTGCTCAAGATGTGAGTAGATTACAATCTCATGGAATTTGATTCAACCAAGTACCTACATGGGTTAGACAACATGCAAGTTGCAAATGTATCCAAGATATAATATTTTCATCATAAGAGAATTATCAAGGGTTAGTCATAAGCTCATGTCTTGCATGTATCCAATGGAGTTTCTACTCCAAGTTTGAAGCATCAATGATGTTCAATTCTCCTCTCAACCTGCAAAACACTTTCTCATCAAGAGGTTTAGTAAATATATCCGCTAATTGCTTTTTAGTGCGAACATGCTTAAGTTTAATGTCACCCTTAGAAACATGATCTTGAATGAAATGATCACGAACTTCAATATGCTTAGTTCGAGAATGTTGTACGGGATTATGACCAATTTTGATAGCACTTTCATTGTCACAAAGCAATGGAACATGTTTCACATATATCCCATAATCTTTAAGAGTTTGGGTCATCCAAAGTAATTGAGCACAACATGAACCAGTGGCAATGTACACCGCTGCTTTGTAGATAAGGATACCGAGTTTTGTTTCTTGGAGGACCAAGACACAAGAGATCTACCAAGAAATTGACAAGTACCAAGTGGACTTTCTATCAACCTTGTCTCCGGCATAGTCCGAGTCGGAGTAGCCAACAAGATCGAAAGAGGCCCTCTTAGGATACCAAATGCCAAAATTTGGTGTATGAATTAAGTATCTCACTATCCTTTTTACGGCCTTAAGATGACATTCTTTGGGAGCAACTTGATATCTTGCACACATGCACACACTTAGCATAATATTGGGACGTGAAGCACATAGGTATAACAATGAACCAATCATAGAACGATAAACCTTTTGGTCAACTGGTTTACCATCTTTGGTCAAATCAAGATGTCCACTAGTAGGCATAAGTGTAGTCATACCTTTGCACTCTTGCATCTTGAACTTCTTGAATAAGTCCTTAGTGTACTTCGTTTGAGAGACAAAAGCACCTTCCTTAGTTTGCTTGATTTGCAACCCAAGAAAGAATTTGAGTTCACTCATCATTAACATCTCAAACTTCTCCGACATTAGCTTTCCAAACTTCTCACTAAAATGAGGGTTAGTTGATCCAAATATGATATCATCAACATAAATTTGGCATACAAATAATTCTCCATTAACCCTTTTAGTAAAAAGTGTGGATTCAATTTTCCCAATTTCGAATCCCTTTTCAAGAAGAAACTTGGTCAAGCATTTATACCAAGCTCTAGGAGCTTGTTTAAGACCATAAAGGGCTTTGTGAAGTTTGTAAACATGATCTGGTTTCTTAGGATTGACAAAGCCGGGAGGCTGTTTAACATAAACTTCCTCCTCTATTTCACCATTTAGAAAAGCACTTTTAATGTCCATTTGGTACAAGGTGATATCATGGTGATTAGCATAGGCAAGTAAGATGCGAATGGACTCAAGTCTAGCAACGGGAGCATAAGTCTCACCATAGTCCATACCTTCGACTTGTGTGTAGCCTTGGGCTGATTTAGACGTGCTTTGTTGCGAACTACTTGTCCATCTTCATCTTGCTTCTTGCGAAACACCCATTTGGTACCGATGATGTTGTGGTTGTTTTCGGGCTTCTCAACCAATGTCCAAACTTGGTTTCTCTCAAAGTTGTGTAGCTCTTCATGCATAGCATTTATCCAATCCGGATCTTCCAATGCTTCTTCGACCTTCATAGGTTCAATGCTAGAGATGAAAGAATAGTTTTCACAAAAGTTAGCTAAACGAGTTTTAGAGCGAGTGATTCTCCCGGTTTGGATATCATTGTAGATTTGCTCGACGGGATGGTCTTTAGCAATTCTTGCTCGAACTCGTGAAAGCTTTTGCTTGGGTCTCGGTTGAACATCTTCTTCATCTCGTTCTTCTTCTTCTTCTTGATCTTCTTCATTGTTGGCGTTGTCGTTTTCTTGTCGTGCTGGAGAAGGAGGTTGTTGACGTTCGTGATGTTCTTCCTTGTTTTCTTAATCTTGGTGTGTTCCACTTGTGGATTCTTCCGTATCAACTCTTGGTTCACCTTGTCGTGAAGTAGAAGCTTCCACTTGGACAGACGAGGTACTCTCCTTCACCTCCGTTGGATGGACCTTGCCAATAGACAAGTCTTGGATTGCTTCCGAAGGGTCTTTGTCTCCTACATCAATTGGCAATTGCTCTACGTGCGAGCCGTTAGATTCATCAAACTTCACATCTACCATCTCTTCAACCTTTCGGGTGAAATCGTTGTAGACACGGTAAGTGTGAGAGTTTGAGCCATAACCTAGTAGGAAACCTTCATGAGACTTAGGAGCAAATTTTGAACGACGATGCTTATCAAGAATGTAGCACTTTGAGTCGAATACTCGAAAGTATCCAACTTGGGGTTTGTTACCGGTGAGGAGCTCGTATGCCGTCTTGCCGAGTAGCTTGTGAAGATACAAGCGATTTGTTGCATGGCAAGCTGTCTCAACCGCTTCTGCCCAAAAGTGTTTCGGCGTCTTGTACTCATCAAGCATCGTTCTCGCCATTTCGATGAGCGTCCGGTTCTTCCTCTCAACAACTCCATTTTGTTGAGGTGTGTACGTGGATGATAACTCCTATCAAATCCCTTCTTCGTCAAGAAAGGTGTCCACATTTGCGTTCTTGAACTCCGTTCTGTTGTCGCTGCGAACCTTCTTGATCTTTACTTCAAATTGATTTTGGTCCTTCCTAGCGAAGTTTTTGAAGATCTTTTGGACCTGCGATTTATCATCGAGAAAGAACACCCATGTAAATCTTGAAAAATCATCAACTATAACTAGACCAAAAGAATTTCCACCGAGACTTTTGTAAGCGTTGGGACCAAAGAGATCCATATGAAGTAGCTCGAGTGGCCTCCTTGTGGTCATGATGTTCTTCACGGGATGCCTTCCTCCAACCTGTTTACCTGCCTGACAAGCACTGCAAAGTCTATTCTTATCAAATTTGACATCGTTAACTCCAAGGATATGATTTCCTTTAATAAGCTTGTCAAGATTTCTCATGCCAACGTGACCTAGTCGTCTATGCCATAACCAACCTTTTGAAGATTTAGCAATGAAGCAAGTTTTAGGTTGTGCCCTTTTAGAGAAATAAAAAATTTAAATATCACCTCTACTTATACCGGTAAAGACCATTTTATGATTGTCTCGACGAAACACTTGACAATCTACTTCAGTAAATAGGACATTGAAACCGAAATCAGCAAGTCTAGATACTGAAAGTAAGTTGTAGCCAAGAGATTCAACGAGCATGACATTCGGAATGGAGCTATCATGTGAGATGGCCACCTTATCGAGGCCAACCACCTTACCCTTTGAGTTGTCACCGAAAGTGACATACTTTCGAGGACTATCATTTTCAGCAAGCTCACGAAACATGTCTTTATCTCCGGTCATGTGATCGGTACATCCACCGTCAAGAACCCATTCCTTTCCTCTGACACATATCCTCAGAAGATTTGCCATAAGACCAAAATGTCTCATTGCATCATCAAGATCGAAGTCACTATCATCATCCTCATCATAGTATCCATGTTCAACATCGTCATGTGGTGGATCAAGTCCTAGAGAGGGTAATTCGTTAGAGTGAGTTTGACAATGATCTTGCTTATGAATTCTTATAGCTTGAAATAATATCACCAATAATTCCAACATCTCCTTTGGCACGCATAAGGTCGGTAAGTTCAAATAGACGATCACCAAACATAGGATAACTAGTATTCATCTTACTCAAGGCAATAGACTTATAGAGAATTTCATCTGGATTTTTCAAGGAACAATTTGGAAAGCGTTCCTCAAGAAATTTCCATATAGTGTAGGCACACTCAAGAGTAGGCAAGATTCTAATTAAGTTTCTTGGCAAGACTCTAGTGATAAGATTAACAGTTCTAAGATTTCTAGTCATGTCAATTGGTTCATCAAGGGTAGGATGCATAGGATCAACATGAGGTGCACAAGGGCTAGAAATGTACTTGTTCAAATGATATTGATTGAAAATTACAAGCATCTCATTTTTCCACTCATGAAAATACTCTCCAAGAATTGGCACTCTATGTCTAAGACTCCCCAAAGTAAACTCATCCATCTTCCTCCAAAGGTGATTAAACCAAGGCAATGGAGACCAATGCTCTGATATCACTTGTAGGATCTTGAGAAGAGGTGTCTAGAGGGGGGGTAATTAGACACTAAGTACCAGAGTTGCAGTTTTGAACTACTTTTAAGTTTAAGTGGAGTTTAGGCACAAGTTTAACATTCACAATACCTAACAAGCAAGCATGCAAAGAGTATGTGAGCAGCGGAAAGTAAAGCATGCAACTTGCAAGAATGTAAAGGGAAGGGTTTGGAGAATTCAAGCGCATAATTGGAGACACGGATGTTTTTGTCGTGGTTCCGATAGGTGGTGCTATCGTACATCCACGTTGATGGAGACTTCAACCCACGAAGGGTAGCAGTTGCCTTGAGTCCATGGAGGGCTCCACCCACGAAGGGTCCACGAAGGAGCAACCTTGTCTATCCCACCATGGCCGTCGCCCACGAAGGACTTGCCTCACTAGCGGTAGATCTTCACGAAGTAAGCGATCTCCTTGCCCTTACAAACTCCTTGGTTCAACTCCACAATCTTGTCGGAGGCTCCCAAGTGACACCTAGCCAATCTAGAAGACACCACTCTCCAAGAAGTAACAAATGGTGTATTGATGATGAACTCCTTGCTCTTGTGCTTCAAATGATAGTCTCCCCAACACTCAATTCTCTCTCACGAGTTTGGATTTGGTGGAAAGAATATTTGAGTGGAAAGCAACTTGGGGAAGGCTAGAGATCAAGATTCTTATGGTTGGAATGGAATATCTTGGCCTCAACACATGAGTAGGTGGTTCTCTCTCAGAACTGTAAGTTGGAAGTGTAGGTTTGTTCTGATGGCTCTCTCCACGAATGAAGAGGATGTGGAGCGGTATATATAGCCTCCACACAAAATCTAACCGTTACACACAATTTACCAAACTCGGTGGGACCGAATCATCAAACTCGGTCGGACCGATTTAGTAAACCTAGTGACCGTTAGGGTTTTCGGTGGGACTGATATGCAACTCGGTAGGACCGATATGATTAGGGTTAGGGCATAACATAATCTCGATGAGACCGATTACACAAACTCGGTGAGACCGATTTTGGTAATTAGCTAACCAGAGAGTTGGTCAGGCAAACTCGGTGGGACCGATTACTCAAACTCGGTTGGACCGATTTTGGTAATAAGTTAACCAGAGAGTTTGCATTGTAATCTCGGTAGTACCGATTACACAAACTCGGTGAGACCGATTCTGGTAATGGACATACACAGAGAGATTACAATCCCATCTCGGTGAGACCGAGATCCCTATCGGTGAAACCGATTTGCCTAGGGTTTGTGGCAGTGGCTATGACATCTGAACTTGGTGGCGCCGGATAGAAAGAATCGGTAGGGCCGAGTTTGACTATAGGTTTAGGTCATATGTGGAAGTGGGAAAGTTGTGGAGTGTTTTGGAGCATATCACTAAGCACATGAAGCAAGAGGCTCATTAAGCAACACCTTATCCCTCCTTGATAGCATTGGCTTTTCCTATAGACTCAATGTGATCTTGGATCACTAAAATATAAAATGAAGAGTCTTGAGCTTGAAGCTTGAGCCAATCCTTTGTCCTTAGCATCTTGAAGGGGTTCCCTCATCCTTTAGTCCATGCCACTCCATTGTTGAACTTGTCTGAAAGATGCTAGATAAAAGTGTTAGTCCAACAAGAGATATGTTGACATTAATTACCAAAACCACCTAGGGAGCACTTGTGCTTTCACCCGCCCCTAGCCCTGCCAACATCTTGGAGCCGTCAAAATGCATCACCCAGTTGGAATACACGCCGTACTCTTTAGGTAGTTCGGCTTCTGTCCATTCGGCGACAAAGTCGACCAGTACCTAGGATTTGATGGCTCTACGTGGTTTGTACGTGATGTCGAATGGCAGGAGCTAAATGGCCCATTTGGCAATCCGGCCCATTGCATCCCGGTTATTAATTATATCATTGAGGGGCACTTCGGAGGCCACCGTGATAGAGCACTCCTGGAAGTAGTGCTGCAATTTTTGGGATGCCATGAAGACTGCATATGCTATTTTTTGATTATGAGGGTACCGGGATTTGCATGGTGTGAGGACGGTGGATACGTAGTATACCGGCTTCGAGCGAATTTGTGTCAAATCTGTTCTCGTTCGACGATGAGTACGGTGCTCACCACCTGGTGTGTTGCTGATATGTACAAGAGCATTGGCTCACCGGCGTTTGGCGTGGCCAGGATTGGGTTGCTCGCCAGAAGGGCTTTTATTTCTTCTAGTCTGGCCGTGGCCGCGTTTGTCCACTCGAAGTTGTCGGTGCACCGTAGAAGGCGATAGAGTGGCAGCGCCTTTTCTCCCAACCTGGAGATGAAGCGGCTTAAAGCTGCCACGCACCCAGCGAGTTTTTGGACCTGCTTGAGTTCGGTTGGCGTGGCCAGTTGTGACAAAGCTCGGATTTTGGCCGGATTTGCTTCAATTCCTCTGTTGGAAACGATGAAGCCCAATAGTTTACTGGCGGGGACGCTGAAGATGCACTTTTCTGTGTTAAGCTTGATGTCGTATGTGCGGAGGTGGTCGAATGTGAGACGCAAGTCGTCTATTAGTGTTTCGACGTGTCTGGTTTTGATGACGACGTCGTCCACGTAAGCCTCCACTATTTTGCCGATCTGTTTCTCGAGGCATGTTTGGATCATGCGCTAGTAGGTGGCGTCGGCGTTCTTGAGCCCGAAAGGCATGGTGTTGAAGCAAAACGGCCTGTATGGTGTAATGAATGTTGTTGCGGCTTGATCAGACTCCTTCATTTTGATTTGATGGTATCCGGAATATGCATCAAGGAAGCATAGCGAGTCGTGACCTGCGGTGGCGTCAATGATTTGATCAATGCGGGGAAGAGGGAAGGGATCCTTAGGGCAGGCCTTGTTAAGGTCTTTGAAATCGACGCATAGGCGCCAGGATTTATCCTTCTTTGGTACCATTACCAGGTTTGCCAGCCAGTCCGGATGTTTAATGTCTTCGATGAATCCGGCCTCGATTAGTTTGGCTAGCTCCTCCCCCATAGCTTGTCGTTTGGGTTCGGAAAAGCGCACAGAGCTTGCTTGACCGGCTTATATCCCTTTAGTATGTTGAGGCTATGTTCGGCCAACTCGCGTGGGATTCCTGGCATACCGGAAGGATGCCAGGCGAATATATCGGTTTTCGGCGGAAGTCTCGTAGTCTTGGCGTCATTTGCGATCTTTGAGCTATGCTCCGATGGTATTTGTCTTCTTGAATTACATTGGATGGAATTTGACTATTTCTTCTGCTGGCTTGAAGGAAGTGGATTTGGGTCGCTTGTCCAGGATCACATCGTCCTTATTCACGGTGGAGCATAGTGCGCTTAGTTCTTCGGCCGCAAGGGCCTCGGACAATGCCTCGAGGGCCAAGGATGCTGTTTTATTCTCGGCGCAGAGGGCTATGTCCGGTTCGCTGACGAGGGTGATTGTTCCATTAGGTCCAGGCATTTTTAGCTTCATATACCCATAATGAGGTATGGCTTGAAAGCGCGTGAAGGCCTCTCACCCTAATAGGGCGTGGTACCCGCTGTTGAAAGGGGCCACCTGAAAAGTTATTTCTTTGGACCGGTAATTTTTCGGCGTGTCGAACACCACATCAAGTGTAATTTTTCCTGCGCACCGAGCTTCCCGGCTGAGAATGATACCTCGAAAGGTTGTGCTACTTTTCTCGATGCCGCTCCTGTCTATTTCCATCTTGTGGAGCGTGTCCTCATAAATGAGGTTTAGTCCGCTGCTGCCGTCCATGAGGACTTTTGTAAGTCGAAAGCCATCCACGATGGGACTAAGGACTAGGGCAGCTGGCGCTCGGACTGTTCTGTATTTAGGTTCGTCACTGGCGTTGAAGGTTATGGCCGTGTCGTTCCAGGGGTCAATTGCAGCGACCTAGCAAACTTCGGCGAGATCGCGCAGGGCCCTTTTATGCTTGTTGTTTGAAGTGAATGTCTCGAAGACTGCCAATACTCTATTGTCGTCGTTTGCTGGAGGGTGTTGTTCTGGGGTGTCCTTGGTAAGGATGTCCTCGCCGCTCTTGGCTACCCGCCGGAGTATCCAACATGCTCTAAGGTTGTGGGTCGCCTTGGTATCTGGCGTCGTGTGTATTTTGCACGGGCCATTGAGCCATCCCTCCAGAACGGTGCCGTGCACCGCAATAGGTTTATTTTTTTACTGTTCCTCTGGGCGTGCCGCGAAGTGCGCCCTTTTAAACTGTGAGGGAGCGGGATGATTCGACCCGGCTGCCTGAGTTCTCCAGGCGCTTTCCATCACGCTGTACTTTTTTACAATGGTTGCTAGGTCGGCGAACTTTAGTATGCGGCGGCGATTGATGGCGTTAAGAATACCTTCGTCTGTGCAGTTGTTGCAGAATGCTAGTATCGCGTCTTCGTCGCGGCAGCCTTTTACCTTGTTTTTGACGAGGAATCTGCCCCAGAAGTGGTGGACCGTTTCTGTTGGGGAACGTAGCATAAATTCAAAATTTTCCTACGTATCACCAAGATCTATCTATGGAGAAACTAGCAACGAGGGAAGGAGAGTGCATCTACATACCCTTGTAGATCGCTAAGCGGAAGCGTTCATGAGTACGTGTTTAATGGTGTCGTACTCGTCGTGATCCAACTCACCGGAGATCCGAGTGCCGAACGGACGGCACCTCCGCGGTCAACACACGTACAGCCGGTGGCGTCTCCCATGCCTTGATCCAGCAAGGAGAGAGGGAGAGGTTGAGGAAGACTCCATCCAACAGCAGCACAACAGGCGTGGTGGTGGTGGAGGCGTGGCAATCCTGCAGGCTTCGCCAAGCACCTACGGGAGAGGAGGAGGTGTCACGGGAGGGAGGGAGGCGCCCGAGGCTCGGTGTGGATGCCCTCCTCCCCTCCACTATATATAGGGGCAAGGGAGAGGGGAGGCGCAGCCTTGCCCCTTCCTCCAAGGAAGGGGTGCGGCCAAGAGGGGGAGGAGTCCATCCTCCCAAGGCACCTCGGAGGTGCCTTCCCCTTGAGGACTCTTCCCTCCCAAGTTTCCTTGGCGCATGGGCCTCTTGGGGCTGGTGCCCTTGGCCCATATAGGCCAAGGCGCACCCCTACAGCCCATGTGGCCCCGGGCAGGTGGACCCCGGTGGACCCCGGACCCCTTCGGCACTCCCGGTACAATACCGATAAAGTGCGAAACTTTTCCGGCGACCAAAATAGGACTTCCCATATATAAATCTTTACCTCCGGACCATTCCGGAACTCCTCGTGACGTCCGGGATCTCATCCGGGACTCCGAACAACATTCGGTAACCACATACAAACTTCCTTTATAACCCTAGCGTCGCCATCGAACCTTAAGTGTGTAGACCCTACGGGTTCGGGAGACATGTAGACATGACCAAGGGCGTTCTCCGGTCAATAACCAACAGCGGAATCTGGATACCCATGTTGGCTCCCACATGTTCCACGATGATCTCATCGGATGAACCACGATGTCAAGGACTCAATCGATCCCGTATACAATTCCCTTTGTCTAGCGGCATTGTACTTGCCGAGATTCGATCGTCGCTATCCCGATACCTTGTTCAATCTCGTTATCGGCAAGTCTCTTTACTCGTCCCGTAACACATCATCCGTGATCAGCCCCTTGGTCACATTGTGCACATTATGATGATGTCCTACCGAGTGGGCCCAGAGATACCTCTCCGTCACACGGAGTGACAAATCGATCTCGATTCGTGCCAACCCAACAGACACTTTCGGAGATACCTGTAATGCACCTTTATAGCCACCCAGTAACGTTGTGACGTTTGGTACACCCAAAGCATTCCTACGGTATCCGGGAGTTGCACAATCTCATGGTCTAAGGAAATGATACTTGACATTAGAAAAGCTTTAGCATCTGAACTACGATCTTTGTGCTAGGCTTAGGATTGGGTCTTGTCCATCACATCATTCTCCTAATGATGTGATCCGTTATCAACGACATCCAATGTCCATGGTTAGGAAGCTGTAACCATCTATTGATCAACGAGCTAGTCAACTAGAGGCTTACTAGGGACATGGTGTTGTCTATGCATCCACACATGTATCCGAGTTTCCTATCAATACAATTATAGCATGGATAATAAGCGATTATCATGAACAAGGAAATATAATAATAACTAATTTATTATTGCCTCTAGGGCATATTTCCAACAGTCCCCCACTTGCACTAGAGTCAATAATCTAGTTCACATCGCCATGTGATTAACAACGATAGGTCATATCGCCATGTGACCAACACCCAAAGAGTTTACTAGTGTACGTAAACTAGTTCACATCATCATGTGATTTAGACTCAATGAGTTACGAGGTTTGATCATGTTTTGCTTGTGAGAGAGGTTTTAGTCAGCGGGTTTTTAGTCAACGGGTCTGAACCTTTCAGATCCGTGTGTGCTTCACAATTCTCCATGTCATATTGTAAATGCTGCTTCCATGCTCCACTTGGATCTATTCCAAACGGTTGCTCCACTATCATTATCCGGTTTGCTACTCGAGTCACTCGGATAGGTGTTAAAGCTTGCATCGGCGTAACCCTTTACTTGAACTCTTTATCACCTCCATAATCGAGAAACATGTCCTTATTTACTCCAAGGACAATTTTGACGCTGTCCAATGATCCATTCTGGATCATTCTTGTACCCTATAGTGACTCATGGCAAGGCACACTTCGGTGCGGTACCACAGCATAGCATACTATAGAGCCTATGTACGAAGCATAGGGGCGACCTTAAATCCTTTCTCTCTTTTACGTAGGTGGTCGAGCTTTAAGTCTTAACTTCGTACCTTACAACTCGAGGCAAGAACTCCTTCTTTTACTGATCTATCTTTAACTCCTTCAAGATCATGTCAAGGTATGTGCTCATTTGAAAGTATTATTAAGCATTTTGATCTATCCCCATAGATCTTGATGCTCAATGTTCAAGTAGCTTGATCCAGGTTTTCTATTGAAAAACACCTTTCAAATAACCCTATATGCTTTCCATAAAATTCTACATCATTTACGATATACTCATCGAGAAATTCTATAGTGCTCCACTCACTTCTTTGGAAATACAAGTTTCTCATAAACTTTGTATAAACCCAAAATCTTTGATCATCTCATCAAAGCGCACATTCCAACTCCGAGATGCTTACTCCGGTCCTTAGAAAGGATCGCTGGAGCTAGCATACCTTTTAGCATCCTTAGGATCGACAAAACTTTTCCGATTGTATCACATACAACCTTTCCTTACGTGGCCGATAAAGGAAACTTGTTTTGACATCCATCCGCCAGATTTCATAAATGCAGCTTATGCTAACATGATTCCGACGGACTTAAGCATCGCTACGGATGAGAAAATCTCATCGTAGTCAACTCCTTGAACTAGTGAAAACTCTTCGCCACAAGTCGAGCTTCATAGGCGGTGACATTACCGTCCACGTCCGTCTTCTTCTTAAAGATCCATTTATTTCAATGGCTTGCCGATCATCGGGCAAGTCCACCAAAGTCCATGCTTTGTTATGATACATGGATCCTATCTCGGATTTCATGGCTTCTAACCATTTGTCGGAATTTGGGCCCACCATTGCTTCTCCATAGCTCGTAGGTTCATTGTTGTCTAGCAACATGACCTCCAAGACAGGATTACCGTACCACTCCGAAGCAGTACGCATCCTTGTCGTCCTACGAGGTTCGGTAGTGACTTGATCTGAAACTTCATGATCACTATCATAAGCTTCTACTTCCATTGGTGTAGGTGCCACGGGAACAACTTCCTGTGCCTTGCTACACACTAGTTGAAGTGATGGTTCAATAACCTCATCAAGTCTCCACCATCCTCCCACTCAACTTTTCGAGACGAACTTTTCCTTGAGAAAGGACCCGATTCAAGAAACAATCCCTATTGCTTCCGGGTCTGAATTGGGAGGTATACCCAACTGTTTTGGGTGTCTTATGAAGATGCATTTTGTCCGCTTTGGGTTCGAGCTTATCAACCTGAAACTTTTCCACATAAGCGTCGCAGCCCCAAACTTTTAAGAAATGACAGCTTAGGTTTCTCTAAACCATAGTTCATACGGTGTCATCTCAGCGGAATTACGTGGTACCCTATTAAAGTGAGTGCGGTTGTCTCTAATGCCTAACTCATGAGCGATAGTGGTAATTCGATAGGAGACATCATGGTACGCACCATATCCAATAGGGTGCAACTATGATGTTCGGACACACCATCACACTATGGTGTTCCAGCGGTATTAATTGTGAAACAATTTGCACAATGTCTTAATTGTGTGCCAAAACTTCGTAACTCAGATATTCATCTCTATGATCATATCATAGACATTCTATCCTCTTGTCACGAAGATCTTAAACTTCACTCTGAAATTACTTGAACCATTCAATAATTCAGATTTGTGTTTCATCAGGTAAATATACTCAACATCTACTCGAATCATCCGTGAAGTCGAACATAACGATATTCACTTTGCATGCCTCAAAGCACTCATTGGACTGCACACATCAAAATGTGTTACTTCTAACAAGTTGCTATCTAGTTCCATCTTCTTTGAAACCGAGGCTTTTCGGTCATCTTGTCCATGTGGTATGATTTGCATATCTCAAGTGATTCAAAATCAAGTGAGTCTAAGCGATCCATGCATGGAGTTTCATCATGCGTATACACCAGCAGGACATGGTTTGCATGTCTCAAACTTTTCAAAACGAGTGAGTCCAAAGATCCATCAACATGGAGCTTCTTCATGCGTTTACACCAATATGACTTACATGGCGGTGCCACAAGTAAGTGGTACTATCATTACTATCTTATACTTTTGGCATGAAAATGTGTATCACTACGATCGAGATTCAATAAACCATTTATTTAGGTGCAAGACCATCGAAGGTATTATTCAAATAAATAGAGTAACCATTATTCTTCTTAAATGAATAACCGTATTGCGAGACATAATCCAATCATGTATATGCTCAACGCAAACACCAAATAACAATTATTTAGGTTTAACACCAATCTCGATGGTAGAGGGAGCGGCGATGCTTGATCACATCAACCTTGGAAACACTTCCAACACATATCGTCGACTCACCTTTAGCTAGTCTCCGTTTATTCCGTAGCCTTTTATTTCGAGTTACTAACACTTAGCAACCGAACCGGTATCTTAATACCGGTGCTACTAGGAGTACTAGTAAAGTACACATTAACATAATGTATATCCAATATACTTCTTTCGACCTTGCCAGCCTTCTTATCTACCAAGTATCTAGGGTAATGCCGCTCCAAAGGCTGTTCCCCTTATTACGAAGCACTTAGTCTCGGGTTTGGGTTCAACCTTGGGTTTCTTCACTAGAGCAGCGGCTGATTTGCCGTTTCATGAAGTATCCCTTCTTGCCCTTGCCCTTCTTGAAACTAGTGGTTTCACCAACCATCAACAATTGATGCTCCTTCTTGACTTCTACTTTCGTGATGTCAAACAACGCGAATACCTCAAGGATCATCATCTCTATCCTTGATATGTTATAGTTCATCACGAAGCTCTAGCAGCTTGGTGGCAATGACTTTGGAGAAACATCACTATCTCATCAGGAAGATTAACTCCCACTCGATTCAAGTGATTGTTGTGCTCGAGACAATCGAGCACAAGCTCAATGATTGAGCTTTTCTCCCTTAGTTTGCAGGCTAAGAAGATTGTCGGAGGTCTTATACCTTTTGGCGTGGGCACAAGCTTGAAATCCCAATTTCAGCCCTCGAAACATCTCATATGTTCATGACGTTTCGAAAACGTCTTTGGTGCCTCAACTCTAAACCGTTTAACCGAACTATCATGTAGTTATCAAAAAGCGTGTATGTCGATGTTCGCAACATCCACAGACGACGTTTGGGGTTCAACACACGTCGGTGCATTAAGGACATAAGCTATTCTTTGTCCGCATAATCGCTCTTGTCAACTTTCAACTATATTTTCTCTAGGAACATATCTAAGCAGTGGAACTAAAGCGCGAGCTACGACATAATTTGCAAAAGGTCTTTTGACTATGTTCAAGATAATTAAGTTCATCTTATGAACTCCCACTCGAATAGACATCCCTCTGGTCATCTAAGTGATTACATGATCCGAGTCAACTAAGCCGTGTCCGATCATCACGTGAGACGGACTGGTCGACTCGGTGAACATCTTCATGTTGATCGTATCTACCATACGACTCATGCTCGACCTTCGGTCTACGTGTTCCGAGGCCATGTCTGCATACATGCTAGGCTCGTCAAGTTAACCCTAAGTGTTCGGCGTGTGTAAATCTGTCTTACACCCGTTGTATGTGAACGTAAGAATCCAGCACACCCGATCAACTCGTGGTGCTGAGAAGCGACGAACTTTTGGCAGCGGTGCACAGTTAGGGGGAACACTTCTTGAAATTGTTGTAAGGGATCATCTTATTTACTACCGTCGTTCTAAGTAAACAAGATGCATAAACATAATAAACATCACATGCAATTATATAGTAGTGACATGATATGGCCAATATCATATTGCTCCTTTTGATCTCCATCTTGGGGCTCCATGATCATCATTGTCACCGGCATGACACCATGATCTCCATCATCATGATCTCCTTCATCGTGTCTCCATGAAGTTGTCTCGCCAACTTATTACTTCTACTACTATGGCTACGGTTAGCAATAAAGTAAAGTAATTACATGGCGTTGTTCAATGACACGCAGGTCATACAATAAATAAAGACAACTCCTATGGCTCCTGCCGGTTGTCATACTCATCGACATGCAAGTCGTGAATCCTATTACAAGAACATGATCAATCTCATACATCACATATCATTCATCACATTCTTCTTGGCCATATCACATCACATAGCATACCTGCAAAAACAAGTTAGGCGTCCTCTAATTGTTGTTTGCATGTTTTACGTGGCTGCTTTGGGTTTCTAGCAAGAACGTTTCTTACCTACATAAAACCACAACGTGATATGCCAATTGATATTTACCCTTCATAAGGACCCTTTTCATCGAATCCGTTCCGACTAAAGTGGGAGGCGGCACCCGCTAGCCACCTTATGCACCAAGTGCATGTCGGTCGGTGGAACCTGTCTCACGTAAAATGCGTGTAAGGTCGGTCCGGGCCGCTTCATCCCACAATACCGTCGAAACAAGATTGGACTAGTAACGTCAAGCATATTGAACAAAATCAACGCCCACAACTACTTTGTGTTCTACTCGTGCAAAGAATCTACGCAATAGACCTAGCTCTGATACCACTGTTGGGGAACGTAGCATAAATTCAAAATTTTCCTACGTATCACCAAGATCTATCTATGGAGAAACTAGCAACGAGGGAAGGAGAGTGCATCTACATACCCTTGTAGATTGCTAAGCGGAAGCGTTCATGAGAACAGGGGTTGAAGGAGTCGTACTCGTCGTGATCCAAATCACCGGAGATCCGAGTGCCGAGCAGACGGCACCTCCGCGTTCAACACACGTACAGCCCGGTGCCGTCTCCCATGCCTTGATCCAGCAAGGAGAGAGGGAGAGGTTGAGGAAGACTCCATCCAACAGCAGCACAACGGCGTGGTGGTGGTGGAGGAGCGTGGCAATCCTGCAGGGCTCGCCCAAGCACCTCACGGGAGAGGAGGAGGTGTCACGGGAGGGAGGGAGGCGCCAGAGGCTCAGGTGTGGATGCCCTCCTCCCTCCACTATATATAGGGGCAAGGGAGAGGGGAGGCATCCTTGCCCCTTCCTCCAAGGAAGGGGTGCGGCCAAGAGGGGAGGAGTCCATCCTCCCCAATGCACCTCGGAGGTGCCTTCCCCCCTGAGGACTCTTCCCTCCCCAAGTTTCCTTGGCGCATGGGCCTCTTGGGGCTGGGGCCCTTGGCCCATATAGGCCAAGGCGCACCCCTACAGCCCATGTGGCCATGGGCAGGTGGACCCCCGGTGGACCCCGGACCCCTTTTCGGCACTCCGACAATACCGATAAAGTGCGAAACTTTTCCGGCGACCAAAATAGGACTTCCCATATATAAATCTTTACCTCCGGACCATTTCGGAACTCCTCGTGACGTCCGGGATCTCATCCGGGACTCCGAACAACATTCGGTAACCACATATAAACTTCCTTTATAACCCTAGCGTCATCGAACCTTAAGTGTAGACCCTACGGGTTCGGGAGACATGTAGACATGACCGAGGCGTTCTCCGGTCAATAACCAACAGCGGGATCTGGATACCCATGTTGGCTCCCACATGTTCCACGATGATCTCATCGGATGAACCACGATGTCAAGGACTCAATCGATCCCGTATACAATTCCCTTTGTCTAGCGGCATTGTACTTGCCCGAGATTCGATCGTCGGTATCCCGATACCTTGTTCAATCTCGTTATCGGCAAGTCTCTTTACTCGTCCGTAACACATCATCCCGTGATCAGCCCTTGGTCACATTGTGCACATTATGATGATGTCCTACCGAGTGGGCCCAGAGATACCTCTCCGTCACGGAGTGACAAATCCAGTCTCTATTCGTGCCAACCCAATGCAGACACTTTCGGAGATACATAATGCACCTTTATAGCCACCCGATTACGTTGTGACGTTTGGTACACCCAAAGCATTCCTACGGTATCCGGAGTTGCACAATCTCATGGTCTAAGGAAATGATACTTGACATTAGAAAAGCTTTAGCATACGAACTACGATCTTTGTGCTAGGCTTAGGATTGGGTCTTGTCCATCACATCATTCTCCTAATGATGTGATCCCGTTATCCACGACATCCAATGTCCATGGTCCGAAGCTGTAACCATCTATTGATCAACGAGCTAGTCAACTAGAGGCTTACTAGGGACATGGTGTTGTCTATGTATCCACACATGTATCTGAGTTTCCTATCAATACAATTATAGCATGGATAATAAACGATTATCATGAACAAGGAAATATAATAATAACTAATTTATTATTGCCTCTAGGGCATATTTCCAACAGTTTCATGAGGCTGTTGTTTGATGCCTCTGAGAGCATCTATGTCCGGGTGGGTGGGTGGAATTGAATCCGAACCCTGACCTAGTTTTGGATCCGGAGTTTGGAGGTCTACAGGGCCGGATAGTTCGGGCTCCGGGATATCGACTGCTTTTTTAGGCTCGTCATCCGACTTTATGTTCGGAGGAAGAGACATGACCTTATGCCGGAAAGTATCCGGCTCTTCAAGACCGGCGATCCGAACATAGTTCGTCTTCAATATAGTGGAAGAGTTGCTCCGCTCCTCGACTACTGCTATCTAATCGGTGATCGATGGAGTTTTAATTTCTCTCTGGTCGGGTTTAAGCCCGACCCGATCGTAGTCCGTAGCGACCCCCAAGGCGGCCATGCGATCCAGGAGCTCGTTCAACAACGACAACTCCACTGGATCCATGCGTGCGGAGTATTCGGGATCAACGCGGAGGTGATTTTTGATGACTTGAGAGGTCATCGTCGGCTTAAGGGCCGAGTCGGCGGTCATGACGAAGCCGCCGAGACGGAGGTTCTGACTTGGGGCCAGGGCTCCTCCGGAGATGATATTATCCTTGACAACAAGGCGAGCCATCAAGCCTCTTAGAGATGGCATAGAGAAACTCTAAATGAAAGCACCAATGTCGGTGTCAAAACCGGCGGATCTCGGGTAGGGGGTCCCGAACTGTGCGTCTAGGATCGATGGTAACAGAGACGGGGGACACGAGGTTTACCCAGGTTCGGGCCCTCTCTATGGAGGTAATACCCTACTTCACCTTGATTGATCTTGATGAATATGAATGTTACAAGAGTTGTTCTACCACAAGATCGTAATGGCTAAACCCTAGAAGTCTAGCCTATGAGTATATGGTCATGAATCTGTCCCATCCAGACTATGCCCTCCCGTTTATATAGACATCGGAGAGATCTAGGGTTACACGGAGTCGGTTACATAGGAGGGAATCTTCATAATCGGTCGCCTAGCTTGTCTTCCACGCCAAGCAGAGTCCAATCCAGACACAGTCATAATCTTCGGTCTTCAAGTCTTCATAGCCCATCAGTCCGGCCCAACAGATAACAGACCGGATGCCCGAGGACCCCTTAGTCCAGGACTCCGTCAGAGTGGACTCCGCTCCTCACGCACGAGAAAATGGCTCGTCACCGGGATGCCCAGTCCCATGCTTTATGCAAATCAAATCAAAATAATTGCAAACAAAACTCCCCCGGGACTGTTGTTAGTTGGAGGCACTCGTTGTTTCGAGCAAGCCATGGATTGATGCTTGTTGGTGGAGGGGGAGTATAAACTTTACCATTCTGTTTGGGAACCGCCTATAATGTGTGTAGCATGGAAAGATATCGCCATCTCTTGGTTGTTATGTTGACAATGAAAGTATACCGCTCAAAATATTATTTATCTCTATTTCAAAACCGAGCTACGCACCTCTACAAATCCACTGCTTCCCTCTGCGAAGGGCCTATATATTTACTTTTATGTTGAGTCATGACCCTCTTATTAAAAGCACCAATTTGGAGAGCACCGCTGTCATTTGCATTCATTACTGTTAATTTATATTGGGTATGACTATGATTGGATCTCTTTTACCATGAATTACAATGTCTAGTCAGTCCTTGATCTTTAAAGGTGCTCTACATTTATGTTTTGCGGTCTCAGAAGGCTAGCGAGATACCATCTTGTTATACATATCATGATTGTTTTGAGAAAGTGTTGTCATCCGAGATTTATTATTATTGCTCGCTAGTTGATTATGCCATTGACATGAGTAAACATGAGACCTAAGTGTTATTGTGAATATGGTTAGTTGATAATCTTTACTGAAAACTTGAATGCTGGCTTTACATATTTACAACAACAAGAGCAAACAGAGTTTGTAAAAGTTTTTCTTTATCGCTTTCAGTTTATCAACTGAATTGCTTGAGGACAAGCAAAGGTTTAAGCTTAGGGGAGTTGATACGTCTCCGTCATATCTACTTTTCCAAACACTTTTGCCCTTGTTTTGGACTCTAACTTGCATGATTTGAATGGAACTAACCCGGACTGACGATGTTTTCAGCGGAATTGCCATGGTGTTATCTTTGTGCAGAAACAAAAGTTCTCGGAATGACCTGAAACTTCACGGAGATTATTTTTGGAAATAATTAAAAATACTGGCGAAAGAATCAAGGCCAGGGGGCCCACACCCTGTCCACGAGGGTGGGAGGCGCGCCTGTCCCCCTACGTCGTGGGCCCCCTGGAGCTCCACCGACCTCAATTCCAACTCTATATATTCGTGTTTGGGGAGAAAAAAATCAGAGAGAAAGATTCATCGCGTTTTAGGATACGGAGCCGCGCCAAGCCCTAAACTCTCTCGGGGGGGCTGATCTGGAGTGCATCGGGGCTCGAGAGGGAATCCATCGCCATCGTCATCATCAACCATCCTCCATCACCAATTTCATGATGCTCACCGCCGTGCATGAGTAATTCCATCGTAGGTTTGCTGGACTGTGATGGGTTGGATGAGATTTATCATGTAATCGAGTTAGTTTTGTTAAGGTTTGATCCCTAGTATCCACTATGTTCTGAGATTGATGTTGCTATGACTTTGCTATGCTTAATGCTTGTCACTAGGGCCCGAGTGCCATGATTGCAGATCTGAACCTATTATGTTTTCATGAATATATGTGAGTTCTTCATCCTATCTTGCAAGTCTATAGTCACCTACTATGTGTTATGATCCGACAACCCCGAAGTGACAATAATCGGGACCACTCCTGGTGATGGCCATAGTTTGAGGGGTTCATGTATTCACTACGTGTTAATGCTTTGGTCTGGTACTCTATTAAAAGGAGGCCTTAATATCCCTTAGTTTCCGTTAGGACCCCGCTGCCACGGGAGGGTAGGACAAAAGATGTCATGCAAGTTCTTTTCCATAAGCATGTATGACTATATTCGGAATACATGCCTACATTACATTGATGAATTGGAGCTAGTTCTGTGTCACCCTATCTTATGACTGTTACATGATGAACCGCATCCGGCATAATTCTCCATCACATGATGAACCGCATCCGCCTACGAGCTTTTCACATATTGCTCTTTGCTTATTTACTTTACCGTTGCTACTGTTACAATCACTACAAAACCCAAAAATATTACTTTTGCTACAGTTACCGTTATTATCATACTACTTTGCTACTAAATACTTTGCCGCAGATACTAAGTTATCCAGGTGTGGTTGAATTGACAACTCAACTGCTAATACTTGAGAATATTCTTTGGCTCCCCTTGTGTCGAATCAATAAATTTGGGTTGAATACTCTACCCTCGAAAACTGTTGCGATCCCCTATACTTGTGGGTTATCAGGTTTATGATCAAGATTATCTATGAACAATATTTGAATCTCCTCAGAATTCTTTTATGTATGATGTATTATATTTGCAAGTCTCTTCAAATTATTAGTTTGGTTTAGCCTACTAGATTGATCTTTCTTGCAATGGGAGAAGTGCTTAGCTTTGGGTTCAATCTTGCGTTGCTCGATCCCAGTGATAGAAGGGGAAACGACACGTATTGTATTGTTGCCATCGAGGATAAAAAGATTGGATTTGTATCATATTTCTTGAGTTTATCCCTCTACATCATGTCATCTTTCCTAATGTGTTACTCTGTTCTTATGAACTTGATACTCTAGATGCATGCTGGATAGCGGTCGATGTGTGGAGTAATAGTAGTAGATGCAGAATCATTTCGGTCTACTTGTCACGGATGTGATGCCTATATACATGATCATGCCTAGATATTCTCATAATTATGCACTTTTCTATCAATTGCTCGACAGTAATTTGTTCACCCATCGTAATACTTATGCTATCTTGAGAGAAGCCACTAGTGAAACCTATGGCCCCCGGGTCTATCTTCCATCATACAAGTTTCCGATCTATTTTTACTTTGCAATCCTTACTTTTAATCTTTATCATAAAAATACCAAAAATATTATCTTATCATCTCTATCAGATCTCACTTTTGCAAGTGGCCGTGAAGGGATTGACAACCCCTTTATCGTGTTGGTTGCAATGTTCTTATTTGTTTGTGTAGGTACGAGGGACTTGCGTGTGGCCTCCTACTGGATTGATACCTTGGTTCTCAAAAACTGAGGGAAATACATACGCTACTTTGCTGCATCACCCTTTCCTCTTCAAGGGAAAACCAACGAATGCTCAAGAGGTAGCATGCACTAGATCGGTTGGATCGTGATAGGATTGCGAAGAGTATGACTACATCAACCGCGTGATAAACGCTTCCGCTTAACGGTCTACGAGGGTACGTAGACACACTCTCCCCTCTCGTAGCTATGCATCTCCATCGATAGATCTTGCGTGTGCGTACAATTTTTTTATTTTCCATGCAACGTTCCTCGACAAAATTACATATATAATTCCAATCATGATGAACTAGATGCATAGGATAAAACTTTTGGTGAAACTCCAATTTTAATCGATTCCAATCCCAAGCTCCAATATCATCACATTGCCTATACCATGTCAATGCTTTCCCCCTCAAAGATAAAGGGAAAACCTTCTTCTTGACTTCATCTCTGGGTAATCCTGCAAGCTTAAACTATCCTCGAATTTCATCCACATATATCAAATGCATATCAGGATGCTTCGTTCCATCTCCTGCATAAGGGTTAGCTAACATTTTCTCTATCATACCTGAAGGAATCTCATAACCAATATTTTCAGTAGGTGCAGTTGGTTGAATAGTGTAAACCCCTCAAAGGATTGTTTCCATAGTAGCGAGTAAAAGATAATTTCAGCACGTAATATAAATTTTTCCTTACCAATTTCCACTTACCAAGAGCGCTTCACTCCCTGGAAACGGTGCCAGAAAAGATTCTTGATGACCCACAAGTATAGGAGATCAATCATAGTCCTTTCGATAAGTAAGAGTGTTGAATCCAACGAGGAGCAGAAGGAAATGACACGCGGTTTTTAGCAAGGTAATTTCTGCAAGAACTGAAATTGTCGGTAATAGGTAGTTTGATAGCAAGATAATTTGTAATAAGTGACAAGTAGCAATAGGTGCAGCAAGGTAGCTCAATCCTTTTTGTAGCAAAGGACAGGCCAAAACAATCTCTTATACTAAGCAAAGCGTTCTTGAGGACACACGGGAATTTCATCTTGTCACTTTCATCATGTTGGTTTGATTCGCGTTCGCTACTTTGGTAATTTCATATGTAGGTGGACCAGTGCTTGGGTGTTGTACTTACTTGAACAAGCTGATGGAAATATGCCCTAGAGGCAATAATAAAATGGTTATTATTATATTTCCTAAATCATGATAAAGGTTTATTATTCATGCCAGAATTGTATTGATCGGAAACTTAAATACATGTGTGAATATATAAACAAACACCGTGTCCCTAGTGAGCCTCTACTAGCCTAGCTCGTTGATCAAAGATGGTTAAGGTTTCCTAACCATGAACATGAGTTGTCACTTGATAACGGGATCACATCATTAGGAGAATGATGTGATGGACAGACCCATCCGTTAGCTTAGCATAATGATCGTTCAGTTTGTTGCTATTGCTTTCTTCATGTCAAATACATATTCCTTCGACTATGAGATTATGCAACTC
The DNA here is from genome assembly GCA_021605145.1 of Aegilops bicornis. Taxonomy (NCBI): domain Eukaryota; kingdom Viridiplantae; phylum Streptophyta; class Magnoliopsida; order Poales; family Poaceae; genus Aegilops; species Aegilops bicornis. The sequence goes on from CM038669.1 coordinate 86,451,238, forward strand.
CCAGATACCGGAGGAATACCTTGTGTGCTATCAAACGTCACAACGTAACTGGGTGATCATAAAGATGCTATCTACAGGTATCTCCGAAGGTGTTTGTTGAGTTGACATAAATCGAGATTAGGATTTGTCACTCCGAGTACCGGAGAGGTATCTCTGGGTCCTCTCGGTAATACACATCATAAGCTTGCAAGCAAATGATGAAGGAGTTAGTCGTGAGGTGATGTATTACGGAACGAGTAAAGAGACTTGCCGGAAACGAGATTGAACTAGGTATGAAGATACCGACGATCCAATCTCGGGCAAGTAACATACCTATAGACAAAGGGAAATACGTATGTTGTCATAACGGTTCGACCGATAAAGATATTCGTAGAACATGTAGGAGCCAATATGGGCATCCAAGTTCCGCTATTTGTTATTTACCAGAGAGGTGTCTCGGTCATGTCTACATAGTTCTCGAACCCGTAGGGTCCGCACGCTTAACGTTCGTTGATGATATAGTATTATATGAGTTATATGATTTGGTAACCGAATGTTGTTCGGAGTCCCGGATGAGATCACAGATATGACGAGGAGTCTCGAAATGGTCTAGAGGTAAAGATCGATATATAGGACGATGGTATTTGGACACCGGAAGTGTTTCTGGACGTACGGGGAAGGAATCGGGTCATTGGAAGGGGTTCCGGGCACCCCCCCCCCCCCCGGTGAGTTATGGGCTTAATGGGCTAAAGGGAGGGCCAGACCAGCCCACTAGGGGGCTGGTGCGCCCTTCCACTTGTTTGGACAGACCTAGGGAAGGAAAAGGGGGAGGGCTAGCCCCTCCTTCCTTTCCCTCTCATGGGAGAAAGGAAAAAGAGGGGCGCCACCCTTCCCTGCCTTTCCCCGCACTCCAAATAAGGAAAGAATGGGGCGCCACTTGGGGAAACCCCAAGTAGGATTCAGATCCTACTTGGGGCGCCCCCTGGCTGCCTCTCCTCCCCTACCACCTATATATATGTGGGGAGGGGGGTGCCTAGAACACATAACATCAATTGTTGGCCGTGTGCGGCGCCCCCCTCCACAGTTTACACCCCCGGTCATATTCTCGCGGTGCTTAGGCGAAGCCCTGCGCGAATCACTACACCGTCACCGTCACCATGCCGTCGTGCTGACGGAACTCATCTACTTCCTCGATGTCTTGCTGGATCAAGAAGACGAGGGACGTCACCGAGCTGAACGTGTGCAGAACTCGGAGGTGCCGTACGTTCGGTACTCGATCGGTGGAGCACGAAGAAAGTTCGACTACATCAACCGCGTTGTGAAACGCTTCCGCTTACGGTCTATGAGGGTACGTAGACACACTCTCCCCTCATTTCTATGCATCTCCATGGATAGAGCATTGCGTGTGCGTAGAATATTTTTGTTTTCCATGCAACGATTCCCAACAGTGGCATCATGAGAAAGGTCTATGTGTAGATGATATGCACGAGTAGAACACAAAGAGTTGTGGGTGGTGATAGTCATACTGCTTACCACCAATGTCTTATTTTGATTCGGTGGTATTGTGGGATGAAGCGGCCCGGACCAACCTTACATGTCCACGCACATGAGACCGGTTCCATCGACTGACATGCAACTAGTTTTGCATAAAGGTGGCTGGCGAGTGTCTGTTTCTCCTACTTTAGTTGAATCAAATTTGACTGCGACCGGTCCTTGAAGAAGGTTAAAACAGCAAACTTGACGAAACACCGTTGTGGTTTTTGCCGTAGGTAAGAACGGTTCTTGCTAGAAACCCGTAGCAGCCACGTAAAACTTGCAACAACAAAGTAGAGGACGTCTAACTTGTTTTTGCAGGGTGTGTTGTGATGTGATATGGTCAAGACATGATGTGATATACGTTATTGTATGAGACAATCATGTTTTATAAGATATCTGGCAACCGGGAGGAGCCTTATGGTTGTCTCTTTATTGTATGAAATGTGTACGCCATGTAATTACTTTACTTTATCACTATGTGTTAGCGATAGTTGTAGAAGCAATAGTTGGTGAGACGACCACGACGCAACGATGGATATCAAAGTGTCAAGCCGGTGATGATGGAGATCATGACGATTCTTTGGAGATGGAGATCAAAAGCACGAGATGATGATGGCCATATCATGTCACATATTTTGATTGCATCTGATGTTTATCTTTTATGCATCTTATTTTGCTTAGTACGACGGTAGCATTATAAGTTGATCCCTTCACTAAATTTTCAAGTTAAAAGTGTTCTCCCTGAGTATGCACCATTGCTACAGTTCGTCGTGTTGAGACACCACGTGATGATCGAGTGTGATAGACTCTACGTTCACATACAACGGGTGCAAGACAGTTTTGCACATGCGGAATACTTGGGTTAAACTTGAAGAGCCTAGCATGTACAGACATGGCCTCGGAACACTGGAGACCGAAAGGTCGAATGTGAATCATATACTAGATATGATCAACATAGAGATGTTCACCATTGATGACTACCCCATCTCACGTGATGATCGGACATGGGTTAGTTGATTTGGATCACGTATCACTTAGATGACTTGAGGGATGTCTATTTAAGTGGGAGTTCTTTAGTAATTTGATTAATTGAACTTAGTTTATCATGAACTTAGTCTTAATAGTTTTTGCATATCTATGTTTATAGATCAATAGCTCGCGATATAGCTCCCCTATATTTTTGATATGTTCCTAGAGAAAACTAAGTTGAAAGATGATAGTAGCAATAATGTGGATTGGGTCCGTGATCTGAGGATTATCCTCATTGCTGCATAGAAGAATTATGTCCTTGATGCACCGTGATGTCTACTATGCAACTTTATTCTTGTAGACATGTGTTGGGCCTCCAAGCGCAGAGTTTTGTAGGACTGTAGCAATTTTCCCTCAAGTGGATGATCTAAGGTTTATCAATCCGTGAGAGGTGTAGGATGGAGATGGTCTCTCTCAAACGACCCTGTAACCAAATACAAGAAATCTCTTGTGTCCCCAATACACCCAATCCAAAGGCAAATTGTATAGGTGCAATAGTTCGGCGAAGAGATGGTGATAAAAGTGTAATATGGATGGTAGAAATATATTTTTAGAATCTGAATAAATAAAAACAGCAAGGTAGCAAATAGTAAATGGGCACAAAAACGGTATAGCAATGCTTAAAAACAAGGCCTAGGGTCCGTACTTTCACTAGTGCAACCTCTCAACAATGCTAACATAGTTGGATCATATGATTATCCCTCAAAGTACAATGAAGAGTCACTCCTGAGTTCCTCTTAGCGGAGAACAAAAGATAGAAATTGTTTGTAGGGTAAGAAACCACCTCAAAGCTATTCTTTCTATTCGATCTATCCTAGAGTTCGTACTAAAATAACACAAGCTATTCTTTCCGATCGATCTAATCAAGAGTTCATACTAAAATAACACCAAAGAAAATTCATATTCATAATACTCAATCCACACAAAGAACTACAAAGAGACCCCAAAGTTTCTATCGGAGAAAAGATAATAAAAACATGCATCAACCCCTATGCATAGATTACCCCAATGTCATCTCGGGAATCCGCAAGTTGAGTGCCATAACATACATCAAGTGAATCAATACGATACCCTATTTTCACCTCAAGTATTCATACCGCAAGACATACATCATGTGTTCTCATATCTGAATATTCAATCCGACAAGACAAAACTTCAAAGGGTAAAGATTCAATTCATCACAACAAGAGTATAGAGGGGAGATACATCATATGATCCATCTATGTTAACAAAGCCCATGATATAGATCACGAGAGAGAGAGAGAGAGAGAGAGAGATTAAACACATAGCTACTGGTACAAACCCTCAGCCCCGAGAGTGGACTACTCCCTCTTCATCGTGGTGGCCGTCGGGATGATGAAGATGGCCACCGGAGATGATTCCTCCCTCCGGCAGGGTGCCGGAAAGGGTCTAGATTGGTTTTCGATGGCTACAGAGCCTTGCGGCGGCGGAACTTGTGATCTAGGTTAACCCCGAGGGGTTTTGGAATATTTGTGAAATTATAGGGCAAAGAGGGGGAGCGGGAGGCCACCGAGGTGGGCACAACCCACCTGGGCGCGCCTGGGCCCCCAGGCATGCCCTGGTGTGTTGTGCCCCCCTCGGGGCACCCCCCATGTGCTGCTCTGGCCCATCTAGGGTGTTCTGGTCCATAAAAAATCTCCAAAAAGTTTCTCGTTGTTTGGACACCGTTCGATATTGATTTCCTGCAATGTAAAAAAACAGGAACTGGCATTGGGCACTGGGTCAATAGGTTAGTCCCATAAAATTATATAAAGTTGCTATAAAATGATTGTAAAACATCCAAGAATGATAAAATAACAGCATGAATACTTCATAAATTATAGATACGTTGGAGACATATCAGCATCCCCAAGCTTAATTCCTACTCGTCCTCGAGTAGGTAAATGATAAAAGAAAGGGTTAATTATCCTTTTGCCCTCAGTGGTGTCCGTGTGCTCAGTTTTGCCCTCGGATGCGAATTGTGCTCAGTTTTGCCCCTAGTCCGTGCACACCGACTTGTTCCGTGAACTATGCCATCTCCGTCAGGTCAACATTTTGACTCGGCCCTTACAGGTGGGACCAGGCAGTAGAGATGGCCAATTCTATTCATACTGTTGCACGCGTGGCTTGTGGGACCCAACAGAGAACCGTTGAGCAGGGAGCCGTTGTGGGTGTGCTATATAAGCGGGCGGCACACAACGATGGTGACCACGGCGACAGAGAGCATGGCGGTTACCACGACGAGAGAGAGAGAGCACGATGGTGACCACAGTGAGAGAGAGAGAGAGAGCACGACAGTGGGAAGCTAGCTGTGGAGGGCGCGGCGTCGTTGAGATCCCGTTCGGCTCCGAGCTCCATGTCTTCCTCAAGCTCCCGCGCCACCTAGCGGATGCAGAGTCGGGCGCGTGTGGACATGCTTGTCTTCGTCTCTCCATGGTGCCGGGCGGGCGTGATGACCCACAAGTATAGGGGATCTATCGTAGTCCTTTCTATAAGTAAGAGTGTCGAACCCAACGAGGAGCAGAAGGAAATGATAAGCGGTTTTCAGCAAGGTATTCTCTTCAAGTACTGAAATAAGTGGTAACAGATAGTTTTGTGATAAGATAATTTGTAACGAGCAACAAGTAACAAAAGTAAATAAAGTGCAGCAAGGTGGCCCAATACTTTTTGTAGCAAAGGACAAGCCTGGACAAACTCTTATATAGAGAAAAGCGCTCCCGAGGACACATGGGAATATCGTCAAGCTAGTTTTCATCACGTTCATATGATTCGCGTTCGGTACTTTGATAATTTGATAGGTGGGTGGACCGGTGCTTGGGTGCTGTTCTTACTTGAACAAGCATCCCACTTATGATTAACCTCTATTGCAAGCATCCACAACTACAACAAAAGTATGAAGGTAAACCTAACCATAGCATGAAACATATGGATCCAAATCAGCCCCTTACGAAGCAACACATAAACTAGGGTTTGAGCTTCTGTCACTCTAGCAACCATCTACTTATTACTTCCCAATGCCTTCCTCTAGGCCCAAATAATGGTGAAGTGTTATGTAGTCGACGTTCACATAACACCACTAGAGGCTAGACAACATACATCTCATCAAAATATCGAACGAATACCAAATTGACATGACTACTAATAGCAAGACTTCTCCCATGTCCTCAGGAACAAACGTAACTACTCACAAAGCATATTCATGTTCATAATCAGAGGGGTATTAATATGCATAAATGATCTGAACATATGATCTTCCACCAAATAAACCAACTAGCATCAACTACAAGGAGTAACCAACACTACTAGCAAACTACTAGTACCAATCCCGGACTTGAAGACAAGAATTGGATACAAGAGATGAACTAGGGTTTTGAGATGAGATGGTGCTAGTGAATATGTTGATGGAGATTGCCCTCTCCCGTTGAGAGGAGAGTTGGTGATGACAATGGTGATGATTTCCCCCTCCCGGAGGGAAGTGTCCCCGGCAGAACAGCTCTGCCGGAGCCCTAGATTGGTTTCGCCAAGGTTCCGCCTCGTCTTGGCGGAGTTTAGATTACGAAAGGTTGCTTATGATTTTTCCTCGATGAAAGACCTCATATAACAGAAGATGGCCATCGGAGAGCCAGCAGGGGCCCACGAGGCGGGGGTCGCATACAGGGGTAGGGCGCACCCCACCCTCGTGGCGGTGGGTCCCCTCTGGTGTACTTCTTCCACTCAATATTTTTATTATTTCCAAAAATGACTTTCGTGGAGTTTGGGACTACAGGTTGTGCAGAATAGGTCTATAATATTTGCTCCTTTTCCAAATTCCAAATGCCAAAGATTCTCCCTCCTTATGTAAACCTTGTAAAATAAGAGAGAATAGGCATAAGTATTGTGACATAATGTGTAGTAACAGCCCATAATGCAATAAATATGATATAAAATCATGATGCAAAATGGATGTATCAGGGCGTTGTTCGGAGGGTTTCTCACACATCGAGGAACCATAATCGTCCGTTCTACGTGTGCAGCGAGAATGGGGTAAGAATCGGGGCAATTGCACCATTTTCATGGTCGAGATCTTTGAGCAATGGGTTGATCTGTTTGGTGTTCATGCAGGTGACATGCTTCTTTCTTTGGGTCGATGCTCTGGCCAAGACTCTGATGAATGAACTGCAAGAAGAGCATGAAGAATGGTTGTGCATGCTACCACGAACGGCAGTGGCCGCATCACGAGCTCCGGAAGAAGAGATGGAGGGCGAAGCACGCACTGACAGAGAGCTAGCTGTTGAGCTTAGGATGTTGAAGAAGAAGGTTAGGAAGCTTGAAGATCAAGCACTACCAATACCCATTTGCAAATACTTTTGGGCATTTGTAGGTATGGTAATCACACTAGTTGTAATGCCTAAAATGTATGGAAAGGCATGAATTATGGAGGAATTTGTAATCTTGAAATTGTATGAGAAATTCACCTAGTTTAAATGTTGGTCAAAGTTGTTTAAATGTTGAAAAAAAAGAGAAGAAGTGACCAACATTTAAATATGTTGAAAAAAGGAGAAGAAATGAGGAATTCAGAAACTTTTGATCAATGAAATGCAGCTCTCTGCTCTGCCTTTCTGTCAAAAAAAAGGTTGCTCTTGGGCCAAATTCAGAGCGTAGAGCCAAGTGCAGGCTAGACTAATGGGCCAACTGCATCCAATTAGGCTCATTCGGGGGTTCTCTTGCGTGTTTTACATTTTCTGTTACGATTTAATTTAGGCAGTAAATCATAATGTTGAAACTTTTTGTGGAAGCTAATTGAATTATTCCAGAGCCAAACAATTAAGGTTAGAAATTTTTTGGAGCTGTTAAATATTTAATAGCAATTTAATTACTCCAGTTCAAATACACCGTGATTTAAATCAAAGACCAAAATGTCATGGAAAATGTGCCTTAGCTCTGGTAGAGGTTTACACGTGGACCGCGTCGGTTTGTGGCTTTTAGGGCTGCGCTGGTAGCCGCTAGGACAAATGGAAAGACTTTGACATGGGTAGGGAAGGAAGGTATACATAGTGAGACCATGAATGTTTGCACACGCGTGAGAGTGGTTTTCCTTTGTTTTGCACTAAAATTTTGGAGGGTTGGAAGGTTGAAAACGTATGTTTGCACTGCCACATGATTTTGGTTAGAGTGGCACTTGGTTTAGGGTTAGAGTGGCACTTGGTTTAGGATTTAAAGGGAATAAATTTGCATGTTAGTTCATGACTTGTTTTTTTTTGAATGAAAGAGAGGGCTTCTCACCCCCTCCGATTTTCATTAATGAAAACCACAAGTTCTCGAACTTCATGACTTGGTTTAGGAAAGAAATGATATGTTTGGGCACGGACATTTTTTAACACACATAATAAACCCTAGTAACTAAGATAAGATGCAACACACCGTACCCTTACATTAAGCAATAATAATAAGTTCACGAACACATGACGAAACATGACACGACACGCACGACATAGAAAAGCAACAAAATAAAAACGAAACATGACAAGCTTGACTCCGGGCTTGAACATCTTCATCTTGACCTCCTTCTTCCACCTTGGCCGCGGGCCCCTTCAACACCGTCTTCATCTTCACACCTCCTCCTCCTCGTTGTAGGGAAGGGAGTGCATCTGGCCTGGAGTTTGGAAAATGATCTCGTAGTTTGTGTAGATGTTGTACACGGTGAAGAAGATGGCCTTGCAGCCGCACCAAAAGACTTGGCCGAGGAGCTCACACGCGTCAAACGGGTTGGTGAAGGTGACCGTGAGCAGTAGGAGGATGTCGCCGCGGTCACGAACCTCGTTGAGGGTGAACATCCTAGGCGAGCCCCGTGGGAGGTGGGCATAGCCGGCTCTGAGGAAGGCATGGGTGAGTTCGACGGAACCCCTCCACCTTGAAATAGCCCACACACGGAGCTCCCTCTCCACGAGCACGCTCGGTGGGTAGCGCAGCTCCGGCATGACAAAGTGACGGTTGAAGGTCGGCCCGTTGAACTGCATCTTCACTTGGTCTCGCTTGGGAGGGCTCGGCCGCTTGGGTGTTTGAAGTTGGAGAGAATGGATCGGATCTGGCTTGTGGGTGGGAGAGGAGGAGAGGCACCCCATTTATAGGCCTGTGGGTGGGAGAGGACATAAAGGATGAGAACGGTGTGTGCGTGAATCCGGACGCATGTGTGTATCCGTTACGTTTTGCACTCTTTAATTTTTGCATGAAAATGATGCATGGGGCGCGTGCGTGCATCTGAATCACTTCATAGCTCTTTGACCGGGCGGTGCATCTGACTCGCTGCCCTGAACCAATGTCGTAATGCCTAACTCTGAATCAATACGTGCATGGCCACCTAGCTCTCCTCGCTAGCCTAGCTCGCCTCGCTCACATGCATGCACGTCCGCCTCCCGCGCATGCAAACCCACGTCACCGCCTCCCATGCATGCAAGGCCTGGAAAGGCTGAGACAGGCTATTTGTTGTAGTCTCAGGCCCAGACAACGATACGACCCAATGGTCCATCCAGCGCGCCCGGTATTTGTTAAAAAAACAATCTCCCAGCCAATCAGATTGCATCTCGCGGATCGTCCCCCTCCTCCCCGCAGATTCCATCTAGAAGGGTTAGATCGATGGCCCTTGATCGCCACTAGGGTTAGATGGACGGTCCTTGTTTAGTGCTAGGGTTAGCGGGGTTTGGAGTAGTCAAAGTTATGTTTGACCAGATTTCAAATGCGCATAATAAATTAAATAAAAATCAGAAAAATTAAAAACCTGCGCACATAGTCTTCTTATGTCATATACTAACGATTTAAGTTGGTAAACAAGGTTTACATACATTTAAACAATAAGTTCATGTGTATTGTGTGATATCTCGAGTATCTCAAACTCTCTTGTATGAAGTGAAGAGAAGTGTTTTGGGGAAATGAACATGAAATTTTCAAAAAACTCACCATGACTTCATTTTGGAGTGACTAAGAAGGATCCAGGCTTAGTTTTTCATTTTGATGTTTTACACTTGTTTAAATTTTGGTCAAAGTTAAGTTTGACCAGAATTCAAATGAGCAAAACAAATTTAAAAAAATCAAAAAATGGAAAAAACCAGCACACATAGTCTGTATATATAGAATATATGTGTAGGAAAGTTATTTGGCTGATTTAGACAAGGTCGAAAAAACCTTGCTTAGAAATGAGGCCGTTTACCCTACCTTTGGACCCCTCTTTTCAGCACATTTTTCATGAAAATTTCAAAAACCTCACCACAGCTACATTTTGGATGACTAAGAAGGATCCAGGCTTAGTTTTTCATTTTGATGTTTTAGACTTGTTTAAATCTTGGTCAAAGTTAGGTTTGACCAGAATTCAAATGAGCAAAACAAAATCAAAAAAAAGGAAAAACCATGTGCTCATTCAAACATCAGCCAACAGATTTAAACATCATGTCAAACATAGTTCTAACATAGGTCCAATATCATCCAACAGAAATACAACATTATTCATAATGTTTCATAATTATTCATAAATAGCGTTGGGGCTTCTGCCTGTTCCTTGAGCTTCTTGCCATCACTTTGCTCCTCCTGCACCTTGTGCTCATTGCTTGTTCTCTTCTCCTCTTGGTTGTCGGTACCTTGCGCGTCTTCTTCAAACCTATGATAGAGCTGTGCAAAACATAAATGGTAATGAGATCATGTCAAGTGATAAATGTACAGTAGTATTTGACCCTTGCAAGATTTATATACCTAGCAGAACTCACAACAACAGAAGGTTGGTCACCATTTGGAGCCTCACTTGGATCACCATTTGGAGCCTCACTTGAATCATTATTTGGAGGATATTTTGGATCATCGTCAAAATCATGCGGCTGTTGACCATCATCATTTGGAACCTCGTCAAAATCCTCATCTGATGCAATTGGCTGTTGACCATCATTTTCATCATATGTTGAGGCAACCGGCTGCTGACCAACATTTTCATCGAAGCCTTCATCAAAACTCTCACCGAATGCTGGATCTACCGTGTTATCACAATACTTACCAAAATGACCAGACCCACCACACCTTTTGCACTTACGCTTCCTCGCTCCAAGTCCATCTCCTTCGCTGCGAGGTCTGATTCGACTCTTCCTTGGTCTACCTGCTGCTCTCTTCAGAACTGGAGTGCAAAGCTTGAATCCAGGGTCCACCATGTCCCATTGTTGTTTTCCCTCCATAGCAGGCAAGGCATAAGCATATGTGGCTTTGAACCTTGCAACAGAGTAGTAATCATGCACATACTGATGTATGTTCCCTGCTAGACCTGGGAGAGAAGTGATGAAAAACAAGGCATGAATGCATGCCAACCCAGTTATCTGCCATTGCCTACAACTACAAGTTCTAGCTTCTAAATCCACTGGATATCTCCATTCCCTCTTCTTTTATCCAAACTAGTTGACCCGTTGCGCCAAATGGCGCAGAGACCCGCTAAAGCCATGTTGTCGATGAAAATAGTTTCATTTTGCAAGGACATAATCGATACTTGTAAGAAAGCCCATGTGTTAAATCATACTATTTTGAAAATATGTCGATCACATTGCAAAATCCAAGTTTGAAAAAAAAATTGTATAACCCGTTGCGCCAAAAAATTATATTTGTATAACACTGATCCGTTGCACCAAATGGCATAGAGTCGCATTTAAAACCATGTGCTTGTTAAAAATATTTGCATTTTTTAGTAACTGTCTTTGAGCAAATACATAGGGTAAGAACTTAGTAACAGTTTAATTGATGTGTGTTTAAGCTCACATAAAAGGCAAGATGGCAACAACAGAGTACAATTGCATCATGTGCAACAACAGCCAAAATTAGTTAGCTAATAAATGGCTTGAAGGGAACCAAACATTTCAGAGTAGTTTATCCCACATCTCATTCTCCTCGAAAATTTATAAGAGTCATGCAAAGATCAGCTTGCATGGTAATTCAAGGAGAACAAAAATAGTTGTACTCATGAATTAGTGATGCGGGACTCCATATCAGATTGGAAGCAACCGACAAAATAAGAAACTCGCCTTCTTAAAACATAGGCGAGGGCTGGCACCGAAGTAGATAAAAATTTCTAGACTAATATTCCTTCGTATCAAAATATAAGACGTGTTTGATACTCTCATAGTGTCAAATATTTTGATATAGAGGGAGTAGGTGGAGAAAATTGCCGCATGAACGCTGAACAAAGGGGTCATTGTGCATGACTAACATGTAGCTTATGCACGAATAACATGGCAGACTAACAACCATCTGAAGAAAAATCTATGCACACATTATTTCTACACTATGTGTAAGAACAATTTACTGATGATAGACCTGCAGATATCGATACATTTCTCTTGCAGTTGGAAGAGAAACTCGGAAACACCAAGTGAGAACATTCGTACTCGTACCTGAGCAAATGGAGAATCAAAGCAGAACTGAAAGATTGTACTTACTTTCACTGTGATAGTAATTTCACCATATTTGTGAAACTAAATCTCCCATGAATTTCTACAACACTTTCTTTTACCATTGTACAGTTCACTAAATTATTTTACTAACATAGAAGCTCATGATTATTGGACATGACTTCTAGAGAAACATAGGATAAAAGGGTACTCTGCTGCCCACTTATAGTGAAAAATCAAATAAAAACACAGTAGCACTTATCTTCCTCAGTTAAGAAGATCATTTTGCTAGTCTTAGAATGTAGAGCCTTAGTTCTAGAGTCCGGTTGCTACATGTGCTTAAAAAAGGTTAGAAAATATCATGCAGCAATTGATTTTACTTTGAGAGAACCTAAAATTACTTTCGGGACTGGGAAGCACACTTTGTCTCGTTTCACTCTCTGTCCTTCAGTGAAGCAAAAGTCGTTCTTTATAATCAAATATTAACATGTTCATATAACTCTCTTAACATGTTAGTAGAACATTATAACTGAACGTAAAATGCTTGGTATTTAGTACATATGGTGCAAGTATAGAATGTGCATACTCTGCATATAGCAATAAAAAGTGGCAGGTGAAGAGCTTGGACAGACGAAAGAAACAGAGAGAGATACATTTTTCCACTTCATTCATCTTTGTGGTGGTTGTATAGCCACTTACAGACGCTGTACATTTGGACCAAGTCACAGACTATGGACCACACACACACACCCAAGGCTTAACTGAAGATAACTGAAGAAATACTCGTTTCAGAACTCCGAAGATAACTGAAGAAATACTCGCAGAACTCCGAAGATAACTGAAGATAGCTGAAGATAGACTCTATGAAACTCTGAAATTAACTGAAGATAGCTGAAGATAAACTGTCTCAGCCGACGCCTATTTCTTCACTCGGCCCGTCAGTTAACACCGCGTGTGTGACAGTGTAAATAAGATCACCACTGCATTCTTCTTTGTTGATTCGGAATTTGAATTGTAACCACAAATTCACATGTAGAATGGGAGGTTCCAATTGTTGAAGGTAAATGTTCAGATTGCACTATGTCCACATGGTCACCTAGCGACCTTTTTTTACAGCTCCATGTAGATGCTTCATTATTTAAAATGATAATAACCAAGACATGATGATATATTTATGCCATCTGAACACCTTACCTAGTACAGAACCATAAATCATGCTTTCTACAGCAAGTGGATGCATCATTAAATGTGCAGCTTGTCTCTAAAATGTATTGTATTTATGATTTATGAATAGAGGGAATATTAACTGATCAAAGCAAACACTTTAGATCCAATAATGAAAGAATTCCTAATTGGACTCAAGAGGTGTAACAGTTAGATTACATGACGACCGGTGTTTTAAGCAAGCACTGTCAACAAAATTATGTCGTACCTTTTATGTAGTAGCTTGCTATGATCAGAACCAGTTGGACCAAATGAAATAAATCTCTGGGCCAGAAGTTCAAAGAAATATTAAATTCTTTAATGGCACGAACACACTGCACATAACCTTCACAACAGAGGGAGTATTAACTGATCGAAGCACTATAACAGGGGAACCACATATCAAGTTGTCATTTAAGAATCCACCATACTTGGCTCATGAAGGCTTAACAGGGTTAGGCCCAATTAGAGGAGAATATCAAGAGGCCTGAATACATAATGACTCAGTTTTATCTTTTTTCTTCTCCTTTCTTAGTAGCTCGGTGAAGCAACAGATTGGTTTTGGTCCAGCCAACTGGTGTTCACCTATACTTGTAAAATCTACCTATCTCTTCTTCATGTGCTTTCCTTCCTTTCTATTTGTTTCTTCATCCATTGATTTAACTTCCACTCATACGGATTTAATACACCCCTCCCTCATACCCTTTCTGGCTAATTTTTTATTGCGGAAAGGAGCCTAATTGGATATTCTCTGTTTCTCTCAACATCAAAAGCGACATTCCATTTTATTTGTCAAAGCACCCATAGCAAAAAAGATACCATACTGCTTGTAACCTGCAACATATACATAAAGATAACTGAATGAGCAATTTCACATGAGTGGAGACTGCAAACAAAATATCCAGAAACTACCCATTAGTATTTTACAACTATAACATAGGGAAAGCAAACAATCAGATTCTACGTGCTCAAATATTAGATTACTAAAGAATCTTGATGGAATTGAACCACCTTTCATTCGGGATCTTAAAATACGACCAGAATCTACAGAGAATCTCTACAGGCAGAGATTAGTATTATTCAGTTTAGTAATTTGAAGAGAATGTCAGGCATCCTTCAGCAAAGAAATGATTTGTCATCTCTACCACCTACAAGCCCCATATCTGCACCACCTTCCCCCACTTGTGCATGACACCCTCATAACATAAAAATGCAAGTTTCATTCAAACTGTGCCCTACAGGCTACGCCTTAACTCCACCTACTTGTCTAGAGCAAGTGAACTTGATTAATCTGCAGTTTCAGTGATGAGTTTGTGAAAAAGGTTAGCATCTGATTGATACGTCATCCCTCCCTGGGTAATGGTGATTGCCTTACCTTCTGAACCTCCGTGATTTTGATTTCAGCGTCTTTGAGTTGAGAACCAACTCTTCTCTCAGCATGTTGGAGGAGTTTCTTGAGTGACACTTCTGTTGATACAACAATAAAACAACACCATGGTTGAATGGTAATTCAGATAAGGCAAATGGTTCGAGAGAGAAACAAAGCATTTAAACAGATTTATTCAAGTGGTTGTTGTATGATGATTCATTCCATTTACCTCTTAACAATGATAAGAATGAGCTACAACTATAATTACTGCAATGGACCTGAATTAATTAACTAATGGATTGACATGCATATAAAAAATAATGGAAACCACCATATTAATTTTCTGTGCATCAACATTTACTCGTTAAAAAACAAAGAACACTTTATGCACATCCACATATGGTCAGTGAAAAAATAGAGGATGGAAATTGCTCCTCTACTATCCACATACACCCATTCGGTAGAAAGAGAATGCTAATTACTCCTCTAACGTCTACAGAACTTGAGAAACAAGAGCCAAAACTTTGATCCAGTGGAACCTGATCCCAGCTCCTGATATGTATAGAAGCAATTGCACTAAACAAAACACATAACAAAAATTACCAAAAGAAAAGCAAATGTAAACTTATTTGTACTCCAGGACTGGCATATGTTTCTTTCACAATGCCACAACACACTAATATGCGAGAACATTGGATGCAAAAAAGGCATCTCATACCTAGATTTTCACGAGACGTCTTTCCCATGCTGGCCACAAATTGTTCACCTAGACACTGGACTAACAATGTTAGATCCCAGTTCTCCAATTTCCTTACCCATATTGGCTTGGTGCACAAATGCCCCAGCAAAAACATTTTCATACACATTCAGTGTGGATCAGTACACCGATCAACAAAAATCAATGAGAACAGAGGAAGTGGCAACCTGCAACCTGAAGCGGACCATGTCGTTTGGGGAGGGGCAAGGAAGCAGGCGTAGTTGAGCCTGACGCACAACAGAGTTGACATTCCTGACCTCCATTTTGCTGCTCCGGGAGAAGACTATGCTATCTAACTGAATCTCAAAAGTGACCAAATCATAGCATACTGAAAAAACCATCAAAAGTGACCAAACTGGAGTATATGCATTTTTAATACAGTAGCCAGGTAGGTAAAAAAGAACACAAATTCTTGAGAATTACCTTGGAGGCTTAAACAAACTTGATATCTGAAAATAATACACAGGAATAAATTGACCATTCTAAGAATGTCCATGGGCCTGCAGGCACAACCAAATAGAAAACTGAGGAGCACAGGAGGGAGAGTGGGCAGGAGGAGAGGCGAAGCAAGGGACTGAAAGAAGAGCTCACCGGGAAGGTGCAGCCAAAAGGGAAGAGGGACTTCGCCGGCGTTGCTGCTCCTTGATGGTGCGACTCCTCCACGACGGCGCAACCAGCGGCCCTTGCTCGATGACACGGGACCAGCTAGTAGGTCTTCCTGGCGGCTTGTTGATGGCGTGCTCGTCGTCGGCTTCCTGCCCGGAGGCTCATCAACGGGCGTCCCATGGCTCAGGGTGGTGTCGGCCCCTGGCCTCTTGCGCAGCACCCCGGCAGCGGTATGGCGCCACGAACGGCAGCTTCCTCTCGGCGGCGTGGTCGTAGGACAGAGAGGAGGGAGGCAGAACGGCGGCGGCGGCGGCTAACGAGGAGGGAGGAGGAGTGAGGAGTGCGGGTTGTGGGGCTTGGTGAGGCTAGGGTTTGTCCGGTGGGGGCTAGGCCTAGGGACTTGCACGACGTGACAGGAGGCGCGGCCGGGGCGTGCGGAGATTGGGCAGCAAATCCCCTCGCACATGGGCGCGGCTGACCCAACCAATGAACACACGAGACGAGCCCACTCGTCATTGGACAAAAAAATGACCGTGAGGTGAAAAACGAATTGACAGAGAATAAAAATCCAATGGTGCAGTTGAGCTAAAGGCCAGATCGAACGGCCAGGAAGGCGCCAATCCGGGGGAGCTCCGTGGAGGAGGGTCGGCTAGCATCCTTATAGGTTAAAATATGATATCTCTGCTGTCCGAGCAAAGAGTCATGTTCATCTCCAAGCCTGTTGTTTTCTGCTTCAGTTCATTCATCACGGCAGGGATGATAATGTGGCCCATGAATTTTGCCTCGGCTATTCCTGCACGATAATGAAATTTCTGCATGTATTCTATCCTTATCATGTCAAGCAAATCCACCACATAATGACCCTTTAGTTTCCGAATCGTTGAGTTGAAAGACTCTGCTAGATTATTGTGCACATAGTCAACTTTGCTCAGTTCACTGAATTGACTTCTGGCCCATAACTTGGAGTGGTGTGTTTCCAAGTATTCTTTCACTTTGGGATTCATGTATAACTGCCTCAAGTGGTAGTTGTGCTTCTTCACTTGCAAGTCAAAGATGTTGTCCATAAATTGTCGGTATACACCTTTCCTTTGAATTTCGTCATGAAATTTGCAGCAAGGTGACGCATGCATTCCCTATGCTCTACTCCAGGGAACACATTGTCCACGGCCACTTCTAAACCTTTGCAGGCATCTGTATGAATGACCAACCCATTGGGATGTGCAATAGCCAGTATGATTATGCAAAAACCAAGTCCGACTCTCCTCAGACTACATCTCCCGGCCTGCAAGTAAACAGCTGGAAATACAAAACCCTCCTAAAGCATTCCTTGGTATTTGTCAATCCCCTGAATGTGTACTCCACGGTGTGGTGATCAATATCTACAATACTACCTGGGCTTGTCCTCTCCACTTCACCTTTGAATGAATACAAAAATTCAAAACTTTCCTGCCAATTACCGTAAATAGAATCCATAGCATGTTGTTTACCATTGAACAACCTCATGTATGGTAAATCTATCTTGAACTTATCTTTGATGTTCTTCTGCAATTCATTTGGACCCACTTGCTGGTTTTCTTTCACCCACTTCTTTACTTCTTACGCCACCCATCTTGACTTGGCTCTACTGATTGTATCCTTCCTAAGGGTTGATTCCTGGCATGTGTGCTTAAAAGGGTTCACTTTGACCTGAACATTAGTGCTATTTCGCATTTTAGATGCGAGCAACCTCCATGGAAAACCCTCAGCCGGACAGTGCACTCTGTAATGTACTTGATCGCTCTTGTCAACTTTGAAAGTACGTTCTGCCTTGATGCAGCATGTCACAAGTTTATTTCTACACTCATTCATGGATGCAAAAACTGTACCTTCTTCCATATGAGGGTTCAAAGGGTCCCATTCAATAACTGCAAGGTCTTCGTCCTCACCCACCGCGTCATCATCCACATGGACTGCATTGTGAGCCTCATCTTGGTTTTCAGCCCGAGGTGCCCGTCATAAATTCTGAATAACATCAGAATATAGCTTCTCTTCATCAACCCCAGAATTGTAGTCATCAGACTCCACTTCAAGGGGGGCCCTACTTCCGTTGCCCACACTTGTCAAGCCACCACGTCGCCATGCACCAACTGAATTGTTCTGGCTAGAGATGCCATTACGACGACTTGGTTCTCCCCGAGATGTTGCACCCGTCATCCTAGGTCCAAATGCCTGCTCAAGCACATCAACTTGCAGCCTCACATGAAAATTATCTTTCTCTTTATGCCTAACAAACATGGTAGCCACCTCTTCATCATTACTAACTGTCACCCATTTCTTTTCCCCATCATAGTATTTGTATACCACTTCATCAAGCAAACCCCAAGGATATTGGCTACAAATTACCTCCCCAAATTGTCTGAAACTCCAATTACTAGCCATTGGCAACCGATAATCAAAACCTCCTTGGTATTTCTTCTTATCCTTTGCATCAAACATGTACCGGTCCCTTCTAATGTGCACTAAGAAAGCAAACTGCAACTCCATCCTAACCGACGAAAAACAAAGACGCAATCAGCACACTAATTGGGCAAACCTACTCGAATCGAGTGTTCAAATGCACAACTAAGCTCAATCTAAACAGGAGGCGAGACTTACCCCTCAGGAACACAGTAGTGGATGCGACAGATCTCCGGCCTGATGCCTGCCTCGCCAAATACTCCGGGGTCACCGTTGCTCGCCATTTCGCCCTAGGGTTCTTCCTCCTAGTTCAAACAGCTCCAGTAGCCCCCCACCTTTGAGCGCTCCGGTCGGGCACATGGAAGGAGGCCGCGCCGCGGGTCGAGCAGGTGGCGGGCGCCCCACCCGTGGCGTCGCAGGAAGGTGGCGAGCGTCGCAGGTAGCTGTGGAGCGTAGGCGCAGGACGGTAGCGGCGGAGTAGGTCGTGCAGCTGGCCGCGACGCAGGTGGCGGCGGCGGCGGCGCAGGACAGCCGGCCGGCGGATGGGCAGAGTGAGCTAGAATCCTACGAATGATTTGGGGATTTAGTTGCACGGGCCTACATGTTAGCTCCGGACCCACGTCCATGCGGTCCCACGTGTAAGCTCCGGACCCACAACCACTAACGCCAGCGGACCGAATGGACTCAAATATGGCCGTTTGGCCTCGTCATAGTGGATGTGCATGGACTAGGGGCAAAACTGAGCACAATTTGCATCTGAGGGCAAAGCTGAGCACACGGACACCACTGAGGGCAAAAGGATAATTAACCCTAAAAGAAATAATTTATGAAGTCTGAATGCTAGCAAAGTGCACAAGTTTGATCAATGACAATTTCAATCACTTTTCCCTAGCATCATAGCAGCAATTCTTTCTTATAAAACTTCTCATGTTATAGTAGCAACCAATTCACATGTTAAGGTTCAAACAACGAATTCTCTTGAAACTCAACAACCTATGTTCTCAGTTACCAAGCAATTTAAATTCAACTTATTCAACATAGTTTAAGTAAGAGCTCCACATACTCAACCATCATATAGTCTTCTATGATTGCTAACACTCACCGCATACACATAAGCAAAACGTTTCAATCGGGCACAAAGAAAGACAGGGGCTTATTGCTTTGCCTCCCAACGTATTCACCTCAAGGGTGATGTCAACAATAATAACTCATGCTACCCATATTCAACTGGACATATGTGCCTAGATCTTTCCTCACCACATGATGCTTGCCAAAAGTGAAAAATAAAAAGGAATAGAGAGAAAAACTTTGACTCTTTGCATAAAAGTAAATACATAAGAGTAAAAGATAGGCCCTTCGCAGAGGGAAGCAGAGGTTGTCATGCGCTTATTTGTTTGTATGATCAACCCCTTAGTGCAAAAGAACGTCACATTATATTGCCCCTTATGATAGCAACCTTTATTATGCAGTCTGTCGCTTTTATTATTTGCCATCACAAGTTCGTACAATGCTCAATTTCCTCTTACACTAAATGATCTAACACTTTTAGAAGCAATTTTTATTGCCTTTTTGCACCAATGACAACTTACTTGAGGGATATTGCTCAATCCCTAGGTAGGTATGGTGGACTCTTGAAAATAAGATTTGGGTTTAAGGGTTTTTGGATGCACAAGTAGTATCTCTACTTGGTGCGGAATATTTTTGCTAGCAAAGATGGGGGCAAGCACCACATGTTGAAGGATCTATGACAATATAACTTCTATGTGAATATGAACAAACATAAACCATTACATTGTCTTCCTTGTCCAACGTCAACAATTTTGGCATATAATATTTTGATGGGGGCTCACAATCACAAAAGATTTCCATGATGGTGTATTGCATGTGAAGGTTCTCTTCCTTATACTAATTATTCGTGAATTGCTTGTATGAGCAATATTGTGATTGTCAAGCCTCAAAAGATTTCACTTTCTAAACTCAATGTGAAGCTACCACTAGGCATGATATGATTTCAACTTCATGACATTCAATTTATTCAACAATTTACTCATAGGATATAAGTGAAGCACAAGAGTAAATGACAAGCTACTCAAAAAAGATATAAATGAAGATCATGGGCATAATATTTCTTTCTCTCAAATTAATTTAAGTGAAGCAAGAGAGAATTTCTTCAAAAATACTAAAGCACACCATGCTCAAAAAGATATAAGTGAAGCACTAGAGCAATTCCATAGAAAAGAGCTTCGTTGACGGGATGTGAGTGCCGCTTACCTAGCCTCCCTGGCAACTATTTGAGGACTCAATTTTATTTTAAAACTTTCAGATCTAAGTGTTTTATTAAAACAGCAAGCAAAACAAAACAAAATGACATTTCAAGAATAGCGCACTCATGTGAAGAAGAAAAAACTTAGGCTCAACCGATACTAACCGATAATTGTTGAAGAAAAAAGGTGGGATGCCTACTGGGGCATCCCCAAGCTTAGATGCTTGAGACTTCTTGAAATATTATCTTGGGATGCCTTGGGCATCCCCAAGCTTGAGCTTTTGTGTCTCCTTAATTCCTCTCATATTACGGTTTCCCTAAATCTCAAAAACTTCATCCACACAAAATTCAACAAGAACTCGTGAGATAAGTTAGTATAAACCAATGCAAAAACCTTATCATTCTCTACTGTAGCAAATCACTAAAATTATTTTTAAACATTGCATGCTAAATGCCTCTGCATATTTAATACTCCTATCCTCAAATAGAATCATTAAACATGCAAACATATGCAAACAATGCAAACATAACAGCAATCTGCCAAAATAGTATAGTCTGTAAAGAATGCAAGAGTATCAATACTTCTTAAACTCCAAAGATTATGAAAATTTACCACACTGTAGAAAAATTATCAGAGCTTATTTTTCAAAAAGTTTCAACATTTTATCACATTCTGACTTTTCTAGGGAATTTTTGCAACGGCGGTAAACTTCCTGTTTTCAAACGGCAACATGTAGACTTGTAAAATAAGCATAGTAAAGGCTATCAATGCCACTTTTATTGAAATAAAAGATGCAAAAAAATTTCTAAATAACAGCAAGGAAATACTAGCAAAATAAAATGATGCTCCAAGTAAAACTCATATCATGTGACGAATAAAATGATGCTCCAAGTAAAACTCATATCATGTGACGAATATAAAATACTGCAAACCATTTCACTTTGGTACTGTCAAACACAAGATTCCTAATTGTTTCCACACAATTCCTACTATAGCATATAATTTCCACAATTCATATTGAGCAATATAAGCCATAGAAACTAGAAAACAAGCAAACTATGCATTAAAAAATCTGTCAAAAGCAGAACACTCTGTAATGATCTGGATAACTACCATACTTCTGTTACACCAAAAATTATGCAAAAATTAGGACCATTTGATAAATTTGTATATTAAACTTCTTCAGAAATAATCAACTCAAAAGCACTCTTCTGTTAAAAATGAGAATTATTTTCGTGAGCGCAAAAGTTTCTGTTTTTCAGCAAGATCAAATCAACTATCACCCAACATGATCCCAAAGGCTTTACTTGGCACTTTATTGAAACAAAAGCAATAAAAATGATTACTAAAGTATCCTAATCATGTGAACACACAAACACAGTAGGTAAAAGTGTTGGGTTGTCTCCCAACAAGCGCTTTTATTTAATGCCTTTTAGCTAGGCATGATGAGTTCAATGATGCTCGCATAAAAGATAAGAATTGAAACATGAAGAGAGCATCATGAAGCATATGACTAGCACATTTAAGTCTAACCCACTTCCAATGCTTAGGGATTTTGTGAGCAAACAACTTATGGGAACAATAATCAACTAGCACAGGAAGGCAAAACAAGCATAACTTCAAAACTTTCAACACATAGAGAGGAAACTTGATATTATTATAATTCCTACGAGCATAAGTTCCTCCCTCATAATAATTTTCAATAGAATCATGAAGAAATTCAACAATATAACCACCACATAAAGCATTATTTTCATGACACAACAGCATAGAAAACTTATTACTCTCCACATAAGAAAATTTCTTCTCATCAATAGTAGTGGGAGCAAACTCAACAAAATAACTATCATGAGAGTGAAAATTAAAATCATGATGACAAGTTTCATGGTTATTGTTGTTCTTTATAGCATACATGTTATCACCATAATCATCATAGATAGCAAATTTGTTATCATAGTCAATTGAAGCCTCATCCAAAATAGTGGAATCATCATTAAATAAAGTCATGACCTCTCCAAATCCACTTTCATCAATATAATCATCATAAATAGGAGGCATGCAATCTTTATAAGAAATTTGCACATCAAATCTTGTGGGACTAAAAATATCATCTTCATCGAACATAGCATCCCCAAGCTTATGGCTTTGCATATCATTAGCATCATGGATATTCAAAGAATTCATACTAACAACATTACAATCATGCTCGTCATTTATGCCAAACATTCTATTGAATTCTTCTTCTATCAATTGAGCACAATTTTCCTTTCCATCATTTTCACGAAAGACATTATAAAGATGAACAATATGATGCAACCTAAATTCCATATTTTTTTATAGTTTTCTTTTATAAACCAAACTAGTGATAAAACAAGAAACTAAAAGATTCGGTTGCCAGATCTAAAGATATACCTTCAAGCACTCACCTCCCTGGCAACGGTGCCAGAAAAAAGCTTGATGTCTACTACGCAACTTTATTCTTGTAGACACGTGTTGGGCCTCCAAGCGTAGAATTTTGTAGGACAGTAGCAATTTTCCCTCTAGTGGATGACCTAAGGTTTATCAATCTGTGAGAGGTGTAGGATGAAAGTAGTCTCTCTCAAACGACCCTGCAACCAAATACAAGAAATCTCTTGTGTCCCCAACACACCCAATACAATGGCAAATTGTATAGGTGCACTAGTTCGGCGAAGAGATGGTGATAAAAGTGTAATATGGATGGTAGAAATATATTTTTATAATCTGAATAAATAAAAACAGCAAGGTAGCAAATAGTAAACTGGCACAAAAACGGTATTGCAATGCTTAAAAATAAGGCCCAGGGTCCATACTTTCACTAGTGCAACCTCTCAACAATGCTAACATAGTTGGATCATATGATTATCCCATAAAGCGCAATAAAGAATCACTCCCGAGTTCCTATTAGCAGAGAACAAAAGATAGAAATTGTTTGCAGGGTACGAAACCACCTCAAAGCTAGTCTTTCCATTCGATCTATCCTAGAGTTCATACTAAAATAACACAAGTTATTATTTCCAATCGATCTAATCAAGAGTTCGTACTAAAATAACACCAAAGCAAATTCATATTCATAATACTCAATCCACACAAAGAACTACAAAGAGACCCCAAAGTTTCTATCGGAGAAAAGATAATAAAAATGTGCATCAACCCCTACGCATAGATTACCCGAATGTCACCTTGGGAATCCGCAAGTTGAGTGCCATAACATACATCAAGTGAATCAATACGATACCCTATTTTCACCTCAAGTATTCATACCGCAATACATACACCATGTGTTCTCATATTTGAATATTCGATCCGATAAGACAAAACTTCAAAGGGTAGAGATTCAATTCATCACAACAAGAGTATAGAGGGGAGATACATCATATGATCCATCTATGTTAACAAAGCCCATGATAAAGATCATGAGAGAGAGAGAGAGAGATTAAACACATAGCTACTGGTACAAACCCTCAGCCCCGAGAGTGGACTACTCCCTCTTCATCGTGGTGGCCGTCGGGATGATGAAAATGGCCACCGGAGATGATTCCTCCCTCTGGCAGGGTGCCGGAACAGGTCTAGATTGGTTTTTGGTGGCTACAGATCCTTGCGGCGGCGAAACTTCTGATCTAGGTTAACCCTGAGGGGTTTTGGAATATTTGTGAATTTATAGGTCAAAGAGGGGGCGCGGGAGGCCACCGAGGTGGGCACAACCCACCTGGGCGCGCCTGGGCCCCCAGGCACGCCCTGGTGGGTTGTGCCCCCCACGGGGCACCTCCTGGGTGCTGCTCTGGCCCATCTTGCTTGTTCTGGTCGATAAAAAATCTCCAAAACGTTTCACGGTGTTTGGACTCCATTTGATATTGATTTCCTACGATGTAAAAACAAGCAAAAAATAGCAACCTTACTTGAGCCTTTGGGTCAATAGGTTAGTCCCAAAAAATGATATAAAGTTGCTATAAAATGATTGTAAAACATTCAAGAATGATAAAATAACAGCATGAATACTTCATAAATTATAGATACGTTGGAGATGTATGCTACCTCTTGAGCATGCGTTGGTTTTCCCTTGAAGAGGAAAGGGTGATGCAGCAAAGTAGCGTAAGTATTTCCCTCAGTTTTTGAGAACCAAGGTATCAATCCAGTAGGAGGCCACACGCAAGTCCTTCGTACCTACACAAACAAATAAGAACCTTGCAACCAACGTGATAAAGGGGTTGTCAATCCCTTCACGATCACTCGCAAAAGTGAGATCTAATAAAGATAGTAAGGTAAATATTTTTGGTATTTTTGTTGTATAGATTGGGAAGTAAAGATTGCAAAATAGTAAATGAGATGTGATGTAAATAAAAGAGATGCAATATAATAAGAAAGAGACCCGGGGGCCATAGGTTTCACTAGTGGCTTCTCTCAAGATAGCATGTCTTACGGTGGGTGAACAAATTACTGCCGAGCAATTGATAGAAAAGTGCATAGTTATGAGAATATCTAAGGCAATTATCATGAATATAGGCATCACATCCGTGTCAAGTAGACCGAAATGATTCTGCATCTACTACTATTACTCCACACATCGACCGCTATCCAGCATGCATCTAGAGTATTAAGTTCATAAGAACAGAGTAACGCATAAAGAAAGATGACATGATGTAGAGGGATAAACTCAAGAAATATGATATAAACCCCGTCTTTTTATCCTCGATGGCAATAATACAATATGTGCCTTGCTGCCCCTCATCACTTTGGGAAAGGACACAACAAGATTGAACCCAAAGCTAAGCACTTCTCCCATTGCAAGAAAGATCAATCTAGTAGGCCAAACTAAACCGATAATTCGAAGAGCCTTGCAAAGATATCAAATCATGCATATAAGAATTCAGAGAAGAACCAAATAATATTGATAGATAATCTTGTTCATAAATCCACAATTCATTGGATCTCGGCAAACACACCGCAAAAGAGTATTACATCGAATAGATCTCCAAGAACATCGAGGAGAACTTTGTATTGAGAATCAAAGAGAGAGAAGAAGCCATCTAGCTAATCACTATGGACCCGAAGGTCTGTGGTAAACTACTCACGCTTCATCGGAGAGGCTATGGTGTTGATGTAGAAGCCATCCATGATCGATTCCCCCTCTGGCAGATCACCGGAAAAGGCCCCAAGGTGGGATCTCAAGGGTACAGAAGGTTGCGGCGGTGGAAAAGTGGTTTCGTGGCTCTCCCTGATGTTTTTAGGGTATAAGGGTATATATAGGTGAAAGAAGTACGTCGGTGGAGCTCCATGGGGCCCACGAGGGTGGGGGCCTACCCCCTAGGTATGCCCTCCTACCTCGTGGACGCCTCGCGGAGTTCCAGACTTCAACTCCAAGTCTTCTGGTTTGCTTTTGGTCCAAGAAAGATCATCGCGAAAGTTTCATTCCGTTTGGACTCCGTTTGGTATTCCTTTTCTGCAAAACTCTAAAATAGGCATAAAAACAAAAACTGGCATTGGGCCTCCGGTTAATAGGTTAGTCCCAAAAATAATATAAAAGAGCATATTAAAGCCCATTAAACATCCAAAACAGATAATATAATAGCATGGAACAATCAAAAATTATAGATACGTTGGAGACGTATCAACGTATCACACCGCTAGGTGACAGACCTATTCCAGGAGCAGATGCAGACGCTATGAACATTTGGCAAGCTCGATATGATGACTACTTAAAATTTTAGTGCGCCATGATTTACGCCTTAGAACCGAGACTTCAAAAACGTTTTGAACGCCATGGAGCATGTGAGATATTCCAAGAGCTGAAATTGGTATTTCAGACTCATGCCCGTGTTAAGAGGTATGAGACCTCTGACAAGTACTTTGCCTAAAAGATGGAGGAGAATAGCTCAACCTGTGAGCATGTGCTCAGAATGTCTGGGTACTACAATCACTTGAATCAAGTGGGAGTTAATCTTTCAGATAAGATAGTGATTGACAAAATTCTCTAGTCACTATCACCAAGCTACTAGAACTTTGTGATGAACTATAATATGCAAGGGATGACGAAAATGATTCCCGAGCTCTTCGCAATGCTGAAATCGGCGAAGGTAGAAATCAAGAAAGAGCATCAAGTGTTGATGATTAACAAGACCACTAGTTCCAAGAAAATGGGCAAGGGAAAGAAAGGGAACTTCAAGAAGAATGGCAAGCAAGTTGCCGCTCCCATGAAGAAGCCCAAAGCTGGATCAAAGCCCGAAACTGAGTGCCTCTACTGCAAAGGAAATGGTCACTAGAAGCGGAACTGCCCCAAATACTTGGCGGATAAGAAGGATGGCAAAGTGAACAAAGGTATATTTGATATACATGTTCTTGATGTGTACTTTACTAGTGTTCATAGCAACCCCTGGGTATTTGATACCGGTTTAGTTGCTAAGATTAGTAACTCAAAAACAGGAGTTGCAGAATAAACAGAGACTAGTTAAGGGCGAGGTGACGATGTGTGTTGGAAGTGATTCCAAGGTTGATACGATCGCCATTGCACACTCCCTCTACCTTCGGGATTAGTGTTGAACCTAAATAAATGTTATTTGGTGTTTGCTTTGAGCATGAATATGATTTGATCATGTTTACTGCAATACGGTTATTCATTTAAGTCAGTGAATAATTGTTGTTCTGTTTACATGAATAAAACCTTCTATGGTCATACACCCAATGTAAATGGTTTATTGAATCTCGATCGTAGTGATACACATATTCATAATATTGATGCTATGCAAAGTTGATAATGATAGTGCAACATACCTTGGCACTGCCATTTAGGTCATATTGGTGTAAAGCGCATGAAGAAACTTCATACAGATGGACTTTTGGAATCACTTGATTATGAATCATTTGATACTTGCGAACCATGCCTCATGGGCAAGATGACTAAAACTCCATTCTCCGAAACAATGGAGCGAGCTAATGACTTATTGGAAATAATACATACCGATGTATGCGGTCCAATGAGTATTGAGGCACACGGCGAATATCGTTATTTTCTGACCTTCACAGATGATTTGAGTAGGTATGGGTATATCTACTTAACTAAACACAAGTCTAAAACATTTGAAAACTTCAAAGAATTTTAGAGTGAAGTGGAGAATCATCGTAACAAGAAAATAAAATTTCTATGATCTGATCGCGGAGGCGAATATTTGAGTTACGAGTTTGGCCATCATTTAAAACAATGTGGAATTGTTTCACAACTCACGCCACGTGGAACACCACATCGTAATGGTGTGTCCGAACGTCGTAATCACACTTTATTAGATATGATGCGATCTATGATGTCTCTTACCGATTTACCACTATTGTTTTGGGGTTGTGCACTAGAGACAGCCGCATTCACGTTAAATAGGGCACCGTCTAAATCCGTTGAGACAACATCGTATGAACTGTGGTTTGGCAAGAAACCTAAGCTGTCGTTTCTTAAAGTTTGGGGTTGCGACACTTATGTCAAAAGGCTTCAGCCTGATAAGCTCGAACCCAAATTAGAGAAGTGTGTCTTCATAGAATACCCGAAGGAAACAATTGGGTACACCTTCTACCACAAATCTGAAGGCAAGATCTTTGTTGCCAAGAATGGAACCTTTCTAGAGAAGGAGTTTCTCTCGAAAAAATGTAAGTGGGAGGAAAGTAGAACTTGATGAGGTAATTGTACCTTCTCTCAATATGGAAAGTAGCACATCAGAGAAATATGTTCCCGTGATGCCTACTCCAACTAGAGAGGAAGCTAATGATGATGATCATGAAACTTCAGATCAAGTTACTACTGAACCTCGTAGGTCAACCAGAGTACGACCGCACTAGAGTGGTTCGGTAATCCTGTTCTGGAAGTCATGTTACTAGACCAAGGCGAACCTACGAACTATGAAGAAGCTATGATGAACCCAGATTCTGATAAATGGCTTGAGGCCATGAAATCTGAGATAGGATCCATGTATGAGAACAAAGTATGGACTTGCCCGATGATCGGCAAGCCATTGACAATAAATGGATCTTCAAGAAGAAGACTGACGTTGATGGTAATGTTACTGTCTACAAAGCTCGACTTGTCGCAAAAGGTTTTCGACAAGTTCAAGGGGTTGACTACGATGAGACTTTCTCACCCGTAGTGATGCTTAAGTCCTTCTGAATCATGTTAGCAATTGCCGCATTTTATGATTATGAAATCTGGCAAATGGACGTCAAAACTGCATTCCTTAATGGAATTCTTAAAGAAGAGTCGTATTTGATGCAACCAGAAGGTTTTATCAATCCTAAAGATGCTGACAAAATGTACAAGCTCCAGCGATCCATCTATGGACTGGTGCAAGCATCTCGAAATTGGAATATACGCTTTGATGAGGTGATCAAAGCATATGGTTTTATACGGACTTATGTGAAGCTTGTATTTACAAGAAAGTGAGTGGGAGCTCTGTAGCATTTCTGATATTATACGTGGATGACATATTATTAACTGGATATGATATAAAATTTCTGGATAGCATAAAAGGATACTTGAATAAGATTTTTTTTAATTAAAGACCTCGGTGAAGCTACTTACATACTGAGCATCAAGATCTATAGGGATAGATCAAAATGCTTAGTATAACTTTCACAAAACACATACCTTGATAAGATTTGAAGAAGTTCAGAATGGTTCAGTCCAAGAAGTGGTTCTTGCCTGTATTACAAGGTGTGAAATTGAGTAAGACTAAAAACCCAACCACGGCAGAAGATAGAGAGAGAATGAAATTCATTCACAATGCCTCAGCAATAGGTTCTATACGATATGCAATGCTATGTACCACACCTGATGTGTGTCTTGACACTTATCTGGCAAAGATGGTACAAGAGTGATCTAGGAGTGGACCACTGGACAGCGGTCAAAATTATCCTTAGGTGCCTTAAAGAGGACCAAGGAAATGTTTCTCGGTTATGGAAGTGATAAAGAGTTACGTCGATGCAAGCATTGACACTGATCTAGATGACTCTAAGTCTCAATCTGGATACATATTGAATGTGGGAGAAATTAGCTAGAGTAGCTTCATGCAGAGCATTATAGACATAGAAATTTGCAAAATACATACGGATCTGAATGTGACAGACCCGTTGACTAAACCTCTCTCACAAGCAAAACATGATCACACCTTAGTACTCTTTGGGTGTTAATCACATGGCAATGTGAACTAGATTATTGACTCTAGTAAACTCTTTGGGTGTTGGTCACATGGCGAGGTGAACTATGGGTGCTAAATCACATGGTGATGTGAACTAGATTATTGCTACCTCTTGAGCATGCATTGGTTTTCCCTTGAAGAGGAAAGGGTGATGCAGCAAAGTAGCGTAAGTATTTCCCTCAGTTTTTGAGAACCAAGGTATCAATCCAGTAGGAGGCCACACGCATGTCCCTCGTACCTACACAAACAAATAAGAACCTTGCAACCAACGCGATAAAGGGGTTGTCAATCCCTTCACGACCACTTGCAAAAGTGAGATCTGATAGAGAAGATAATATTTTTGGTATTTTTATGATAAAGATTAAAAGTAAAGATAGCAAAGTAAAGTAGATTGGAAACTTATATGATGGGAAATAGACCCGGGGGCCATAGGTTTCACTAGTGGCTTCTCTCAAGATAACATAAGTATTACGGTGGGTGAACAAATTACTGTCGAGCAATTGATAGAAAAGTGCATAATTATGAGAATATCTAGGCATGGTCACGTATATAGGCATCACGTCCCCGACAAGTAGACCGAAAAGATTCTGCATCTCCTACTATTACTCCACACATCGACCGCTATCCAGCATGCATCTAGAGTATTAATTTCATAAAAACAGAATAACATATTAGGCAAGATGACATGATGTGGAGGGATAAACTGAAGAAATATGATATAAACCCCATCTTTTTATCCTCGATGGCAACAATACAATACGTGTCGTTTCCCCTTCTGTCACTGGGATCGAGCAACGCAAGATTGAACCCAAAGCTAAGCACTTGTCCCATTGCAAGAAAGATCAATCTAGTAGGCCAAACCAAATTGATAATTCGAAGAGAATTGCAAAGATAACACATCATAAAAGAATTCAGAGGAGATTCAAATATTGTTCATAGATAATCTTGATCATAAACCCACAATTCATCGGATCTCGACAAACACACCGCAAAAAGAGTTACATCGAATAGATCTCCAAGAAGATTGAGGAGAACTTTGTATTGAGATCTAAAGAGAGAGAAGAAGCCATCTAGCTAATAACTACGGACCCGAAGGTCTATGGTAAACTACTCACACATCGTCGGAGAGGCTATGGTGTTGATGTAGAAGCCCTCCGTGATCGATTCCCCCTCCGGCGGAGCGCCGGAAAAGGCCCCAAGATGGGATCTCACGGGTACAGAAGGTTGCGGCGGTGGAAATGGTGCTCCTGGTTGGTTTCGGGGTATATAGGTATATATAGGAGGAAGAAGTAGGTCGGTGGAGCTGCGAGGGACCCACGAGAGTGGGGGATGCGCCCAGTGGGGCAGGAGCGCCTCCCTGCTGATACGTCTCCGTCGTATCTATAATTTTTGATTGTTCCATGCCAATATTATTCAACTTTCATATACTTTTTGGCAACATTTTTTACTATTTTTGGGACTAACATATTGATCCAGTGCCCAGTGCCAGTTCTTGTTTGTTGCATGTTTTATGTCTCGCAGAATATCCATATCAAACGGAATCCAAACGGGATAAAAAGGACGGAGCTTATTTTTGGAATATTTGGAAAATTCCGGAAGAAAAATCCATGCGAAACGGTGCCCGAGGTGGCCACGAGGCAGGGGGGGCCCCTGCCCCCCCTGGGCGCGCCCCTGACCCTCGTGGGCCACCCGTAAGGCGGTTGATACCCTTCCTCGGCCGCAAGAAAGCTAATTTTTGGTAAAAAATCACGGCGAAGGTTTCAGTCCAATCGGAGTTACGGATCTCCATATATATCTGAAAGCGGTGAAAGGGCGGCAGAATGTAACGCGTAAAGCAGAGAGAGAGAGACAGATCCAATCTCAAGGGGCTCGCCCTCCCACGCCATGAATGCCAAGGACGGAGGGGAAACCCTTCTACCATCTAGGGAGGAGGTCAAGGAAGAAGAAGACGAAGGGGCCCCCTCTCCCCTTCTCTTCCGGTGGCGCCGGAACTCCGTCGTGGCCATCATCATCACCGCAATCTTCACCAACAACTTCACCGCCATCATCACCAACTCTTCCCCCCTCTATGCAGTAGTGTAACCTCTATCTTACCCGCTGTAATCATCATCAAAGACAAATGGTACATCTTTTTGTAATAAATTAGTCAGAGGCCGAGAAATTTTCGAGAAGTCCTTAATGAACCTCCTATAAAATCCGGCGTGACCAAGGAAACTTCTTATACCTTTGATGTCCTTGGGACATGGCATCTTTTCAATAGCATCAACCTTGGCTTTATCAACTTCAATACCTCTTTCGTAAACTTTGTGCCCCAAGACAATACCTTCATTAACCATAAAGTGGCACTTTTCCCAATTCAAGACAAGATTAGTTTCTTCACATCTCCGCAAAACTCGATCAAGATTGCTCAAGCGGTCATCAAAATAGGAACCATAGAGCGGAAAAGTCGTCCATGAAAACCTCACAAATCTTTTCACAAAAATCAGAGAATATAGCCATCATGCATCTTTGAAAGGTAGCAGGTGCATTACATAAACCAAAAGGCATACGTCTATAAGCAAAAGTACCAAAAGGGCATGTAAAAGTAGTCTTTGATTGATCTTTAGCCAACACAGGTATTTAAGAGAAACCAGAATAACCATCTAGAAAGCAATAATGTGTATGTTTGCATAATCTTTCTAGCATTTGATCAATAAAAGGTAAGGGGTAATGATCTTTCTTAGTAGCTTTATTTAATTTATGGAAATCAATTACCATCCTATAACCTGTGATAATTCTTTGTGGAATCAATTCATCTTTATCATTAGGGACAACAGTAATACCTCCCTTCTTAGGGACACAACGGACATGAATTACCCTTGACTATCAAAGAACGGGATAAATTATACCTGCCTCCGTAAGCTTGAGTATTTCTTTTCTTACCACTTCTTTCATTTTAGGATTCAAACGTCGTTGAGGATCACGAACTGGTTTGGCATCCGCTTCAAAATTTATATTATGCTGACATAGAGTGGGACTAATGCCCTTAAGATCATCAAGAGTATATCCAATAGCGGCACGGTGCTTTTTCAGAGTTTTCAATAATCTTTCTTCCTCATGCTCTGAAAGGTTAGCACTAATAATAACAGGATATATTTTCTTTTCATCAAGATAAGCATATTTAAGATTATCAGGCAACGGTTTAAGCTCAAACACGGGATCACCCTTGGGTGGAGGAGGATCCCCTAGGATTTCAACAGGCAAATTTTGTTGCATAATAGGTTCCTGTTTAAATAATACTTCATCTATTTCCCTTCTTTCATTCATGAACATCTCATTTTCATGGTCGCAAATAGTGTTCCAAAGGATCACTAGGAGGTACAGCAATAGAAGCAAGACCAATAATTTCATCCTTACTAGGAAGTTCTTCCTCACGATGTTGTTTACTAAATTTAGAGAAATTAAACTCATGAACCATATCATCCAAGCCAATAGTAACAACATTCTTTTTGCAGTCTATCTTAGCATTAACAATATTCAAGAAGGGTCTACCAAATATAATGGGACAAAAGCTATCTTGTGGAGAACCAAGAACAAGAAAATCAGCAGGATATTTAGTTTTCCCACACAAGACTTCAACATCTCTAACAGTTCCCACTGGTGAAATAGTATCTCTATTGGCAAGCTTAATTGTGACATCAATTTCTTCTAACTCAATAGGTGAAATATCATGCATAATTTCTTTGTATAAGTCAATGGGTATTGCACTAGCACTAGCACCCATATCACATAAGCCATGATAACAATGATCTCCTATTTTAACAGAAATAACAAGCACGCCTACCACAGGTCTATGTTTATCTTTAGCACAAGGTTTAGCAATTCTAGCAGTTTCACCACAGAATTGAATAACATGCCCATCAATATTATCAGACAAGAGATCTTTAACAATAGCAATATTAGGTTCTACTTTAACTTGCTCAGGAGATGTATAAGTTCTAATATTGCTTTTACGAACAATAGTTGAAACTTTAGCATGATCCTTTACTCTAACAGGGAAAGGTGGTTTCTCAATATAAGAGGTAGGAACAATAGGATCATTATAAGTGACAGTCTTTTCTTCAACTTTAATAGGTGCAGCTACTTTTACTTCTATGGTAGGATGATATTTAAACCACTTCTCCTTAGCTTGATCAACATAAGTAGCAAAAGATTCACAGAAAGAAGCTACTATCTCAGAGTCAAGTCCATATTTAGTGCTAAACTTACGGAAAATATCGGTATCCATAAAAGATTTAACACAATCAAACTTAGGCGTCATACCTGACTCCTTACCTTCATCGAGGTCCCAATCTTCAGAGTTGCGTTTAATTCTATCCAATAAATTCCATTTAAATTCAATAGTCTTCATCATAAAAGAGCCAAAGACAAGAAGTATCGAGCATGGTGCGATTGTTATCAGAAAGCCGAGCATAAAAATTCTGAAGAATTGTCACTTTTGAGAGCTCATGATTGGGGCATGAATATAACATTGATTTAAGCCTCCCCCAAGATTGAGAGAAGCTTTCTCCTTCGCGAGGCCAAAAATTATATATATATAAAATTGCGATCACGATGAACAAGATGCATAGGGTAATACTTTTGATGAAATTCCAATTTCAATCTTTTATAGTTCCATGATCTCATATCATCACATAGTCTATACCATGTCAATGCGTCTCCCTTCAAAGATAAAGGGACAGCCTTCTTCTTAACAACATCATCGGGTACACCTGCAAGCTTAAATAATCCACAAATTTCATCCACATATATTAAGTGCTCATCAGGATGCTTTGTTCCATCTCCTGTAAAAGGATTAGCTAGCAGTTTTTCCATCATACTCGAAGGAAATTCAAAAGGAGTTTCATTTTCAATAGGTTTAGTAGGTTGAGGAGCAACTCTTCTCTCTACTGGACGGGGTGAAGATACCCCGAACAAGCCCCTCAGAGAATTACTTTCCATAGTAACAAGTGACAGAAGATTTCAGCACACTATATAAATTTTTTCCTTACCAAATTCCACTTACCAAAGGCGCTACACTCCCCGACAACGGTGCCAAAAAAGAGTCTTGATGACCCACAAGTATAGGGGATCTATCGTAGTCCTTTTGATAAGTAAGAGTGTCGAACCCAACGAGGAGCGGAAGGAAATGATAAGCGGTTTTCAGCAAGGTATTCTCTGCAAATCTTGAAATAAGTGGTAATGATAGTTTTGTGATGAGGTAAATTGTAACGAGCAACAAGTAATAAAAGTAAACACGATGCAGCAAGGTGGCCCAATCCTTTTTGTAGCAAAGGACAAGCCGGAACAAACTCTTATAATAGGAAAAGCGCTCCCGAGGACACATGGGATTATCGTCAAGCTAGTTTTCATCACGTTCATATGATTCGCGTTCGGTACTTTGATAATTTGATATGTGGGCGTACCGGTGCTTGGGTGTTGTTCTTACTTGAACAAGCATCCCACTTATGATTAACCTCTATTGCAAGCATCCGCAACTACAACAAAAGTATTAAGGTAAACCTAACCATAGCATGAAACATATGGATCCAAATCAGCCCTTACGAAGCAACGCATAAACTAGGGTTTAAGATTCTGTCACTCTAGCAACCCATCATCTACTTATTACTTCCCAATGCCTTCCTCTAGGCCCAAATAATGGTGAATTGTTATGTAGTCGACGTTCACATAACACCACTAGAGGTTAGACAACATACATCTCATCAAAATATCGAACGAATACCAAATTCACATGACTACTAATAGCAAGACTTCTCCCGTGTCCTCAGGAACAAACGTAACTACTCACAAAGCATATTCATGTTCATAATCAGAGGGGTAATAATATGCATAATGGATCTGAACATATGATCTTCCACCAAGTAAACCAACTAGCATCAATTACAAGGAGTAATCAACACTACTAGCAACTTACTAGCACCAACCCCGGACTTGGAGACAAGAATTGGATACAAGAGATGAACTAGGGTTTGGAGATGAGATGGTGCTGGTGAAGATGTTGATGGAGATTTCCCTCTCCCGATGAGAGGAGCGTTGGTGATGATGATGGCGATGATTTCCCCCTCCCGGAGGGAAGTGTCCCCGGCAGAACAGCTCCGCCGGAGCCCTAGATTGGTTCCGCCAAGGTTCCGCCTCGTGGTGGCGGAGTCTCGTCCCGAAAGGTTGCTTATGATTTTTTTCTCATCAGAAGAGTTCATATAGGAGAAGATGGGCATCGGAGAGCCACCAGGGGGCCCACGAGGTAGGGGGCGCCCTGGGGGGGCGCCCCACCTCGTGAGCGTGGTGTGGCCCTGGCCTTCATCTTTGGCGACGATTTTTCTTTATTTATTTTAAGACATTCCGTGGAGTTTCAGGACTTTTGGAGTTGCAGAATAGGTCCCCAATATTTGCTCCTTTTCCAGCCCGAATTCCAGCGGCATTCTCCCTCTTCATGTAAACCTTGTAAAATAAGAGAGAATAGCCATAAGTATTGTGACATAACGTGAAATAACAGCCCATAATGCAGCATGATGCAAAATAGACGTATCAATGGGGAACCTCCTAAAACCCTCGATGCTGGTTATGTGATAGATATTATGTACTACTTTGATAATCCTGAGAAAACCCCATTCAACTATGTAATGGGAGTAACGTTGGATCAACGTTAATACTTTAGGGATTATCGCTTGACAGGAAACTATTATGGGATCAAATTCATATATTGAAGTGGTATGCTAGGCAACTATGCTTGAGTTATGATTATACTTGTTGCTCTAGGATGAAGGCTCCACACCTTCCCTTTTCATGCAAATTTAATGATAATAAAACCTTAGCTTCTTATGCTAATGGTATATATGATTACTATGATGTGGAACAAATAGAAGAATTTGTTGCTTTTATGGGTGCTTATGAAATTGAATCTATGTTTAAAGAGTTTGAAGATTTTGATGATGATGGTTATAGACCTGAAAATTTAGCTATCCTCAAATATTGCTATGAGAATTATGAATACAATTCCGATATTAATGCACTTATTGAGAAAGTCTCCGTTGTCCAAGAAGAGGCTAATATTTTGCAGGAATATATGGAAGAAGAAGTTGATGAAACTGTGGGCTCATTGGATGAAAAAGATGATGAGGAGAGCGAAGAACAAAAGGAGGAAGAGCGGATTAGCTACCCGTTCCCACCTTCTAATGAGAGTAACTCTTCAACTCATACATTGTTTAATTTCCCTTCGTGCTTACCGAAGGATGATTGCTATGATGACTATTATGATCCCGTTAATTCTCTTGAAATATCCCTTTTTGATGATGCTTGCTATGCTTGTGGCCAAGATGCCAATATGAATTATGCTTATGGAAATGAACTTAATATAGTTCCTTATGTTAAACATGAAATTGTTGCTATTGCACCCACGCATGATAGTCCTATTATCTTTTTGAATTCTCCCGACTACACTATATCGGAGAAGTTTGCTCTTATTAAGGATTATATTGATGGGTTGCCTTTTACCGTTGCACATGATGATTTTGATGAATATAATATGAATGTGCTTTCTGCTCCTACTTGCAATTATTATGAGAGAGGAACTATATCTCCACCTCTCTATGTTTCCCACATGATAAAATTGCAAGAAACTGTTTATTCTATGCATTGGCCTTTACTATGTGTGCACGTTATGACATGCCGATGCATAGGAAGAGAGTTAGACTTATTCATTGCTTGATATATCTTACTTTGTGCTCACTACTAAATCACAAATCGTTGTTAATTAAAATTGGCTTTGATATACCTTGGGATCCGGGTGGATTCATTACTTGAGCACTATATGCCTAGCTTAATGGCTTTAAAGAAAGCGCTGCCAGGGAGACAACCCGGAAGTTTTAGAGAGTCATTTATTTCTGTTGAGTGATTTCATATAGTTTAAAACAACAAAAATAAAGAGGGAACCCAAAACTTTTTCAAAAGGAAAGTGAAAGTGAGAAAGACAAGCATTGTTGAAGAGGAGAGCTCCTTGAACTTTGTTCATGCTCACGGCAACTTTGTGAATCTTGATTACAGAAACTTTTCAACAAAAATAATTATCCCCTTGTACAATTCCATTGTATTATAAAAATAATGTGCCAAGGTTTGCCTTTAGGATGTTTACAATACTTGTTGGTTTGTACGGTGCAGGACAGAAACTTTGGCTGTAGTGAGAGATTTTTAATTTTTTACTGAAACATCAAATAGTTCTGATTATTTTTGCACTGTCTTTCTATACAAATTGTTTATTTTTCCTAATTTTGGCATAATGTTTCATGTACATAAGTATGGTGAATGTTCAGATTGCTACAGACTGTTCTGTTTTAGACAGATTCTGTTTTTTATGCATAGTTTGCTTGTTTTAATGAAACTATCGATTTATATCAGTGGATTAAGCCATGGAACAGCTATATTACAGTAGACACAATGCAAAAACAAAATATGAATTGGTTTGCAACAGTACTTAGAGTAGTGATTTACTTTATTATACTAACGGACCTTACCGAGTTTTCTGTTGAAGTTTTGTGTGGATGAAGTGTTCGATGATCGAGAAGGTATCGATGTGAGAAGAAGGAGGAGAGGCAAGAGCTCAAGCTTGTGGATACCCAAGGCACCCCAAGTAATTATTCAAGGAGACTCAAGCGTCTAAGCTTGGGGATGCCCCGGAAGGCATCCCCTCTTTCTTCAACAAATATCGGTATGTTTTCGGATTCGTTTCATTCATGTGATATGTGCAAATCTTGGAGCGTCTTCTGCATTTAGTTTTCATTTTTATTTTATGCACCATGATGGTATGAGATGGTCCTTGGTTGATTTATATAATGCTCTTTGCACTTCACTTATATCTTTTGAGTATGGCTTTATAGAATGCTTCATGTGCTTCACTTATATCATTTGAAGTTTAGATTGCATGTTTCTCTTCACTTAGACAACCGCCATTTGTAGAATGCTCTTTTTCTTCACTTATATTTGTTAGAGCGTGGGCATATCTTTTATAGAAAGAATTAAACTCTCGTGCTTCACTTATATCTATTTAGAGAGATGACAGGAACTGGTCCTACATAAAACTTGTAGGTCATTGAATATGATATGTTTGATTCCTTGCAATAGTTTTGCGATATGAAGGTGATGATATTAGAGTCGTGCTAGTTGAGTAATTGTGAAATTGAGAAATACTTGTGTTGAGGTTTGCAAGTCACGTAGCATGCACGTATGGTGAACCGTTATGTAACAAAGTTGGAGCATGAGGTGTTTATTAATTGTCTTCCTTATGAGTGGCGGTCGGGGACGAGCGATGGTCTTTTCCTACCAATCTATCCCCCTAGGAGCAGGCGCGTAGTACTTTGTTTCGATGACTAATAGATTTTTGCAATAAGTATGTGAGTTCTTTATGACTAATGTTGAGTCCATGGATTATACGCACTCTCACCCTTCCATCATTGCTAGCATCTTGATGCCGTGCATTGCCCTTTCTCACCTCGAGAGTTGGTGCAAACTTCGCCGGTGCATCCAAACCCCGTGATACAATACGTTCTATCACACATAAGCCTCATTATATCTTCCTCAAAACAGCCACCATACCTACCTATCATGGCATTTTCATAGCCATTCCGAGATATATTGACATGCAACTTCCATCATCATCATATACATGACTTGAGAATTTATTGTCATATTGCTTTGCATGATCGTAAGATAGCTAGCATGATGTTTTCATGGCTTGTCCGTTTTTTATGTCATTGCTACGCTAGATCATTGCACATCCGGTACCACCGGAGGCATTCATATAGAGTCATATCTTTGTTCTAGATATCGAGTTGTAAGTAAATAAAAGTGTGATGATCATCATTATTAGAGCATTGCCCCAGTGAGGAAAGGATGATGGAGACTATGGTTCCCCCACAAGTCGGGATGAGACCCGTCTGAAAAAAAAAAAGAAAGGCCAAAAAGAGAAGGCCCAAAAAAGAGAAGTAAAGAAAACAAAAATGAGAGAAAAGAGAGAAGGGCAATGTTACTATCCTTTTACCACACTTGTGCTTCAAAGTAGCACCATGTTCTTCATATAGAGAGTCTCTTGAGTTATCACTTTCATATACTAGTGGGAATTTTCATTATAGAACTTGGCTTGTATATTCCAACGATGGGCTTCCTCAAATGCCCTAGGTCTTCATGAGCAAGCAAGTTGGATGCACACCCACTTAGTTTCAGTTTGAGCTTTCATACACTTATAGCTCTAGTGCATCTGTTACATGGCAATCCCTACTCCTCACATTGACATCAATTGATGGGCATCTCCATAGCCCATTGATTAGCCGCGTCGATGTGAGACTTTCTCCTTTTTTGTATTCTCCACATAACCCCCATCATCATATTTTATTCCACCTATAGTGTTATGTCCATGGCTCACGCTCATGTATTGCGTGAAAGTTGGAAAGGTTTGAGAAACGTTAAAAGTATGAAACAATTGCTTGGCTTGTCATCGGGGTTGTGCATGATGTGAATATTTTGTGTGGTGAAGATGGAGCATAGCCAGACTATATGATTTTGTAGGGATGAGCTTTCTTTGGCTATGATATTTCAATAAGACATAATTGCTTGGTTGGTATGCTTGAAGTATTATTGTTTTTATGTCAAAGGATAGACTCTTGCAATGACTCACTTTCGTGTCTTAATATTCATGCCATGATTAGACATATGATCAAGATTATGCTAGGTAGCATATCACATCAAAAATTATCTTTTTTATCATTTACCTACTCAAGGACGAGTAGGAATTAAGCTTGGGGATGATGATACGTCTCCGTCGTATCTATAATTTTATTGTTCCCTGCCAATATTATTCAACTTTCATATACTTTTTGGCAACTTTTTATACTATTTTTGGGACTAACATATCGATCCAAAGTGCCGGTGCAGTTCACATTTGTTGCATGTTTTATGTCTCGCAGAATATCCATATCAAACGGAACCCAAATGGGATAAAAATGGACGGGGCTTATTTTTGGAATATTTGGAAAATTTTGGAAGAAAAATTCACGCGAGACGGTGCCCGAGGTGGCCACGAGGCAGGGGGTGCCCTCAGGCGCATACGACCCTCGTGGGCCACCCGTAAGGCGGTTGATGCCCTTCTTCGGCCGCAAGAAAGCTAATTTTTGGTAAAAAAATCACGGCGAAGTTTTCAGTCCAATCGGAGTTACGGATCTCCATATATATACGAAACAGTGAAGGGCAGCAGAACAGAACGCAGAAATAGAGAGAGACAAAGAGATAGATCTAATCTCGGAGGGGCTCTCGCCCCTCCCACGCCATGGAGGCCAAGGACCAGTGGGGAAACCCTTCTCCCATCTAGGGAGGAGGTCAAGGAAGAAGAAGACGAAGGGGCCCTCTCCCTTCTCTTCCGGTGGCGCGGAACTCCGCCGTGGCCATCATCATCACCGCATAATCTTCACCAACAACATCACCGCCATCATCACCAACTCTTCCCCCCCTCTATGCAGCGGTGTAACCTCTCTCTTACCCGCTGTAATCTCTACTTAAACATGGTGCTCAACGCTATATATTATTTCCCAATGATGTATGGCTATCCTATGATGTTTGAGTAGATCTGTTTTGTCCTATGGGTTATTTGATGATCAAGATTGGTTTGAGTTGCATGTTTTATTATTGGTGTTGTCCTATGGCGCTCTCGGTGTCGCGCAAGCGTGAGGGATTCCTGCTGTAGGGTTTGCAATATGTTAATGATTTTCTTATGGTGGGTGGCGTGAGTGACAGAAGCACAGACCCAAGTAAGTAGGTTGTTTGCGTATGGGATAAAGGGGACTTGATACTTTAATGCTATGGTTGGGTTTTACCTTAATGAATATTTAGTAGTTGCGGATGCTTGCTAGAGTTCCAATCATAAGTGCATATGATCCAAGTAGAGAAAGTATGTTAGCTTATGCCTCTCCCTCAAATAAAATTGCAATAGTGATTACCGGTCTAGTTATCGATTGCCTAGGGACAAATAACTTTCTCGTAACAAAAATCTCTCTACTAAAACTAATTTAGTTGTGTCTTCATCTAAACAGCCCCTAGCTTTTATTTACGTGCTCTTTATTACCTTGCAAGCCTATCCAAAAACACCTACAAAGTACTTCTAGTTTCATACTTGTTTCCGGTAAAGCGAACGTCAAGTGCGCGTAGAGTTGTATCGGTGGTCGATAGAACTTGAGGGAATATTTGTTCTACCTTTAGCTC
Organism: Aegilops bicornis; assembly: GCA_021605145.1. Lineage (NCBI taxonomy): Eukaryota > Viridiplantae > Streptophyta > Magnoliopsida > Poales > Poaceae > Aegilops > Aegilops bicornis. Next base: position 86,493,273 of record CM038669.1, read on the forward strand.
CTTGTTGGGTTCGGCACTCTTACTTATCGAAAGAGGCTACAATTGATCCCCTATACTTGTGGGTTATCACCTGCCTCGTGGCCTCCTCGTTGATTTCTTGACGTCCACTCCAAGTCCTCTGGATCACGTTTTTTTTTCCAAAAATAACTCTCCCGAAGGTTTCATTCCGTTTGGACTCCATTTGATATTCCTTTTCTGCAAAACACTGAAATAGGCAAAAAAACAGCAATTTGCACTGGGCCTTGGGTTAGTAGGTTAGTCCCAAAAATAATATAAAAGTGTATAATAAAGCCCATTAAACATTCAAAACAGATAATGTAATGGCATGGAACAATCAAAGATTATAGATACGTTGGAGACGTATCAAGCATTCCCAAGCTTAATTCCTACTCGTCCTCGAGTAGGTAAATGATAAAAACAGAATTTTTCATGTGGAATGCTACCTGGCATATTTCTCAATGTAATTTTATTTATTGTGGCATGAATGTTCAGATCCGAAAGATTCAAGATAAAAGTTTAATATTGACGTGAAAATAATAATACTTCAAGCATACTAACAAAGCATTCATGTCTTCTCAAAATAACATGGCCAAAGAAAGTTATCCCTACAAAATCATATAGTCTGGCTATGCTCTATCTTCATCACACAAAGTATTTAATCATGCACAACCCCGATGACAAGCCAAGTAGTTGTTTCATACTTTTGATGTTCTCAAACTTTTTCAATCTTCACGCAATACATGAGCGTGAGCCATGGATATAGCACTATATGTGGAATAGAATGGTGGTTGTGGAGAAGACAAAAAGGAGAAGATAGTCTCACATCAACTAGGCGTATCAATGGGCTATGGAGATGCCCATCAATAGATATCAATGTGAGTGAGTACGGATTGTCATGCAACGGATGCATTAGAGCTATAAGTGTATGAAAGCTCAACAAAAGAAACTCAGTGTGGGTGTGCATCCAACTCGCTTGCTCACGAAGACCTAGGGCATTTTGAGGAAGCCCATCATTGGAATATACAAGCCAAGTTCAATAATGTAAAATTCCCACTAGTATATGTAAGTGACAACATAGGAGACTCTCTATCATGAAGATCATGGTGCTACTTTGAAGCACAAGTGTGGAAAAAGCATAGTAATATTGTCCCTTCCCTCTTTTTCTCTCATTTTTTTATTTGGGCCTTCTTCTTTTTTTATGGCCTCTTTTCTTTCTCTTTTTTTTTCGTCCGGAGTCTCATCCCGACTTGTGGGGGAATCATAGTCTCCATCATCCTTTCCTCACTTGGGACAATGCTCTAGTAATGATGATCATCACACTTTTATTTACTTACAACTCAAAGATTACAACTCAATACTTAGAACAAAATATGACTCTATGTGAATGACTCCGGCGGTGTGCCGGAATATGCAATGAATCAAGAGTGACATGTATAAAAGAATTATAAAGGTGGCTTTGCCACAAATACGATGTCAACTACATGATCATGCAAAGCAATATGACAATGATGAAACGTGTCATAATAAACGGAACGGTGGTAAGTTGCATGGCAATATATCTCGGAATGGCTATGGAAATGCCATAATAGGTAGGTATGGTGGCTGTTTTGAGGAAGGTATATGGTGGGTGTATGATACCGTGAAAGGTGCGCGGTATTAGAGAGGCTAGCAATGGTGGAAGGGTGAGAGTGCGTATAATCCATGGACTCAACATTAGTCATAAAGAACTCACATACTTATTGCAAAAAACTATTAGTTATCAAAACGAAGTACTACGCGCATGCTCCTAGGGCCATAGATTGGTATGAAAATACCATTGCTCGTCCCCGGTCGCCACTCATAAGGAAGACAATCAATAAATAAATCATGCTCCAACTTCATCACATAACGGTTCACCATACGTGCATGCTACGGGAATCACAAACTTTAGAACAAGTATTTCTCAAATTCACAACTACTTAACTAGCATGACTCTAATATCACCATCTTCATATCTCAAAACAATCATCAAGTATTGTCGTGGAATTGTCACGGCAGATGTCCTCTTGCAAGGACTTAGTCGTGGAGCCATCGCAACTAGGAAGCTTAAAGGGGTTAATCGGGACAAAGGACACGAGAGAGTTGTACTAGTTCGGCCCCTTAAGGTGAAGGTAAGGCCTACGTCTAGTTGGGTTGGTATTGCTTGATGTTTCGATAACCAGGGAGCGAGATACGCTATGCCCGGCTCTCGAGGAGTTGTTTCTTGCCCTAAGCCGCCAAATGGGTTGTCCCCTTATATACGGGTTGACGCCTGCGGCCTCTGAGTCCCGGCCGGCTTATAGGCGATGTCCGGCTCGGTGACTAGTTAATTCTACCTTATAATACAAGTCATGCCATCATGGCGGTTTATCACTATGGGCCTTAAGTCGCCTATGGGCCTTAGACCCTTTATTGAACCGCCATCTTCATGCTTGGTCTTGGGCTTCTTCTGATGAGTCTCTCTTTGCGTAACCCGAACCCTCCTGGGCGGCTTACACAAATAGTCATATCCCCAACATTAGGCCCCAAATTGATTTGAACCGGTTCATGTCAATCTTAAAATACCTTGACAACCAGTCCTTACATCTTGATCCTGCGAAAAGGTCATAACCCGTCGTGGCGTCATCTTACGGATCCGTGTTAACCCGCCAGACGCGTCATCTTCAATTGAATTCATATTTTACTCCGTCATATCCTCCAACGGATTTTGCCTTTACTGACCCTTCTGAAAACCGAGGCGTCGGGGCCGCTGGATAATGATATTTGGTCCCCTCGTTTCTCGCGCCGTCTCAGTCGGCCTTCCCTTATAAATAGGCACGACCTAGGTCTTCCATTCTCCCCTCTTTCCGTCGTCTTCTTCCTCTTGCCTCTTCTCGAGCTTCGCCGCCGCCCGTCGAACCCTCGTCTTCACCGACTCAGCCGCTGCATCAACTCGACTCGACTAAAACGACGGCGAATCTCCGCAGCTCGTCCACATCCGTGAGTTCCTCTCTTTCCCTTTCTTAGATCTGCATTAGAACTGTCTTGAGTTCGTCGGCGTTCATCGCCGCCCGATGCCAACCCTTGCTAGTTTTCACCTCCAATGCACTGTTTAGATCGTAAAAACAACATAGAACTGCTGCGGTAATTGTTTGTGCCTATTTTACAAAGAAACAGATCTCTTTTCCCTTGTTTGGAAGCCCTCTTCAAATGCATGAACTTCTCTGCCCTGTTTTAGGTCTAGAAATTTTTCTTTCCAGAGCTACCGTTTGATCCAAAATAATAACTGCAACTTGTGAAACCTGTTTGTTCCACACTTAGCCAAAAATTTCATCTGTTGAATCTGTTTTAGCCATAGTAGTCCATGTGACCGGTTTAAGACAACACCGGCTGTCAGCACCGCTTGCTTCCGGCGACTTAAGAAAATTTTAATTACCTTTAATACCTGCAGCGGTTTAATCGTTATTGCATAGTCACCTATATGTCATTAGACCCCTTCTTAAGACGCCACCTTGAATATATCAAACTTCTCTTAGTATTCAATGCACTTATATGAAAGTTTTTATTATATCCATCTTGGATGCCTATCATATTAGGACTAAATTTATAGCCAAGGCAAACTACCATGTTGTTCTAAAAGACTCTCAAAATAATATAAGTGAAGCATGAGAGATCAATAATTTCTATAAAATAAAGCCACCACCGTGCTCTAAAAGATATAAGTGAAGCGCTAGAGCAAAATTATTTAGCTCAAAAGATATAAGTGAAGCACATAGAGTATTCTAATAAATTCCGATTAATGTGTGTATCCCAAAAAGGTGTGTACATCAAAGATGATTGTGGTGGACTAAAAAGCAAAGACTCAAATCATACAAGACGCTCCAAGCAAAACACATATCATATGGTGAATAAAAGTATAGCTCCAAATAAAGTTACCGATGGACGAAGACAAAAGAGGGGATGCCTTCCGGGGCATCCCCAAGCTTAGGCTTTTTGGTTGTCCTTGGATTTACCTTGGGGTGCCTTGGGCATCCCCAACCTTAGGCTCTTGCCACTCCTTGTTCCATAATCCATCAAATATTTACCCAAAACTTGAAAACTTCACAACACAAAACTTAACAGAAAATCTTATGAGCTCCGTTAGCGAAAGAAAACAAAACACCACTTCAAGGTACTGTAATGAACTCATTCTTTATTTATGCTGGTTTTAAACCTACTGTATTCCAACTTCTCTATGGTTCATAACCTCCGATACTAGCCATAGATTCATCAGAATAAGCAAACAACACACGAAAAACAGAATACTTTTAGTAGCTTTGCTTTAGTTTGGTGGAGTAAATATTGTCGGTTAAACCCTGATTTTATACCTATTACTTGGGATGATTTAAAACTTATCATGAGAGATAGATTCGTCAATGTTTATTATACTCGTGGCATGATTAAAAATTTACAACATTTAAAACAAGGCACTGACACGGTAACAAAATATCGTGATGATTTACAAACTACATTGTTGCACTCATTTTTAGAAGAAAGTGAAGAAGATTTCATGGATAGACTTCGGGAGGATTAAACCGTGATATTCAAGAGATACTAATTCATGAAGAGTGTTATCCTATGGACCATTTGTTTCGTCTTGCTTGCAAAGCTGAACAAGAAATAAAATTACGTGTTGCCCACAAGGAGAACAAGCGCACGGTGCACATTCCAAGTGTTGATACAGATGTTTCTTCAACTACTAGGCATATTATGACAACCACACCCGTTGTTGCAAGGACTACATCATCTCCTCCATGTGACACATCACCACCGAGAGTGCCTACATCATCTAAGTTGATCATAAGAGGTAATGACAATGGTACAGAGTTTTCACTTTCACATGATAATGATGCATGCCTAGTTAACTTGAATACATCATGTGTTGAATTTACATATTGATTTTGGCACACCACCTATTTTAGAGAATTGTGTTACTGTCATGAATGCGTCATGTGATCAAACAACTGAAATACCAACAATTTTGAGTGCATCCATTGAATTAACTGTTGATGCAAAAGAACCAATGTTTAGTCATTTTGATATGACCTCTAATCTTGGTGATGATTCTGTGACAAATGACTTATTGCATGTTTGCTTATTTAAGCATGTTGTAGCATGTAAATTTGATGCAAGTAAGGTTTGTTCACCAATGTTAGGATGGTTTAATGATGAACATTGTCAATCTTTTGGTATGAATAATAGCTTCACTTATATGTGCAAACTGAGTTGCAATATTTGCATGTCTTCTACTTATTGTGATAATATTTTGGCTTTATATTTTATGAACTATGAAAGTTACTCATGTATACATGTGTCGTATGTGCAAAAATCAAGGGAAGTATAAAATGGATGACATATACATATACAACATGTACACCTTGTCTTTTATGTTAGCCACATTTCAGATTAAGCAAGGCCGAGGACGGCTTTGTTTTCAAGAAGGGGAGGATGACGAGGACATGACTACCTTGGATACGACCAAATATATTGCATACATGTATATTTGTGAGGTGATTTCTAATGCAAACTATGCAATAATTTATTTATGTCATCCAGGACAAAAATACTTCACAGACTTTTGTGCCATGTCTAATTGCAGGTGTATGGGACATTTGTACAATCCACATATGAAGATAAGGGGAAAAGAGAAGTTTATGTGATGTTCAAAAAGTCCTCTCACGTCACTTTTGGGCCAAGAGAAGTTAGAGTCCAAGTCTCTCACGTTCTGGATTCAGATTCGGACTGCACAGACATGCCTGACTCAAAACGCCAATAACTCTTTCATACGGACTCCGAATTGGGTGATTCTTTTTTGTTGGAAATTAGATTTTGTGCACTTTCCAACACAATTGGACTCACCTTCAAATTCGTCCGGAGCGTTGAGTTATGGACGAAACAATCTGACGTTGCAGCAGAATCCGGGTCAAACTACAAGTCCAAAGGTGTTGCATCACCTCCACTTGGGCCCATGAGCCTTGTGCGACCTAGGGTTGGTTTTAGGATGCCTTGGGACGTCCTCCCACCTCCTTGGCCGCCACCCCTTGCTCCTATATAAGTAGATCCATCTAGTAGCTTTTTCCTGGGGATTTATTTAGTTAAAATTTAGCCAAAGCAACTTTTTGTACTTCGTTTACGACCAGACCAAGATCGCTTCCGAATCCCCACTATTATCAATACTTCATATATATTAGGAATATTCAGATTGCTTTATCATATTTTTGCTCGTTCTTCGATTGCTTGCAGGAATAGACCTTCGTGGTCAAGCTGATCGTGCTTCCAGCATCGTCAGTAACCTCGGGATATTGGTTTAGCGATTGCTAAGGCGCAACGTCGGGCATGTTTGTAGTCGGATCGTCAAAGTCGTCTCCATCAAATCGATAGTTATCATCTCATCGAAAGATCGGGACACCCTCGCCTCTATCACTAGGGAGCCCACTACCCACCAGGGCGCGCCTGGGGGTGTAGGCGCGCCCTGGTGCCTAGTGGGCACCTGGGTGGCCTCCTCCAGTATTTCTTTTCTCCAGTATTTTTAATATATTCCAAAATAAATCTTTGTAAAATTTCAGCTCATTTGGAGATGTGCAGAATAGGTATCTGTGACATGGCTTTTTCAGGTCCAGAATTCCAGCTGCCAGTATTCTCTCTCTTTTTGTAAACCTTGCATATTACAAGAGAAAAGGCATTATAATTACTCCACAAAGTGTTATATTGCATAAAAACACTATAAATAACAGTAGGAAAAAAATGATGCAAAATGGACGTATCAGCGCCCTGGGGGGCTGGCCGCGCCCCCTGAGCTTTGTGACTCCTGGGTGGCCCCCCTCCGGTAGTTCTATTCGCTAATATTTTTTATATATTCTGGAAATATTCTCCGTAAATTTCCAACCCAATCCGAGAACTTTTATTTCTGCACAAAAATAACACCATGACAATTCTGCTGAAAATAGCGTCAGTCCGGGTTAGTTCCATTCAAATCTTGCAAATTAGAGTCTAAAACAGGAGCAAAAGTGTTTGGAAAAATATATATGTTTGGGACGTATCAATGAACTCCTCAAATTACAGTCACCTTGTGATACTAGGGATCAAGCCCTGACAAATTGACTCGATTACATGACAAATCTCATCTGATTCCATCACCATCCAACAAGCCTACGAAGGAATTACACACTCCAGGTGGTGGACATCATGGAATTGTTGATGAAGAAGTGTTGATGATGATGACGACGATGAATCCCCCTCTCCGGAGCCCCGAATGGATTCCAGAATAGCCCTCCCAATGAAAAACAGGAGGTGGCGTTGGCTTCGTATCATAAAACGCAATGAAACTTCTTCTCTTATTTTTTTCTCGGAAGACGGACTTTATAGGCTTGGAATTAAGCCAGACGGAGGCTCGTGGACCCCACAAGGCATCAGGGCGCGCCCTGGGGGGTAAGCGCGCCCTGTTGCCTTGTGGTCAGTAGGTGGGTCCCCTCCAATAGATCTTCGTTCCAGTATTTTTTTAGTTATTCAATACAAAATCACCGTAAGTTTCATCCAATATCGAGAACTTTTATTTCTGCACAAATACAACGCCATGGTAGTTTTGCTGCAAATATCGTCAATCCGGGTTAGTTTTATTCAAATCATGCAAATTAGAGTCTAAAACAAGAGCAAAAGTGTTTGGAAAAGTAGATACGATGGAGACGTGTCAGGGGGCTTTACAGGAGTCCGGACCGCCGCCATGTAGGACTACGACACCCCCGACCCACTAAAATCCCCCTCTCGGGCCACTTTTCTTCCACTCTGCCACGCTCCTAGGCTGATGCCACATTGTACCTCTCCGTCCATCACCCAGACATTGCCAAACGTCTGCATCCCCCACTCACGTGCATGCCCGCCTTGGACTACGCCATCGTCCACCCCGGATCCGTCCATAGTCAGACGGTGCCCTCCGCCCCCTGCTGACGTCATCCATGGCAGTCACCACGCTAGATATGTGTTCAGTCAAATGCCCTTGAGCTTTTTTGTTCAAGCTTTTGTTGTTTTCTAGAGTAAAGCATGATGGTGGGGTACTCAGTGGTGGAGGATGAGTGGATGTGCGATGCGTGGAAGGTCGTATCGGTGGACTTTGTAAGCATGAGGTAAGGGGGCTCAATGTATTGGCAAAACGTGTGCGCTTTGTTTCTTGAGCAAAAACACTTCGCGCTCTACCACTTGCACATGATTCATGATTGCAATGCGAAGTCGCTAGCCCATCGGTGGTACACCATCTCCAACACATCATGAAGTTTTGTGGTGCGCTTGCACAAGTGAAGACAATGTGGCCAACGGGCTCGTCAACCATGGTGTGACGCCCGGATAATTAGACTACAGTAATCCCAAGCTAATGATGCCATGTCACCTCTGTTACTGTAATTAAACTCACGTTGATTCGAACCCGACTCAAATTCAAATTTAAAACATAGGAAAGCAATAAAAGTTTTCAAAAATTAAAACTAAAATGTTCGGGGGTTGTCAAATATTACAAAGATTATTTATGGTGGAGTAAACACATTTTATAAAATGTCTAAGTTATTAAAATGAATTAAAACAGAAAAGGAAAAATAAGAAAAGGAAAACAAACAAATAAATAAGGGGAGGGGAAAACCCCCCTGGCCAACTGGGCCAAACGGCCCGACCGGCCAAACCCCATGGCCCATCACTTCCCCCCCGTGTCACTCCCTTATCCTGGCGACCTAACCCTAGGCACCGACGCCTCCCACCTCGATCCCCTTCTCCTCCCCCACCGATCTGGATCGGATCGGCCTGATCTCGTCGACGCCGGGCGCCCCACCGCCACCCGACGCCGCCCGTCCTCACCTCCTCCCGACTGCCACGCAGACGCCGACGCCTCACAGACGCCTGACGCCTGTTCCCCACGCCGACCCGACCACCTCGCCTCGCCGCCAGCCTCGCCGCCACCTCCTCCTCCTCCTCGCCGGTCTTCCCGGCCGCCTCGAGCCCGCCGCCACGAACCCCTCTGAACCCCCCGTGAGCTCTCCCCTTCACTCCCCTCTCCCCTAGTTCGCCTCGGCCCGTCGCCGCTCGGCCTCCGGCGCCCATGATCGCCGCGCTTCCTCCCCTCCCGACGCCCAGCGCCGAAGCTCCGGACGGGCTCGCGTCCGCCGTGCGGGCGCTTATATCGCCACCACCGAGCAGCCACGGCGAGCACGCCCAGCGCCGAGGGCCCGTCGCCGCCACGCCGGGTTGCGCCTTTGCCGCGCCCTGCGCCTCCCTCTCGCCCGTCCATGGCCACGCCCTGCGCCCGTAGCCCGTTCCCGTACCTCGCCCGAAGAACCTCGCCGCCGATGAGCTCGATGCGCTCAGCTCCGGCCACCGCAGCCTCCGCCACCATCACAGATCGCTCCGTCGCCGTCTTGCCGTTCGAACGAGCCCGGCCGCGCCCAAAACGGTGCGGGGTGGACGAATCCCGCAGCTCTCCCGATCGCTCCGCCGTTGGAAGGGCCGCCGGAGCTAGATCCGACGCGTCTCCGGCGGGTGCCGAGCTGGCACCCACGTGGCCCCGCCTGGGCCACTGGCTGGTGGGCCCAGGGCCCCCCTTTGAACTATTGACTTGGGTCAACGCTGACGTGGCCGCCCCCTGTGTCTATGACATGTGGGTCCCGAATGAATAAGCAAATTAAAATAAATATAATTAATAAAAATAAAAATGATTTAACAAATTAATTATTAATTAATTAATTAAGTAATTAATTAAGTTGATTAATCTGGTTTAATTAATTTAATTAACTAGTTAATTTTAATTAAACTGTAATTAGGATTTATCTAAACCCTAATTAAACCTAACGATTAGGTGATGTGGGTCCCACGGGACCCACACGTCAAATTGACCAGGTCAACGGTCAACGCCGACTGCCGAGGTCAAGATGACATCATCTTGACGTCATAAATCCATTTTTGAATTAATTAATTAATTAATTAAATTCCGTAAATTATTAAAATCTTTAGAAAATCATATCTTTTAATCCGTAACTTCGGTTAAAATATTTTCAACATGAAAGTTGCTCAGAACGACGAGACGAATCCGGATACGCAGTACGTTCGTCCGCCACACCCCCCTATCCTATCGAACCCGCAACTTTCCCCCTCCGGCTCCTTTGCCCGAAAACACGAAACCCCGGGGATATTTTCCCGGATGTTTTCCCCCTTAACCGGTACCACCTCATACCACGTTATGGCACGCCTAGCATCGTTACTTGTCTTGTCATGCATCAATATGCATCTGTTTGCATGGTATTCATTGTTTCTTCCCTCTTCTCCGGTAGACTACGAGACCGACGCTGCTGCTGGCCAGCTCGACTACGATGTTGACGACCCCTCTCTCTTGCCAGAGCAACCAGGCAACCCCCCCCCCCTTGATCACCAGATATCGCCGACTCTTCTCTATACTGCTTGCATTAGAGTAGTGTAGCATGTTCTTTCTACATTATACCTATCCTGATGCATAGCCTGTCCTTGCTACTACTGTTGTTATCTTTACCTGCAATCCTACATGCTTAGTATAGGATGCTAGTATTTCCATCTGTGGCCCTACATTCTTGTCCGTCTGCTGTGCTATACTATTGGGCTGAGATCACTCGGGAGGTGATCACGGGTATATACTTATACTTATACATGATACATGTGGTGACTAAAGTCGGGTCGGCTTGTGGAGCACCCGCGAGTGATTCACGGATTGGGGGCTGAAAGGACCTTTGTCCCGACGGCCCTCTGGATGGATCTTTGTGGCGGAGGCGGCAGGCGAGTTGAGACCGCCTAGGAGAGAGGTGGGCTCGGCCTGCTCGGCGCTCATGGATACTTAACACGCTTAACGAGATCTTGGTATTTGATCCGAGTTGGCTCTGAGCTTATACGCACTAACCATCTACAGGGAGTAGTTATGGGTATCCCGCGTCGTGGTATCACCAAGCACTTCAGACGTCGTGACGGGCGGCGGCGCGCCGGATTGGACTGAACGCACGCTAGGCTAGGTCTGCGCTTCCGGCCGCCCTAACGCAGTGTGTGCTATGGGCGATGGGCCCGGACCTGTGGCGCTTAGGTTTAGACCGGCGTCTTGGCCTCTCTGTTGTGCCTAGGTGGGGCTGCGGCGTGTTGATCTTCCGCGGCCGGGCATGACCCAGAAAGTGTGTCCGGCCAAATGGGATCAAGCGTCTTTGGGTAAGATGGTGCACCCTGCAGGAAGTTAATCTATTCGAATAGCCGTGATCTTGATAACAGACGACTTGGAGTTGTACCTTGACCTTATGACAACTAGAACCGGATACTTGATAAAACACACCCTTCCAAGTGCCGATACAACCGGTGGTCGCTCTCTCTCAAGGATATGAGGAGGGATCGCGGGTAGGATTATTGCTATGTGATGTTACTTGGAGGACTTCATACCGCCTCTCTTCTACTGTTGCAAGACAGTGACCGTGCGTAGTCTTTGCTAAGACTAGCTATCCCCTCTTATTACGGCATTCTGCAGCTCAAATTAATCGATATGGCCCTTTACACATATATCCATGCATATGTAGTGTAGTTCCTTGCTTGCGAGTACTTTGGATGAGTACTCACGGTTGCCTTGTTCCCCTTTTTCCCCTACCTCTACTCGATTGTCGCAACAGACGATGGAGCCAGGAGCGACGCCACCGTCGATGGCGACTACTACACTGGAGGTGCCTACTACTACGTGCAGCCCGGCGGCGACCGGGAGTAGTTTAGGAGGATCGAGGCGGGAGGCCTGCGCCTCTTTCGATCTGTATCCCGGTTTGTGCTAGCCATCTTATGGCACCTTGTTTAACTTATGTACGTACCCAGATTTTGTTACTTCCATTGACTCGTCTCACGATCGAGCACTTGTATTCGAGCCCTCGAGGCCCCTGGCTTGTATTATGATGCTCGTATGACTTATTTTATTTGTAGAGTTGTGTTGTGATATCTTCCCGTGAGTCCCTGATCTTGATCGTACACATTTGCGTGCATGATTAGTGTACGATTAAATCGGGGGCGTCACACATGGATACTGTAAGTTTTGCTTCTTGTTGATCTCCATGTTGGTCAATTTGTTAATTACTCAATGCTGCAACTTGATAATGATCACGTTGTACAGCCCGGATATGTTGCCGTGTTGTACCGCATGACCAAGGGGAAGGCATTTACGTCATACATTGTTGGACCCTCAGGGGGCATAGTGTGTGGGTGGACTTGTGTCGATTGTGACTCGAGTATCGTTGAATTTGAAATCGATGAATTCGAAAAACTTGTTGAACATCAGGTTATCTCATATGTAATATTTACATTTGAACTACTATTGTACTAGGGATATTACAAATTATTTATACATGAATTGTGTTGTTTTCTATAATTATTTTGAGGGGCTTAAAGAATAGAAAAGAAACATAGATGTTTAGGGAATATGGTTGGATAGCCGGCTCATGTATTCATGTTCGTTGTAGGATCAAACTGAACTGTTGTTATCTTTACATTGAGAAATTAATGGAAAAGGGATGCCTGGTTGGGAAAAAAATGTATTCATGTTCATGGATTAGTCCAAACTCGTCCGTGGTTGATACATCCGTACGGTGAATCGGTGTTGGAGATGCCCTAAGGTACACAGTCGATAAACACACATGAATGCACCCCTCGAATAAATTGATTTATGGACACGCCTTTTGCACTTTGCACTCTCGGTCGGTCGAATAAATCACAGTCGCGGCCGCAGAGCGGGGCGCTCACAGGGGATCAAGGGGGGCGCAGGTCCCGCTCCTGTGGGCCCGATCGGCCGAGGAGGCATTGCGTGGGGCGTGGCGTCACGACGACGCCACCAGGGCGTAACGGGAGCCTCCTCCCGTCTCCTCTCTTCCTTCGCCACGAAGGATCCGCCCGTTGCCCAAGAAAACTCCAAATGGAGAGAGCTACCGCGCGCCATGATTGCCGCTCCGCTCGCTTGCTTGCTGGCCGATTGAGTATACGCAGCCGAACACGCATCCATGCACACATGTAAGCTTGCCAATTGCCATTTGCTTCCGATTGCTTTCTCAATCCTGCTACTTTTCCTGCTTCTGGACGTGAGACTTGCCCGCATTTGGCAGCGACAAAATGGATCAATGTGTTCTCGAAGCTCCGTTTTTAGTATTTACGGATCGATGAGGATACACGAAAGATCTCGTTAATTTGGACGTTCCTTCAAATCCTCTAGAAGCTACTATGGTGGACGACCACACGGTCACCGACAGAGCCCCCATGGCGGTGCGAGTTAATCGCCACCTACTGCACCCATTATTACCGTGGTAGTAATTCGTCTGATTGATTGATCGGCCGACGTGGTCCTCCTGGATCGCACGTCGTAGGTCGGTGTCGGACTGTCGGCCCGTACCTAGGATCCGTGGTAGGGGACACGCTACCCCGCGCGCGCGATTGCACGTCACAACGTAACCACCCGTCCGTGTTCGTCAGGCTGTAGCAACGTCTGGTCTACTGTGCTAGTATCTAACTTTTCTGCATTAAAATAAAAGATACTCCTAGCTACTTTCACTCATTCACTGGTGCTAGCGCAGCAATGTCAACGGATGTCAGAGACTTCCACGCCAGAAAAAAATATGGAGGGGGGAAAGGCAGCTGTCCGAGAGAAAAAGATGGCTGCAAATTAAGGTTGACGAGATGAAATGCTTATGTCCTGTCATCACCAAACTGTCCCACGTTGGCCGTTGTTCGAATTCAATGCGGACTAATCTGATTCGATCGCGTTTGATACGACCGTACAGTGAGGAAAAATGGTACCCACTTCACTCGCGAGCTGGAAAAAAAAGTTTGGTCGCATTCTCAGGTCAGGGAAAATATCAAGTGATACGAGGCATCACATGATACCATGCTCCAAAACTGTTTGGTGCCTTGGATCTACATGCAAGGGACGTGATCAACTCACTCATCATTTACACATGCCCCTTGGTACATTTGCATCTGCCCCCCTTGAAAACAGCATATCATTGTAAATCACAATAGATCTACACATCTGTCCTCAACATCCCCATCGTCAGTTTCTGAACTGAAAACTATGCCAGTTGATCTTATCTGACTAAAACCAAGACGCATGGAAAAATCAAAATTACACCACATCATCTAAGTTGAAATCAACCCACTCCCAACTACCTTCTCAAATTTTAAAAGCTTAAAACATTGGTATCTTGCAACCTTCAGGTCACCATTAATATTTGTCATAACAAATACAATGGCTTGTGATCATCAGGAACACAATTTCCATTCCTATAGTCACATCGGAAATATCCATGATCCAAATATTTACTAGAAATCTTCAAAAGGAATTGGTCTCCAAAAACAATAGTACAGGCTAGCAAATGGTGTGGCCTGGTAAATTTCCTAATGGAATTCCTAGCATCAAGAAATCTCTGGATGGATCAGAAGCATCTCAACAAATTAAGGTGTACCATATGCTGTCATCTCGAATATACAAGCGTACTCTTTCACTAATTTACATAATTAATCAAAACAGCTTTGGTACAGATCACTTGGCGAGCTCATATTCTCCTTGTACGCCATCCTGTGTTGGGCACAAATGAGCACCTACATCAAAAAAAATTAAGAATTACTACAACCTGGTAACACTACTGAAACATGCAAAAAAGGTAAAGCTTAATTATGCCAACAACTGGCTATAACAGGCACTTAACGCTACATGTAGCAATGCCATACAAATTTGAAATGACAAGAACTTACACGCCAGTGTTACACCATTGCTACATAGTTAACCAACAAAGTAGCAGTCGACAACTGCACATGTACTGAGTTCATTGCGCCGAGTATGAAAAGTTGTTACTCGCCCTCCATGTCATTGTTCTCGTAGGAATCTAAACAGTGCTGACATCTTATTTTGTCAATAATATCTATTTGTTAAAAGTCAAAGAAAACACTATGTTTTGATCAACAAGACGGTTTATTGAATAAATGGCCAGCAAGTCAGTTTATCTCGGGATTAGATACCTGAACTAAAGTAGCAACATGTTGTAACCAGTGACTAAACAAGAATGCCATCTGTGTGGCAGCAAGCATTCTTCTAACTCTTCAAAGATTAAAATACTGATGCATATCTCTGCTCCAGATTAACTTAACATCTGTTGCGACTGAATTGCGAGACACCGATTTTTATAACTAGAACTAACAATACATCTAGCTGCATCTGCATATTTTTTCACTTCTTTCATTTGTTGACATACAATTGCAACAACTGGCTATGAGTTTGTAATTTTAGTCACATCAAGCCTCCGAGTTGTGACACTCCAGCCCTGTCTAGAAGTAATCCGTAGGAATTGGCCAAAAAAAGAGGCACCTTCTTGTGTGTCTATATGTGCTTAAACTTATTTTCTAGTGAAAATGATTTAGAACATCACCGGCCGATATCCAGTTGTAAAACCAAAGAATCAAAATTAGGAATGCGAACACCAGAAAAAGCCCAGATACCGGCGAGAAAAGAGGTGTTGCCTCTTACCAGGTCGTCGTTTTGTTGGTTCTTGGATCCCACGACTTGGTCGGGTCCAGCGGCGGCGGGGAGAGGTTCGTCTCCGTTCCCATGGAGATGTCAACAGTTCGGGCAGGTGCGCGACGTCTGTTGCTCTGGATTGGGGCGAACTATAGAGGATGGGGCATGCTCCATGGTGGCCGGCGGCGGCAGGGCATGACCTAGCGGCGGCGCTGTGGAAAAATGTCGTATCGAAGAAGAGATGCAAAGAGAACAGAGCGATATGCACTTCGGGCGGAATACGAAATAGTCCAGGGCGTCTTATGCAAATTTCCCATGCGATCTCAGCCCTCTCAATCCCGTGCCTCCAGTCCAGATCCAACGGGCCACATGGTCCTGGATCATGGGATCATACCACACCCCGTATCACCAGATATGCACTATCTCAGGTCATATAGGGCCTTTTGGTTGTTCGCATGGATTTTTGAATATTTGCATCTTTGGTCGAATTGTGACAGGCTCAGCAAATACAAGGCTTAAAACCATATTGAGCACATAGTTTGGTAGGCTGCATATAGGTTGGCAATATATATTAGAGAAGCAACTTCTGTGTGGCGTTTGGTGGCCTGCGCTGGCTAGGTTGCTGCATAGGCACGGTGTTTGGTTGCATAGACTGGATGTGATTAAGAGTTAACAACTACACATAACACAGAAAGTTACACTAGAACACCTCAGCAATTGCGGTGGCGGTATTACTTGCACAAGGTCCGACGCCAGAGAGCATGGAATCGCGAAGCGATCCGTCGCTACGACGCGGCGAACCGGGTTGCTAACGCTATCACAGGTGAAAAGTCCGCGAGGAGGGACGAGGAGGGTGCTGAGACAGAGGACGGGGAGAAGAAATGCAGTGCCCGCGCCGAGACAGAGGCCGATAGGAACGACGTCGGTGGCGGCGCTAGTATAGTAGAATGCGGGAAAGGAGAACGAGAGGAATGACGTCGACGGTGGCGCCAATGTAGTAGGATGCAGGGGAGGAGGCCAGGAGGAATGACGTTGATTGTGGCCCTAATGTAGTAGGATGCAGGAGAGCAAGCCGAGAGGAAAGACGCTGGCACCGGCGCTAGTGTAGTAGGACGCGGGATAGGAGGCCGGGAGGAACGACATCGACAATGACGCCAGTGTAGCATGTGAAGGAGATTAAGGAGTGTTATTAAAACAGACTACACGTATGCATATGTACAGTCCACGAGAGAGATGTAGATCGACTCACCTACGATCGTTGAAACAGAAAACGTGCAACAAGAAAGTCATGTGAAACTCCATAATGAATCTAGTGGTGAAAGGAATTCTAAATAGTCGATCGGGAGTTTGCTGAAGTTCATCGGAAAAACCTCCAAACATTAGAAAATTGAAGATTTACAGTTCATGAAATTGAGAACCGATCATCTGAATGAAATTACAACATTGATGTGCATCTTTTTCATATAGAGCATATCTCAAATCAAAGGACCGTTGTGTAGATTAGAGAGCAAGAAGATCAACGGGTGATTAGAACAAAACACGTGGAAAACCTAGCATCCCTGTTGGAAACGGACGATTCAGCCGTTCCTCCACACCCAGAGGTGCTTCACCGTGTCACCGTGTCATGCATGCCCAATAATATTTGCACGAAGCCAAATAGCTCGAAAATAAAAAATGTTGGATCCAGCATGTCTGGTTGGACTTGGTGCAGATAGCCATTTTTTTTTGAGTTGAAGTGCAGATAGCCAAATAGGCCCATACTATAGCCCACAAGCCACCATAAACCTAAGTTTTGGGCCGGATGGGTTTCCATCAATTTTTCTTCGTGCCTAAAAAATAGTTTTTCTTTGTCACGTTCGTCGGGTATAGTCCGATCTCTTCTCTCCCATTCTTTTATTTTTCACGTTTTTCTCCTTTGATTCTACTCCGGTTTGTCTTGGTTGTGATACCAGAGACTCTAGAGTAGTTGGACCAGAAAGCACTTATTTTGGATGGGCTTATGACTTATATGCTTTCATTAGTAATCTTTGTGCACTTTTTTCTGTTTTTGGGTCGAGATTCCCTTTTTCAATTTAGTTTATGTCTTCTTCCATTTTTCTCAAAGAAAAAACTATTTTTATACATGATTTTTTTCGAAGACATGATGTATATTTTTCTGCAACATGGTGAACTTTTTTCTTCAAAACACGGCAAATATTTTTTGGATACACCAAGAACATTTTTCAACACACGACAAATAATTTACAAATGCACAATGAACACTTCTTGAAATAATTTCTTTTAACTTTTTTTATTCCTAAACTTGTTTGAATAATATGTAAGAAAAAATCTTAAATTTCTTTTACTACACTTCTTCAATTTTTTTTGGAGCGATACACTTCTTTACAAATTGTTTTAAAGAAAAATGACATGATATTATTCGGTTGTGATGGGGTGGCCTATATAAAGAAGTGTGGGCGTCAACTTAGTACTGGTAATTCCCATTTCGGGACATCTTAATCCACGCGCGGGTCCGAAGATACCGTCACAACACACACCCTTGCACGACTTGGGCAGGCCTATTACGGAGCACCAGCGCTATTTTTCTCTTTTTTTTCCTTTACATCTCGTTTTCAGTAATTACTATTTATTTTAAAAAATAGAAAGTATTCAGAGATTTTTAAAATTTCGAAACCAGACAACATTTTGAATTTTAGCTTTTCCACAAATTCAGTAAATGATTGCAAAATGACGAAAAATGTTCATGAAAACAAAGAAAGTCGTGTATTCCGAAAAACTTGTTGCAAATCAAAAAAGGTTTGAAAAAAGTTTTAGAAAAAATATAATATTTCAAAATTACGGAAATTGTTTGCGGATTTCGGAAAAAGTTTGGGAAAGCAGAAATGTTCACAAATTTTACAAATATCCATGAAATCAAAAATATGTTCGTGAACTAAAAAAATGCTCAATTTTTTTGAAAAAAGAATTGAAAATATTTAAATTCTCGTAACTTGATTTTTTTTCTCATGTATCAAAAACTATTCAGGAATTAAAAACCTGTTCTCTATTTAAAAAGGAACCAAAAATAAGAAATCAACAATCTGAAAAATGTTATAAAATTAAAAATTATTCATGAATTTGAAAAATATCCGTAAAAATTATTTAAAAAATTTCTTGACATCAACCTATGTTCGCGAATTCAGAAACTGTTCGCAGAAATGAATACATCTTAAACTTGAAAATGAAAAAAGAATAATAAGTACAAAAGGTGTAAAGGAAAACACAAAATCAAATACATCTTGCCGGTGCAGTCACACCAAGCGGGGCGCAATTAGGTACGTGTTTCATCGCTACCTGTTGGCGTATGCGATAAATAGGAGCTGCCTTCGTGCGTGGTGCGCAGAATGCACACCACGTGCGGATCCCATACAACACTGGGCGTGCATAGGTAAGATTTCGTCCGTATTTTTTTATTTTCAAAAAAGTCCCTTTTTCTGCATGTAAAAAATGTCCCTGGTCATAATAAATCCATGAACATTTTCAATATAGGAGACTATCTTATAGAAATATTGAACATTTCTAGAAATTCTTGAAGGTTCTAAAAAATCATGAATTTTTTGTTCAATTCTTGAACATTTCGTTTGACGCCACAAAACTATCCCCTGTGCCCATGCCCATGCCCTGTCACCACAAAACTATCCCCAGTGCGCCATGCAAGGACATGTTTGACAAAAATACACATTAGTCAGTCAGTCGTTGTTGAGCCAAAATGTATTGCTCTTAAAACCTGGAAGGGGAAAAGAGGAGAGGAGATTTTTTTTTTTTTTTTGCGGGTGAGAAGAGAGGAGATTTCGGCTAGTATTAAGGTCTGGTCGATGTCTCCCCTTTAGCAAGACGGAAGCCGAGCTCATCAACTACCAGCCGGTAGTGAGCTGGCCTAGTAGCCATGTGGTTTTGTCACGTTGACATCAAGCACTTGTTATTTTGATTTTGTTTATATTTTGAAAAATACTAAATCATATATTATGAAGAAATATTTTAGTTAACATTTTTATAAGTGTTCATTTCATATATTTTTAAATTTTTATCTAGCTTAAAAAAAGTTGGCTAGAAAACATTTATTCAATTCAAAAATATATATGACATATCAAAATATTCAGGCACTTAAAAAAAATAAAAAATGTCTATGTAATCCAAAAAATATGATTCATGCCATGTAAGTTACATTTTACAAAAACTAACGCTTTCAACAATTCTGTTTGTGGCATTTCAAAAAATGTTTATACAATGAAAAAAATATGATCGCATAGTTTTGAAAAACTATTGTACAATTCAAATAACTGTTTTAAAGTATATTTGGCAATAATTTAAAAAATATTCCATAAAATGTGCTAAACACATATTTAAAAAGTTAACCATGTATTTGAAAAATATTAAATGTACATAAAAAAGTTTCAATTGTATATGTAAAATTCACAATGTCTATGAAAAAAGGTAGATATCAAAAGCAAAATGTAAAAATTGCTAATCATGTATTTGAATAATGCTAAATGTGTATAAAATGCGCCTAAAGTATAGGAAAAATATACAATATGAAAAATAAATAAACATGTGTTAAAAAACAAAATTGAAAAAGAGATGAATAAAACAAAGTAAACCGGTGAAAATAGAAAAGGTAACAAATGAGACCGAAGAGAAAGAAAAAAGGCCAAGAAAATCGTACAAAAACCCAAAGAAAATGATGTAAGACTATGAAAAATATGTTTAAAAAACTATAGAAAATAACCTTCTGGCAACTACGATATTGGACCGTTCGAATAGCGCCACGCTACAGCTGAGACGCATGGGCACCCCTCTGTCTCGCATTAAGCGAGACCTAGGGAACCCACGCCTGAGAGAGATATGGCCGGTCCAGATGCTCAGGATGCCACAGCCTTGTTTTTCCAGTTTTTATTTATGTTTTGTGTTTTCGTTTATTGCATTATTTATACTTTAAAATATTTTAAATATATATTTCAAAAAATATCTTAAAAAATTGTTTTGTTTTTATTTGTAAATTTTGACTATATTTTTAAAAATAATAAATCATATTATGAAAATATATTTTAGTTAAATTTTTTATAAGTATCCATCGAATATTTAAAAAAACGTTGATCTAGCTCAAAAAATGTTCGCTCAGTTATTAGAAAACATTTTACCATTCAAAATTATATATGACATATAAAAATATTCAGGAATTTAAAAAATGTGACATTTAGAAAATACTAGAAATTAAAAAAATGTCTATGTAATCGAAAAATAACTGCTTCGTGCCATTTAGAAAATATTTCAGCTAGATTTCACAAAATGTTAAATCTTTCAAAAATACTGTTTGTGAAATTTCAAATATAGTTTATACAATGTAATAATATGATCATATAGTTTTGAAAAATGTTTCGTATAAGTCAAATCACTTTTTTTAAGTATATTTGACAATAATTTAGCACATATTCCAAAAAATGTGCAAAGGACGTATTTAAAAAAAGTTAACCAACTATTTGAAAAACATTAAACGTATATAAAATTATTTTAATTGTATACGTAAAATGTAGAGGTAATATCACTGAGAGTCACACAACTTGCATAGAACGTGCAGTTTCGTGCTAGATCTTTTAAAATACGGTTTTCTGGTCATCTAACTTGTCATTTGATACACATACGGTCACTCCGGCTGTCCGTGCGCGTATCCGCCGCTGGCCTGGCATGCTACGCATGTCACGAGGCCACTTTTTCGGAGCGACGTGCACGTTGATGTTTTGCATAAAATCCCCTCGAATCATTTTTATTTGCTCATAACGTCCCTGCTAGCAGTGTCCCCAAACATAATCCTGTAGGTCTCCTCTCATTGCAAATCCCCACGATTCCCAAATCTCAGTGCACAGATTCAGTTAACATGTTCAGTGAGAAAATTCAGTTACCATTAAGGGCCAAAATTCAATTAACACTGCAGTAGAGAACATGTTCAGTTAAGTAAGCAGTTAAGTCACAATACAACAGATTATTATCACTTGTCAATACAGCACATAATGTGCAGATAACAATTTCAGTTAGCACTTCCACTCACATAATGTGCAGCATATTCAGTTAACTGATTTGCATGCATATTCAGTACACATTGTCACAAAATTTCAGTAAATATCTCACAAATGGAAGAGGATTTGGACTATGCCAGTCCACCACTGCCTAATATGATGGGCACATTGATTTGATCTTACTTTTTCACACATAAAGCTGCCTCCTTAACCTCCACAAAAACCCTAGCTCGAATTGGGAAACAGGGGAACTAGACCTTTGAAATGTAATGCGTACAACAAAGATCGGTTACTCATAATACGAACATAAGTGAATGAACCAATGGTGGTCGCCCTACCACACAAACCCTACCTAGGAGAAATGGGCACAGAGAAGTCACCGGGGAGCAAAGGAGAGAAATGAGAAAAAAGGGAGGACAGACTAACCATATGATGGCGCTGCTTGCACGTAAGTCGACGACGCTGGTCTTCCACCTCCTCCGATGATGGCCCGGTCAGTCGTGACCTTCCGCCCTCCTCCGCCTCCGCCTGCACGATCAGGAGACGAAGTGGTGGAGAGTCAAAATGAATTGCCTGCAATATCGGGGTACCGTTCTGCAAATATACACAAGTTGTCTCTTCCCACCATTGCAGGGACTTTTTTGAGCAAATAAAAATGATTTGAGGGGGTTCTGCGCAAAAATTCGCCATGCGCATCGCTCCAAAAATGCGTAGATCGCTGACAGTGGGCCCGTGCATGCGTGGCATGCCACGCCAGCAGCGGATACGTGCACGGAGAACCGAAGTAACCGTATTTGCATCAAATAACAAGTTATATGACTAGAAAACCGTATTTTAAAACATCTAGCACCAAACTGCACATTAGACGCAAGTTGTGTGACTACGAGTGATATTACCTCTAAAATGTACAATGTGTATGAAAAAAAGGTAGATATCAAAAATAACTAGCGTTTTCCTGTCTTTCTCCTGAAGACAGGAAAAGCGATCTTGCTTTTCGCCGCGAGGGACTCGCCTCGGGCATCGGTGGTAAGAGGGTGTCGCCGGATCCACGTGCATGGATGGTTTTAGGCCAAGGTAGCTTAGTTTTTCGGTTGTTCGTTCTCTTGGCTTTGGTGGCGGCGATGGCGATGCTGAATAAAATGTATCTAGATTCTACTCCGATGAGGCGATTGGTCCTATGGTTGGGGATGGATTTGGAATCTAGTCTTTTCAAACAAGAATGGTGTGGCAGCGGTGAAATCCTCATGGTGGACCCTGGTCCTATAGCTCCGCCGTTGCGACGGTGTTTGCTCCAGCGTCGGCGCGGTGCTTGGAGGTATTACAGGAGCGGATGCAGATTGTGGTTTGCATTAGAGGGCATCTGGAAGATGGTATCGTGTGCTGAGTTTGTGGTACATGGACGTAAGGTATAATTTTCTGCTCCGACGTCTTAGTCATATGTGGTGCTAGATCTGGAGTTTGATGGCGTGTCTGGGATGTTTCCTCAAAGCTGCATATCAGCGATGGAGCCGCGTCGAGCTCGGGTGTGGAGGTGATCCGGCATATTTTTCTTTGATGGCTACTATGATGGTGCGAGAGGCAGATGATGGGTGTATGCGTCAAGCTCAAAAGTTTCTTTGGTCTTCTTTGTAATTTTACATTCTGGCTAGTGTGCTTTTGTGCAAAGGCTAGCGTTCTGCTAATCATTCAGTTTTGCCAGGTCGGTCTGTACATGACTTGTACTCTTTTACGATATAAATGAGACACATATCACCGTGTGTATAAAAAAAATACTGACTATGTATTAAAAAACTAATGGAAGAATTTAACCATGTATATGAAAATGTTAATCTGGCATTTGAAAAAAAATTGAACAAGTGTTTGAAAATGTTAATCAAGGATTTGGGAAATGCTAAATGTGTATAAAAATGTTAATCTTTTATGTGAATATTTTTATTTGAGCATTTAGAAAATATTTATGTGAATAAAATGTTCACTATCTATTCAGCAAATGTTAATCTTGTATTTGAAAAATGTTAGTCAATGATTTTATTTTTTAATGTGTTTAGAAACCATGTTAACCATTTATAGAAAAAGTTAAATATGTATTGCAATTTTTTTAAACAAGTATGGGAAAATGTTCTTGACATATACGAAAAATGTAAAATGAAAACCAAGATAAAAAAGAAAAATAAAGAGAAGGAAAAATGATAAAAACAATAAAAGGCAAAAGGAAAAACCAGATGAAAAACAAAAAGAAAAACAGAAAATAGAGAAGGGAAAAAAAGAAGAAGACGAAAACAAAAAACATGGAAACAGAACAAAATTGAAGAAAAAACCAAGAAAAAAGCTCATGCGAAAAGAAGGACAAAAGAATAAGATCAGGAAAAAGAACTGCAAAACCGCCTATTTTACACTCAACTAGGTCCCGCCATAGTACTTTACAGGAAGCTGAAGTTAGCTAAATGGCTATCATAGTTGCCCGATAGTCGGGGTACCTAGTTTCGAATCCTGATTTCTCCCAATTTTTATTTGTCTTTCTTTCAAACATACGCTAAGCCGGCCTAATAGCTACAATGCGGGTGAATTCGCTTCGGCGAGACAAAAATAGCTCTCGCTTAAAATGAGAGCTCGAAATCACTCATTAAGGAGAATTTTTTGCAAAGGCCACTCCCACCTTCTCAACTTGCGACAAGTGTCACAGTCGCAACCTGACAGTTTTTTCTTTTTTTGTATATTTATTTATTCAAAACGTTTTATCTCTCGAACCGAGTGTCCAAATTAAGAACTGTTTCCATCATTGGATTCCTCGCATCGAGATTTTCAAAACTTGATACAATGTTCATAGACTTCTACGAACTTTTTTTAATGAAAAAACAAACAAAAAATAGAAAAAATAGTACCAGGAGCACTTTTTTTCCTTTCTGAGAGGCACGACCATGCCTCTCGCGAAAGTAAATCCGTGATGTAAAGATGTACCTCTCGTGAAGGGAAAAAATAATATATATATTTTTTCTTTTTCGAGAGGCACTCGTGTAAGAAAATCCGTGCCTCTACGAGAAGTAAATTAGTGCATGCCTCTCACGGAAGGAAATAAATAAAATGCATTTTTTTTATTTTTCAAGAGGCACGACCGTGCCTCTCGCGTAGCAAATTCGTGCCTCCAAGAGAATTAAATCTATGCCTCCCACGAAAGAAAAAAACTGGGTTTCGTAAGAAAAACTAGGAAGAACCCAAAAAAACTGGGAAAAAACCATCTTAAAGCGAAAAACACATATAAAAAAGTAAAAATAAAATTCAGAGGGAGCGCCCAAAGCGTGCCAAGTGGCGCGCTCCTAGACTTCCTTAAGTGGCTCTTGCGGGGGCTCCCGATGGAGTGCTATTTAATTAGTTGCTCTCGACGAAGCTCCCGCGTAGTATAGAAGCCATGGAGTTTAACACACAAAAGGCCAGGATAGACGACTACCGCTGACAAGGGGCCCAAGACAGAACAAAGGAAGAAAACACGGACGCAGTCCACCCTCGCGAGAGCTGTATTACCCGTACTTAGTCCTAATAGGTCTTGCGACGCTACTGGACTTGTCCTAAGAAATACCGAGTGGACATTTTGGGTTTAGACCCAACCCCCCTCTCGCGACGCTGCCGCGAGCGTCCGGGAGGCTAAACCTAGCGCCGCCGCCCACCCTCCTCCTCTCCCTCCTCGCCGCCGCTTAGGGCGCGAGCGGCGAAGCTTCGGTCGTCGCGGGCGGCGAGGTCCTCTTGTCTCCTCGCTGGGGAACGGCGGCCGGATCTCTGGGGCGTGGTGCTCGTTGCGGGCACGCGGCAGCAATGGCGCTCCGGCATGGGCTGGCCGACGGTGGCGTGGCGGTGGCGTGGCGGCATGGAGGCGGTGCGGCGGTGGGTGGTGTCGACGGCGGCTGCTCCCTGCGGCGCCGGCGTCGACTCAAGGCGGCTGGTCAAGCTCGACCGGTCATGGGCGGCTCTCTCTCTGGCTCGGGTGAGGGGGCGGGGCGGTGGCGGTGGGCGCCCCGTTCACCCCTTTGCGGCAGACGGCGGCGCTTAAGACGGGGAGACCTCCTGCTGGCTTCCTTTGGCGCTGGCGGCGATCCGTCCCTTCCCTTCTTCGGCGTCCGGTGGCGGTGCTACTGGTCCGTACCAACCGGGGCGAACATGGTTTCGGGGAGGTTGGGTGGTGGACGGGGACGCCTCCGCATGCCCGTCGCCGATCTTGGCCTTGGCTGCTCCTTCACCTCCCCTTCCCCGGACCGCATATGGTCGCGTTCCTCTCGTGGCAAGGTGTCCGCCGGTGGCTTTGGAGTCGGCCGGGGCGAGATCTCGCCAAAGGTGTGTGCTCTTTGGTGGCTGTCGCGGTGGTGCAGTGGCGGCGGCGGTCTGGCGGTGGGGAGGCCAGCGTATGTCGGGGCTGCAGCGTCTCGATTGCGAACGTGAGCATGGCTACTTGGGCGGCATGGCTGCGAGTGGTTGGCGGATCGGGATGCGACGGCGATTGAAGCACCGGGTTCATCACTGTTCGGGCCAGGTAATCGGGCCGATGGTGGCGGCGTTTGCGGATGTCGTGTTCCTCCTTGTAGGCTCCGTCGTGGTGCTCATTCTCCTTCGTCTCGCTCCAGGTGAAAACTTGATCTGAGAATCAGACGGTGGCAACATTCCGTGGTCGTACCCTTCTTGGAGGCATCGTCTTGGAGCCCTCAGTCCTGCGTGGTTCGTCACACACCCTCCCGGACGATTGCTCTTGGTGGTCTCCATCGGCGCTTAGCGGTTCCTTGTTGCACATCTTGTAGGTGTTTGGTTGTCGTTGAGGGTGTGTTTCGTTGCCCGGCTTCCTTGTATCTTGCCTTGGGTATGTGTGGTGTGCGTTTGTATCGATACTTTGGATGTAAGTGGTTGTTGCTTTATAATATAAAGCGGGGGAAACCCTTTTTCGTCAATACTGTAGTTGCAGGTGAGTTTTTTTCTTTTATTTTTAATTAGTTTTTTTCACTGTTTTGCCTTGTTTTTTTTACTTCTATGGTTTTTGTCGGTTTTTATTGTTTGTTTTTCTGTTTTTGTCAAGGATTTTGTATTTCGTTTTTTCAATTTTTTTAACACATGTCTGCATTTTTTGTACATGTTGTTCTTTTTTATATATAAATCAGAAATACTGATCGTATTGTATAAACATTTTTTTAAATATCACAGATATATTTGTTAAACTTGCTAATATTTTTTTAATTTCAATTAACAATTTTTGAGTGGTACAACATTTTTTTCATTACACAAATATGTTTATAAATTTTATAAACGTTTTCTAAAGGTCACATAAATTTTCAAAACGTGTAATTTCTGTAAAATATCAGATTTTTTAAAATCCTGTCAAGTTTTTTAGAAGTTGCACAAACAATTTTTTAAGGCTACATGAACATTTCCTGACAGCGCAATGATCATATTTTTAAATTTAAATATAATACTTATTTCATTTCATAAATGTAAGTAAAGGTACTACCTCTCTCAGTTTACAGGACGTGCGCGTACCCCTAGATCGTCAATTTGACCAACCTAATACAAGTCATATATTACAAAAAATATACCAACATAAACTTTGAAGTTTCTACTTTCAAAAGGTATAATTTTTGTGTTATATAGTTTATATTAAGGTGATAAAATTGGCAACCTAGGTATACGCGCAAGACTTGTAAACTGAAACGGAGGTAGTAACAAAAATTTAGGGAATACCAAGTTTTTATTCATCATAAGCACAACGTGTGGGATACAGTTCAGATCGTGGAAATCAACAAACCAAAAGTGACGCATCGGACCTAGTCACGAAGCAAATTTGGCTAAACACTGTGCCTCAAAATTGCCAGCACCAAAATAACGACGCTCTAACATTAATCTCGATAACAAAAATAAAAAAATAAACCTAGAATGCATGTTTGTACCTACGCTAGGGTCGCTAACTGTTAAAGTTCGGGTCTTGCTGGGCTTGGGCATGTAATGGTTGCTCAAGGCGAGCTCTATTCCGTCTTGCTTAAGGCGAAATATTGCCTCGCCCATGTAACCTGCCGCAATAGAACCTCAAACTGAACCAAAACTTTGGTTACATCTTCACGCCCAAAAATACAATTGTAATTACCGAGCAAACCCCATTTGCAATCTTCCTCTCCAAATACCAAAATCCAATACAATTTTCTTAGGAAATTAAGATTTGATTTCATGGCAACTGGATAATATTTCAACATGGGACTACGTATCAGCTGCATTAACCCCATTAATCATCCTACTGCAGTTTCTTCATGTATGTACTAATAGATGTGCACATGGACACCCAATTTTTTTTAAAACGAAAAAAATATTTACCTCATCGATTAATTAAGAAAAAAAGAGCTGCCCAGTAATTAATGCAAAAACGGGCGAACCCAAACTTAACATGGCCTCACAAGGTAAAGTGAAGCAACGTTGTCGGTTGCCATCCGTTGATGACGGTCGACCGTCATATAGGCCTGAAATTGCGCCCAAAAGTACTGTATGACGAGAAAGGCAAATTAAATCCGATCTGAAAACCGTCACAGATAATAACTCATGAGCCCAAAAGCCAGCGAACGTTTTCAGTTTCCACCGCCCATCGGAGGAACTGGGCAAGCACGAGCTGCCTCACACAAAAACGGCCAGGGTAGCAAAGACAGCGTCTCAAACGACAGCCTCACCGTCCATGGACGGAGATATTGAGATTTCCATTTAGGGAAGTCGGTGCTACTCACATAAATGCCAATGGAGGTCATAAGAGGAAAAAAGGACAGATGTGAGAGACTAGCTCTAGGTAGCTATACGGAGCCGAACAAAGGACAAACAAAATGTACATGCCCTGTCAGCACAAAACTATCCCCAATGCCCCGTGCAAGGACATGTTTGAGACGAACGCACATTAATCTCAGTCAGTCGGTGCTGAGCGAAAATGTATTGCCCTTGCAACCGGAAGGGGAAAAAATGACTGGATATTTTGAGCAGTATCAAGGTCTAGTCTATGACCGACTCAAAAAAAAAAGGTCTAGTCTATGTCTCGCCTTTAGCATTTTCTTTTGAGTGGTTGTCTTACCTTTAGCAAGACCGAAGCCGAGCCGGTCAACTAGGAGCCGATTGAGGGCTGGCCTAGTAGCCATGTAGTTTTGTCACGTTGACATCGCGCGTGTTATTTTTTTCTTGAAACTCTTGTTTATATTTTGAAAAATACTAAATCATATGTTACAAAAATATAATTTAGTTAATTTTTATAGGTGTTCATTACACATTTAAAAAAATGTTCATATAGTGTAAAAATCATTCTAATAATTTGTAGAAAACATTTGTACCAATAAAAAAATGTGTATTATATGTAAAAAATATATATGAAAAAGTAGAAATCAAAATTAAATTTTAAAAACTGTTAATCAGGTATTTGAAAAATGCTAAATGTGTTCTTAATGTATAAAAAACATACAATGTGCGTGAGAAATTTAGAAAAGAAACAAATGAAACCAAAGTGAAAAAGTAAAGTAAAATAAATGCTAAAAAATACAAAAAATAAAGAAAACCGATGTAAAACTATGAAAAAAAGAGATAAAAAACCACAGAAAAAACTCCTGCGCAACTATTGTATTGGGCCAATCGAATAGCGCCACGCTGCAGCTGATACGTATTACATGTTGAAGCCATGATGTCCATTCCACAAAAGCACAGGATATGTGTCTAAAAAAACTCAGGATATATAGACAACTAGGGGTATCCGATGCACCCGAACTTGTGGTGCTACCGGTCCACCGGATGCCATAGAATATTTTTTTAAATCTGAAAAAATTCTAGCATGTTAACACAACATCAGTGTATCATGTCCCAAAATTTCGTATAAATATTTCAAATATTTTTTAAGATACGAAAATGACAAACTTGACATCAGTGTGATAATGGGCCAAATCTAAAACCCAAGTTATGTGATGTACTATGTTGAATTTGTTATTTTTGTTTTTTGAGTTATGTTTTGAATTTGACTTTAAATTTTGTGACAACCTACATTGATGTTGTGTGAGTATGCTAATTTTTTTTCTGAATTTTTTAAACAATTTAAAACACAACGTGAGTTTGATGCACCGGTAGCACCATAAACTCCGGTGTACCGGATATTTTCCCTAGACAACTAACGCAAGCAAAGGGTACAAGCCAGAATAAGGGAGCTCCTATACGCCGCTAATTGCGGCAAACAGGCGGCCTCACGCACAGGACTTTCTTCGACTGGGTCGGCTCATCTATCGCGGCCGAAACTCGCAAAAACAGAAACGCGGGCTGCCAGGATCGAGCTCGCGACCTCGGAATTACGATCACGTGCTGCTAGACACTAGGCCTTATGGACGATGTTGACAATTAACAACGTGAACCCTTTTTAACTATAACGTGATATTTACTCTAGCGTTCTATTTACTGTAGCATGCCGATTATTCGATTGTAAACATATTTCTAAATTACTGAACAAAAATTGCAAACATGATTTTTTTTGAACTTGTGAACAATTTTTTAACTGGAACATATTTTGAAACTCCTGAAAAAATGAAAATATGAACAATTTTTGGAAACTGTTGACATTTTTTGAAAACAGGAACATTTTTTCAAAATTTCTTAAAATTTGAACAAAAAGGTCCCAAATAATTTTTATAAAACAAGAACATTTTCTGAAATGCGCAAACAATGTTTTGAAATTGCGAACGTTCTCATAATTTATAAACAATTTTTTAAAACACGAATATTCTTAAATTTTTTGAACATTTTTTGAAACACGAACAAATTTTGAACTTTCCGAACAATTTTCAAAAGAAACAAAAAAGGGGAAAAGAAAATAGAGAAAAAGAAAAGAATTAAGAAAAAGAAACAGAAAAACGGAAAAAATAAATGAAACCGAAAAATAAAAAAAATAAAAAAACCATAAAACTGGTATAAAAATAAAAAAATCCGGTTCAGAGAACCTTATGGAAGGTTCCGAAAACCGGCTGCGTCGCTGTGGGGAAGTGGGCCGGCCCAATACTCGCGCTCGGGGGGCTCGCCCTGTGCGAATGCTCGACATTTTGACTCAGTTAGCGTCAAATAGGATTTTGCCCAGAATAATGGTGTTCCCAAAAAAAGAAAACAGATTAAAGGAAGAAGATGCGGACGCAGTGCAACCTCGCGAGAGCAACGTATCGCCCATAATGAATCCTCATAAATCTTGCCTACAACGACGCTATTGGACAGGCTCAATACTGTGGCCACATGTGAGTTTTTTTTTTCCTGTTGGTTTTTTAATTGAATTTTTTTTCTGTTTTAACTCGGTTTTATTGAATTATCTTTGGTTTACTTCGTTTATTTTTCTGTTTAGATTGTTTATTTCTCGGGTTTTTATTTATTTTTTCAAAAAATTTCAACACATATCTACATTTTTTGTACGCATTGTTTTTTTATACATCATAAACATCATTTTGTACTGTATAAACATGTTCTTAAATGGCACAGATGTATGTTGCAATGTACAACGTCTAAATGTTACGAAACATTTTATTGAAATGTAATAATATTTGCATAAATTGTACAAAGAGTTTTTAGAAATATCGCATAATATTTTTTAGATGTGTAGTTTTTTAAATGTCACACATTTTTTAAATCCTAACAATATTCTTGAAGGTTGCGTGAATTTTTTTTTCAACAGTACATTTACATTTCTTGAACGCGCACCGATCATATTTTTAAATTTAAATACTCACTCCAATTCATATCACATGTCACTCAAATGGATGTGTAGATACATTTTAATGCTAGACACGTCCATTTGAGCAACATGTAATATGGATCGGAGGAGTTTTTTTTTTCATTTCATAAATTTAAACCGGAAAAAACCAGCTTCAAACATGTAGAACATTCCCAAAACCGAAAACCAGAAGCTTGCGTATAGCTATGAAATTGGCCAGCCAAATTCGCTCGATATGGAGTGTTGCATGTGCGTGGTGCAATAATTTTCCGCAACATGCGGGAAATAGGAAATCCGCATGCAACCTGCCTCAACAACCTTGTGGCGCTATGTCGGGCTCGCTGGCTGGTGGCGCGAACCCTAGATCAACGTCGAGACGCTCGTGGCAAGGGACGCCCGAACGACTATGGGGGAACAAACGATCGACCTCTCTGCAGATTCGTTTCTTTTGGGCCTCGCTCGGTCTGGCCCGAGTGCCATTTCAGTTTGTAATATGATTGCCAATAGGGATAGTGCTAGAAAACGAATCGTTTGGGGCTGGCTAGAATCGCTACGATCGTCAACTTTTGACGATTCTAAAATGCACTGCGATTGTGGGGTGATTCTAGGTGATTTATGAGCAAGAAAAGATGAGTTCTTTTGCGATTATGACTTTCCACGCCGTGATTATTCAGAATAAAGCCGAAAGAATTGGCCCCTGGAACTGAACCAAAACTTTGGTTACATCTTGAGGCTGAATAATATTTCAACACATGACTGAAAAAATGAGACTGCCAGGCTTAGGAAAAACCGCAGAAGCAGCTCTGTGGATAACCCCATCAGGGCATGGCCAATGCTCCATCCTTGACGGCTGCCCCAGCCCTGTCGTCAGCTTTGATGCGCCAAATCAGCTCAACCTGCTGCTCCAAAAGCAATGTAGTATCTTGCAGAGGAATCGGGTTCTTCCCCGGCAAAAGCGCAAAGGCAGGGGGAAGCAAGGAGATGTGTGCGCAGGGAGATTGGATTAGAATTGGATGCATTGACTGGATGAAATTTTTAGTGATCGCTTCATGCAATTCGAACTATGTGGATCATGAGGCAACATGATGGTATAGCCTCCATAGTTCATGCCCTTAACCGCTCTGCTGTAGTTTTTCCATGTACTAAGAGCAACTCCAATGGCGACCCATACGGACGCACGCTTTGTTCGTTTTTTGTCCATTTGGGTCCACCGCCTGCTCGTCGTCCGTCCCCTTTTGCGTTTGGGTCGGCCGTGACCCCAACACATGGACCCATTTTCATCCTCGCGGCCGGCCTGCCATGTTTCAAACAAAATACAAACATCTTACATAGTTTCACAACCAAAAAAATATATCATAATTTACAAGTGAAATAAATATGTCGTAGTTTACAAGCCAAATTAAGTTGTCTCAAATGCATTTAAAAAAGATACATCTATTGGTTGCCAACATGAGCCCACGTATGCTCAACCAAATCATTTTGCAGCTGAATGTGAGTTTCTCAATCACGCATTTGATGGTGAAATTGGGTGAACTGTGCAAACTTGTCCGCTCCTCCATGCTCAGGCACAATATTGTCACCCTAAGACTGAAACCCTTGGTCGTAGATACATTCCGGGCGCTCATCCTCTATGATCATATTGTGCATGATCACACAAGCAGTCATCACCTTCCACAACTTCTTGATGCTCCAAGTTCTAGCAGAATATTGAACGATGCCCCATCGAGATTGCAGAACACCGAAGGCACGCTCCACATCCTTCATAGCACTCTCTTGTGCTTGGGCAAACCTCTTCCTCTTCTATCCTACAGGGTTTGAGATTGTCTTCACCAGAGTAGTCCAATGAGGATAGACACTGTCAGCTAGATACTCCCTCCGTCCCAAATTACTTGTCATAGAAATTGATAGAAAATGATGTATTTAGAACTTAAAATACATCTAGATACATCCATTTCCGTGACAAGTAATTCTAGACGGAGGGAGTATAATTCTTGTTGTAGTTCTAGCCATTGATGTTAACATTGACCTCCAGGCAATTGCCTTCGGCAAGCCTTGCAAACACCAGAGAGTGTTGAAGTACGTTGATATCATTGTGAGACCAGGCCATGCCTAAGAAAGAGTGCTAAATCCAGAGATCTTGTGAAGCCACGACCTTGAGTATCACGGTGCAAGCTTTGACATGGCCCCTATACTGCCCCTGCCAAGTAGAAGGGTAGTTCTTCCACTGCCAGTGCATGCAATCTATGCTACCAAGCATCATTGGAAAGCCCTTGCTGGCATTCATCACCAACAAGCTGAAGGAAATATTCCCTAGAGGCAACAATAAAGTTGTTATTTTATATTTCCTTATATCATGATAAATGATTATTATTCATGCTAGAATTGTATTAACCGGAAACTTGATACATGTGTGGATACATAGACAAAACACCGTGTTTCTAGTAAGCCTCTACTAGACTAGCTCGTTAATCAAAGATGGTTAAGTTTTCTAACCATAGACATGTGTTGTCATTTGATGAAAGGGATCACATCATTAGGAGAATGATGTGATTGACAAGACCCATCCGTTAGCTGAGCATAATGATCGTTCAGTTTTATTGCTATAGCTTTCTTCATGTCATATACATATTCCTTTGACTATGAGATTATGCAACTCCCGGATACCGGAGGAATGCCTTATGTGCTATCAAACGTCATGACGTAACTGGGTTATTATAAAGATGCTCTACAGGTATCTCCGAAGGTGTTTGTTGGGCTGGCATAGATCGAGATTAGGATTTGTCACTCCGAGTATGGGAGAGGTATCTCTGGGCCCTCTCGGTAATGCACATCATAATAAGCCTTGCAAGCAATGTGACTAATGAATTAGTTGCGGGATGATGCATAACGGAACGAGTAAAGAGACTTGCCGGTAATGAGATTGAACTAGGTATGAAGATACCGATGATTGAATCTCGGGCAAATAACATACCGATGACAAAGGGAATAACGTATGTTGTCATTACGGTACAACTGATAAAGATCTTCGTAGAATATGCGGGAACCAATACGAGCATCCAGGTTCCACTGTTGGTTATTGACCGGAGAAGTGTCTCGGTCATGTCTACATAGTTCTCGAACCCGTAGGGTCCGCACGCTTGACGTTCGATGACGATTTTGTATTATATGAGTTATGTGATTTGGTGACCGAATGTTGTTCAGAGTCCCGAATGAGAATACGACATGACGAGGAGTCTCTAAATGGTCAAGAGGTAAATATTCATATATAAGACGATAGTATTCGGACACTGGAAGTGTTCCAGGGGTACCGGGTATGTACCGGGTCACAGGAAGGGGTTTCGGGCACCCCCCCAACAAAGATATGGGCCTTATTCGGCCAAGGGCGGAACAGACCAGCCCCTAGTGGGCTGGTGCGCACCCATATAGGCTGAATAGGAGGAGAAGGAAGGAGGGGAAGGGAGAAAGGAAAGGGGAGGATTCGGCCTCCCCCTTTCCTTCTCTCCCTCCTCTCTCATTCCTTCCCCCTCCGACAGTTATGGAAGGGGGGAGGCCGACTTGTGGGAGGCGCCCAAGTAGGATTACTCCTACTTGGGGCACCCTTTGCTGCCCCTCTCCCTCTCCCTCTCCCACCTATATATATGTGGGGGGCACCGCTAAAACACATAACATTGATTCCTAGCCGTGTGCGGCGCACCCCCCC
Organism: Aegilops bicornis; assembly: GCA_021605145.1. Classification (NCBI taxonomy): domain Eukaryota; kingdom Viridiplantae; phylum Streptophyta; class Magnoliopsida; order Poales; family Poaceae; genus Aegilops; species Aegilops bicornis. The sequence continues at coordinate 86,528,294 of CM038669.1, forward strand.
TCCTCCACGGTCGCCTCCGGTCATATTGTCGTAGTGCTTAAGCGAAGCCCTGCGCGGATCACTTCACCATCACCGTCACCATGCCGTCTTGCTGACGAAACTCTCCCTCGACACTTTGCTGGATCAAGAGTTCAAGGGACGTCATCGAGTTGAACGTGCATAGAACTCGGAGATGCCGTACGTTCGGTGCTTGATCGGTCGGAACGAGAAGAAGTTCGACTACGTCAACCGTGTTAACAAACGCTTCCGCTTTCGGTCTATGAGGGTACGTGGACACACTCGCCCCCTCTCGTTGCTATGCATCTCCTAGATAGATCTTGCGTGAGCGTATGAATTTTTTGAAATTGCATGCTACATTTCCTAACAGTGGCATCCGAGCCAGGTCTATGCGTAGATGATAATATGCACGAGTAGAACACAAAGAGTTGTGGGCGATCATAGTCATACTGCTTACCACCAACGTCTCATTTTGATTCGGTGGTATTGTTGGATGAAGCGGCCCGGACCAACCTTACATGACCACGTTCATGAGACCGGTTCCCCGACAGACATGCAACTTGTTTTGCATAAAGGTGGCTGGCAGGTGTCTGTTTCTCCAACTTTAGTTGAATCGAATTTTACTACGGCTGGTTCTTGTTGAAGGTTAAAACAGCAAACTTGATGAAACATCGTTGTGGTTTTGATGCGTAGGTAAGAACAGTTCTTACTAGAAGCCCGTAGCAGCCACGTAAAACTTGCAACAACAAAGTAGAGGACGTCTAACTTGTTTTTGCAGGGCATGTTGTGATGTGATATGGTCAAGACATGATGTGATATACGTTATTGTATGAGATGATCATGTTTTCTAAAAGTTATCGGCAACTAGTAGGAGCCTTATGGTTGTCGCTTTATTGTATGAAATGCAATAACCATGTAATTGCTTTACTTTATCACTATGCGTTAGCGATAGTTGTAGAAGCAATAGTTGGCGAGACGACAAGGACACTACGATGGAGATCAAGGTGTCAAGCCGGTGACGATGGAGATCATGACGGTGCTTTGGAGATAGAGATCAAAGGCACAAGATGATGATGGCCATATCATGTCACATATTTTGGTTGCATGTGATGTTTATCTTTTATGCATCTTATTTTTCTTAGTACGACGGTAGCATTATAAGATGATCCCTTAACTAAATTTCAAGGTATAAGTGTTCTCCTTGAGTATGCACCGTTGCGAAAGTTCTTCGTGCTAAGACACCACGTGATAATCGGGTGTGATAGGCTCTACGTTCACATACTACGGGTGCAAGACAGTTTTGCACATGCGGAATACTCGGTTAAACTTGACGAGCCTAACATGTACAGACATGACCTCGGAACACTGGAGACTGAAAGTTCGAACGTGAATCATATAGTAGATATGATCAACATAGAGATATTCACCATTGATGACTACTCCATGTCACGCGATGATCGGACATGTTTTAGTTGATTTGGATCACGTATCATTTAGATGACTTGAGGTATGTCTATGTAAGTGGGAGTTCTTAAGTAATATGATTAACTTACTTTATCATGAACTTAGTCCTGATAGTATTTGCATATCTATGTTGTAGATCATTAGCTTGCGATGTAGCTCCCCATTTATTTTTGGTATGTTCCTAGAGAAAAAGAAGTTGAAAGATGATAGTAGCAATGATGCGGACTGGGTCCGTGATCTGAGGATTATCCTCATTGATGCACAGAAGAATTATGTGCTTGATGCACCGCTAGGTGACGGACCTATTGTAGGAATAGATGCAGACGTTATGAATGTTTGGCAAGCTCGGTATGATGACTACTTGATAGTTTAGTGCGCCATGCCTTACGGCTTAGAACCGGGACTTCAAAAACATTTTGAACGCCACGGAGCATATAAGATGTTCCAAGAGCTGAAATTGGTATTTCAGACTCATGCCCGAGTCAAGAGGTATGAGACCTCTGACAAGTACTTTGCCTACAAGATGGAGGAGAATAGCTCACCGGTGAGCATGTGCTCGAATTTTCTGGGCACTACAATCACTTGAATCAAGTGGGAGTTAATCTTCAAGATAAGATAGTGATTGACAGAGTTCTCTAGTCACTATCACCAAGCTACTAGAACTTTGTGATGAACTATAATATGCAAGGGATGACGAAAATGAATCCCGAGCTCTTCGTGATGCTGAAATCGGCAAAGGTAGAAATCAAGAAGAGCATCAAGTGTTGGTGGTTAACAAGGCCACTAGTTTCAATAAAAGGGGCAAAGGAAAAGAAAGGGAACTTCAAGAAAGAATGACAAGCAAGTTGCCACTCCTGTGAAGAAACCCAAAGCTAGACCTAAGCACAGGCGAGTGCTTCTCTCGCAAAGGGAATGGTCCTTTGAGCGGAACTACCCCAAATACTTGGCGGATAAGAAGGATGGCAAAGTGAACAAATGTATATTTGATATACATGTTATTGATGTGTACTTTACTAGTGTTCATAGTAACCCCAGGGTATTTGATACCGGTTCAGTTGCTAAGATTAGTAACTTGAAACAGGAATTGCAAAATGAACAGAGACTAGTTAAGGGCGAGGTGGCGATGTGTGTTGGAAGTGATTCCAAGGTTGATAAGATCACCATTGCACACTCCCTCTACCTTCGAGATTAGTGTTGGACCAAAATAAATGTTATTTGGTGTTTGCGTTGAGCATGAATATGATTGGATCATGTTTATTGCGATACGGTTATTCATTTAAGTTAGAGAATAATGTTGTTCTGTTTACATGAATAAAACCTTCTATGGTCATACACCCAATGTAAATGGTTTATTGAATCTCGATCGCAGTGATACACATATTCATAATATTGATGCCAAAAGGTGCAAAGTTGATAATGATAGTGCAACATATTTGTGGCACTGCCGTTTAGGTCATATTGGTGTAAAGCGCATAAAGAAACTCCGTACAGATGGATTTTTTGGAATCACTTGATTATGAATCATTTGATACTTGCGAACCATGCCTCATGGGCAAGATGACTAAAACTCCGTTCTCCGGAACAATGGAACGACCACTGACTTATTGGAAATAATACATACCGATGTATGCGGTCCGATGAGTGTTGAGGCTTGCGGCGGGCATCGTTATTTTCTGACCTTCACAGATGATTTGAGCAAATATGGGTATAACAAGTCTGAAACATTTGAAAAGTTCAAATAATTTCAGAGTGAAGTGGAGAATCATCGTAACAAGAAAATAAAGTTTGTACGATCTGATTGCAGAGACGAATATTTGAGTTATGAGTTTGGCCTTCATTTAAAACAATGTGGAATAGTCTCACAACTCACGCCACCTGGAACACCACATCATAATGGTGTGTCCAAACATTGTAACCGTACTTTATTAGATATGGTGCGATCTATGATGTCTCTTACCGATTTACCACTATTGTTTTGGGGTTATGCATTAGAGACAAATGCATTCACGTTAAATAGGGCACCGTCTAAATCCGTTGAGACGACACCGTATGAACTGTGGTTTAGCAAGAAACCTAAGCTGTCATTTCTTAAAGTATGGGGTTGCGATGCTTATGTGAAAAAGCTTCAGCCTGATAAGCTCGAACCCAAATCGGAGAAGTGCGTATTCATAGGATACCCAAAAGAAACTGTTGGGTACACCTTCTATCACAGATCCGAAGGCAAGATCTTTGTTGCTAAGAATGGATCCTTTCTAGAGAAGGAGTTTCTCTCGAAAGAAGTGAGTGGGAGGAAAGTAGAACTTGATGAGGTAGTACCTTCTCTCGAATTGGAAATTAGCTCATCACAGAAAACCATTCCCGTGATGCCTACACCAACTAGTAAGGAAGCTAATGATAATGATCATGAAACTTTAGATGAAGGTACTACCAAACCTCATAGGTCAACCAGAGCATGTTCCGCACCAGAGTGGTATGGTAATCCTGTTCTGGAAGTCATGTTACTAGACCATGACGAACCTATGAAGTATGAGGAAGCGATGATGAGCCCAGATTCTGCGAAATGGCTTGATGCCATGAAATATGAGATGGTATCCATGTATGAGAACAAAGTATGGAGTTTGGTTGACTTGCCCGATGATCTAAAATCCATAGAGAATAAATGGATCTTCAAGAGGAAGACTGGCGCTGATGGTAGTGTTACTATCTACAAAGCTCAACTTGTCGCGAAAGGTTTTCGACAAGTTCAAGGAGTTGACTACGATGATACCTTCTCACCCATAGCGATGCTTAAGTCTGTCCGAATCATGTTAGCAATTGCCGCATTTTATGATTATGAAATCTGACAAATGGACGTCAAAACTGCATTCCTTAATGGATTTCTTAAAAATAGTTGTAGATGATGCAACCAGAAGGTTTTGTCGATCCTAAAGATGCTAACAAATTGTGCAAGCTCCAGCGATCCATCTATGGATTGGTGCAAGCACCTCGGAGTTGGAATATGCACTTTGATGAGGTGATCAAAGCATATGGTTTTATACAGACTTTTGGAGAAGCCTGTATTTACAAGAAAGTGAGTGGGGGCTCTGTAGCATTTCTAATATTATATGTGGATGACATATTGTTGATTGGAAATGATATAGAATTTCTGGATAGCATAAAAGGATACTTGAATAAGAGTTTTTCAATGAAAGACCTCGGTGAAGTTGCTTATATATTTGGGCATCAAGATCTATAGAGATAGATCAAGACACTTAATTGGACTTTCACAAAGCACATACCTTGATAGAGTTTTGAAGAAGTTCAAAATGGATCAGTCAAAGAAAGGGTTCTTGCCTGTGTTACAAGGTATGAAGTTGAGTAAGACTCAAAACCCGACCACGGCAGAAGATAGAGAGAGAACGAAAGTCATTCCCTATGCCTCGGCCATAGGTTCTATAAATTATGCCATGATGTATACCACACCTATTGTGTACCTTGCCATGAGTTTGGCAAAGGGGTACAATAGTGATCCAGGAGTAGATCACTGGACAGCGGTCAAAATTATCCTTAGAGGATGATACGTCTCCAATGTATCTATAATTTTTGATCGTTCCATGTTGTTTTATTATCAATCTCGGATGTTTTATAATCATTATATAGTCATTTTATATCATTTTTTGGTACTAACCTATTGACATAGTGCCAAGTGCCAGTTGCTGTTTTTTCCATGTTTTTTACATCGTAGGAAATCAATATCAAACGGAGTCCAAATGCCACGAAACTTAACGATGATTTTTTATGGGCTAAGTATATGAAAGAAATTGTCACTAATAAAAGAAAGATACCGGAAGCTGAAATTTCCACCATGCTTGCTAATTATACTTATAAGGGTGGAATACCTAAGAAACTTGGAGATCTAGGAGTACCTACTATACCATGCTCCGTTAAAAGAAATTATGTTAAAATTGCTTTATGTGATCTTGGAGCCGGTGTTAGTGTTATGCCTCTCTCTTTATATCGTAGACTTGATTTGAATAAGTTGACACCTACTGAAATATCTTTGCAAATGGCTGATAAATCAACTACTATACCTGTTGGTATTTGTGAAGATGTGCCTGTTGTGGTTGCAAACGTTACTATTTTAACGGACTTTGTTATTCTTGATATTCCCGAGGACGATAGTATGTCTATTATTCTTGGAAGACCCTTTTTGAATACTGCAGGGGCTGTTATTGATTGCAACAAAGGCAATGTCACTTTTCATGTTAATGGTAATGAGCATACGGTACACTTTCCGAGGAAACAACCTCAAATCCATAGTATCAATTCTATTGGAAAAATTCCATCAATTATTTTTGGAGGTTTTGAATTTCCCCTTCCTACTGTCAAGAAGAAATATGATATTCTTATTATAGGGGATGTGCATATCCCCGTTGAGGTAACATAGTGTTATTCGAAATTTCTCCGGTTCCATGTTATTCGGAATGAGTTTGTTAACAAGACTTGATCAACCTTGTTAGTGGATTCCTTTTGATGAGCATGAGATGAATGAAACTAGGAAGCACAACCTTCTGTACCCTCTCTCTACTTTCTGTTATTTAGTTGAAATAAAGTAAAATAGTATTTTTTTGTCTGTTTTCTGAATTATCAGTGCAATATAAAAATACCCCAAAAATAAAAGTTCTCCGAATGCCCCGAAAATGAAATATGATTTTTTCTAGAATATTTGAGAATATCTGGCACTGAGAACACAGCAGAGGGAGCAAGCACCTGGCGACGAGGGTCGAGGGCACGCCCCGTGCCTCGTGGGCCCATGGTGGCTCGCCTCCACTTATTTCTGCACCCGCACACTTCTTCTTCCTCCCAAAAAAATCACCATCCAGCTCAAGCACGAGTTCTAGCTCATTTTGCTGCGATTTTCGATCTCCTTGCTCAAAGCACCTCTCACAAAACTGCTTGGGGGGATTGTTCCTTGGTATGTGACTCCTCTATTTAGTTTTTGTTCTAGTGCTTTATCCATTGCAAATTTGTGCTGCCTAGGTGACCATGTTCTTGAGCTTGCATGTCAAATTTATATGGTTCCAAGTAGTTCTAATGCATGATATAGGCTCTAGGCACTTGTAGGAGTAGTTGCTATCAATTTTGGTGAGCTTGGTTCACTTTTATTTGAAGTTACTAAAAATTTCAGAATTTTTAAAAAAATAATGAAGAGATTTTTTAGGGGCTCATCGAGCTGAAGCTCGAAGGAAAAGCAAGGTGAAGAAGCAGAGAGGCCCAAATATAATTTGCCTCGCACCGCAGAGGTCCGACCATGTGAATGGCCTTCCAATGATTTCTTGAGAGCAGCCGAGATTTATGATGATTTTTATGAATTGGCTGAGAATGCAGGCCTCACCGACTTCCTCCGCGACCAACGCGAATAGTATCTCTTACTCACAAATACTTTTGTGCAAAACTTCTACTATTATCCTAAGGAATCACCTCCTTCAGTAGAGTTTCATTTATATGATGTGGTTAAGAAGATATCACTAGATGAATTTTGCAAGGTTTGCAAAATACCTTTCGAGGGTAGTTTAGAGGAACCACATCGCAAAAATGTGGATGGGTTTATTGACACTATTACTGTAGGTGAAACTAGGAAGGTTTCTGATGCAAGAATCACTAGCATACATTTTCCTGTTTTACGCTACTTTGCAATATTTGCTAGTCGTTGCTTAACTGGTCGCGGAAATTGTGGAGACCTTAGTGTTCCTGATATTATGATTTTGTTCCATGGTTTATTTTGTGATAACTCTGTTAGTATGGGGGGTATTATTGCTAAACGGTTAAGTCTGAACCGTGCAAAGGGCCCCATCTTTGGAGGTATTTACGCTTCACGCCTTGCTGCATATTATAACATACCTATTAGGCACTATGAAAAAGAAGAAAAAATACTACCCACAACTTATTTAGCTTATAAGAGTATGGTAGCGCATGATTTTATTGTCAAGAATAGGGAAGGGGCACTTAAATACAAATTGTTCTTTGATAAACATCACCCTGAAACTATTACCTTGCCTGCTCCTTCCTTGTTTGATTTATCTGCAGGTCCGTATCTCGTTCCGCTGGCGGCCATTCACGCCTACCAGAACCCTACATCAGCCACAGAACCGGAGCCGGAACCAGAATTTGATACTCCACGACAATCTAATTACCAATGGGATCCGGAGATGATTGCCAACCAGTGGCAATCAGAGTCTTCTTCATCTCAGTACGACCCCAACTACAACCATGGATATCCGCCAGGCCATCTGTGGCAATAAACCAACTTAGGCCAAAAGCCTAAGCTTGGGGGAGTACGTATTTCTCACCGACATTACATTCACGTTCACACACTCATTGCTAGATGTCGGTGCTCATACTTTTTCACTATACTATCCATGCTAGCTTATTTTCTTTTTTTTGCTTTCTTCTTGTGTGTTTGTTAAATCTTAAGAAAAACCAAAAAAATTAGTAATAGCTTTAGCTAGTTTACTTTTCTTGCTGTAGTAGTAATAATTAAAAAGAAAACCCAAAAAGATTTCTCGTTCTTCTTTTGCTTGTTGGGAGCTTTCCCATGTAAATAGTTTTATTTCTTTTCTTTTCTTTGGGGGTTGATAGGAGAAGACCATAATTAAATTGTTGAAGTGGCTCTTATTTGCATTATTGTTGATTTAACCAAGAGCCCATATTGCCTTGTCTTCTCCTGTTTATTGAATGCTCGCATGATTCCAAATTTTAGTCCAATGCACGTGCACTCTTATTATTTTCACATCGTTCGGTCGTGCAAGTGAAAGGCAATTATGACGATATATGATGGACTGACTGAGATGAGAGAAGCTGGTATGAACTCGACCTCTCTTGTTTTTGTAAATATAATTAGTTCATTGTTCCTGATTCAGCCTATTATGAATAAACATGTTTGCAATGACAATTAGAGATTATAGTTGCTCGTGCTATGCTTAATTAGCTATGAGTTATAATGGTTTACCTTGCGTGCCAACATGCTATTAAAATGGTTGTGATGTGGTATAGTGGGGTGGTATCCTCCTTTGAATGATTTAAGTGACTTGACTTGGCACATGTTCACACATGTAGTTGAAACAAATCAACATAGCCTTCACGATATTTATGTTCATGGTGGATTATATCCTACTCATGCTTGGACTCAATGTTTATTAATTTTAATGCATGTTCATGACTGTTGTCGCTCTCTAGTTGGTCGCTTCCCAGTCTTTTGCTAACCTTCACTTGTACTAAGCGGGAATACTTCTTGTGCATCCAATCCCTTAAACCCCAAAGTTATTCCATATGAGTCCACTATACCTTCCTATATGCGGTATCTACATGCCGTTCCAAGTAAATTTGTATGTGCCAAACTCTAAACCTTCAAATGAAATTCTGTTTTGTATGCTCGAATAGCTCATGTATCAACTAGGGCTGTCCGTATCTTCCATGCTAGGCGGGTTATTCTCAAGAGGAGTGGACTCCGCTCCTCACTCACGAGAAAATGGCTGGTCACCGGGATGCCCAGGTCCTTGCTTTAAGCAAATCAAATCAAAATAATTGCGAACAAAACTCCCCCTGGGACTGTTGTTAGTTGGAGGCACTCGTTGTTTCGAGCAAGCCATGGATTGATGCTTGTCGGTGGAGGGGGAGTATAAACTTTACCATTCTGTTTGGGAACCGCCTATAATGTGTGTGTCGGTGTACTAGAGTAGGGGTACCCTAGTATCCCGAACTTGTGCCAGGCGATTGCAGACCCTCATGGCAGGGCTAACGGGTGACCGCCGGGGATCTTCCATGGTTCCTTTGGAGCCATTCAAGAACAAAGTATTCAAGCCAAGGAGACGAGGCCCTGGCAAGAGGAGCTTGCCGGGAAGGCCACCCAAGGCACATACAAGACAAGGCCCCGGCAAGAGGAGCTTGCCGGGAAGGCCCGGCGAGCGACAAGCTTCCGGGCGCGACAAGACAACAACCGCGGCAAGGCGCTTGCCGCGGCAGACCACCTCTCTGTACCTACGCTCCAGCACATCCACTAACGTGTCGCATACAGGACCTTTCGGTAGCGTGGCGAGAGGCTGTTCAGCGGTGGTGCGAGGTGGCAAGCGGCTGGCAAGTTTGCCATCGTGGCGAACGGTGGCGCCCGACGGTCCTGTTTGCCTTTGTTAGGGCGACTAGGCGGGCATTTAATGCCTTTGTCCCCTACCGTCGGGGTTAGGTATGGTACATTGTACCTTTGTACAAGTAGGTGTACCAACCACTATTTTCTATTTGTACCCCGTCTCACGTTGCCACAGCCGGAGCCCCTTGAGCATATAAAAGGAGGCCCATGCGCAACGTAGAAAGGGGTTGGTCGATCAGTTCCCTCCACGCTCGGTCTCGTTAGCGGCTCGTGTGTCTTTGTAGCACTCAACGCTCTGAGCAAGAACGCAATACACCTAGACATGCAGCGGTAGGAGTATTATCTCCGGGAGAGCTCAAGCTGGGTAAACCTCTCGCGTGCTTCGCCTTGATACTGCTCTTCGCGCGACCTCCGCTCCCCTTGAACCGAAGGGGCTCGGTCCGCCGGTCCCATAGGTGTTCGTGGGCCGATCAGCCTGCCACGACATCTTTGGCGCGCTTAGGTAGGGGCGTCGAGGTTGTGTGAACCTGATCCGGCGTCCACGCGAAGCTAGATCTTCATCATCTTCATCAACATGCCACGAAGAAGAAGGCTTGGCGGAAGCCCCGTCCGCTGCCGAACCCACCACCACCAGAGCAAACAGGTGGTGGGGTAGACGCCGGCGGAAGAATGGACGGCGACGGGAGCTCACGGTGCTGCCAAGTCCAAGGACAAGGCTGCATGCACCTCGGCGTCCGATACATGCACCGCGCGCCCGTCTCGAGGCGCGAGACCGACAGCGTCATGGCATTCACAATGCCATACGTTTGTTGGACCAAGATCGAGCCGGAGGATCTCGGGATGCTCAAGACCAGCATGCACGCCAACATCTTTGGCGCTGGCGAGGCACGGTCGCCCGGACGGGATACCGCTCCTTCTAACATAGTTAGAAGTCCGAGCATATCCCGCTCCTCGCGCCGTTCGCCACTGCCACCCACCACTCCAGCAGAAGCTTTGGCGAGAGCCCAACTGCTCCTGGATTACCCTCCAACGGCCGACAAGGTCGATGAATGGAGGGCCACCATTCAAAGTCTCATCGGCCGCTTAACGGCGACGCTCCGCGACAACCGAGTGCATCGCTGCCGCGCAGGACTGCTAAACACGAGCCGGTAGCGACGAGACCGTGGGGGTGCAACCACCATGCACTCTCCGCCCGAAGGCCAAGATCGCTGACTCGCCGGATCCACCTCGGCAATGACTCCACCGCGTCATCGGATCCACGAGCTCGTCGCGATCAGCGCCAAGTTCTACACGATCGACAACAAGAAGACGCTCGAACTCGCATCGAGCGCCGAAGAGAAGCGCGACATCAATCCGACAAGCGCGCTGGGCCCTCTGTTGACATGCACGCGCCGGAGGAACCAAGCGACTTGCCGTACGCGGTGGGTTGCCCTGCGTTCACTCGTGAGCTGCGGCAAGTCCAGTGGCCCAGCAAGAAAAACTTCAAGCGGGCGTACGAGAGAAGTACGACGGCAAGACGCATCCGTCGGAGTTCCTCGGCATCTACACCATCGCGGTGCAGGCTGCCGGGGCGAGACGACAAGATCCTTGCCAACTACTTCCGGTGCTCAAGCCCAATGTCAGATCCTGGCTCATGCACTTGCCGGACAACTCCATATCTTCTTGGGCAGATCTATGCCATCAGTTTGTCGGCGCCTTTACAGGCGGCTACAAGCCCCATGGCCAAGAAAGAGACCTTCATCTGCTCGCCCAGAAGGAAGGAGAGCCCACGCATAAGTATATTCAAAAGATTCAGCCGTGTACAAAGACAACATCTCAGATGTCCACCCCCCGCGGTGATCAGCTGCGTTCCATCGAGCGTCGCGAAACCGCGAGATGCGGGAGGAGATGGCGATGTGCAAGATCGAGACGTCGATGAGCTATATGCCTGGCCGACAAGTGTGCACGCGTCTTTGAAGAAGGAGGAGACTCCCGGAGAAAATACCGAAGCGAGGGATCTCGACAAGAAGGAGACCGCCTCGGCAAAGAAGAGCGGCGGCGGGCAACAGGAAAAAAGAAAGGCGAGATGTGCTAGTTGTTGAGCAGTCCGGCAACGGAGGTGGCGCCAAGAACGCCAAGGCTGGTAGCTCCGGCAAGGAGGTTGCCGCCGCACCAATCGCCGATCTGTGGCGGTCGCCGACAAGCGTGACGGCTAGCAAGCGATCTTGCAAGATCCACCGCACCAAGGGCCATGACCTCCAGAGCTGCAAGAAGGTCGAGCAGCTTGTCGAGCAGCAGAAAGTTGAATATGAACGACGCGACAAGGAGAAGGCCCACGAAGGTGCTGGAGGAGCTAGCAAGAAACGTCCCGGCCGGGGAGGGCGCCGCGGCAAGGCCAAGCAGCAGCAAGGAGACAGGACTCCCCGCGGCCGCGACAAGGACGACGACAACGACGAGGACATGGATGATGACGAGGCCGATGAGCAGGAGTTCCAGAAAGCCACAGAGGTCCCGTGCGTTGTGGCGGTGTTTCTCTGCATACTTCACACCGCCAACTCAAGCGGTGGATGCGGAAGTCAATGCAGCAGAACCATCCATCGAGTCACGCAAGCCTACGAAATGGTCCAACACGCCTATCATCTTTGATATTGAGGACCACCACGATCGTGTAATCATGCGGTCGGGTGCTTGCCGATGTTGGTTTCACCAACTATCCGCAACCTCAAGGTCACCAAGATGTTAGTTGACGGCGGGCCGGCTTGAATCGATCTCCTCTGCGGTGCTCGAAACTCCGGATCCACGATGGTGAGCTTCAAGAAACCGCACATTCCAAGGAATCGATCCGGGAAGGAGCAAGCGAAGGAAAGATCACGTTGCGGTGACATTTGGCAGCGAGTTGAACTTCGAATCGAGAGGGTCACCTTTGGCGTTCTTGACTTTCCATTGCCTTACAATGGGATACTTGGCCGTCCAAAGACTCGCCAAATTCATGGCGGCCTCTCACTATGCCTACAACATCTTTGAAGATGCCAGGCCCGATAAGTGTCATCTCTGTCCTGGCGACAAGAAGGATGCTCTTATCTGCGCCGAAAAGATCTACCGGGAAGCAGCGGCAACAGCAGTTACAAAGGCACTTGCGGCTGAAGCTCCGGGGAAGAAGAAGACCAGGTCCGGTAAGAGCTCGATGCCCACTCCGGCAAGCGCACCTCTTGGTGCTGCGCTACCGTCGAGGACGCACCATCGAGCTCCACCGGCAAGTGTAAGAAGACGGCGATGACAGCTCCACCAGAGACCAAGAAGGTGTCCGCCAAGGAGGACGGCACCGGTGGAACCTTCACCATCGGTGCCTCTCTCGACCCTAAATAGGAAGGCGCTTCGTTGCTTTCCTGCGGGTGAACGTCGGCGTGTTTGCGTGGCAACCGTCGACATCCCAGTGTTCCCGGAAAGTAATTGAGCACCATCTTGCCGTTTGTCCTCACGCCGGCCCGTCAAGCGAAAGTCGGGGAAGCAAGCGGTTGGAGCGTCAAGAGTTCATCACGGAAGAAATCAAGAAACTGGAAGCAGCAGGCCTTGTCAGAGGAGTGCTCCATCCTACGTGGTTGGCCAATCCTGTAGTTGTACGCAAGGCTAACGGGAAATGGAGGCTTTGTATCGACTTTACAGATGTCAATAAAGCTTGTCCCAAAGACCCATTTCCCTTGCCGCGCATCGACCAGATTGTTGACTCCACGGCGGATGTGATTTGCTTTCATTTACGGATGCATACTCGAGGATATCATCAAATCTTCATGGCGAGAAGAGGATGAGGAGAAGACCGCATTCATCACCCCATGTGGCACATCTTGTTTTGTCTGAATGCCCTTCGGGTTAAAGAATCTTTGGTTCAACGTTTGCAAGAGTAGTTCATGACGCTTTTGAGCCACAAATGCACATAAATGTGGAAGCCTACATGGATGACATAGTGGTCAAAAGCAAGGACAAGGCGACCCTAATTCAAGATTTAGATGAAACCTTTGCAAATCTGCGCAAGATCAACCTCAAGCTCAACCCGAGAAGTGCGTGTTCGAGTCCCTTCCGGCAAGCTTCTCGGGTTCTTCGTGTCTCGTGGGAATTGAAGCCAATCCCGACAAGATCAAGGCCATTGAGCGGATTGAAGCACCAAAGCGCGTCAAGGATGTACGAAGACTTGCCGGTTGCGTAGCTGCTCTCAGCAGGTTTATCTCTAGATCTGCCGAGCGCGCCCTGCCATTCTTCAAAATTTTGAAGAAGGCAGGTCCGATGCAATGGACTCCGGGAGCGGAGGCTGCGCTGCAGGACTTGAAGAGATACCTGTCCTCCACTCCAACACTTGTCGCACCTAGGCCACAAGAGAAGTTGCTGCTATATATAGCGGCAACCAATCAAGTGGTTAGTGCTGCGTTAGTAGCGGAGAGGGAGGCGGATGATGAGCTAGCAACCATGGCGAGATGCATCCGGCGACAAGCGGGGGGCTTCGCCGGCAAGCTCTGGTCCCGACAAGGATGGATCTGCGCAGACACATGAGAATATGCAGAAAAGGATGGTGCAGCGCCCAGTTTACTTTGTCAGTTCCCTTCTGCAGGGGGCTAGGTCAAGGTACTCTGGTGTGTAGAAATTGCTTTTCGGCCTCCTCATGGCCTCGAGAAAGCTGCGCCATTACTTCCAGGCACATGAGATCATAGTTGTCACTCGTTTTCCGCTGAAGAGGATACTGCAAAATCCAGAGGCAACAGGCAGGATTGTCGAGTGGGCACTGGAACTGTCAAGCTTTGGCCTCAAGTTTGAGAGCACTTCAACTATCCAAAGCAGAGCATTGGCGGAGTTCATAGCAGAATGGGCGCCAACACCGGATGAAGAAATTCGAAACGAGCATCCCCGCCAAGGAAGCAAACAAAGAGTGGCTGATGTACTTTGATGGTGCCTTCTCGGCTGCAAAGGCGCCGGTGCGGCGTGCTACTTGTCGCACCCACGGAGAGCACCTCAGAAATCGTAGTCGGATGCACTTTCCCAAGGAGCAAGCAACAAACAATACTGCAGAGTATGAAGGTTTGCTTGCCGGTCTCGAGATCGCATGAGACCTTGGGATCAAGAAGCTCATTGTCAGGGGTGACTCACAGCTTGTTATCCGCCAAGTGAACAAGAATTATCAGAGTCTGTTGATGGAAGCTTATGTTGATGAAGTGAGAAAGCTAGAAGAGCACTTTGACGGCCTACAGATGGAATATATTCCAAGAGCTCAGAACGACATTGCTGATGGCCTATCGAAGTGCGCCGCACTTAAGCTACCTGTGGAACCAGGGATTTTTGTGCTCAAGCTGACTCAACCATCTGTAACACCATCAACTGGACAGAGCAAGAAGAGGAAGTTGATCTCTGGTGACTACTTTCGGCAGAGCTTCGAAGCCGCCGCCAAGAAGGTCCCCAAGATCGACACCAGCGATCTTGAGGAAGCGGTCTGCTCCGACAAGCTCTAGGGTATGTTTCGTTGAAGCGAGCGCTCCCGACAAGCTTTGCTCGGCAAGCCTGCCGGAGAACGTCAAGCTCACTTTGAGCCGCCAGTTCTTGCCGTGGAAGCTGATGTTCCCGCAGCAGCAGATGTGCCTTTAGTCCTTGTTGTCGAGCCGCAAGCTCCGGCATGGGCGCAGCAGATTGTCCATTTCCTTGAGACGGAGAACTTCCGAAGAGCAAGAAGAAGCGGAAAGAGTAGCCCGGCGGTCAAGTATGTACCAGCTTTGTCGACGACACTGCATAAAAGAAGACTCAACGGTGTGAAATTGAAGTGTATTCACGGAAGACGGACAAAAGCTGTTGGCGAGAGATACATGGAGGCATATGTGGTCACCACATTGGCGCCAGAGCACTTGTCGGCAAAGCGTTGCCCGACAAGGTTTCTTTTGGCCGACAGACCCTCCGAGGATGCAATCGCACAAATAACCAAGTGTGAAGCGTGCGGTTCCATTCCAAGCGGATACACTAGCCAGCTCAAGCTCTCCAGACGATCCCTTTATCCCGGCCATTTTCGGTCTGGGGCTCGACATCCTCGGCCCCTTCCCCGAAGCTGTTTGGGGCTTTGAGTACTTATGCGTTGCAATCGACAAGTTCACAAAGTGGCGGAAGTGGAAGCGATGAGGAAGGTGACGGCACGGTCAGCAATCAAGTTCTTCAGTCGATTGTTTGTCGTTTGGAATCCCTAACAGGATCATCACCGACAACGGCACGCGGTTCACGAGCCGCACCTTCATGCGATGCGTCCAAGATCTTGGCGCCAAGGTCTGCCGCTTCATTGCTCATCCGAGAAGCAACGGTCAAGCGGAGAGGAAAATGCTGAAGTGCTGCGCGGGTCAAGACCAGAACTTTCGACGGAGTTGCACAAGTGCGGAAGAAAGCTGGATTGAGGAGCTGCCGGTGGTTCTTTGGTCGATCAGACGACGCCAAATCGAGCCACCGGCGGACACCTTCGCTCTAGTCTATGGAGCAGAGGCAGTTCTCCCCACGAGAACTTCGTATCACGGATCGCCTCGAGTGCTCGCTTATGATGAGCTTGAGCAAGAGCAGCTGCGACAAGATGACGCTGCTCCTTGAGGAAGATCGTCTTGATTTCTTTATCTGAGCTACTCGGTACCAGCAAGCTTTGCGCCGCTACCATAGCCGCAAAGTCAATGCTAGAAGTCTCGAGGAAGGCGACCTTGTTCTTCGGCGCGTTCAGTCCGCCAAGAATTCCAACAAGTTGATGCCGAAGTGGGAAGGCCCTTATCGGGTGAAACGAGTCACTAGGCCTTGCGCTGTCCGCCTTGAGACCGAAGATGGCATTCCGGTGAGCAACTCTTGGAACATTGAGCATCTTCGTAAGTTTTACCCGTAGGGCGCAGTTGCCAGAACCTGTTCCGGCAACCACCTTTTGTACAAGTCTTGCCGCTGTTGCATGTAATCCTTTGTACAAAGCGGTATGAGACCCGTGCATAAGTAAAGCTAGTGTGCTTCACACATCTTGTCAATTTCATGCTTTTTACTCCTATTTTGCATGCGTTATCTGACACTTTGTGCAGCACCTACCCCTGGTAAGTGATAACGAGCCACAAGGCTCCATATATTTATTTTCTCTTCTTTCTCTTTCTCAAAGAAAGGAAGGTTCCCTCGCACACAAGTTTGCTGGGGGGAAAGGAGAAGATAATGGTGTGGACCAAGCGTCGCTCAAGGAAGTCTAGCCATACCGGGAAGCAAACGACAGAAAAGCTAAGTTGCCAAAGTTTGAGCAATCAGTTTTAAAAATTTTAAGTTATCTTCCTTGAACGACCGAACTTTGTATGGAAAACCTGTGTGCAGAGGAACCAACTCGTAGCTAGTTGCGCCCTTACTTTGTTTCGAGTCCGCTCAACAACTTAAGTGAGCTGCGACTAGTTGCGACAAGGTTGCTTGGCGGAAGCGGCACCGCTTGACAAGCTGCCGACGTCTCTGCACTCGGCGCTTCATGGCTCGGGTGCCCGCCCGACAAGTTCCCTAAAAGCGTGGGGCAAAAACATACAAAGGAAGGAATCAAGTAAAGGAAATAACATAGCGATTGATACTCAAAATAGAGTTATATTACAAGATAGCTTGCCGCTGCTCTAATGGATTGTTCTTATAACATGACCAGCAGCGGCAAGAGAAAGAGAAAACGGGCGGCCTAATCTACGCGGTCGCCCTCAACCCTCTTGATTCCGCTCACCCTGTCCACAATGGGTGCGACAAGGGTCTTGAGCGCCTCCACATCAGCATCCGGCGGCAGGGACTTGAGGACGTTGGTGAGGTTGAGGCCTGGATTGCGGAAGGCCACCTTCATCAGCACCTTTTGAAGAGCCCCCGCGCAGATCTGGCGCGACTCCTCGGCCAGCTGCTTTGGGACTTCTTCCTGGATTCGCTGGAGGCCCTTCACCACGCCCTTGAAGAACAAGCTAAGCTTGGCGCTGGGTTGGAGGTGCTCGTCGGAGGAATATCCAAGATCCACCATCCCGGCTCCATCAGCTCCCCGTGGATGGCTGCAGCAGTATCCACGAGACCCTCGGTCCAGTGCTCCACGTTCTCCCTCAAGGCACTCTGGCGGCAACAAGACTCGCCAACAGCCCTCGTCGGCCTTGATCTTCTCCTTCAAGGCCGCCTCCTGCTCGGGCGCTGGCCCAGCGCCGAGTCAAAGTAGTTAGCTTCAACTCAAGGTCTGCACTTGGAGTCCTGGCGGCTGAGGCTCCTTGCTCCTCTCGGCGAGACGGCCTGCAGCTCGCCAAGAGTGTAGGCGTCCTTCTCGCGCTCGTGCTTGAGTGCAGCAAGCTCCTCGCCGCTCTTCTTGAGGCTGGCCTCCAACTGCGCCACCTTCGTCTGCAGCTCCTTCTTGGCGGCCTCGGCAGCTGCGGCAACATCCTTTGCTTCCTTGAGAACCCTGCCAAATGTTTCCTCGCGCATGGCAAGATCCTCCTCGTGGCTGTCAAGGTTAACCTTCCGCTGCGCCAACTCACCTTCCTGCGCAGACAGCTTTTCTCGGCAAGCAAGCCGCTGTTCCTCCTTAGCTTCAGCCTTCTCGAGGATGAAGGCCTTGCGCTCCTCGGCGAGTTGCTCCCGCTCCTCTGCCAAGGACCGGAGAACTTCCTGGTTGCGGCCCCGGAGCCCCTCCACGCGCTTCTCAATGTCTGCTCCCGCCTTTGCGACAAGCGCCTCCCGGGATTCCAGCTTGGCTTGTCGAGGCGGTAGAGCGACAACTTCCGCGGCATGCTGCTCCTCCTCGAGCTCGCCGCTCTTCTTTGCTGCTTAAGCGCGTCGACCAGCGTCGATCCGGCGGAGGCGAGCAGCTCTTCATCGAAGGTTTCCCCTTCACGGCGCCTGAGCTCGACTCCCATGGGAGCTTGATGAAGACGCCATCGCCGGCCTTCAAGTAAGCGCCGGGCTGGGGCTCTTGAACTGGCGCTGCAGCAGCGGCGGAGGGATCGGCGGTCGGTGTAGCGCCCGGCGCTCCTGTGGCCTCAGGGTCGTCAGTGCGATCGCCAGACCCCTCGCCAGCTTCTGCGGCGGCAGCTTTGGCGGCCTCTTCGCCGGCGGGCTCGTCACAGCCGGCTTCTTCTTCCATGACGGCGGCTTCATCAGTGTTGCCGCGCACATCCTCCTCGCCGGCGACCTCGGTCTCCATTGGCTCTGTGGCGGATGGATGAAGAAAGTCAAGCAAATATTCCAAGACAAAATCAGAAGAAGAAAAACACAAGGGAAGTACTCAGGCGAGAAGGTTACCTGTGCCGGGGGCTGCGGTCAAGGTTTTCGCCGCCAAGGGGGCGCTGGTGCCGTCCCTTGCCGGGGAGCTGCCCCTTGCCGGAGAAGTCCCCCTTGCCGGAGAACGCTCCCTTGCCGGGGAATCCACCCTTGGCGGCGTAGTCGAAGCAGAAGGAGGCTGCTCTGCTTCCTACACAAATCAACGATCGGATATCAGCAAGGAAAAAGCACCCATGCACGCCGAACAGCAAGAAGTAGACCATATGCTTACGCTGGGGGCTGCTTTGAAGAAGGGTTGCCTCATCCGGCAAGGTGGTCTCGGACGCGCCTCCTGCTGTCGCAGTAGGTTCGTCCTCGATGACGACCACCGGGGTCTTGGGTCTCTTCGATATCCTCTAGGCCAGCGTCCTGAAAAGGAATGGATTCAGAGTAAAGCAAATCAGATACAAGACAAAGCAACAAATCGAAGAATTACAGTGCGGCAAGGAATCTTACTCTTCCTCTTCCTCGTCGGAGCCGAGCGCGGAGAGGTCGACTGCCCGCCTCCGATGACGAGGCGGAGGAGTGGTTCCCTTGGGCGCTTGGTGGGAGGCGGGACCGGTGGATCGCGAGGGCCCGCTCCGATTGCCGCAGAGCGTGAGGTGCTCCAGCTGCAACATGCTTGCCGCTGTGATGGAGCGCGTCGCGTGGCGCTGCGGCTGTTGGCCCGTCTGCCGCCCCGCTGCGTCTCCGGCCTTGCGAAGACGCCTTCTTGGTGGAGCTGGTGGCTCCGCTCGCGGCAAGCTGCTTGGAGGCGGGGAGGATGCGCCCTCGGCGGGTTCGCTCGACTTGGCTTCAGGCTCGGCAAGCTCCTCCTCGCCGGCAAACTCCTTTCGCTCGACAAGGCTTGCCGCCTCGGCTGCCTCTGCCTCCTCCACAGTGAAGCCAAGCTTCGCCACGGCAGCTGCTGCCGCCTCTTCCACTGGTGGCAGTCGCTGCATCTCATCGTCGATGGTGTCGCGGGTGAGGCCCCTCTGCTCGTCAGGCGGACCGGCATTTCTACCAGATTGTCAAAACTGCCGCACCACGTCATCCGCGGCTCTTGCCAAGTTGGGACAATTCCATGTGAGTCGCATACGATGGCATCATTGCACGGATGCGGTCAAGCGGAATTGTTGCACAAATGAACGACACCCTCGGCAACCTAAACATCTCCGGATGATCAGGATCGGGCTTGAACAACTCTAAGAGCATTGCGTCAAGCTCCAAGACAGTGAAGTTGAAGTTGAGGCCCGGCGCAGCCTCATGATGTCTGCTGCGTTCGAAATTCCCGTGCAGGTCTCCTTCTCTCCGCAAAGAAGCGTCGGGCGAAGAAAGTCCGCGCCAACAAGGTTTGCCAAAGTGAGTCCGGCAAGTCTGAGGCGGAGGATTCGGGTGACCGTGATCTTCAGCCTAAGCGTCTTCCGGGCCAGATTGCTCAATCATTGCCGCAAGACCATCGGGGTTTGGTATTTGGCGGTGAACGGCTGGGTTCTCCTCAACAATCCAGCACCAATCCGCCCTCCACTCCTCCCATTTGCTACGGAGCTCTCCCTCCAGATAAGCTTCCTTTTTGCCGACCCTGGAGATCCAAGCGATTCCTCCGGCAAGGGGCTCTCCTCTCTCAACACGGGGTAAAAAGAAGTGACGGAAAAGAGCTACATTTGGGTGGACTCCGACAAAGTTTTTTCAGAGATGTGCGAAAACTGCCATGGTCAGAACGGCGTTGGGGGTGAAATCAAGGAGGCGGAACCCGTAAGTGTTCATTATGTCACAAAAGAATT
The DNA here is from genome assembly GCA_021605145.1 of Aegilops bicornis. NCBI lineage: Eukaryota > Viridiplantae > Streptophyta > Magnoliopsida > Poales > Poaceae > Aegilops > Aegilops bicornis. The sequence continues at coordinate 86,548,904 of CM038669.1, forward strand.
CAGAGAAAGGCGGGCAAAGCCCGCAGTAGAAGAAGAGCGCGAAGAAGGGATACCCCGTCGGGCCAGTTCCGCAGCAGCGGGCAGAAGTACCTTCGCGCGGATGCGCCTGCTGCCTCCATCGACCCGTAAGAGGTAGTAGTTCTCCCTCAGCTCCCTCGCGGCGAGCTGAGGGGAAGATGGTTTGCTCCTTCCGCAGCTGTCAAGAAGCCGCTGCGCCTCGGCCGACTTCACGGCCTTCCCCTTGTCGGCTTTCGGGCCCATGGCGGAGGCGGTGGAGGAGATCGACGGCGTTGAGGGTGCTGGTGGTGATGGGGGGCGGAGCGCCGCTCTCTTCAGCCTTGAGAAGAAGGGGGGAGCAGCGATGGTTTTTCGATGGGACATCAACTGGCATGGTGAGCGGCGTGCCCCTGTTTCCCCTGCTTATAAAGAGGGAGGGGGCGGACGTTCCGATTTTCCGAATAAAGAAACCCCCACGATCTCGCCCACGATCTCTCACACGACACCATGTTCGATGCGTGCTGCCTGTGGGGCGTGGTGGGTCCGGGTGAGTTATGGTGTGACCGGGCGCGTGTGCCCGTGCCTGCTTTTGGGCCTGGCCCAACAGCGCCGGCACTGTGTGTGGTACAGCCCGGGGCTCTGCCGGTGTACTAGAGTAGGGGTACCCTAGTATCCCGAACTTGTGCACGGCGATTGCAGCCCTCATGGCGGGGCTAACCGGTGACTGCCAAGATCTTCCATGGTTCCTTTGGAGCCATTCAAGAACAAAGTATTTAAGCCAAGGAGACAAGGCCCGGCAAGAGGAGCTTGCCGGGAAGGCCACCCAAGGCACATACAAGACAAGGCCCGGCAAGAGGAGCTTGCCGGGAAGGCCCGCGGCGACAAGCTTCCGGTAGCGACAAGACAACAACCGCTGACAAGGCGCTTGCATGCAGACCACCTCTTCGTACCTACGCTCCAAAGACATCCACTAATGTGTCGCCACAGGACCTTTCGGTAGCGGCGTGGCGAGAGGCTGTGCAGCCAGCGGCGGCGAGGTGGCAAGCGGCACTGCAAGTTTGCCATCGTGGCAACGGTGGCGCCCTGACGGTCCTGTTTGCCGTTAGGGCAACTAGACGGGCATTTAATGCCTTTGTCCCCTGCCGTCGAGGGTTAGGTATGGTACACTATACCTTTGTACAAGTAGGTGTACCAACCACTATTTTTCATTTGTACCCCGTCTCACGTTGCCACCGTCGGAGCCCCTTGAGCATATAAAAGGAGGCCCATGCTTAGCGTAGAAAGGGGTTGGTCGTCGATTCCTCCACGCTCAATCTCGTTAGCATTTCGTGTGTCTTTGTAGCACTCAAGCGCCCCGAGCAAGAACGCAATACACCTAGACATGCAGCAGAGGAGTATTATCTCTCGGAGAGCTCAGGCTGGGTAAACCTCTCGCGTGCTTCGCCTCGATCTGCTCTTCGCGCGACCTCCGCTCCCCACCGAACCGAAAGGGGCTCGGTCCGCCGGTCCCATAGGTGTTCGTGGGCCAGATCAGCCTGCCCCGACAGTGTGTAGCATGGAAGATATCGCCATCTCTTGGTTGTTATGTTGACAATGAAAGTATGCCGCTCAAAATATTATTTATCTCTATTTCAAAATCGAGCTCTGGCACCTCTACAAATCCCTGCTTCCCTCTGCGAAGGGCCTATCTATTTACTTTTATGTTGAGTCATCACCCTCTGATTAAAAATCACTAGCTGGAGAGCACCGCTGTCATTTGCATTCATTAGGATTAATTTATATTGGGTATGACTGGATCTATTTTACCATGAATTACAATGTCTAGTCAGTCCTTGATCTTTAAAGGTGCTCTGCATTTATGTTTTGCGGTCTCAGAAAGGGCTAGCGAGATACCATCTTGTTATATCATATTATGATTGTTTTGAGAGAGTGTTGTCATCCGAGATTTATTATTATTGCTCGCTAGTTGATTATGCCATTGATATGAGTAAACATGAGACCTAAGAGTTATTGTGAATGTGGTTAGTCATAATCTTTGCTGAAAACTTGAATGATGGCTTTACATATTTACAACAACAAGAGCAAATAGAGTTTGTAAAAGTTTTCTTTATCACTTTCAGTTTATCAACTGAATTGCTTGAGGACAAGAAAAGGTTTAAGCTTGGGGGAGTTGATACATCTCCGTCGTATCTACTTTTCCAAACACTTTTGCCCTTGTTTTGGACTCTAACTTGCATGATTTGAATGGAAATAACCCGGACTGACGCTGTTTTCAGCAGACTTTCTATGGTGTTATTTATGTGCAGAAACAAAAGTTCTCGGAAAGACCTGAAACTCCACGAAACATATTTTTGGAAAATATTAAAAATACTGGAAGAAGAATCCATGTCAGGGAGGCCTCCACCTGTCCACGAGGGTGGAGGGCGCGCCCCCTGCCTCGTGGGCCCCCTGACGCTCCACCGACCTCAACTCCAACTCCATATATTCACTTTCGGGGAGAAAAAAATCAGAGAGAAGGATTCATCGCGTTTTACGATACGGAGCCGCCGCCAAGCCCTAAAACCTCTCGGGAGGGTAGATCTGGAGTCCGTTCGGGGCTCCGAGGAGGGGAATCCATCACCGTCGTCATCATCAACCATCCTCCATCACCAATTTCATGATGCTCACCGCCGTGCGTGAGTAATTCCATCGTAGGCTTGCTGGACGGTGATGGGTTGGATGAGATTTATCATGTAATCGAGTTAGTTTTGTTAGGGTTTGATCCCTAGTATCCACTATGTTCTGAGATCGATGTTGCTATGACTTTGCTATGTTTAATGCTTGTCACTAGGGCCCGAGTGCCATGATTTCAGATATGAACCTATTATGTTTTCATGAATATATGTGAGTTCTTGATCCTATCTTGCCAGTCTATAGTCACCTGCTATGTGTTATGATCCGGCAACCCTGAAGTGACAATAATCGGGACCACTCTCGGTGATGACCGTAGTTTGAGGAGTTCATGTATTCACTATGTGTTAATGCTTTGGTCCGGTACTCTATTAAAACGAGGCCTTAATATCCCTTAGTTTCCATTAGGACCCCGCTGCCACGGGAGGGTAGGACAAAAGATGTCATGCAAGTTCTTTTCCATAAGCACGTGTGACTATATTCGGAATTCATGCCTACATTACGTTGATGAATTGGAGCTAGTTCTGTGTCTGTCGGTGTCAAAACTGGCGGATCTCGGGTAGGGGGTCCCGAACTGTGCGTCTAAGGCGGATGGTAATAGGAGGCGGGGGACACGATGTTTACCCAGGTTCGGGCCCTCTCGATGGAGGTAATACCCTACTTCCTGCTTGATTGATCTTGATGAATATGAGTATTACAAGATTTGATCTACCACGAGATCGTAGAGGCTAAACCCTAGAAGCTAGTCTATGGTATGATTGTTGTTGTCCTACGGACTAAACCCTCCGGTTTATATAGACACCGGAGGGGGCTAGGGTTACACAGAGTCGGTTACAAGGGAGGAGATCTACATATCCGTATCGCCAAGCTTGCCTTCCATGCCAAGGAGAGTCCCATCCGGACACGGGACGAAGTCTTCAATCTTGTATCTTCATAGTCCAATAGTCCGGCCAAAGGATATAGTCCGGCTGTCCAGATACCTCCTAATCCAGGACTCCCTCAGTAGCCCGTGAACTAGGCTTCAATGACGATGAGTCCGGCGCGCAGATTGTCTTAGGCATTGCAAGGCGGGTTCCTCCTCCGAATACTCCTTAGAAGATCTTGAACACAAGGATAGTGTCCGGCTCTGCAAAACAAGTTCCACATACCATCATAGAGAGAATAATATTTCCACAAATCTAATCTGCCAACGTATTATGGCATGCAATCACACCATGGCCCGGTCATTATTCGAACCGTTTTTCACAACCAGCCACCGCACATATCGCGAGGCAGTTTCCTGTGCACGTATTGTCGGCAGAGATCGTGTCCCCTTATCACGGGATTCTCATCAATACGGGCGTGGGTAACCCAGTCGTGCCCGTTGGTATGACTCCTCGATTATAGGCAAGTCCCAAACGGTCACGAGGAGGACGCTTGGTATTCACCCTCTTTATAAGGAGACCAGGGCCTATCCTTTTTTATTCCTTGAACTCAATCGAATCCCTCCCCCGCCTCGAGTTCCAACACCCAAAGCTCAGGTCAGGCGCTTCGGACCTTCAACCATGTCCGGATCCAACCTTCAAGGTCGGTGGATGGCCTCCTCTGTCACGGAGGAAGACGTCAGAAAGTTAAGAGAGGCCAGGTTCTTGACCGGCGAGATTACGCTCCAGCTGCCTTCTCAAGGGCAGGCCATACCTACTCCCAAACCCGGCGAGAGCGTAGTATTCATATCTCACTTCCTTCGAGGGCTAGGCCTGGCTCTGGATCCCTTCGTGAGGGGGCTCATGTTCTATTACGGGCTGGACTTCCATGATTTAGCTACGGATTCTATTCTCCACATCTCGTCTTTTATCGTCGTGTGCGAAGCTTTTCTCCGCATCACCCCTCACTTCAGACTATGGCTCAAGACCTTCCAAGTGGAGCCGAAGACGATTGAGGGGAGGTATGCAGAATGCGGAGGTGCTGTAATAAGCAAAAGCACCGATGCCCCATGGCCCGAGGGCTCTTTCCAAGAGGTGTCTAGCTTATGGCAACAAGAATGGTTTTATGTCACAGCTCCCAGGGGTACCAAATGGGTGGCCCCACCTGCCTTTCGCTCGGGTCACCCTCCACGACTAACGTCATGGATAAACAAGGGGCTAGACTGGGGGCCAATGAAGGACGTGCCCATACTGCAGGGCCGCATCCGAGATCTCCTCGAAAGAGATATTGGTCTGGTCACAGTAACACAAGTAATGTTACTTCACCGAACCCTACCCTGTAACCGTCGTCCCCTCCGTCTGTGGGAATTCAATCCGGAGGGACCGCGAGCTATTCAGCACTTCCTCGGCCTGACACCCGAGGAGATGTACAAATTGTACTTCGGATCGCAAGCAATGTGTCCGGATTCCACCAAGGACGCGGGTCTGAGTTGCAATCGTCCAGATACCCAAGTAAGTCGCCCTATGGCTGAACACGTTGTATTTCTATTCATCACGACATCATTCTGAAAAGTCGCTCTTTGACCAGGACTGGATAGCAAAGGCGAAGATGATCAGGTGTCTGGCCCCCCTCCCTGAGGTCTCATCGGATCTGGTACTAGTCCGGATGTTGGAGCTTGCGCCCTACCAAGCGCCCTCAGGGGAGAATAAAGGTGGGAAGAAAGAGGCTGACGCCTCCACGAAGGCGGACAACCGCGGAGAATAAGCCAAAGCTCCCTCTCCCCAAGGAAGGAAAAGGACCGCCTCTGAAGGCTCGGAGATAATAGTCTCTAAACGGGGGAAGAAATCTTCGCCAGAGGGTCCTGGCCTAGGGAATACCCTGGCCGCACAGTGCCTGCAAGGGGATCAGCCCTCCATCAAGCTGTAAGTAAAAGAAAGGGTTTAATAGTAAAAAAACATCCTACTTTACTTATGAGGAAAATAACCGAAACATCCATCTTGTAGTCCGGATCGTGGCCCTTCTCGGCAGAGTTCATCTTCGGGGGATCTTCTTTCGGAGATGATGGAGAGCGAAACGCCTCCCCACGCCATCCCGCCTTATCAGGCGGGCGACCCCGAGGTGTCGTCTCGGAGGGCTTCTCCCGATCCGGCAAGGCCAAAGGGTGATTCTTTGGCCACCCGAAGTCCTCAGTATCCGGCTCTTCAAGAGAGCAACTGGGAGGGTCCGGCTCCGCCTGTCATGCGGTCGGATGCACTGAAGGATCTGCTAGAGCAGGCGGCTATCTCAGAAGTGCACCACGCGCTAATGGGCGTGGTGGTTGAGAGGGTTTCATCCGCAGAAAGCGGGTTGCATGAAGCCTTTATGAGTCTGCTGAAAGGTTTTGAGGTACGCGAAGTGACGTGTATTTTTTACGGTACCGCACATGTTTTAAATGTGCCCTGTGCAGATAGTAGCCCCTGAGACTCTGGTTGCCGTTGGAAACGGCGGTAAACAGAGGATCATAGTCGCAGGTAATAATCCAGCCATCTTCATATGCAGGTGGCGGGAGGTCTGGTGGCTAGCCGGACTTGTGAGGTTGCCGAGCTAATGCGGCAACTTGATGCGGCAGATGCCGACATCGTGCTTGTCAACGAGCGGCTTGACGAGGCGCAGGGTATGTAATTTCTCTGGATTTCAACATATGGTAAGAGGAGCGTAATGCCAGTATCTTGGACATGTTGTGAAATGCAGATGGAGCTACGGCAGTGGAGACCCTTCGGGCGGAACTTGCCCGAGCCAAAAAGCAAGCTATGAATAGTGATGCGGCCGCTCTAAAAAGTAATTTGAAGAGTGAGGGCCGAACAAGCTGCCCATTGCCAAAGTAAGGAGAAGATGGCCAAGATGGCCGTTGAGTTAAGTGATGCCGCCGACCGATACCGGCTTCTTGAGAAGGAAAGCCAAGCGAGGGCTACGGAGCTGGAGAAGGCCATGGTAGCAGCCAAGGAATCCCGCTCTACAATTAGAGCGATGAAGGAGGAGCTGCGTCACGCCGGGGATATTGCGGCTGGGAAGCCCTTTATGCTGCGGATGAAGTTCGTAGATCCTAAATATGCTCCTGTGGACCGGCTGTGGAGTTTTGCAGACGCCTATCTGGATTTGGCGGCGAGTGCTGCTGATGCGGCCGAGTTCTTCAAAGATCAAAGAGATAGCGAAGTGGAGAAGCTGTTCTGGTCGCAGTTTAATGGTCCAGCGCGTCCGCTTCCTATGAATGAGCGGATGGACGAATGGGCCGAGCTCCATAGGTTGTTCGGACTCGCCATGAGGTCTGTTGTGGATCACCTGTGGCCGGCAGGGCCAAGGCCGAACAGTTACTTCAGTTTGGTGCAGCAGTTCCTTGGTGCTGTGCCATGCATCGACGCTATGAAGAGGTCGGCGTGCATCGAGGGTGCGCGGATGGCGCTTGCCCATGTCAAAACGCATTGGGCGGAGATGGAAGCCACCGCAATTGCAGCCCCTAGTTCGACAATTAGCCGAGTAGCTGCCGAGCACTATTTTGATGAGGTCCTTGAAGGCACTCGTTCAATAGAAGCGCAGTGCTCGAAGAATATTATGTTCGAATGACATGTATTTCCATTGAAAAACAATGTTTTACTAAATTATATAAAGGCTATTTTTATACTTTTGCCTAAAAGTGTTATGATGCCTCCTGTGCGGCCGTTTATGTATATGTGTATATAACACGAAAGTTTGCAAATGTTTTCAAATTTCACGCATATAATGCGGGGTGTTACATGAAAGACGCATGTTCACACTTGATCCAACGTCTTGGTCCATTAAGGAGGTGATAGCGCAGCGAACTAGGCAATCGGACTATATTCCTTTAACACTTTCACTTAGCCATTGGAGTTTGACAGTGGGGCTACTATATAGCCCCTGGTGGCTCCGCGCTCATCCGAATACGGGGCGTGGTCATGCCTGGCCGGGAAATGGCCCTTCATTAATGCGGAGGAATCCCAAAGATTCCAATAAGTCATGGAGTGGTTGACCAGTCTCTCGCTTTATCACGACAGTCAGTTTTCGACTTTCTCTACTGAGGTGCTCGTTCGGGCTAGCCAGGGCACAATCGCAGTAGTTCTCCTGGTGCCACCTTAGCCGATAGAGCGGAACGTAAGGTAGCAAAACACAGGAGCCGGGAAACCCAACATTTGACAAAAGACGTGAGTCGGAGCTGATGCATATAAGGCCTAACTCGCAACGCCGAACACTCCCTAAGGTGTTCGGTCTTTGAAACATATACTGGGCTTAGGTGATGCCCTTGGATGATGAACCCATAGTGTCCAGGTACGAGCAATATTCTGACGTGGCCACATGCTAAGACGTCAGCATCCTTCTCGGTTGTATTGAGAATCCGGAGGATGTGAACAACAAAAGACAGTAAAAAGGTTTATGCAGGGTCTTAATCTAAAGAGAAACCTTTGCACGGGTCCCTGCTGCACGTCTGCGCCCGTGTCTATGTTGTGCCGTATCCTGGACGGGTGTAGCACGATCGTCATCTGTAAAAGAGAGGTGCTTAGTGAAAAGTTGTTGTACAAAAATTTGGTTATTATAAATAAATCATGAAAAGGTCAAGATGGGTAAAGTTGAGCCGAATTATCGCGGCGAAGCCCCTGGTACCGTCTATACAGGTGTAACCATCTAACCAATATCTATACAATGATTGGCCGGACTTGTCTAACCGTGTCCACGGTCCTAACGACCGGTCATCATCTCTGGTGGTGAGGCCGTCTAGTGTTCGGCTGTTAAAGCAGCCGTGTGTTCTTCTGCTCAGAAAGAACGCTCAACATTTCCATGTACTGTGATGGTGCCGCGCGGACCGGGCATTTTAAGTTGGAGTAAAGCGTAATGCGGTATTGCATTGAAACGGGCGAAAGCCTCTCGTCCGAGTAGTGCTTGATAGCCACTTCGGAATGGAGTAATGTCGAAGGTTAACCTTTCGCTCCGGAGGTTGTCGGGCGAGCCGAACACAACCTCTAGTACTAGAGAGCCCGTGCAGCGAGGATCTGTGCCTGGTATTACTCCCTTGAAGGTAGTATTACTGTGGCTGATGTTTGTTGGGTTTATCCCATTTTGCAGACGGTGTCCCGGCATATCGATTTAGATTCATCGCCACCGTCCATAAGGACTCGTGTAAGGTGGTATCCGTTTATTATTGGGTCCAGCACCAAGGCGATCGATCCTTCTGCGGATACCTATTAGGTGGTCCCCGCGATCGAAAGTGACCGGGCAGGCCGACCGGTGGTAGGACTCATGGGTGACGGGCTCTATGACTCTTGTATTTCGGAGTGCGTGTTGCCTCTCCTCTTTGTCACATGGATAACATTCTTGTTTTGACTTCCGGCGGGAATTTTTCTATCCCAGGTGTCTTCTTTGGCGGCGTATCCTCGTCCTCGCCGAGTGTCCTCCCCTTGTGTTCGACATTTAGCTTGCCACTGCTTGAAGACCCAGCAATCTCTGTGGGTATGATTTGCAGGTTTTGCGGGTCTTGTGGATCGACATAGTTTATCTAGAATTTTGTTTAGGCCGGTCGGTTCATCTCTGTTGCCTTTAAAGGGCTTTTTCCGCTGACCCGGTCGAGAGCCTCTAAATCCGGCGTTTACCGCTGTGTTGTCTGGGCTGTCTTCTTTATTCTGGCGCTTGTTTTTATTGCATCGCGGTTTTCCATTGCCGTCCCGTACCTTGGATGTGCTTGGGTCGCTTGTGCTGCGTCGGGCTAACCAGCTGTCCTCGCCCGCGCAAAAGCGGGTCATGAGGCTTGTTAGGGCTGCCATTGTTCTCGGCTTTTCTTGTCCAAGGTGTCTGGCAAGCCATTCGTCTCGAACGCTGTGCTTGAAAGCTGCTAGGGCTTGGCGTGACAATGGTCGATAATTTGGTTCTTCTTAGTGAGAAACCTATTCCAAAGCTTTCGGCTGACTCTCCGGGCTGTTGAATTATATGACTCAAATCATCAGCGTCCGGGGGCCGGACATAAGTCCCTTGAAAGTTAGTCCGGAAAGCGTCCTCGAGCTCTTCCCAACTTCCAATTGAATTTTCGGGGAGGCTTTTCAGCCAGTGCCGAGCTGGTCCTTTGAGCTTGAGGGGTAAGTATTTGATGGCGTGGAGGTCGTCTCCACGAGCCATGTGAATATGGAGGATGAAGTCCTCGATCCAGACCCCAGGGTCTGTGGTTCCGTCGTATGCCTCTATGTTAACTGGTTTGAACCCTTCTGGAAATTCATGGTCTAATACCTCGTCGGTGAAACATAGGGGGTGTGTGCGCCCCTGTTTTTGGCTGTGCCATGGCGTTCAGACGGTTGTGGTATTTGGTGTTGGCTGAGTGCTGGAGCGCGTTTCCTTGATCCGTAGATGGATCTGGTTGCATCGGACCGTTGATGCGGGTCCTCGCGTCGGTCATGTACTGACTCATGTGCGGCCTCGTTGGCCACCCTATCGCGGCCACGAGGTCGTCGATCCGACCGAGCGGCGGTTTTGTTTTTTGGCTGCGAGGGTTCGAAGGCCTCGTCGTCGAATTCCGGCAGCAGCTTCCGCTTTGGGTAGCTCTTCGTGGGGCGCCTGCCACCATACTTTTCTGCCGTGTCAAGCACTTTATTCCATCTACTATTGAGTGTGTTTTGTGCGGCCTTAAGCCTTTGTTTTTGCTTCTTCAAACTTCTTGCAGTGGCCATAAGCCTTTCTTGCTCCAGCTGCCTTTCCAGGATGATGCACTCGTCGTCGCCCGGACTGTTCTCCTGACCGGAGACGGGTTGGTTGTCTTGATGCTCGGCGTCGCCGTGCTCGGACAGCGGCTCTGCACTTTGTTCGTCGTCCGCTGGCTTACCCTGCTCTATCGCTGGGTCAATTTGGCTTCTGGTTGCGCTGTTTTTGCCAAGGCGGGATTTAGAGCGGCGCCTATGGCGCCGTTTTGATTGCTTGTGATGGGAGCTATCTTTCGCTGCATCCTCGTTATTATTTTCTTTGGGTGTATCTACCATGTATACGTCATGTGATGAAGTGGCAGTCCAGCGCCCTGTTGGCGATGGTTCCTGTTCGTCTCCTGCATCATTGTCTATTCCATCGATCTCTTCGGAGTCAAAGTCGAGCATGTCGGTTAAGTCGTCGACAGTGGCTACTAAGTGGGTGGTGGGTGGGGAGTGAATTTCTTCATCATCCGCATCCCACTCTAGCCGGACATAGTTCGGCCAAGGTTTTACAGACAGGGAGAGAGATTTTAATGAGTTCAGTATGTCGCCGAAGGGTGAGTGCTAAAAGATATATGTGGAGGTGAATTCCATGATCAGCGCCCAATGGATTCGATAGGTATGGGCGCGGGTGGTTCGGAGTCTGTGGCCGGGGACGAGTCCCGCAGTTCGGCGACACGGCTCTCGTGAGGGGTAGGGTCAATATTCGGCTCTATCGCCATTGAGGGCGCGGCCTCCGTGGCGGAGTCTATCCTCCCATCCTCGGATGGCGCGATCTGCTCCGGACTATAGGCCGGAGTAGTTGCTGGCATGATCTCCCGAACACCGTCCGATGGCAGAGCTATATCGTGCTCGTCGTGATCGTGCGGCACACCTGGCATGGGCCCGAATCCGTCGACGATCAAGTCTCCGCGGATATCGACAGTGTAATTCAAGTTTCCAAACCTGACCTGATGGCCAGAGGCATAGCTCTCGATCTGCTCCAGATGGCCAAACGAGTTGGCCCGCAGTGCAAAGCCGCCGAACATGAAGATCTGTCCGGGGAGGAAAACCTCACCCTGGACCGCATCATTGCCGATGATCGAAGGGGCCACCAAACATTGCAGCGACGACACAGTGGAACTCTCAATGAAAGCACCAATGTCGGTGTCAAAACCGGCGGACCTCAGGTAGGGGGTCCCGAACTGTGCGTCTAAGGCGGATGGTAACAGGAGGCAAGGGACACGATGTTTACCCAGGTTCAGGCCCTCTCTATGGAGGTAATACTCTACTTCCTGCTTGACTGATCTTGATGAATATGAGTATTACAAGAGTTGATCTACCACGAGATCGTAGAGGCTAAACCCTAGAAGCTAGCCTATGGTATGATTGTTGTTGTTCTACAGACTAAACCCTCCGGTTTATATAGACACCGGAGGGGGCTAGGGTTACATGAGTTGGTTACAACGAAGGAGATCTACATATCCGTATCGCCAAGCTTGCCTTCCACGCCAAGAGAGTCCCATCCGAACACGAGACAAAGTCTTCAATCTTGTATCTTCATAGTCCAACAGTCCGGCCAAAGGATATAGTCCGGCTGTCCGGATACCCCCTAATCCAGGACTCCCTCAATGTCCAAGATAGTATATTTATATGTGAAACCTCTCTTTCTTTATTACTTCCTATTAATTGCATCGATGACCAAAGCTATGTTTGCCAACTCCCAACAACTTTTAATCATCATACTCTTTCTATGTGAAGTCATTACTCTCAATAAGATCAATATGAACTCTTTGTTTCCTTTTTATTCTTTTTATTTTTCTTTTATTCACTCAAGATCATAGCAAGATAATCAAGCCCTTGACTCAACACTAATATTTATTATATAGCTCACGGACTCGATTACATAGAGAGATCATAAAGCAAAACTCAAAACTAGATCATGCCATAAACCTTATTCTACTAGATCAAGATACTACTAATAGGATCGAACAAAAAAAATGGTAAAGATAGGAGTGTGATGGTGATACGATGCGGGCACCTCCCCCAAGCTTGGCGATTGCCAAGGGAGTGCCCATACCCATGTGATTATGTCTCCTTTGCTGGTGAAGAAGGTGGAGGTGTTGTCGATGATGTGGGCTTGTCGTCCATCTTCCAAGGCATAGGCTCACCATCATAGAAGGATGATCGAGTCTCAGGGATCCTCAAGTCTGCAGCCAAACTCATCCTTTTGAATCTATATTCATACTCACAGTTTTGGTTTTGCAGGTCATAGATTTGGGTTGAAGGTGCTCGATCTTCTCATGGAGCTTGAAGATGGCCTCCCCGATGTTGTCAGCATCTAGCTTGTGTTTGTTGGTGAACTCCACGATCATCATGTGGTTGGAGTTGAGTCCACGTTCCACCATCGCCTGGCACTTGAAAAATTGTTGCTCCATTGCTTCGAGCCTCGTCTCCACGCTTTCGGTCCCCTTCGATCCCTCAACATCGCGGATGTGCAGCAACCCATCACACATTTCAATGGTTTGAGGGTGTCGCAGCACCTCCGCGAGGTAAGGGTTGATGACCTTCTCGAAGAACTTGTCCTTGGAGGCACTTGGGGATGTCATGATAATCTAGACCTGTCATAAAAACAGCTCGAAACAAGAACAGAGGATATTTGCGTGATATAGGGGTCAAAACCTTCGGGAGAATATATAATGAATTTTTACCGACCAAAATACGTATTGTGGAAGAAAACGGAGTCCGGAAGGCACACGAGGTGCCCACGAGGTAGGGGGCACGCCCAGGGGGGTAGGGCGCGCCCTCCACCCTCGTGGGGCCCTCGTGTCCTTCCCGGGCTGCTTCTTATTTTTCTATTTTTCTAAATATTCCAGAACGGAGAAATATTGCCTTAAAAACTGTTTTGGAGTCGGTTTACTTACCGTACCACATACCTATTCCTTTTCGAGTCTCAAAGCGTTACGGAAAGCGTCCCTTATGTATTCCTTCGGGGTTACGATTTCAATAACATTGGTTTCAACATTTATAGGATTACTTGAGATATAATGTTTGATTCTTTGACCGTTCACCACCTTCGGATTTGTGCCTTCGAAGTTGTTGATTTTTATGGCACCGGAACGATAGACCTCCTCGATAACGTAGGGGCCTTCCCATTTAGAGAGAAGTTTTCCTGCAAAAAATCTTAAACGAGAGTTGTATAGAAGTACATAATCACCTACATTAAGCTCACGCTTTTGTATCCTTTTGTCATGCCATCTTTTAACTTTTTCTTTAAACAACTTGGCATTTTCATAAGCTTGGGTTCTCCATTCATCAAGTGAGCTAATATCAAATAACCTCTTCTCACCGGCAAGTTTGAAATCATAGTTGAGCTCTTTAATAGCCCAATATGCCTTATGTTCTAGTTCGAGAGGTAAGTGACATGCTTTTCCATAAACCATTTTATACGGAGACATACCCATAGGATTTTTATATGCAATTCTATAGGCCCATAATGCATAATCAAGTTTCTTGGACCAATTCTTTCTAGATCTATTGACAGTCTTTTGCAAAATTAATTTGAGCTCTCTATTACTCAATTCTACTTGACCACTAGAGTGTGGGTGATAAGGAGATGCAATTCTATGATTAACATCATACTTAGCAAGCATTTTACGGAAGGCGCCATGAATAAAATGTGAACCACCATTAGTCATTAAATATCTAGGGACTCCAAACCTCGGAAAAATAACTTCCTTACGCATTTTAATAGAGGTGTTATGATCATCACTACTAGTTGGAATAGCTTCTACCCACTTAGTAACGTAATCAACAGCAACTAAAATATGTGTATATCCATTAGAGGCAGGAAAAGGTCCCATATAATCAAAGCCCCAAACATCAAATGGTTCAATAACAAGTGAATAATTCATAGGCATTTCTTGACGTCTACTAATATTACCAATTCATTGACATTCATCACAAGATAAGACAAACTTACGGGCGTCCTTGAAGAGAGTGGGCCAATAAAACCCACATTGCAATACCTTATGTGCAGTTATATCTCCAGCATGGTGTCCTCCATAAGCTTCGGAGTGACACTTGCGTAGGATCTGTTCCTGTTCATGCTCAGGTACACAACATCTAATAACACCATCTACTCCTTCTTTATAAAGATGTGGGTGATCCCAAAAGTAATGTCTCAAATCATAGAAGAACTTTTTCTTTTGTTGGTATGTGAAACTCGGTGGTATGAATTTAGCAACGATGTAATTAGCATAATCAACATACCATGGAGTATTACGAGAAGTATTTATAACATTTAATTGTTCATCAGGAAAGCTATCATCAATAGGTAGTGGGTCATCAAGAACATTTTCTAGCCTAGACAAGTTGTCTGCAACGGGGTTCTCAGCTCCCTTTCTATCAACCATATGCAAATCAAATTATTGCAGCAAGAGAACCCATCTAATAAGTCTAGGTTTAGCATCTTTCTTCTCCATAAGATATTTAATAGCAGCATGATCAGTGTGAATAGTTACTTTAGAATCAACAATATAAGGCCTGAACTTATCACAAGCAAATACAACTGCTAAGAGTTCCTTTTCAGTAGTAGCATAATTTCTTTGAGCATTGTCTAGAGTCTTACTAGCACAATAGATAACATTTAATTTCTTATCAACTCTTTGCCCTAGAACAGCACCTACAGCATAATCACTAGCATCACACATAATTTCAAAGGGTAAATTCCAATCTGGTGGCTGAACAATAGGTGCAGAGATCAATGCTTTCTTAAGTATTTCAAATGCTTCTACACAATCATCATCAAACACAAAGGATATATCTTTTTGTAATAAATTAGTCAGAGGCCGAGAAATTTTTGAGAAGTCCTTAATGAACCTCCTATAAAATCCGGCGTGACCAAGGAAACTTCTTATACCTTTGATGTCCTTGGGACATGGCATCTTTTCAATAGCGTCAACCTTGGCTTTATCAACTTCGATACCTCTTTCAGAAACTTTATGCCCCAAGACAATACCTTCATTAACCATAAAGTGGCACTTTTCCCAATTCAAGACAAGATTAGTTTCTTCACATCTCTGCAAAACTCGATCAAGGTTGCTCAAGTAATCATCAAAAGAAGATCCATAGATGGAAAAGTCGTCCATGAAAACCTCACAAATCTTTTCACAAAAGTCAGAGAATATAGCCATCATGCATCTTTGAAAGGTAGTAGGTGCATTACATAAACCAAAAGGCATACGTCTATAAGCAAAAGTACCAAAAGGGCAAGTAAAAGTGGTCTTTGATTGATCTTTAGGCTGACACAGTATTTGAGAGAAACCAGAATAACCATCTAGAAAGCAATAATGTGTATGTTTGCATATTCTTTCTAGCATTTGATCGATAAAAGATAAGGGGTAATGATCCTTTTTAGTAGCCTTATTTAATTTACGGAAATCAATTACCATCCTATAACCTGTAATAATTCTTTGCGGAATCAATTCATCTTTATCATTAGGAACAACAGTAATACCTCCCTTTTTAGGGACACAATGGACAGGACTTACCCACTGACTATCAGCAACGAGATAAATTATACCTGCCTCCAGAAGCTTTAGTATTTCTTTTCTTACCACTTCTTTCATTTTAGGATTCAACTGTCTTTGATGATCACGAACTGGTTTGGCATCTCCTTCCAAATTTATTTTATGTTGACACAGAGTGGGACTAATGCCCTTAAGACCATCAAGAGTATATCCAATAGCAGCACGGTGCTTCTTCAGAATTTTCAATAATCTCTCTTCTTCATGCTCTGAAAGGTTAGCACTAATAATAACAGGATATATCTTATTTTCATCAAGATAAGCATATTTAAGATTATCAGGCAACGGTTTAAGCTCAAACCCGTGATCACCCTTGGGTGGAGGAGAATCCCCTAGGATTTCAACATGCAAATTGTGTTTCAGAATAGGTTCCTGCTTAAAGAATACTTCATCTATTTCCCTTCTTTCATTCATAAACATATCATTTTCATGGTCTAGCTAATATTGTTCTAAAGGATCACTAGGAGGTACGGCAATAGAAGCAAGACCAATAATTTCATCCTTACTAGGCAATTCTTCTTCATGGTGTTGTCTACTAAATTTAGAGAAATTAAACTCATGAGTCATATCATCCAAGCCAATAGTAACAACATTCTTTTCGCAGTCTATTTTAGCATTAACGGTGTTCAAGAAGGGTCTACCGAATATGATGGAACAAAAACTATCTTGTGGAGAACCAAGAACAAGAAAATCAGCAGGATATTTAGTTGTCCCACACAAGACTTCAACATCTCTAACAATTCCCATTGCCGATATAGTATCTCTATTGGCAAGTTTAATTGTAACATCAATTCCTTCTAACTCAGCTGGTGCAATTTCATGCTTAATTTCTTCGTATAGAGTATGCGGTATAACACTAGCACTAGAACCCATATCACATAAGCCATGATAACAATGATCTACTATTTTAACAGAAATAACAGGCATGCCTACCACAGGTCTATGTTTATCTTTAGCACAAGGTTTGGCAATTCTAGCGGTTTCACCGCAGAAATGAATACCATGCCCATCAATATTATTAGACAAGAGATCTTTAACAATAGCAATATTAGGTTCTACTTTAACTTGCTCAGGAGGTGTATAAGTTCTAATATTACTTTTACGAACCACAATTGAAGCTTTAGCACGATCCTTTATCCTAACAGTGAAAGGTGGTTTCTCAACATAAGAAGTAGGAACAATAGGATCATTATAAGTGACAGTCTTTTCTTCAACTTTAGTAGGTGCAACTACTTCTACTTGTATGGGAGGATGATATTTAAACCACTTCTCCTTGGGGAGATCAACATAAGTAGCAAAAGATTCACAGAAAGAAGCTACTATCTCAGAGTCAAGTCCATATATTTAGTGCTAAATTTACGGAAAACATCGGTATCCATAAAAGACTTAAGACAATCAAACTTAGGTGTCATACCTGACTTGTTACCTTCGTCGAGATCCCAATATTCAGAGTTGCATTTAATTCTATCCAATAAATTCCATTTGAATTCAATAATCTTGATCATAAAAGAGCCAGCCCAAGAAGTATCGAGCATGGTTTGATTATTATGAGAAAGCCGAGCATAAAAATTTTGAAGGATCATTTCTCTTGAGAGCTCATGATTGGGGCATGAATATAACATTGATTTAAGCCTCCCCCAAGCTTGAGCGATGCTTTCTCCTTTGCAAGGCCAAAAATTGTATATATAATTGCGATCACGATGAACAAGATGCATAGGATAAAAATTCTGGTGAAATTCCAATTTCAATCGCTTATAATCCCAAGATCCAGTATCATCACATAGCCTATACCATGTCAATGCGTCTCCCTCCAAAGATAAAAGGAAAAACTTCTTCTTGATAACATCATCGGGCATACCTGCAAGCTTAAATAATCCACATACTTCATCCACATATATTAGGTGCTCAGTAGGATGTAATGTTCCATCTCCTGCAAAAGGATTAGCTAGCAGTTTTTCTAACATACCCGAAGGAACTTCAAAGTAGACATTTTCATTTTCAGTAGGTTCAGTAGGTTGAGGAGCAACTCTTGGCTCTTCTGGACGTTGTGAAGATACCCCGAACAAGCCCCTCAAAGGATTACTTTCCATAGTAACAAGTGACAGTTAATTTCAGCACACTATATAAATTTTTCCTTACCAAATTCCACCTACCAAAGGCACTTCACTTCCCGGCAACGGCGCCAGAAAAGAGTCTTGATGACCCACAAGTATAGGGGATCTATCATAGTCCTTTCGATAAGTAAGAGTGTCGAACCCAACGAGGAGCAGAAGGAAATGATAAGCGGTTTTCAGCAAGGTATTCTCTGCAAGTATTGAAATAAGTGGTAACAGATAGTTTTGTGATAAGATAATTTGTAACGAGCAACAAGTAACAAAAGTAAATGAAGTGCAGCAAGGTGGCCCAATCCTTTTTGTTGCAAAGGACAAGCCTGGACAAACTCTTATATAAGGAAAAGCGCTCTCGAGGACACATGGGAATATCATCAAGCTAGTTTTCATCACGTTCATATGATTCCCGTTCGGTACTTTGATAATTTGATATGTGGGTGGACCGGTGCTTGGGTGCTGTTCTTACTTGAACAAGCATCCCACTTATGATTAACCTCTATTGCAAGCATCCGCAACTACAACAAAAGTATTAAGGTAAACCTAACCATAGCATGAAACATATGGATCCAAATCAGGCCCTTACGAAGCAACGCATAAACTAGGGTTTAAGCTTACATCACTCTAGCAACCCATCATCTACTTATTACTTCCCAATGCCTTCCTCTAGGCCCAAATAATGGTGAAGTGTTATGTAGTCGACGTTCACATAACACAACTAGAGGCTAGACAACATACATCTCATCAAAATATCGAACGAATACCAAATTCACACGACTACTAATAGCAAGACTTCTCCCATGTCCTCGGGAACAAACGTAACTACTCACAAAGCATATTCATGTTCATAATCAGAGGGGTATTAATATGCATAAAGGATCTGAACATATGATCTTCCACCAAATAAACCAACTAGCATCAACTACAAGGAGTAATCAACACTACTAGCAACCTACTAGTACCAATCCCGGACTTGGAGACAAGAATCGGATACAAGAGATGAACTAGGGTTTTGAGAGGAGATGGTGATGGTGAGGATGTTGACGGATATTGCCCTCTCCCGATGAGAGGAGCGTTGGTGATGACGATGGCGATGATTTCCCCCTCCCGGAGGGAAGTGTCCCCGGCAGACCAGCTCTGCCGGAGCCCTAGATTGGTTCCGCCTCGTGGCGGCGGAGTTTCGTCCCGAAAGGTTGCTTATGATTTTTTTTGTCGACGAAAGACCTCATATAGCAGAAGATGGCCATCGGAGAGCCAACAGGGGGCCCACGAGGTAGGGGGTGCGCCCAGGGGGTAGGGCGCGCCCCCACCCTCGTGGCCAGGTGGGCCCCCTCTGGTGAACTTCTTCCGCTCAATATTTTTTATTATTTCCAAAAATGACTTTCGTGGAGTTTCAGGACTTTTGGAGTTGTGCAGAATAGGTCTCTAATATTTGCTCCTTTTCCAGCCGAGAATTCCATTCGCATTCTCCCTCCTTATGTAAACCTTGTAAAATAAGAGAGAATAGGCATAAGTATTGTGACATAACGTGTAATAACAGCCCATAATGCAATAAATATCGATGTAAAAGCATGATGCAAAATGGAGGTATCAGCGTGGTGGCCGCCGAGTCCAGCATGGATTTCTGCCAACAGTTTCCGCCCTTCCTCTTCAGAGATGCACCTTTGAAGGACTCCGGTAGTGCTTTTCTTATAAAGCTCTCCCTCGTGGACCTTGTAGGCTTTAGATCGCCGCACTATGCAGCGTGCATCATTTTGGTCCTTGGGAAGTTCCTGCCTGGTTAGGTAGGCCAGGAATGGTTCTGTCCACGGGGCGATGACGGCCATTATCGCGTGGGCTGAAGGTGTTATTTTGGTGGCAGAGCCTCCGATTATGTCAAGGTGTTCGGTATCTGCTGTTGTGGCCGGGTCCGGACTGTTGTTACCGGTATCCCCTTCCCATAATACGGATGGTTTAAACAGCCTTTCCAAGAAGATTTTAGGTGGGACAGGGTCGCGCTTAGGGCCGATACGGGCGAGGATATCCGCCGCCTGATTGTTTTCCCGAGCCACATGGTGGAATTCAAGCCCCTCGAACCGAGCTGACATTTTGAGGACTGCGTTGCGATAAGCCGCCATTTTCGGATCCTTTGCATTGAAGTCTCCATTTATTTGGGACATTGCAAGGTTCGAGTCCCCGCGCACCTCCAGGCATGAAATGCCCATGGAAACTGCCATCCGAAGACCATGTAAAAGGGCCTCGTGTTCGGCTGCGTTGTTGGAGTCTGTGTATAGTATTTGGAGTACGTATTGGACTGTATCTCTGGTGGGGGACGTCAGGACGATGCCAGCCCCCAGACCAGCCAGCATTTTAGAGCCGTCGAAGTGCATGATCCAATTGGAGTATGCGCCTACTCTTTAGGGAGTTCTGCTTCTGTCCATTCGGCGACAAAATCGGCTGATACGTCTCCAACGTATCTATAATTTTTGATTGCTCCATGCTATATTATCTACTGTTTTGGACCATATTGGGCTTTATTTTCCACTTTTATATTACTTTTGGGACTAACCTATTAACCGGAGGCCCTGCCTGTAATTGTTGTTTTTTTGCCTATTTTAGTGTTTCAAGAAATGAATATCAAACGGAGTCCAAACAGAATGAAATCTTCGGGAACGTGATTTTCTCATCAGATAAGATCCAGGAGACTTGGACCCCCGGTCAAGAAAGGAGGGAGGCGGCCACGAGGGTGGAGGGCGCGCCCCCTGCCTCGTGGGCCCCTCGAAGCTCCACCGATGTACTCCTTCCTCCTATATATACCTACGTACTTCAACAGATCAGACACGGAGCCAAAAACCTAATTCCACCGCCGCAACTTTCTCAGATCCACGAGATCCTATCTTGGGGCCTGTTCCGAGCTCACGGGAAGGGGAATCCACCATGGAGGGCTTCTACATCATCATCATAGCCTCTCCGATGAAGTGTGAGTAGTTTACTTGAGACCTTGGGTCCATAGTTAGTAGCTAGATGGCTTCTTCTCTCTTTTGGATCTCAATACAATGTTCTCCCCCTCTCTCGTGGAGATCTATTCGATGTAATCTTCTTTTTGCGGTGTGTTTGTTGAGACCGATGAATTGTGGGTTTATGATCAAGATTATCTATGAGCAATATTTGAATCTTCTCTGAATTCTTTTATGTATGATTGGTTATCTTTGCAAGTCTCTTCGAATTATCCGTTTGGTTTGGCCAACTAGATTGGTAGTTCTTGCAATGGGAGAAGTGCTTAGCTTCGGTTTCAATCTTGTGGTGTCCTTTCCCAGTGACAGTAGGGGCAGCAAGGCACGTATTGTATTGTTGCCATCGAGGATAACAAGATGGGTTTTTTATCATATTGCATGAATTTATCCCTCTACATCATGTCATCTTGCTTAAGGCGTTACTCTGTTTTCATTAACTTAACACTCTAGATGCATCTTTGGATAGCGGTCGATGAGTGGAGTAATAGTAGTAGATGCAGGCAGGAGTCGGTCTACTTGTCTCGGACGTGATGCCTATATACATGATAATACCTAGATACTCTCATAACTATGCTCAATTCTGTCAATTGCTCAACAGTAATTCGTTCACCCACCGTAAAATACTTATGCTCTTGAGAGAAGCCACTAGTGAAATCTATGGCCCCAGGGTCTATTCTCATCATATTAATCTTCTTACGCTTTATTATTGCTTTGTTTTTTACTTCGCCTTTTATTTTTTACTTTTCATCTTTATACCAAAAATAATATCTATCATCTCTATCAGTTCTCACTCTCGTAAGTATTTGTGAAGGGATTGACAACCCTATTCGCGTTGGTTGCGAGGAGTTATTTGCTTTGTGTAGGCACGAGGGACTTGTGCGTGGCCTCCTACTGGATTGATACCTTGGTTCTCAAAACTGAGGGAAATACTTACGCTTACTCTGCTGCATCATCCTCTCCTCTTGAGGGAAAACCAGCATAAGCTCAAGACATAGCAAGAAGGATTTACGGCGCCGTTTCGGGAGTCTACGCAAAAGTCAACATACCAAGTACCCATCACAATCCCTTATCTCTCGCATTACATTATTTGCCATTTGCCTCTCGTTTTCCTCTCCCCCACTTCACCCTTGCCATTTATTCGCCCTCTCTTTTCCGTTTGCCTTTTTCTCGTTCGCTTGTTTGCTCGTGTGTTGGATTGCTTGCTTGTCACTATGGCTCAAGATAATACCAAATTGTGTGACTTTACCAATACCAACAATAATGATTTCCTTAGCACTCCGATTGCTCCTCTTGCTAATACTGAATCTTGTGAAATCAATGCTGCTTTATTGAATCTTGTTACGAAAGATCAATTCGCCGGCCTTCCTAGTGAAGATGCCGCTACTCATCTAAATAGCTTCCTGGATTTGTTTGATATGCAACAGAAGAAAGATGTTGACAATGATGCTGTTAAATTGAAGCTATTTCCTTTTTCTCTTAGAGATCGTGCTAAAGCTTGGTTTTCGTCTTTGCCTAAAAATAGTATTGATTCTTGGAACAAATGCAAAGATGATTTTATCTCTAAGTATTTTCCTCCCGGTAAGATCATCTCTCTTAGAAACAATATTATGAATTTTAAGCAACTTGATCATGAACATGTTGCACAAGCTTGGGAGAGGATGAAATTAATGATACGTAATTGCCCTACCCATGGTCTAAATTTGTGGATGATTATACATAATTTTTATGCCGGATTGAATTTTGCTTCTAGAAACCTTTTAGATCGGCCGCGGGAGGCACTTTAATGGAAATCACTTTAGGAGATGCTACTAAACTCCTAGATAATATTATGGTTAATTATTCTCAATGGCATACTGAAAGATCTACTAATGAAAAAGTGCATGCGATAGAAGAAATTAATGTTTTGACTGGAAAGATGGATGAAGTTATGAAATTATTTGCTAATAAGAGTGTTTCTTATGATCCTAATGATATGCCTTTGTCTACTTTGATTGAGAATAATAATGAATCTATGGATGTGAATTTTGTTGGTAGGAATAATTTTGGTAACAACGCGTATAGAGGAAACTTTAATCCTAGGCCTTATCCTAGTAATTCCTCTAATAATTATGGAAATTCCTACAACAATTCTTATGGAAATTTTAATAAGATGCCCTCTGAATTTGAGACTAGTGTTAAAGAGTTTATGAATTCTCAAAAGAATTTTAATGCTTTGCTTTAAGAGAAATTGCTTAAAGTTGATGAATTGGCTAGGAACGTTGATATAATTTATCTTGATGTTGATTCTTTAAAGCTTAGATCTATTCCTCCTAAGCATGATATCAATGAGTCTCTCAAAGCCATGAAAATTTCCATTGATGAGTGCAAGGAAAGAACCGCTAGGATGCGTGCTATGAAAGATGCCTTTATTAAAGCGTGTTCTTCCAATTTCCATGAAAATAAAGATAAAGATCTAAAAGTTATTGATGTGTCCCCTATAAAATCCTTGTTTTGCAATATGAATCTTGATAATGATGAGATTGAATATGAGTCACCTTTACCTAGAAGGCGTTCCAAGAATTCAGAGTTTTTAGATTATGATGCTAAAATTGATAAAAGTGGGATTGAAGAAAGTAAAACCCTAGATGTTGCTAAGCCCACTATTTTGGATTTCAAGGAATTTAATTATGAAAGTTGCTCTTTAATTGATTGTATTTCCTTGTTGCAATCCGTGCTAAATTCTCCGCATGCTTATAGTCAAAATAAAGCGTTTACCAATCATATTGTTGATGCCTTGATACAATCTTATGAGGAAAAACTTGAGTTGGAAGTCTCCATCCCTAGAAAACTTTATGTTGAGTGGGAACCAAATATTAAAATTAAGATTAAGGATCATGAATTTTATGCTTTATGTGTTTGGGTGCTAGTGTTTCCACTATTCCCAAAACTTTGTGTGATTTGCTAGATTTCCGTGATTTTGATGATTGCTCTCTAAACTTGCACCTTGAGGATTCCACTATTAAGAAACCTATGGGAATAATTAATGATGTTCTTATTGTTGCAAATAGGAATTATGTGCCCGTAGATTTTATCGTTCTTGATATAGATTGCAATCCTTCATGTCCTATTATTCTTGCTAGACCTTTCCTTAGAACGATTGGTGCAATTATTGATATGAAGTAAGGGAATATTAGATTCCAATTCCCATTAAAGAAAGTAATGGAACACTTCCCTAGGAAGAAGATAAATTTACCATATTAATCTATTATGAGAGCCACTTATGGATTGCCTACCAAAGATGGCAATACCTAGATCTATCCTTGCTTTTATGCCTAGCTAGGGGCGTTAAATGATAGCGCTTGTTGGGAGGCAACCCAATTTTATTTTTTAGTTCTTGTTTTTGTTTCTATTTAGGAATAATAATCCATCTACCTTCTGTTTAGATGTGGTTTTATGTTTTAATTAGTTTTTGTGCCAAGTTAAACCTATAGGATCTTCTTGGATGATAGTTATTTGATCTTGCTGTAATTTCCAGAAACTTTCTGTTCACGAAAACAATTGTTAAAAATTACCAGAACGTGATAAAATAGTGATTCCAATTTTTTCTGATCAATAAGCAAATTGCCTAGGTCTTCCTATTTTGTCTGAATTTTTTGAGTTCCAGAAGTTTGCGTTAGTTACAGATTACTACAGACTGTTCTGTTTTTGACAGATTCTGTTTTTCGTGTGTTGTTTGCTTATTTTGATGAATCTATGGCTAGTAAAATAGTTTATAACCCATAGAGAAGTTGGAATACAGTAGGTTTAACACCAATATAAATAAAGAATGAGTTCAGTACAGTAACTTGAAGTGGTCTTTTGTTTTGTTTCGCTAACGGAGCTCACGAGATTTCTGTTGAGTTTTGTGTTTTGAAGTTTTCAAGTTTTGGGTGAAATCTTTTGATGGATTATGGAACAAGCAGTGGAAAGAGCCTAAGCTTGGGTATGCCCATGGAACCCCCAAGATAATCCAAGGACACCAAAAAGTCAAAGCTTGGGGATGCCCCGGAAGGCATCCCTCTTTAAATCCACTTCCATCGGTAACTTTACTTGGAGCTATATTATTATTCACTACATGATATGAGTTTTGCTTGGAGTGTCTTGTATTATTTGAGTCTTTGCTTTTTAGTTTACCACAATCATCCTTGCTGTACACACCTTTTGAGAGAGCCATACATGAATTGGAATTTGATAGAATACTCTATGTGCTTCACTTATATCTTTTGAGCTATAAAGTTTTGCTCTAGTGCTTCACTTATATCTTTTAGAGCACGGTGGTGGATTTGTTTTATAGAACTTTTGATCTCTCATGCTTCACTTAGATTATTTTGAGAGTCTTAAAGAAGCATGGTAATTTGCTTAAAAATAATAATATGCTTGGTATTCAAGATTTGTAAAACTTTCTTTTGAGTGTGTTGAATACTAAGAAACGTTCGATGCTTGATAATCGTTTTGAGATATGAAGGTAGTAATATTAGAGTCATGCTAGTTGAGTAGTTGTGAATTTGAGAAATACTTGTGTTAAAGTTTGTGATTCCCGTAGCATGCACGTATGGTGGACCGTTATGTGATGAAGTCGGAGCATGATTTATTTATTGATTGTCTTCCTTATGAGTGGCGGTCGGGGACAAGCGATGGTCTTTTCCTATCAATCTATCCCCCTAGGAGCATGCACGTAATACTTTGCTTTGATAACTTGTAGATTTTTGCAATAAGTATATGAGTTCTTTATGACTAATGTTGAGTCCATGGATTATACGCACTTTTCTCACACTTCCACCATTGCTAGCCTCTCTAATACCGCGCACTTTTCGCCGGTATCATACACCCACCACAAACCTTCCTCAAAACAGCCACCATACCTACCTATCATGGCATTTCCATAGCCATTCCAAGATATATTGCCATGCAACTTTCCACCGTTCCATTTATTATGACACGCTCCATTATTGTCATATTGCTTAGCATGATCATTTAGTTGACATCGTATTTGTGGCAAAGCCACCGTTCATAATTCTCTCATACATGTCACTTATGAATCATTGCATATCCCGGTACACCGCCGGAGGCATTCACCTAGAGTCATATTTTGTTCTAAGTATCGAGTTGTAATTCTTGAGTTGTAAGAAAAATAAAAGTGTGATGATCATCATTTTTAGAGCATTGTCCCAAGTGAGGAAAGGATGATGGAGACTATGATTCCCCCAATAGTCTGGATGAGACTCCGGACGAAAAATAAAAAAAAGAGAAAAGAAAAGAGGCCATAAAAAAAGAGAGAAAAGGCCCAAATAAAAAAATGAGAGAAAAAGAGAGAAGGGACAATGTTACTATCCTTTTATCACACTTGTGCTTAAAGTAGCACCATGATCTTCATAATAGAGAGTTTCTCGTTTTGTCACTTTCATATACTAGTGGGAAATTTACATTATAGAACTTGGCTTGTATATTCCAATGATGGGCTTCCTCAAATTGCCCTAGGTCTTCGTGAGCAAGCGAGTTGGATGCACACCCACTTAGTTTCTTTTGTTGAGCTTTCATATACTTATTGCTCTAGTGCATCCGTTGCATGGCAATCCCTACTCACTCACATTGATATCTATTGATGGGCATCTCCATAGCCCGTTGCTATGCCTAGTTGATGTGAGACTATCTTCCCTCTTTTTGTCTTCTCCACAACCACATTCTATTCCACATATAATGCTATATCCATGGCTCACGCTCATGTATTGCGTGAAGATTGAAAAAGTTTTGAGAACGTCAAAAGTATGAAACAATTGCTTGGCTTGTCATCGGGGTTGTGCATGATTTAAATATTTTGTGTGGTGAAGAGAGCACAGCCAGACTATATGATTTTGTAGGGATAACTTTCTTTGGCCATGTTATTTTGAGAAGACATGATTGCTTTGTTAGTATGCTTGAAGTATTATTATTTTTTATGTCAATATTAAACCTTTGTCTTGAATCTTTCAAATCTGAATATTCATACCACAATTAAGAAGAGTTACATTGAAATTATGCCAAGTAGCACTCCGCATCCAAAATTCTCTTTTTATCATTTACCTACTTGAGGACGAAAGGTGAATTAAGCTTGGGGATGCCTGATACGTCTCCAACGTATCTATAATTTTTTTATTGCTCCATGCTATATTATCTACTGTTTTGGACCATATTGGGCTTTATTTTCCACTTTTATATTACTTTTGGGACTAACCTATTAACCGGAGGCCCTGCCTTGAAATTGTTTTTTGCCTATTTCAGTTGTTTGAAGAAAGCGGAATGTCAAACGGAGTCCAAACGGAATGAAATCTTGGGGAACGTGATTTTCTCATCAGATAAGATCCAGGTGACTTGGACCCTCGGTCAAGAAAGGAGGGAGGCGACCACGAGGGTGGAGGGCGCGCCCCCCTGCCTCGTGGGCCCCCCGAAGCTCCACCGACGTACTCCTTCCTCTTATATATACCTACGTACCCCCAACAGATCATATCTGAAGCCAAAAACCTAATTCCACCGCCGCAACTTTATGTATCCACGAGATCCTATCTTGGGGCACATTAGGAGCTCCATGGGAAGGAATCCACCATGGAGGGCTTCTACATCATCATCATAGCCTCTCCGATGAAGTGTGAGTAGTTTACTTCAGACCTTCGGGTCCATAGTTAGTAGCTAGATGGCTTCTTCTCTCTTTTTGGATCTCAATACAATGTTCTCCCATCTCCCGTGGAGATCTATTCGATGTAATCTTCTTTTTGCGGTGTGTTTGTTGAGACCGATGAATTGTGGGTTTATGATCAAGATTATCTATGAGCAATATTTGAATATTCTCTGAATTCTTTTATGTATGATTGGTTATCTTTGCAAGTCTCTTCGAATTAACCGTTTGGTTTGGCCAACTAGATTGGTAGTTCTTGCAATGGGAGAAGTGCTTAGCTTTGGGTTCAATCTTGTGGTATCCTTTCCCAAAGGTGTGAGGGGTAGCAAGGCACGTATTGTATTGTTGCCATCGAGGATAACAAGATGGGGTTTTTATCATATTGCATGAATTTATCCCTCTACATCATGTCATCTTGCTTAAGACGTTACTCTGTTTTCATTAACTTAATACTCCAGATGCATCTTTGGATAGCGGTCGATGAGTGGAGTAATAGTAGTAGATGCAGGTGAGTCGGTCTACTTGTCTCGGACGTGATGCCTATA
The DNA here is from genome assembly GCA_021605145.1 of Aegilops bicornis. Lineage (NCBI taxonomy): Eukaryota > Viridiplantae > Streptophyta > Magnoliopsida > Poales > Poaceae > Aegilops > Aegilops bicornis. The sequence goes on from CM038669.1 coordinate 86,577,067, forward strand.
TACATGATCATACCTAGATACTCTCATAACTATGCTCAATTGTGTCAATTGCTCAACAGTAATTCGTTCACCCACCGTAAAATACTTATGCTCTTGAGAGAAGCTACTAGTGAAATCTATGGCCCCCGGGTCTATTCTCATCATATTAATCTTCCTACGCTTTATTATTGCTTTGTTTTTTTACTTTGCCTTTTATTTTACTTTGCATCTTTATACCAAAAATATTATCTATCATCTCTATCAGATCTCACTCTAAGTAAGTATTTGTGAAGGGATTGACAACCCCTATTCGCGTTGGTTGCGAGGAGTTATTTGCTTTGTGTAGGTATGAGGGACTTGTGCATGGCCTCCTACTAGATTGATACCTTGGTTCTCAAAAATTGAGGGAAATACTTACGCTACTCTGCTGCATCATCCTCTCCTCTTCAGGGAAAACCAACGCAAGCTCAAGACGTAGCATTGGCTAGTACTTGCGACTTAATGGCTCGCCGAGGTCTATAAGTTATGTCGAACGGGAGGAGCTCGATGGCCCATTTGGCAATCCGGCCCGTGGCATCGCGGTTGTTTATTATGTCGTTGAGTGGTATTTCCGAGGCCACCGTGATTGAACACTCTTGAAAGTAGTGTCGTATTTTCCAGGATGCCATAAATAGTGCGTATGCTATATTTTGATAATGTGGGTACCGTGATTTGCATGGAGTGAGGTCAGTGGGTACATAGTATACTGGTTTTTGAAGTGGAAACTTATGTCCGTCCGTCTCTCGTTCGACGACAAGCACTGCGCTCACAACTTGGTGGGTTGCCGCTATATATAACAGCATTGGTTCGCCGACATTTGGCGCGGCTAAGATTGGGTTGGTGGAAAAGATGGCTTTTATTTCTTCCAATCCGGCCGTGGCCGCGTTCATCCACTCGAAGTGTTGATTGCACGAAGAAGGCGATAAAGGGTAATGCCTTTTCTCCTAATCGGAGATAAAGCGGCTTAAAGCATGACGCATCCGATTAACTTCTGGATTTGCTTGGTCGATTGGGATAGCCAAGCTGCGGCGAGCTTCGGATTTTAGCCGGATTTGCTTCAATTCCCCTACTGAAGACGATGAAACCCAGGAGCTTTCCGGCAGGCACGCCGAAAATGCATTTTTCCGGATTGAGCTTAATGTCGTATGTTCGGAGATTGTCGAACGTGAGCCTCAAGTCGTCTATTAAGAGTCGACGTGTCTGGTTTTAACAACCACATCGTCTACGTAAGCCTCCACTGTTTTGCCGATCTGCTTTTCCAGACATGTCTGAATCATGCGTTGATATGTTGCGCCGACATTTTTGAGCCCGAAGGGCATTGTGTTAATACAGAAAGGGCCGTATGGAGTGATAAATGCTGTTGCGGCTTGATCGGACTCCGCCATCTTAATTTGGTGGTAACCGCAGTATGCGTCGAGGAAGCACAATGAGTCGTGTCCTGCGGTAGCGTCGATAATTTGGTTGATGCGAAGGAGGGGGAAGGGATCCTTTGGGCAAGCCTTATTAAGGTCCTTGAAGTCGACGCATAGGCGCCAGGATTTGTCCTTCTTTGGTACCCTCACCAGGTTTGCTAGCCAATCCGGATGTTTTATTTCTCTAATGAATCCGGCCTCCAATAGCTAGGCTAGCTCCTCTCCCATGGCCTGTCGCTTAGGTTCGGAGAAATGCCGAAGAGTCTGCTTGACCGGATTGAATCCCTTTAGAATGTTAAGGCTATGCTCGGCCAGCCTGCGTGGGATTCCTGGCATGTCTGAAGGATGCCAAGCGAATATGTCCCAATTTTCGCGCAGGAACTCCCGTAGTGCGGCATCTACAACGGGGTTTAACTGTGCAGCGATGGATGCTGTTTTTGTAGGGTCCGTTGGGTGGACTTGGAATTTGACTATTTGATCTGCTGGTTTAAAAGAGGTGGACTTGGATCTTTTGTCTAGTATCACGTCGTCCCTGTCCATTATGGAGCGCACGACAGTTAACTCCTCCACCGCGAGGGCTTCAGATAATGCCTCGAGGGCCAGTGCAGCTATTTTGTTTTTGGCGCGGAGTGTTGTGTCTGGATCACTAGCTAGAGTGATGATTCCATTGGGCCCGGGCATTTTGAGCTTCATGTACCCGTAATGGGTTATAGCTTGGAAGATCATGAATGCCTCCCGCCCAAGAAGGGCGTGGTATCCGCTACTGAACGGGGCCACTTGGAATGTTATTTCTTCGGACCTGTAATTCTCCCGCGTGCCGAATACCACATCTAGTGTGATTTTCCCAGCGCAACGTGCCTCCTGGCTGGGGATGATTCCTCTGAAGGTCGTGCTGCTTTGCTCAATGCGATTTCTATCTATTTCCATTTTTCGAAGGGTCTCCTCGTAAATGAGGTCTAATCCGCCGCCGCCGTCCATGAGCACTTTAGTAAGCCGAAAGCCGTCCACAATTGGACTAAGGACCAAGGCGGCTGGTGCTCGGGTTGTTCGGAATTTAGGTTCGTCACTGGCATTGAAGGTGATAGCCGTGTCGCTCCATGGATTTATTGCTGCCACGTGGCAGACTTCGGCAAGGCTGCGGAGTGCTCGCTTACGCCTATTATTTGAGGCGAAGGTCTCGAAGACTGTCAATACTGTATTGTTATCCACGGGATGGTGCTCTGCGGTGTTTTGAATGAGGAGATCCTCACCGCTCTTGGCCACCTGCCGGAGTACCCAACATGCTCTAAGGCTGTGTGTTGGTATGATATCCGCTGTAGTGTGAATTTTGCAGGGCCCGTTAAGCCATCCCTCCAATACAGTTCCACGCCCTATAGTGGGCTTTTGCTTCTTTGTAATTGAGTCGGGCGACTTTTGAGAGTGTACCCTTTTAGTTCGGACTGGGGACATTGTCAAAGCCGGATTATCCCAAAATTTTGTTTGGGATTTCCAGGTGCTTTCCATCGCACAATACTTCCGTACTATGGCCGCCAAGTCTGCGAAGCGTGCTATATCACGGCGACTTATGGCGTTGAGGATTCCCTTGTCCGTGCAATTGTTGCAAAATAATGAAATTGCGTCTTCCTCATGACAGTCCTTGACCTTGTTCATTACAAGGAGGAATCTGGCCCAATAGTGATGTACTGTATCTTGGGGCTCTTGCCTAATGTGGGAAAGATCGCTTATATCTGGGTGTGTGGGTGGTTTTAAGTCCGAACCCTGACCCGATCTGAGACCCAGGGGCAGAGGAGTTTCCGATCTGGAAGTTCGGGCTCCGGGATGCCGCCCAGTAGGTCTGGCCCGCTGCCTGATTCTAGGTTCAGGGTTTGGGCGATGTCCTCCCGTAGATGGGTACCCGGCTTGGAGAGCTCGGGAATCCGGACATAGTTCGTCCTCAAGATAGAGGAAGAATCGCCGCATTGTCCCTCCACCACCGCTATCTGATGGGCGACCGGCGGAGAGTTAATCTCCCTTTGGTCGAGTTTAAGCCCAATCCGATCATAGTCCATAGCGACTCCCAAAGCGGCGATGCGATCCAAGAGCTCGTTTAGAGAAGAGAGCTCCATTGGATTCATCTGCTCAGCAAGTTCCGAGCCGACATGGATGTTGTTTTTGATGACCTGAGAAGTCATCGTCGGTGCAACGGCCGAGCGGGCGGTCACGACGAAGTCGCCTAGTCGGAGAATTTGGCCTACAGCCAGGGCTCCCCCAGAGGTGATGTTGTCCCTGACAACGAGACGAGCCATCCTTCCATACGATGATGGCACAGTGGAACTCCCAATGAAAGCACCAATGTCGGTGTCAAAACCGGCGGATCTCGGGTAGGGGGTCCCGAACTGTGCGTCTAAGGCGGATGGTAACAGGAGGCGGGGGACGCAATGTTTACCCAGGTTCGGGCCCTCTTGATGGAGGTAATACCCTACTTCACCTTGATTGATCTTGATGAATATGAGTATTACAAGAGTTGATCTACCACGAGATCGTAGAGGCTAAACCCTAGAAGCTAGCCTATGGTATGATTGTTGTTGCCCTACGGACTAAACCCTCCGGTTTATATAGACATCGGAGGGGGCTAGGGTTACACAGAGTCGATTACAAGGGAGGAGATCTACATATCCGTACTACCAAGCTTTCCTTCCACACCAAGGAGAGTCCCATCCGGACACGGGACGAAGTCTTCAATCTTGTATCTTCATAGTCCAACAGTCCGGCCAAAGGATATAGTCCGGTTGTCCTGACACCCCTAATCAGGGACTCCCTCGGTGTCACCTATGTTATGTATTTGTTGAGGAGTCACTGGATTGGGGTCTCCGACGGACTATATCACTGGACAGACTGGACGTGAATCAGCGATGAAAGGCCGAAATGTGTCACCTCTACCATCATTAACTCGAGAATCACCGACTGACACCAATAGTGCTTTCGTGAAGAATTCAACGTGCCACCATCAAACTTGATGGATCCTTGATCATCGATAACGATCTGGTCCAGGCGAGGTTTTCCTCCGGACAGATCTTCGTATTCGGTAACCGCGCCGGGCCAACTCGCTTGGCCATCTAGAGCGAATCGAGAGCTCGCCTGGCCACGGTCGAGGTTGGAAACTTGAACTACACTGCCGACGTCCGTGGAGACTTGATCTTCGACGGATTCGGACTCATGCCAGGTGCGCTGCACGGTCACGACGAGCATGATTTAGCTCTGCCGTCGTACAGTGTTCGGGCGATCGCGCCTGCAACTACTCCGGCCCTCAATCCGTAGCAAATCGCACCAACCGAGGATGGGTGGATAGACCCCGCCATGGAGTCCGCACTCTTAGTGGTAGTAGAGCCGGATACTGACTTCACCCCCTACGAGAGCCATGTTGCCGAACTACTGGATTCGTTCCCGGCCACGGACTCCGAGCCGCCTGCGCCCGTGCCTATCGAATCCAATTGGGCGCCGATCATGGAGTTTACCTCTGTGTATATTTTTCAGCACTCGCCTTTCGGCGACGTGCTGGAGTCATTAAGGTCCCTCTCCTTGTCAGGAGAACCTTGGCTGAACTATGTCCGGCTAGAATGGGATGCAGACGACGAAGAAATTCGCCGCCCACCCACCACCCACTTAGTAGCCTCTGTCGACGATTTAACCGACATGCTTGACTTCAACTCTGAAAACATCGATGGTATGGACGACGATGCAGGAGACGAACAGGAACCACCGCCCACAGGGCGCTGGACCGCCACCACATCATATGATATATATATGGTGGATACCCCCAAAGAAGACAATGACGAGGAACGGAAGGATGCAGCAAAGAACAGCTCCACCGAAAAGCAAACAAAGCGTCAGCGTAGGCGCCGCTCCAAATCCCGCCTCGGCAAAAACAGCGATAAAAGAGAAAATACCACCCCAATCGACTCCAGAGGAAACGACGACCACATCGACCCAGCGGCAGAGCAGGATGAACCAGCAAACAGAGAACATAGTACAGATCCGCTGTCCGAACACGGCGACGCCGAGGATAAAGCTCATAAACCCTCCTCCGGAGAGGAAAATAGTCCGGACGAAGATGCAAACATCATCCCGGAAGAGCACTTGGAATAAGAGAACCTCCGCAGTAGGCTTATCGCCACAGCGAGGAGTCTGAAGAAGCAGAAGCAAAGGCTTAAGGCCGCACAAAATACGCTCAACAACAGATGGAACAAAGTGCTTGACAACGAAGAAAAGTATGGTGGAAGTTACCACACAAAGAGCTATCCAAAGCGCAAGCTATTGCCTGAATTCGATGATGAGGCCTTAGAGCCCACACACACGAAAAACAAAACGGCCAACCAGTCAAATCAACCACCTTGTGGCCGCGATGGAGCGGCCAACAAGGCCGCACATAAGTCAACACACGATCTACGTGAGGACTTGCACCAAAAATCCAGTATGACCAGATCCATTTATGGATCTAGGAAGCGTGCTCCGGCACAAAAGGAATACCGAATACTACAACCGTCCGAACACCATGATACATCAAAATACAGGGGCGCCGCACACCCCCTATGTTTCACCAATGAGGTGCTGGACCACGAATTCCCAGAAGGATTCAAACCAGTGAACATAGAAGCGTCTGACGGGACCCACGGACCACAGGAGTGCGGATTGAGGATTTTATCCTCCATATCCATATGGCTCGTGGAGACGATCTCCACGCCATCAAGTACTTGCCACTCAAGCTTAAAGGACCAACTCGGCACTGGCTGAAAAGCCTCCCCGAAAACTCAATTGGAAGGTGGGAGGAGCTCGAGGATGCTTTTCGGGCTAATTTTCAAGGGACCTATGTCCGAACTCCGGATGCGGATGATTTAAGTCATATAATTCAACAGGCCGGAGAGTCAGCCCGAAAGCTTTGGAACAGGTTTCTCACTGAGAAGAACCAAGTCGTCGACTGCCCGGACGTAGAAGCCTCAACAGCTTTCAAGCACAGCATCCGAGACGAATGGCTCGCCAGACACCTCGGCCAAGAAAAACCCAGAACAATGGCAGCCCTGACAAACCTTATGACCCGCTTTTGCACGGACGAAGATAGCTGGTTAGCCCGCAGTAGCACCAGCGACCCAAGCACATCCGAAGTCAGGGATGGCAATGGAAAACCACGACGCAGTAAAAACAAGCGTCGAAATACAGAAGACAGCCCAGATAATACGGCGGTAAACACCATATTCAGGGGCTCTCGACCAGGTCAGCGGAAAAAGCCTTTTAAAGGCAGCAGAGATGGACCGTCCAGCCTAAACAAGATACTAGACAAAATATGCCAGATTCATGGCACCCCCGATAAACCTGCAAATCACACCCACAGAGAATGTTGGGTCTTCAAGCAGGCCGGTAAGCTAAACGCCGAACACAAGGGGAGGAAGACACCAAGCGAAGACGAGGATGAACCTCGCCAACAAAGCACTAGGGAACAGAAAAAAAATTCCCACCAGAGGTTAAAACATTAAACATGATCCACGTGACGAAGGGGAGAGGCCAACATGCACTCCGAGACACATGCGCCGTAGAGCCTGTCACCCCTAAGTTCAACCCCTGGTTGGCCCGCCCGATCACTTTTGATCGCAGGGATCACCCGACAAGCATCCGACACGAAGGATTGGCTGCCTTGGTGTTAGACCCAATAACAAATGGATACCATCTCACACGAGTCCTTATGGATGGCGGCAGTAGTCTAAATATGATATCAGGACACAGTCCGCAAAATGGGGGTAGACCCGACAAAAATCAGCCACAGTAATACTACCTTCAAGGGAGTAGTACCAGGCCCAGAGGCCCGCTGCATGGGCTCTCTATTATTAGAGGTTGTATTCGGTTCTCCCGACAAATTCCGAAGCGAAAAGTTAACCTTCGACATTGCTCCATTCCTAAGTGGCTATCAAGCACTACTCGGAAGAGCGACTTTCGCTCGTTTTAACGCAGTACCGCATTACGCTTCTCTCAAGCTTAAGATGCCCGGTCCACATGGCACCATCACCATTAGCAGAAACATTGAACATTCCTTACAAGCGGACGAATGTGCGGCGGCTTTAACAGCCGAACACTAAATGGCCCCTCCAACTGCCGGTGTCAAAACCGGCGGATCTCGGGTAGGGGGTCCCGAACTGTGCGTCTAAGGCGGATGGTAACATGAGGCGGGGGACACGATGTTTACCCAGGTTCGGGCCCTCTCGATGGAGGTAATACCCTACTTCCTGCTTGATTGATCTTGATGAATATGAGTATTACAAGAGTTGATCTACCACGAGATTATAGAGGCTAAACCCTAGAAGCTAGCCTATGGTATGATTGTTGTTGTCCTACAGACTAAACCCTCCGGTTTATATAGACACTAGAGGGGGCTAGGGTTACACAGAGTCGGTTACAAGGGAGGAGATCTACATATCTGTATTGCCAAGCTTGCCTTCCACGCCAAGGAGAGTCCCATCCGGACACGGGACGAAGTCTTCAATCTTGTATCTTCATAGTCTACAGTTCGGCCAAAGGATATAGTTCGGCTGTCCGGAGAACCCCTAATCCAGGACTCCCTCAGTAGCCCCTGAACCAGGCTTCAATGACGATGAGTCCGGCACGCAGATTGTCTTCGACACTGCAAGGCGGGTTCCTCCTCCGAATACTCCATAGAAGATCCTGAACACAAAGGGTAGTGTCCGGCTCTGCAAAACAAATTCCACATACCACCGCAGAGAGAATAATATTTCCACAAATCTAATCTGCTGACGCATTTCGCAGCATGATGTCACACCATGGCTCGGTGATTGTTCGAACCATTTTTCGTAACTAGCCACTGCACATATCGTGAGGCGATTTCCTTGGCACGTCTTGCCGAAGCAGAGATCGTGTCCCCTTATCACGGGATTCTCATCAATACGGGTGTGGGTAACCCAACCATGCCATCAATTACGGCGCTTGGGGAATAAGCGATTTTACCAGGTGAGTGGGGAGGCGCATCGCCTCTACTGCCCTTATAAAGGGACAAGGATTCACCCATTTTACCCACGCCTTCTTCCTCCTTGCTCATCTACTCTTGCGCACTCGAGCTCCAGCGCCAAGTTCACGTTTTTTCTCCTCAAACCACTCCAAGCATGTCCGGAGCGGGAGGCAAGTGGATGGTCTCCTCCGTTACGGAGGAGGACATCAAAAAGCTACGGGAGGTCGGATAACTGGCTGCGGATATCGCACACCGGCTGCCAGATGAGGGGAAGATCGTCCCGACTCCATAATCTCATGAGAGGGTGGTTTTTCTTCCCCACTTCGTCCGCGGACTGGGATTTCCCCTCCACCCATTTTTTCATGGGCTAATGTTCTACTACGGGCTGGATTTCCATGATCTGGCTCCCAATTTCATCCTCAACATCTCGGCGTTTATCGTCGTGTGCGAGGCCTTCCTCCGCATCAGGCCCCAATTCGTCCTGTGGCTGAAGACCTTCAATGTTAAACCGAAGGTGGTGGTCGGCCAGCAGGCGGAGTGCGGAGGCGCCATGGTGGGCAAAATGCCTAACTTCACCTGGCTCGAAGGCTCCTATGTGGAGACCATAAAGGGGTGTCAATCGGGGTGGTTCTACATCACCAAGCCGCGCGACACAAACTGGGTGGCGGCCCCCGAATTTCGATCCGGAATCCCCACGCGGCTTAGCTCCTGGAAAGAGAAGGGCCTGTCCTGGGGTTCCCCGGTAGAGCTGACCGGACTCCAGACCTGCATCAAGAACATGATGAGCAAGAAAATCAAGCTCGTCAACGTGGTCCAGGTCATGCTCTTCCACCGGATCCTCCCGTGTCAACGACGGGCATTCAATTTGTGGGAGTTCGACCCGGCCAAGCACCAGACGCTGCGAGAGCTCTATGACACGAGGCACAAGGACGTCTGGAGGGTGCTGTTCAAGGGTGTCGAGGTACCACCTCCCCTTACCGAGGACCGCGGACTCAGCATGAAGCGCCCTGCGGATCCGGTAAGTCTTCTATATCTTTATAGGATGTTCATTTTCCCCAGTTTGACCATGCGCGGGATCTAAGCCCCCACGCTATTTTGCAGGACTGGGTCGAGACAGCGGGGCAGATCAATTGTCCAGCCCCCCTGCCCGAAGATCCAGCAAACGCCCTCCTAACGGAGATGCTGGTTCTGGCACCTTATGAGGTGCCGGAGAAGAAGGCCAAGAAGAAGGCCGCAGGGACCCGAAAGGGTCTCCGGCGCAGGGTGATATCGGACTCATCGCTCGAAAACTCCGAGGCACAATCCTCCCATGAAGACGAGGAGGAGGAAGAGGAAAGTTCTCCCCCCCTAGCCGGGGGGGGGGGGGGCAAGAAAAGGAAGGCCGCCCCAACCGAGGAGGCCGAAGGGTTGAAGAAGGGAAAGACCCTCCTTCCGGACCACTCCACAACGGCCGCCGACAGCAACAACGAGTGGTTGCCCAGGGACAAGCCCCTGGCGAAATCGTAAGTATCCGGATCCCATAGTAATTCATGGTATGTTTAATTGCACTAATTCTCCTTACGACGAATATGATTATGCAGTCCGTCCGGATCCCGTATCGACGTATCTTCGTCGGATGGTTCTTTGGACCCGTCGGATATGAATAGCGATTCACTTCCGACCGCCTCCTCCCCTCGCCCTACGGACAACGCCGAGGTGTTGTCTCAGAGGGCACCGAGCCGAGCGGAGGTAGTCCTAGATGCGTCTCGAGGCAACCTTCCGGACCCTGGGCGCAAAGGGAGAAAGACTCCCACGGGCTCCAAGTTCGGCCCCCAGTCGAACACTGCGCCGGAGCCTCCGGTGATTCCGGACTCCGGCAGGCGATCCCTTGTTAAGAGGGGTAATCCGCCCGTGCTGGTGGCCTCTGTCCATCCATGGGCACCGGACAACTTGCTGGAAGCGCTTCAAGGCGCTTCCGTCGACGAAGAGCACCGCACTATCATGAGTGCGGTGATCGAGAAGGTTCAGTCCGCCAAAAATGGATTAACTGAAGCTTGCGCCAGCCTGCTAACAGGCTTTGATGTAAGTAATCAAAATATAGGAAAATATTACCGCATAGACAGTAGCCCCTGATGCTCTGTTTGGCGTTCACGAAGAAAAGCCGAATAGAGGATCAAATAATGACCCAGGAGTCTAATCGAATATGTCTATATGCATATGAAGGCTTCACTGCTGGCCGCTGCCGCACGTACTGCAGAGGTCGCTGCATTGAAGCAGGACCTTGAGCGGTCCGAGGAAGAGCTCGGTCTTGCCAAGAGGCAGCTCGAGGAGAGGAAAGGGAAGCAATACCTTGTATATATATTAAAAGGAAATTGGTTGTAAAAATAATAGGATCATCATGAATGTGCCAGGTGCCACGACCGAAGTGGCAACCCTGAAGAAGGCGCTGTCCGAGGCTGAAAACAAAGCGACCAAGGAGCGCATTGAGCGAAAAAAGCAAGAAGGGCAACCCTGAAGAAGGCGCTGTCCGAGGCTGAAAACAAAGCGGCCAAGGAGCGCATTGAGCGAAAAAAGCAAGAAGCCCGGGTAGGCGAGGTGCAGCAAGAGCTCCAGGCTCTTGTTAAAAAACACGAGTCCTTGGAGCTTGACTCTAAGACGCGAGAGTCCGAGCTTGCGAAAGCCCTCGAAAACGCCCAACATGCAAAGGCCGAAGCCCAAAAGGCCCTCCGAGAAATTGAGGAGGTTAAGAAGATAGCGGCGGGTAAGGCATTCATTATGCAAAGCAATCATGTGAAGGAAATTTTCCTTTTACTTACCCAAGTTCGGAGCTCTCCAGGAGCGTTTGCAGATCTACCCCGCAGTGTGTCAGATGCCACATAATTCTACTGGGCTGAGGAGGGGAGCTCGACGGAGAAGTTGTTCCGGTCTCAGTATACTGGGACCAAACTCCCCATGCCCTTGAGCGACCAGCTGAAGCAACTGGTCGAGCTTCAGAAGGCGGCCAAACAGGCCATGAAGGGTCTTATAGTCCGGATGTGGCCTGGCGATCCCTTTCCTAACATCTACTTTGGTCTGGTGAGGCGGCTTGTGGATGCCTGCCCACGACTTGAAGTCATAAGGTGGTCCGTCTGTATTGAGGGTGCATGCAGGGCTTTTGCCCGGGCAAAGGTGCGCTGGGCGAAGATGGACGCCGTGAAGCTGGTGAAGGAGGGGCCGCCGGAGGGCAAAGAGCATCACCGCCCCGAGATGTACTATGATAGTGTCCTGCAGGGTTCCCGCCTTGTGGCGGAGGAATGTGCTAACTATGTAATTTTTGAATGAACGTGCTCATGTGATCCCACAATGTGAAACTAGTTCATTTGCGCTATGCAACACTTTTTCATTTAAAATATTACCTTCTGTGCGGCCGTTTATAAAATTTGAGAGTTGGCCAGTCGTCGGCTTCTGCCCCCATGTAACTAGTACTGAGGTGTTTGGGATAAATCTGAGCACTCTTTATCCCAATTTTGGGTCCTTCGAGGGAGGTGTTCAGCACAACGAACCAGGCAATCGGACTATAAGGCTTTAACACTCCCACTTAGCCATAGAAGTCTAAAATTTTAAATGTTGGTGAAGCCCTACTGTCGGAAGGCCGAATTTGGGGCGCTATATACGCCTAAGTCGGGCAAGGCCGACTCCTCGCCCAAAGCGGAAAAAGTCTTTAAGGAATTGAGACCTCTCGAACAGCGACTAGCTCTCGCCTTATCATGACAGTCAGTTTTCGGCTTTCTCTACTGAGTGTTCGTCCGGAAGAACCGGGACACAATCGCAGTAGTTCTCCCAGCGCTACCTTAGCTGATATAGCGGAACGTAAGGTACCAAAACATGGGAGCCGGGCAAACCCAACTATTGACCCAAGACATGATTCGGAGCTGATGCATATAATGCTATAAGTTCGGTGTGCCGCACTGTCGAAAGTGTTCGGACTTCTCACGCCGTATTATGGGGTATACGAAAGCCCCTGGCATACTGGCCGTACCAGAATGTACGGGTGCAAATTGTCGTAAATAAACATATAAGAAAAAATGATATAAAAATGCGATAATAGACTAATGCTATGCATTGTTTATTAAATAATACGTCGAAGCGTACTGATACAAGTAGTGCAATAAGCAAAAATTAGGACTATTTGACATGTCCTGTCCAAGGGCAGGCTGCATACGGGAATTAAAAAGCGGGTATATTGATTGTTAGTAGATACCACCTAGGGGTTCCCTTGTATAACTTAGCTTCTTGCCTCCTTGGTTGTTCCTTCCCGTAATGTGTCCGGCAATCATACTGCCGGAAAGGTCTTCCAGAGAGTAAGGTCTTGAAAGAGAAGAAATGATGAAGGTGTGCAGCCTCTAGGACGGTTGAGCCGCATTGCAGGACGTGCCTTGATCATGCCCCCGCCTGTGCCCATGGTAACTTTAGTGCATAGTTATGTGCGCTCGACACGGATTTCGTCGCTTGACTGGGGCTAGGGCAGGGGCCGAATTGCTATGCGAGCTCTGAACGTGCCAGGCGATCCTGCTGCAGGTTACTCCGGACTCGCTTGATGGTGTCCGGGGGCTATATCGTCGAATTGGCGGTTTGCCTTAAAAGGCTGCTTTGTGCTTTTGCTGTGAGGGCCGCAGTGTGCTCCTCCGTGCGGAGTGAGCGCTCTGTGTTTCCATTGACTGTTATGACCCCCCTAGGTCCTGGCATCTTGAGCTTGAGGTATGCGTAATGCGGTACCGCATTGAATTTTGCAAATGTGGTTCGCCCGGGAAATGCGTGATAGCCACTGCAGAACGGGACGATATCGAAGATTAACTCCTCGCTTCGGAAGTTATCCGGAGATCCAAAGACCACTTACAGTGTGATTGAGCCCGTGCAATGGGCCTCTACACCTGGGATGACACCCTTGAAGGTTATTTTGGTGGGTTTGATCCTTGAAGGGTCTATACCCATTTTACGTACTGTATGCTGATAGAGCAGGTTCAGGCTGCTACCGCCGTCCATGAGGACTCGAGTGAGGTGAAATCTGTCAATGATGGGGTCTAGGACCAATGTGGCTGATCCGCCATGACAGATACTAGTGGGGTGGTCCCTGCGATCGAAGGTGATCGGGCAAGAGGACCATGGGTTGAACTTTGGGGCGACGCGCCCCATCGCATATACGCCCCTTAGTGCATGCTTCTGTTCCCTCTTGGGAATGTGGGTTGCATATATCATGTTCACCATCTTCACTTGTGGGGGGAACCTCTTCTGTCCTCCCGCGTTCGGCGGCCGGGGCTCTTCCTCGTCATCGCTATGCAGCCCCTTTTCCTTGTTTTTGGCATTTACCTTGCCGGTCTGTTTGAACACCCAACATTCTCTGTTGGTGTGGTTGGTTGGTTTGTCGGGGGTGCCGTGAATTTGACACGAGCGATCGAGTATGCGGTCCAGACTGGACGGGCCCGGATTGTTTCTTTTAAATGGCTTCTTCCGCTGACTGGACTTAGGGCCAGTGAATCCAGCATTGTCTGCCGTGTCTTCGGCGTTGTCGCCATTGTTGCGACGCTTGTGTCTGCTGCGTCGTGGCTTGCCGTTGCTGTCTCTGGCATCTGAATTGCCAGGATTTCCTGATGTGTTATTGCTACGAGCCAACCAGCTGTCCTCGCCCGCACAGAAGCGGGTCATGAGTGTCGTGAGGGCTGCCATAGACTTCAGCTTCTCTTGGCCGAGATGTCGGGCAAGCCATTCGTCACGGATGTTATGCTTAAAGGCCGCTAAGGCTTCGGCATCCGGACAGTCGACAATTTGGTTCTTTTTAGTTAGGAACCAAGTCCAGAATTTCTTGGCTGACACTCCGGGTTGTTGGGTTATGTGACATAAGTCATCAGCATCCGGCGGTCGCATGTAAGTGCCTTGGAAGTTGTCAAGGAACGCGTCTTCCAAGTTCTCCCAACTTCCGATGAAGTTTGCCGGTAGGCTATTCAGCCAATGTCGAGCCGGTCCTTTGAGTTTTAGTGGGAGGTACTTGATGGCATGTAGATCATCGCCGCGGGCCATGTGAATGTGGAGGAGGAAATCTTTGATCCATACCGCGGGGTCTGTTGTACCATCATAGGATTCGATGTCCACGGGTTAGAACCCTTCTGGGAACTCATGATCCATTACTTCATCAGTGAAGCATAGGGGGTGTGCGGCGCCTCTTTGCCGGGCTGTATCACGACGCAGTTCATAAGAATCTTGTGTACTGTGTTCGGCCCGGCCAGATTTTCTTTTAGTGTATCCCGCGTGACGGTCATCGTCACGCGTTGGGGCGTGACCCCATGATCCGTAGATCGATCTTGCATGTTTTTCTTTGTTTTCCAATACGTCTGGCAGGTCCCGCGTGTTGCCCCGGGCCTTGGTATTTATGTTTGAGTGGCGGCGGGGTGTGTGCTGGTCTTCAGGTTGAAACGCCTCTCTGTCTCAGCCACGAGGTGGCCGATCAGCCGCGTCGTACGCTGGTGATGTAGGTTTCAATGCTTCCTCCTCTAGTTGGGGTAGCAACCTGCTCTTTGCATAACTCTTGGTCTGGCGTTCAAGTTCGTATTCCTCGGCCACAAGGACTTCGGTCCATCTGTCTGCTAGCAAATCTTGATTAGCTTGAAGCTGTTGTTGATTTTTCCTCAGGCTATTTGTTGTGGCTATAAGCCGGCGCTTGAACCGCTCTTGTTCGACGGGATCCTCAAGCACGATAAATTCTTCGTCGCCGAGGCTCACCTCGTCTTCGGAGAGAGGCATGTAATTGTCGTCCTCTGTTTCTCCATCTGCTTCCTGTTCTGGAGGGCTAGCTTGTTCATCCCCCCGCTCTAAATCGTGCTGAAGGGGATTGTTGTCGTCTTCAGCACTATCTGGAGTGCTATTGTCTCTTGTGCAGTATCACTATTTTTGCTGTGGCGGGACTTAGAGTGGTGCCGCTGACGTCGACGCTTGGGTTGCTTCTTGGAGGGGCCATCCTCCACTGTCTCGTCGCCATTGCCTTCTTTGGGGGTAACAACCATATATATATATCATATGATGAGGTGGCTGTCCTGCGCCCCATGGGCGGTGGTTCCTGTTTCGTCTCCTGCATCGTCGTCCATACCGTCGATGTCTTCGAAGTCGAAGTCGAGCATGTCGGTTAAATCATCGACAGTGGCTACTAATTGGGTGGTGGATGGGCAGTGAATTTCTTCGTCGTCCGCATCCCATTCTAGTCGGACATAGTTCGGCCAAGGTTCTCCTGACAAGGAGAGGGACCTTAATGAATCCAGCATGTCACCGAAAGGCGAGTGCTGAAAAATATCCGCGGAGGTAAACTCCATGATCGGCGCCCAATCGGGTTCGATAAATGCAGTAGCGGCTCGGAGTCCGTGGCGGTGATGAATCGATGGTTCGGCAACACGGCTCTCGTAAGGAGTGAAGTCAGTATCCGGCTCTATCGCCACTGAGAATGCGACCTCCATGGCGGGGTCTATCCACCCGTCCTCGGATGGCGCGATTTGCTCCAGACCGAGGGCCGGAGTAGTTGCAGGTGTGATTTCCCGAACGCTGCCCGACGAAAGAGCTAAATCATGCTCGTCGTGACCTGCGGCGCACCTGGCATGGGTTAGAATCCGTCAAAGATCAAGTCTCCGCGGACGTCGGCAGTGTAGTTCAAGTTTCCGAACCTGACCTGGTGGCCAGGGGCATAGCTCTCGATCTGCTCCAGATGGCCAAGCGAGTTGGCCAGCAGTGCGAAGCCGCCGAATATGAAGATCTATCCGAGGAGGAAAAACTCACCCTGGGCCGCATCGTTACCGATGATCGAAGGAGCCATCGAGCCTCACGTTGACGGCATGGAGGAACTCTCAATGAAAGCACCAATGTTGGTGTCAAAACCGGCGGATCTCGGGTAGGGGGTCCCGAACTGTGCATCTAAGGCGGATGGTAACAGGAGGCGGGGGACACGATGTTTACCCAGGTTCGGGCCCTCTCGATGGAGATAATACCCTACTTCTTGCTTGATTGATCTTGATGAATATGAGTATTACAAGAGTTGATCTACCACGAGATCGTAGAGGCTAAACCCTAGATGCTAGCCTATGGTATGATTGTTGTTGTCCTACGGACTAAACCCTCCGGTTTATATAGACACCGGAGGGAGCTAGGGTTACACAGAGTCGGTTACAAGGGAGGAGATCTACATATCCGTATTGGCAAGCTTGCCTTCCATGCCAAGGAGAGTCCCATCCGAACACGGGACGAAGTCTTCAATCTTGTATCTTCATAGTCTAACAGTCCGGCCAAAGGATATAGTCCGGCTGTCCGGAGACCCCCTAATCCAGGACTCCCTCACCAACCTGAATAAAGGGTCGGTCATCAAGACCGCGGACACGGCTAGACGAGTCCGGCGCATTACTAGCTATAACGGCTAGACGGCACCAGGGGCTTCCCGTGTGTAATTAGGGCTAGTTCGGCTCAATTTGACTTATCTTGAATTTTAATGGTTTATTGAGAATAACCAATTTTTTGGCACAACAACTTTGACCTAAGTTCTTCTATTTTATAGATGACAATCGTGCCACACACGTCCAGGATACGGCACAATGGAGACACATGCACAGACGTGCAGCAGGGACCCGCTCAAAGGTTTCTTTTTAGATTAAGACCCTGCGTAAACCTTTTTTACTGTCTTTTGTTGTTCACATCCTCCGGATACTTAGTATAACCGAGAAGGATGCTGACGTTATTGGCATTTCGCCACGTCAGAGTATTGCACGTACCTGGACATTTGGGGTTCATCATCAAGGGCATTGCTCGGCCCGGCATATGTTATAAAGACTGAATACCTTAGGGAGTGTTCGGCGTCGCGAGTTTGGCCTTATATGCATCAGCTCCGAATCATGTCTTTGGTCAAATGTTGGGTTTGCCTGGCTCCCGTGTTTTGCTACCTTACGTTCCGCTCTATCGGCTAAGGTGGCACCGGGAGAACTACTGCGATTGTGCCCTGGTTCATCCGGATGAGCACCTCAGTAGAGAAAGCCTAAAACTGACTGTCATGACAAAGCGCGAGACTGGCCAACCACTCGAGGACTTAGCGGAATCTTTGGGATTCCTCCACATTAATGAAGGGGCTTCCCGGTCATGTACATACGCGCCCCGTATTCGGACGAGCGCGGAGGTACCAGGGGCTATATAGTAGTTCCACCGTCAAACTCCTATGGCTAAGTGAAAGTGTTAAAGCAATATAGCCCGATTACCTTGTTCGCTGCGCTACCACCTCCTTAATGGACCAAGACATTGGATCAAGTGTGAATACGCGTTTTTTGCGAACACCCCCGCATTATATGCGTGAAACTGAAGCCGACATCGCAAACTTTCAGGTTATATACACATATACATTAACGGCCGCACAGGAGGCATCATAATACTTTCAGGCAAAAGTATAAACATAGCCTTTATAATTTAATAAAACATTGGTTTTACAATGGGAATACATGTCACTAGAACATAATATTCTTCAAGCACTGAGCTTCTATTGAACGAGCGCCTTCAAGCACTTCTTCAAAGTAGTGCTCGGCAGATATTCGGCCCACGACCGAACTCGGGGCTGCAATAGCGGTGGCCTCCATCTCTGCCCAGTATGTCTTGACATGGGCAAGCGCCATCCGCGCACCCTCTATGCACGCCGACCTCTTCATAGCGTCGATGTGTGGCACAACACCAAGGAACTGTTGCACCAAACTAAAATAACTATTCGGCCTTGGCCCTTCCGGCCACAGATGATCCACAACAGACCTCATGGTAAGCCCGGACAATCTATGAAGCTCGGCCCACTTGGTCATTCGCTCATTCAGAAGCAGCGGACGCACTGGAACATCGAACTATGACCAGAACAACTTTTCCACTTCGCGATCTTTTTGATGCTTGAAGTACTTGGCCGCATCAGTAGCACTGGCTGCCAAATCCGCGTATGCGTCTGCAGAACTCCATAGTTTATCAAGAGGGGCATACTTCCGATCTCCAAACTTCGTCCGCAACAAAAAGTGCTTCCCAGCCGCGATATCTCCAGCTTGACGCAGCTCCTCCTTCACCGCTTTGATTTTAGAACAGGATTCCTTGGCTGCTACCATGGCCTTTTCCAGGTCCGCCGCCTTCGCTTGGCTTTCTTTTTCAAGAAGCTGGTACTGGTCGACGGCGTCTTTCAACTCAACGGCCATCTTGGCTATTTTTTCCTTGCTTTGGCAATGCGCAGCCTGTTCGGCTCTCAGCTCTTCGACCGCCTTTAGAGCGGCCGCATCCCTGACTTGTTCTTTGGCTCAGGCAAGTTCCGCCTGAAGGGCCTCCACGACGGCAGCTCCATCTGCAGTCACAACATATTAAAGATACTAGCATCATGCTTCTCTTACTATATTTTGATCGCCGGAGAAATCACATACCCTGTGCCTCGTCGAGCCGCTTGTTGACAAGTACGATATCAACATCTGCCGCATCAAGTTGCCGCTTTAGCTCAGCAAACTCACCAGTGCGGCTAGCCACCGGACCCTCCGCCACCTGCACATGAAGGAGGAATGATCATCACCTAGGACTATGATCCTCTGTTTGCCGCCGTTCTCGACGGCAACCAGAGTCTCAGGGGCTACTATCTGCATAGGGCACACCTAACGTGTGGTACTGACAAAAATGAACACTATTTCACGTACCTCAAAGCCTTTCAGCAGACTCATAAAAGCTTCATGCAACCCTCTTTCAGCGGATGAAATCCTCTGAATCACCGTACAGATTAGTGTACGATGCGCTTCTGAGATAGCCGCTTGCTCCAAAAAATCCTTCAGTGCGTCCAAACACACACCGGACGGTTCCAGACTCTTCCTGTTGCTCTCCTTAGGAGCCGCATGCTGAGGACTTCGGGTGGCCGAGGGATTACCCTCTGGCCCTGGCGAATCAGGAGAAACCCTTCGCGATGACACTTCAGCGTCGCCCGCCTCATGAGACGGGGTGGCATGTGGAGGTGGTTCGCTCTCCATCATCTCCGGAAGAAGATCCCCCGAAGACGAACTCTATCGAGAAGGGATACGATCCGAACTGCAAAATATATGCTTCGGTTATTGTCCTTAGAGGTAAAGTAGGATATTTTTACTAGTAAGTACTTTTTGTTTGCTTAAAGCTCGGCGGAGGGCTGATCCCCTTGCAGACACTATGCGGCAAGGGTACCCCCCGAGGCAGGACCCTCTGGCGAAGATTTCTTCCCCCGTTTGGAAACCTTTGTTTCCGGGTCTTCAGAGGTGGTCCTCTTCCTTCCATGTGGAGAGAGAATTTCAGATTCTTCTCCCCGGTTATCCTCCTTCGCGGAGGCGCTAATTCCCCCGGTTTGGATGAATAATGAGTGAGGCCCACTTTCGGCCTCTTTATTCCCCCCTTTATCTTCCCCTGAGGGCGCCTGATAAGGCGCCGGCTCGAGCATTCTGGCCAGTACTAGATCTGCTGAGCCTTCGGGAAGGGGAGCCGAACACCTGATCATCTTCGCGTTTGTTACCCAGTCCTGGTCAGAGAGCGACTTTTCAAAATGATGTTGCGACAACTAAAAAGACATCGTATTTGGCCACGGGATTACTTACCTGGGTATCTGGGCGAATGCAGCTCAGACCCGCATCCTCGGTGAGGTCCGGACACCTTATTTGTGGTCTGAAGAACAATTTGTACATCTCTTCGGGCGTCATGCCGAGGAAGTGCTGAATAGCTCGCGGTCCTTCCGGGTTGAACTCCCACCTTCGGAGGGGTCGACTTTTGCAAGGCAGGACTCGACGAACTAGCATGACTTGCATTACCGTTACCAGACCGTCATCTCTCTCGAGGAGATCTCGGATGCGACTCTGCAATATCGGCACGTCGTTTACTGGCCCCAGTCCAGCCCCACGCTGATCCATGACGTCATTTGTGGAGGGGGGCCTGAGCGAAAGGCAGGGGCGGCCACCCACTTGGTACCCCGGGGAGCTGTGACATAAAACCACTCCCGTTGCCATAAACTGGACACCTCCGGGAAGGAACCCTCTGGCCATGGAACATTGGCGCTTTTTCTTATTGCGGCACCTCTGCACTCTGCGTGTCGCCCCTCAATCATCTTCTGCTTCACATTGAAGGTCTTGAGCCATAAGCCGAAATGTGGGGTAATGCGCAGGAAGGCTTCAAACACGACGATGAACGACGAGATGTGAAGGATGGAATCCGGGGCCAGGTCACAGAAATCCAGCCCATAATAGAACATGAGCCCCCTAACGAAGGGATCTAGAGCAAGGCCTAGCCCTCGGAGGAAGTGAGAGATGAATACAACGCTCTCGCCGGGTTCGGGAGTGGGAATGGCCTGCCCTCGAGCAGGCAACCTGTGCGAGATTACGCCGGTCAAAAACCTAGCCTCTCTTAGCTTCTTGATGTCTTCCTCTGTGACAGAGGAGGGCATCCACCGACCTTGAAGGTTGGATCCGGACATGGTTGAAGGTCCGAAGCGTCTGACTGAGCCTTGGGTGTTGGAACTCGAGGTGGGGGAAGGATTCGATTGAGTGCAAGAAGAAAAAGGACAGGCCTTGGCCACTTTATAAAGGGGATGCATATCAAGCGTCCTCCGCGTGGCCATTTGGGACTTGCCTAAAATCAAGGAGTCATACCAACGGGCCTGATTGGGTTACCCACATCCGTATTGATGAGAATCACGTAATAAGGGGGACACGATCACTGCTTCGACAAGACGTGCCAATGAGATCGCCTCGCAAAACGTGCGGTGGCAGGCTGAGCGAGAAAGACGGTTCGTCATGGCCAGACCACGGCAGTACGTCACATTATGAAAAACGGTCGACAGATTGGATTCGTGGAAATATTATTCTCTCTACGATGGTATGTGGAATTTGTTTTGCAGAGTCGGACACTATCCTTGTGTTCAGAATCTTCTATGGAGTATTCTTAGGAAGAACCCACCTTGCAATGCCAAAGAAAAATCTGCGCGCCGGACTCATCGTCATTGAAGCCTGGTTCAGGGGCTGCTGAGGGAGTCCTGGATTAGGGGGTCTCCGAACAGCCGGACTATATCCTTTGGCCGGACTGTTGGACTATGAAGATACAAGATTGAAGACTTCGTCCCGTGTCCGGATGGGACTCTCCTTTGCGTGGAAGGCAAGCTTGGCAATACGGATATGCAGATCTCCTCCCTTGTAACCGACTCTTTGTAACCCTAGCCCCCTCCAGTGTCTATGTAATCCGGAGGGTTTAGTCCGTAGGACAACAACAATAATACCATAGGCTAGCTTCTAGGGTTTAGCCTCTACGATCTCGTGGTAGATCAAATCTTGTAATACTCATATTCATCAAGATCAATCAAGCAGGAAGTAGGGTATTACCTCCATCGAGAGGGCCAGAACCCGGGTAAACATCGTGTCCCCCGCCTCCTGTTACCATCCGCCTTAGACGCACAGTTCGGGACCCCCTACCCGAGATCCGCCGGTTTTGACACCGACAACTGTTACATGATGAACCGCATCCGGCATAATTCTCCATCACTGATCCAGTGCCTACGAGCTTTTCACATATTGTTCTTCGCTTATTTAATTTTCCGTTGCTACTGTTACAATCACTACAAAACCCAAAAATAATACTTTTACTACCGTTACCGTTACTTCCATATTACTTTGCTACTAAATACTTTGCTGCACATACTAAGTTATCCAGGTGTGGTTGAATTGACAACTCAGCAGCTAATACTTGAGAATATTCTTTGGCTACCCTTGTGTCGAATCAATAAATTTGGGTTGAATACTCTACCCTCAAAAACTACTGCGATCCCCTATAATTGTGGGTTACCAAAATACCAGAACCCTAGGGGAGTCAAAGAAATATTCATCCAGCCGCCGCAGAGCCCAGAACCACCAGATCCAATCTAGACACCATCACAGAGGGGTTCGCCACTTCCATTGGTGCCTCTCCGCTCATGCATGAGTAGTTCTTTATAGACCTTCAGGTCCGTAGTTAGTAGCTAGATGGCTTTTTCTCTCTCTCTCACTGAATTCTCAATACAATGGTCTCTTGGAGATCCATATGATGTAACTCTTTTGCGGTGTGTTTGTTGGGGTCTGATGAAATTCGAGTTTATGATCAGTTATATCTTTTTATATCCATGAAAGTTATTTGAATTTCTTTGATCTCTTATATGCATGATCTCTTATAGCCTCGTATTTCTTCTCCAATATTTGGGTTTTGTTTGGCCAACTTGATCTATTTATCTTGCAACGGGAAGAGGTGCCCGGTAGTGGGTTCGATCTTACGTTCGTCAATCCCAGTGACAGAAAGGGAAACAACACATATGTATCATTGCTACTAAGGATAAAAAGATAAGATCTATATCTACCGCCATATAGATAAACGGATCTTGTCTACATCCTGTCATCATTCTTATTGCATTATTCCGTTTTTCCATGAACTTAATGCACTAGATGCATGCTGGATAGCGGTCGATGTGTGGAGTAATAGTAGTAGATGCAGGCAGGAGTCGGTCTACTAATCTTGGACGTGATGCCTATGTAATGATCATTGCCTGGATATCGTCATAATTATTTGAAGTTCTATCAATTGCCCAACAGTAATTTGTTTACCCACCCTTCGCTATTTTTCTCTAGAGAAGCCATTAGTGAAACCTATGCCCCCCGGGTCTCCTTTCTCATATATTTTCCTTGCGATTTACTTTTCCTTTGCATTTTTATTCAGATCTATTAAACCAAAAAATACAAAAATACCTTGCTGCGTTTTATCTTTATTTATTTTATTTGGCGTTCGATCTATCAATCTACTACAATTTACCTCACGTCCGTTTGCGAGGTGTTGAGGCGCCATACCCCGGAAGGGATTGACAACCCCTTTAACTCGTCCGATTGCGAGGTGTTGTTGTTTGTGTGCAGGTGTTGTTTACGTTGTGTTGCTTGGTTCTCCTACTGGTTCGATACCTTAGTTTCATAACTAAGGGAAATATCTACCGTCGCTGTGCTACATCATCCCTCCCTCTCTGGGGAAATACCGACGTAGTTCCAGCTGCCATCAAGAAGAATTTCTGGCACAGTTGCCGGGGAGGATATTCAACATAGCCAGGTTCCTAATCACAAATCTCATCTCCTTGCAATTTACATTATTTGCCATTTGCCTCTCGTTTTCCTCTCTCCCACTTCACACAAATTTGTCGTTTTATTTGCCTCTCTTTTCGTTTGGCGTTTTCTTGTCAGATCTATCCTTTGCTTGCAATCATGAGTGATTTTGGTATGGCACCAACAGATGATGGCCTTGTTGGGGATCGTAGCAGAAATTTAAAATTTTCTATGCATCACCAAGATCAATCTATGGAGTAATCTAGCAACGAGGGGAAGGGGAGTGCATCTACATACCCTTGTAGATCGCTAGCGGAAGCGTTGCAAGAACGTGGATGAGGTAGTCATACTCGTGGCGATTCAGATCGCGGTCGATTCCGATCTAAGCGTCGAACAACGGCGCCTCCGCGTTCAACACACCCGGTGACGTCTCCCATGCCTTGATCCAGCAAGGAGAGAGGGAGAGGTTGGGGAAGACTCCGTCCAGCAGCAGCACGACGGCGTGGTGGTGGTGGAGGAGCGCGGTACTCCAGCAGGGCTTCACCAAGCACTACGAGAGACGAGGAGGGAGAAAGGCAGGGCTGCGCCTTGGGAGAGAGAGACTCGTGTGTTGGGCAGCCCCAAAACCTCCACTATATATAGGGGCAAGGGGAAGGGGAGGCGCCGGAGGGTTTCCCCTAGGGGGGCGACGGCCAGGGCAATGGTATCTCCCCTTTACGTGACTTGGCCCCAAGCCAGGAGGTGGGAACCCTAGATGGGGCGCCCCAAACCCCCTGGTCACGTGGGATTAGGTGAGGGGGGCGCACAGCCCCTTAGTGGGCTGGTTTGCCTCCTTCCCTTGGCCCATGAAGCCATCCAACACTTGCCGGGGCTCCCGAAATACCTTTCGGTCATGCTGGTCATCACCCGGTACCTCCGGAACACTTCCGGACTCCAAAACCTTCGTCCAATATATCAATCTTCACCTCCGGACCATTCCGGAACTCCTCGTGACATTCAGGATCTCATCCGGGACTCCGGACAACATTCGGTAACCACGTACATACTTTCCCTATAACCCTAGCGTCATCGAACCTTAAGTGTGTAGACCGTACGGGCTCGGGAATCATGCAGACATGACCGAGACATCTCTCTGGTCAATAACCAACAGCGGGATCTAGATACCCATGTTGGCTCCCACATGTTCCACGATGATCTCATCGGATGAACCACGATGTCGGGGATTCAATCAATCTCGTATACAATTCCCTTTGTCTACCGGTATTGTACTTGCCCGAGATTCAATCATCGGTATCCCGATACCTTGTTCAATATCGTTACCGGCAAGTCTCTTTACTCGTTCCGTAACATATCATCCCGTGATCAACTCCTTGGTCACATTGTGCACATTATGATGATGTCCTACCGAGTGGGCCCAGAGATACCTCTCCGTTACACGGAGTGACAAATCGATCTCGATTCGTACCAACCCAATGCAGACACTTTCGGAGATACCCGTAGTGCACCTTTATA
The DNA here is from genome assembly GCA_021605145.1 of Aegilops bicornis. Classification (NCBI taxonomy): domain Eukaryota; kingdom Viridiplantae; phylum Streptophyta; class Magnoliopsida; order Poales; family Poaceae; genus Aegilops; species Aegilops bicornis. The sequence continues at coordinate 86,602,089 of CM038669.1, forward strand.
GCCACCCAGTTATGTTGTGACGTTTGGTACACCCAAAGCATTCCTACGGTATCCGAGAGTTGCACAATCTCATGGACTAAGGAAATGATACTTGACATTAGAAAAGCTTTAGCATACGAACTACATGATCTTGTGCTAGGCTTAGGATTGGGTCTTGTCCATCACATCATTCTCCTAATGATGTGATCCCGTTATCAACGACATCCAATGTCCATGGTCAGGAAACCATAACCATCTATTGATCAACGAGCTAGTCAACTAGAGGCTTACTAGGGACATGGTGTTGTCTATGTATCCACACATGTATCCGAAGTTTCCTATCAATACAATTCTAGCATGGATAATAAACAATTATCATGAACAAGGAAATATAATAATAACCAATTTATTATTGCCTCTAGGGCATATTTCCAACAGTCTCCCACTTGAACTAGAGTCAATAATCTAGTTCACATCACCATGTGATTAACACTCACAGGTCACATCGCCATGTGACTAACACCCAAGAGTTTACTAGAGTCAACAATCTAGTTCACATCACTATGTGATTAACACTCAATGAGTTCTGGGTTTGATCATGTTATGCTTGTGAGAGAGGTTGTAGTCAACGGGTCTGCAACATTCAGATCCCTATGTATTTCGCAAAACTTAATGTCATATCGTAGATGCTGCTACCACGTTCCACTTGGAGCTATTCCAAATTGTTGCTCCATTATACGTATCCGGTATCTCTACTCAGAGCTATCCGGATAGGTGTTAGCTTGCATCGGCGTAACTCTTTACGTCGAACTCTTTATCACCTCCATAACCGAGAAACATTTCCTTATTCGTCTAAGGATAATTTTGACGCTATCTAGTGATCCACTCTGGATCACCTTTGCACCCTCTCTTGCCGGACATGTGGCAAGGCACACATCAGGTGTGGTACTCAGCATGGCATACCGTATAGAGCCTATGACAAAAGCATAGGGGACGACCTTCGTCCTTCCTCTTTCTTCTGCCGTGGTCAAGCTTTGAGTCTTACTCAACTTCACACCTTATAACTCAGGTAAGAACTCCTTCTTTGACTGATCTATTTTGAACTCCTTCAAAATCATGTCAAAGGTGTGTGTTCTTTTGAAAGTATCATCAGGCGTCTTGATCTATCTCTATAGACCTTGATGCCCAATATGTAAGCAGCTTTATCCATGTCTTCCTTTGAAGAACTCCTTTCAAACAACCCTTTATGCTTTCCAGAAATTTTACATCATTTCGGATCAACAATATGTCATTCACATATACTTATCAGAAATGTTGTAGTGCTCCCACTCACTTTGTTGTAAATACAAGTTTCTAATAAACTTGTATAAATCCAAAAACTTTGATCACTCCATCAAAGCGTATATTCTGACTCCGAGATGCTTGCTCTAGTCCATGGAAGGTTCGCTGGAGCTAGCATACCTTTTAGCATCCTTAGGATCGACAAGACCTTTCTGATTGTATCACATACAACCTTTACTTACGAAAACTGGTAAGAAAACTTGTTTTGACATCCATCTGCTAGATTTCATAAATGCAGCTAATGCTAACATGATTCCGACGGACTTAAGCATCGCTACGGATGAGAAAATCTCATCGTAGTCAACTCCTTGAACTTGTGAAAAACTCTTCGCCAGAAGTCGAGCTTCATAGACGGTGACATTACCGTCCACGTCCGTCTTCTTCTTAAAGATCCATTTATCTCCATGGCTTGCCGATCATCGGGCAAGTCCACCAAAGTCCATGCTTTGTTCTAATACATGGATCATATCTCGGATTTCATGGCTTCTAACCATTTGTCGGAATATGGGCCCACCATCGCTTCTCCATAGCTCGTAGGTTCATTGTTGTCCAACAACATGACCTCTAAGACAGGATCACCCTACCACTCAGGAGTAGCACATATCCTTGTCGACCTACGAGGTTCGAAAGCAACTTGATCTGAAGATTCATGATCACTATCATTAACTTCCTCTTCAACCGACGTAGGCGCCATAGAAACATCTTTCTGTGTTGCACCACTTTCTGGTTGAAGTAGAGGTTCAAGTTCTATCTTCCTCCCACTCAATTGTTCCGAGAGAAACTCCTTCTCGAGAAAGGACCCATTCTTAGCGACAAACACTTTGCCCTCGGATCTGAGATAGAAGGTATACCCAACTATTACCTTTGGGTATCCTATGAAGATGTATTTTTCCGCTTTGGGTTCAAGCTTTTTCTTTCGGCTGAAGCCATAAGCATCGCAGCCCCAAACATTAAGAAATGACAACTTTGGTTTCTTTCCAAACCACAGTTCACACGACGTCATCTCAACGGACTTAGATGGTGCCCTATCTAAAGTGAATGCACCTGTCTCTAATGCATAACCTCAAAATAAAAGCGGTAGATCGGTAAGAGACATCATAGATCGCACCATATCTCATAAGGTTCGATTACGACGTCCGGACACACCATTACACTGTGGTGTTCCAGGTGGCTTCAACTGCGAAACAATTCCATAATGTCTTAAGTGATTGCCAAACTCATAACTCAGAAAATCTCCCCTTGATCAAATCGTAGGAACATGATCTTCTTGTTATGATGATTCTTAACTTCACTCTGAAATTCCTTGAACTTTTTCAAACGTCTCAGACTTTTGCTTCATTAAGTAAATATACCCATATCTACTTAAATCGTCAGTGAAGATGAGAAAATAACGATATCCACCACACGCCTTAATTCTCATTGGATCACACACATCAGCATGTATGATTTTCAACAAGTCACTTGCCCGTTGCATTGTACCTGAAAACGGGATCTTAGTCATCCTGCCCATGAGGCATGGCTCGCATGTGTCAAGCAATTCAAAATCAAGTGACTCCAAACATCCATCAGCATGGAGTTTCTTCACGCATTTTATGACAAAATGACCTAAGCGGCAGTGCCACAAGAAAGTGGTACTATCAATATTAACTCCACATCTTTTGGCGTTAATATTATTATCATGTGTATTACTATGATCGAGATTCAATAAACCATTGGGTGCATGACCATAAAGGTATTATTCATGTAAACAGAATAACCATTATTCTCAAACTTAAATGAATAACTGTATTGCAATGAACATGATCTAATCATATTCATGCTCAACGTGAACACTGATAACATTTATCTAGGTTCAACACTAATCCGAAGGTAAAGGGAGCGTCGATGGTGATCTTATCAACCTTGGAAACACTTCCAACACACATCGTCACCTCGCCCTTAGCTAGTCTCCGCTCAGTCCGTAGCTTTTGCTTCAAGTCACTAATAATAGCAACTGAACCGGTATCCAATACCCAGGTACTACTAGGAGTACTAGTAAGGTACACATCAATAACACGTTTATCAAATATACTTTGTTGAAGTTGCCAGCTTTCTTATCTACCATGTGTTTGGGGTAGTTCCGCTACCATGTGACCGTTCTCCTTACAATAGAAGCACTTAGTCTCGAGGTTCGGGTTCAACCTTGGGTTCCTTCATTAGAGCGACAACTGGTTTGCCATTCATGAAGTTTCCCTTCTAGCCCTTGCCCCTTTTGAAACCAGTGGTCTTGATAAACCATCAACACTTGATGCTCCTTCTTGATTTCTACTTTTGCGGTTTTTAGCACCGCTAATAGCTCCGGGATCATCTCCATCCTTTGCATGTCATAGTTCATCACGAAGTTCTAGTAGCTTGGTGATAGTGTCTAGAGAATTCCGTCAACCACTATCTCATCTGGATGATTAACTCCCACTTGGTTCAAGTGATCTTAGCACCCAGACATTCTGAACACATGCTCACTAGTTGAGCTATTCTCCTCCATCTTGTTGGCAAAAGAACTTGTCAGAGGTCTCATACCTCTCAACACGGGCATGAGCCTGAAATCCCAATTTCAGCTCTTGGAACATTTCATATGTTCTATGGCATTCAAAACGTCATTGGAATCCCGATTCTAAGCCGTAAAGTATGGTGCACTTAACTATCAAGTAGTCATCATGACGTATTTGTCAGATGTTCATAACATCCACAGACGATGCTGGAGGGGTTAGCACACCGAGCGGTGCATCAAAGACATAAGCCTTCTGTGTAGCAGTGAGGACACTCCTCAGACAACGGATCTAGTCTGCATCATTGCTTACAATATCTTTCAACTTAATCTTTCTCTAGGAACGTATTGAAACAGGGAGTTACAACGCGAGCTATTGATCTACAACCTATTTTTGCAAAGACAACTTAGACTATTGTTCATGATAAATAAGTTCATCTAATCAAATTATATAATGAACTCCCACTCAGATAGACATCCCTCTAGTCATCTAAGTGATACATGATCCGAGTCAACTAGGCCGTGTCTGATCATCACGTGAGACGGACTAGTCATCATCGGTGAACATCTTCATGTTGATCTTATCTTCTATACGACTCATGTTCGTACTTTCAGTCTTCCGTGTTCCGAGGCCATGTCTGTACATGCTAGGCTCATCAAGTCAACCTAAGTGTATTGCGTGTGTAAATCTGGCTTACACCCGTTGTATGCGAACGTTAGAACCTATCACACCCGATCATCACGTGGTGCTTCGGGACAACGGACCTTAGCAACGATGCACGCTTAAGGGAACACTTTCTTGAAATTATTATAGGGATCATCTTATTTAAGCTACCTTCGTTCTAAGCAAATAAGATGTAAAAACATGATAACATCACATGCAATCAAATAGTGACATGATATGGCCAATATCATTTTGCTCCTTCTGATCTCCATCTTCAGGGCGCCATGATCATCATCGTCACCGGATGACACCATGATCTCCATCATCATGATCTCCATCATCGTGTCTTCATGAAGTTGTCTCGTCAACTATTACTTCTACTACTATGGCTAACGGTTTAGCAATAAAGTAAAGTAATTACATGACGTTTATGTTGACACGCAGGTCATAAATAAATTAAGACAACTCCTATGGCTCCTGCCGGTTGTCATACTCATCGACATGCAAGTCATGATTCCTATTACAAGAACATGATCAATCTCATACATCACATATATCATTCATCACATCCTTTGGCCATATCACATCACACGGCATATGCTGCAAAAGCAAGTTAGACGTCCTCTAATTGTTGTTGCAAATTTTACGTGGCTGCTATAGGTTTCTTAGCAAGAACGTTTCTTACCTACGCCAAAACCACAACGTGATATGCCAATTTCTATTTACCCTTCATAAGGACCCTTTTCATCGACTCAGATCCGACTAAAGTGGGAGAGACAGACACCCGCTAGCCACCTTATGCAACTAGTGCATGTCAGTCGGTGGAACCTGTCTCACGTAAGCGTACGTGTAAGGTCGGTCCGGGCCGCTTCATCCCATGATGCCGCCGAATCAAGATAAGACTAGTAACGACAAGTAAATTGACAAAATCGAAGCCCACAACTGCTTTGTGTTCTACTCGTGCACAAAAACTACGCATAGACCTAGCTCCGATACCACTGTTGGGGATTGTAGCAGAAATTTAAAATTTTCTACGCATCACCAAGATCAATCTATGGAGTAATCTAGCAACGAGGGGAAGGGGAGTGCATCTACATACCCTTGTAAATCGCTAGCGGAAGCGTTGCAAGAACGCGGATGAGGTAGTCGTACTCGTGGCGATTCTTATCGCGGTCGATTCCGATCTAAGCGCCGAACAACGGCGCCTCCGCGTTCAACACACATGCAGCCTGGTGACGTCTCCCATGCCTTGATACAGCAAGGAGAGAGGGAGAGGTTGGGGAAGACTTCGTCCAGCAGCAGCACGACGGCGTGGTGGTGGTGGAGGAGCGCGGTACTCCAGCAGGGCTTCACCAAGCACTACGAGAGACGAGGAGGGAGAGAGGCAGGGCTGCGCCTTGGGAGAGAGAGACTCGTGTGTTGGGCAGCCCCAAAACCTCCACTATATATAGGGGCAAGGGAAGGGAGGCGCCCTAGGGTTTCCCCTAGGGGGGGGGGCGGCCAGGGCAGATGGGATCTCCCCTTTGGGTGACTTGGCCCCCAAGCCAGGAGGTGAGAACCCTAGATGGGGCGCCCCAAACCCCCTGGTCACATGGGATTAGGTGAGGGGGGCGCATAGCCCCTTAGTGGGCTGGTTTTCCCCCTTCCCTTGGCCCATGAAGCCCCCCAACACTTGCCGGGGCTCCCGAAATACCTTTCGGTCATGCTGGTCATCACCCGGTACTTCCGGACTCCAAAACCTTCGTCCAATATATCAATCTTCACCTCCGGACCATTCCGGAACTCCTCGTGACGTCTAGGATCTCATCCGGGACTCCGAACAACATTCGGTAACTGCGTACATACTTTCCCTATAACCCTAGCGTCATCGAACCTTAAGTGCGTAGACCCTACGGGCTCGGGAATCATGCAGACATGACCGAGACATCTCTCTGGTCAATAACCAACAACGGGATCTGGATACCCATGTTGGCTCACACATGTTCCACGATGATCTCATCGGATGAACCACGATGTCGGGGATTCAATCAATCCCGTATACAATTCCCTTTGTCTACCGGTATTGTACTTGCCCGAGATTCAATCGTCGGTATCCCGATACCTTGTTCAATATCGTTACCGGCAAGTCTCTTTACTCGTTCCGTAACACATCATCCCGTGATCAACTCCTTGGTCACATTGTGCACGTTATGATGATGTCCTACCGAGTGGGCCCAGAGATACCTCTCCGTTACACGGAGTGACAAATCCCAGTCTTGATTCGTGCCAACCCAACAGAAACTTTCGGAGATACCCGTAGTGCACCTTTGTAGCCACCCAGTTACGTTGTGACGTTTGGTACACCCAAAGCATTCCTACGGTATCCGGGAGTTGCACAATCTCATGGACTAAGGAAATGATACTTGACATTAGAAAAAGCTTTAGCATACGAACTACACGATCTTGTGATAGGCTTAGGATTGGGTCTTGTCCATCACATCATTCTCCTAATGATGTGATCCCGTTATCAACGACATCCAATGTCCATGGTCAGGAAACCATAACCATCTATTGATCAACGAGCTAGTCAACTAGAGGCTTACTAGGGACATGGTGTTGTCTATGTATCCACACATGTATCTGAGTTGCCTATCAATACAATTCTAGCATGGATAATAAACAATTATCATGAAGAAGGAAATATAATAATAACCAATTTATTATTGCCTCTTTGGCATATTTCCAACAGGCCTTACTCCTAAAATTAGAGGTACGGGCAATCTGAATGCTAATTTTTTTATCTTGGGGCAAGGGAACGTTATGGGAAAAGAACGTATCCAAGAATTTTTCAATTGTGTTGGAAATCTGAGTCTTGATGATGCTCCTATACTTAAAACTACTAGATCATATGCGGATGCTATTTCAGCACTAGTTCTGAAACTTGGAAGTAAATTTATCCGCACTCATCCTACTTCGCAAAGATTGTTTTTTGAACTCCCCAAAATAAAGAATCCTAGAGCCAAAAAGTTGGTCACTCTCGTTCTTATGAACTAGTTTGACTACATAATTCGGGAAGCTAGGGAAATCTTTAACCTTTATGGTACGATCCATGAAAAACCTGTGATAGATGAAATTCTTTACAATAGTGACTATGCACTAAGACATTTCCTTGGGGATAATAAGATCTTTGATGAGAATCTTAAAAAGGAGGTCCCCGTTCTAGATATAATCCAACAAGTTTTTAATAATGTTAATCAACACTATTCTTGGATTGTAGCAGGAAATCAAAGGGGTTATGATGAAAATCAACTAAGGAATGCTATAGTATCTATGGATAATATGTTTTATGTTGTTTTTACAAAACCTCCTGATAGAAATACCCCCAAGAAAATTAAGAAGAAGAAAGATGACAAAACTTAGATCCTTGCTATATGCCTAGCTAAGGGCGTAAAACTATAGTGCTTGTTGGGAGGCAACACAATGAATAAAATTTGTTTTTTGCTTTTGGCTTTCTGTTCTTGAGTGTTAGCAAAATTATGCTGTCGTTATGATTGTTTTTTAGTTTTTTAATTAGTGTTTGTGCCAAGTAGAACCAATAGGATCTTCTTGGGCGATAGTTGTTTGATCTTGCTGAAAAAGACAGAAACTTTGTGCTCATGACAATAATTGTCAAAATTCACTAGAACGTGATAAAATGCTAATTCTGTTTGCAGAAGATCAATATACAAATAATCAAGGTTTTCCTAGTTTTTCAGAATTTTTGGAGTTCCAGAAGTATTCGAACAAATCATATTGCTACAGATTGTTCTCTTTTGACAGATTCTGTTTTCTTTGTGTTGTGTGCTTATTTTGATGGCTCTATGGTTTTCTTTGATGAGTTTTTGCCATAAAAAAGTTGGAATACAGTAGATATAATACAAAAACAAAATAACAATGGGTTTGATATAGCACTTATAGTAGTGGTTTATTTTTCTTACACTAACGGATCTCATGAAGGTTTTGTTGAGTTTTATGTGATTGAAGTTTTCAAGTTTTGGGTTATCTTACGATGGATGAAGGAAGGATGTGAGAGCCTAATCTTGGGGATGCCCTGGCATCCCAAGATATTATCCAAAAATGAGCAACCAACTAAGCTTGGGGATGCCCCCGAGTGGCATCCCCGCTTTCTTCCAACAACTATCGGTATTTTACTCGAGGCTATATTTTTATTCGTCACATAATATGTGTTTTGCTTGGAGCGTCCTGTATGATATGTGTCTTTGCTTGTTTTATTTTGTGTTTTAAGTCATCAATCCTTTCTGGACACACCTATTTGAGAAAGCTAAAATTATTTCATGACTTGTTAGAATTGCTCTCTATGCTTCACTTAAATCTTTTATGAGCTAGGACTTGCTCTAGTGCTTCACTTATATCTTTTTGAGCACGGTGTGCTTTGCTATTTTTGAAGAAATGCTCTCTTGATTCACTTAGATTTATTTGAGAGTTAGTAAAATTTTGAAGAAATTCTCTCTTGCTTCACTTAAATTATTTTGAGAGAAAGAAATTTTATTATGCTCATGATTTTCACTTATATCTGTTTGAGCTTAAAAAGCAACACATGAAAATTAGTCCCAAAGTGATAGATATCCAAGAAGGATAAAGTAAAGAAAATGTCATGAAGATCATTGGACAAAATAAACTTGATTCTTAGTAATAGTTTTGAGATATGATGATGTGATATGTGAGTTATGTTGATGAGTAATTGTGCTCTAGTAAGAATATTGGTGTTAAGGTTTGTGATTCCAGATACATGCACGAAAGTCAATAATCATGCAATGAAAATTATATCCTACTTATGGTGCATTATTCAGTGTTAATTATGCTTAATGCTTGCTTATGATATTATTCGTCTCTTGGTTGGTCGCTTCTCAATCTTTTGCTAGCCTTCACTTTGCACCAAGTATGATATCTACTTGTGCATCCAAAATCCTTTAAACCAGTTTTGCCACATGAGTCTGCTATATCTACCTATATGCGGTATTCTTTTGCCGTTCTAAGCAAATTTGCATGTGCCATCTCTAATTTTCAAAATAAACTTCTCTTTTGTGTGTTTGTTTCGCTCGCGAAACGATAATGGGTGGCAAATATTTTCCAAGCTGGATGTGGTATTCTCAAGATGAGTGTTTATTCACTTGTCATTGCACGAGAGTAAGGCAAAGGTCTTAGGGAGGCCTAGTCCTGAAATGCAAAAAAATATTTACTTTATGTTGTCAAATAATAAATTCCTTGGAAAGTGTTGGTACAGAGGGCACCCGTGGATACAGCTAGCCATGGAAAGTGAAAGAATGGTGCAAAAAGGAATAAACTTTATTTTCGATTTGGGAACCGCTTATGGCATATCTAGCATGGAAAGTGTTGGGAACTCTGAGTCGTTTTCGTTGGTTGGATGAATACACCTCCCAAAATGTTTTTACCTCTAACTTTTTTTTCGCTTTGAGCTCTGGCACCTCTACAAATCCCTACTTACCTCTGCGAAGGGCCTTTCTTTTACTTTATGCAATTTTTATTTTGAAATTTGAGTCTCCATCTTCTCTATAAAAAGCACCAACTAGGAGGCAATATGATCGTGCTATAGTATGTGGTGTAGTTAATATTCGAGTGTGTTTCATGAATGGATCAATGTTTGAGCATGATGGGCTAGGGATAACTTATTTTAGCGTTGATATTTTGAAAGACATGGTTGCTTGTTGATATGATTGAGTATCTAAATTATTATGTCAAAACTAGACTATTGCTTTGAATCACATAAAAGTCCAAATGTCCATGCTATAAAGAAAAGAATATGTTATGACTTGATAGACATCACTCCACATCAAAAATTCTGTTTTTATCTCTTACCTACTCGAGGACGAGTAGGAGTTAAGCTTGGGATGCTGATACGTCTCCAACATATCTATAATTTTTGATTGTTCCATGCTGTTTTATTATCAATCGTGGATGTTTTATAATCAGTATATAGTCATTTTATATCATTTTTGGTACTAACCTATTGACATAGTGCCAAGTGCCAGTTGCTGTTTTTCCATGTTTTTTACATCACAGGAAATCAATATCAAACGGAGTCCAAATGCCATGAAACTTCACGATGATTTTTTATGGGCCAAAAGGAAGCAGATGGGCCCTGGTTGCACCTGAGGGGAGTCCCGAGGAGGGGGCAACCCACCAGGGCGCAGATACGTTGGAGATGTATCAACTCCCCAAGCTTAAACCTTTGCTTGTCCTCAAGCAATTCAGTTGATAAACTGAAAGTGATAAAGAAAAACTTTTACAAACTCTATTTGCTCTTGTTGTTCTAAATATGAAAAGCCAGCATTCAAGTTTCAGCAAGTATTATGAACTAACCATACTAACAATAACACGTAGGTCTCACAATTACTCATATCAATAACATAATCAGCTAGCGAGCCATAATAATAAAACTCGGATGACAACACTTTCTCAGAATAATCATAACACGATATAACAAAATGGTATCTCGCTGGCCCTTTCTGAGACTGCAAAACATAAATGCAGAGCACTTTTAAAGATCAAGGACTGACTAAATATTGTAATTCATGGTAAAAGAGATCCAGTCAAGTCATACCCAATATAAACCAATAGTAATGAATGCAAATGACGATTGTGCTCAAATGGGTGCTTTTTAATAAGAAGGGAGATGACTCAACATAAAAGTAAATGGATAGGCCCTTCGCAGAGGGAAGCAGGGATTTGTAGATGTTCCAAAGCTCGGTTTTAAAATAGAGACTGAATAACATTTTGGGCGGCATACTTTCACTGTCAACGCAACAACTATGAGATGGCTGTATCTTCCATACAACATGCATTATAGGCAGTTCCCAAACAAAATGGTAAAGGTTTATACTCCCCCTCCTCCACAAGCATCAATCCATGGCTTGCTCGAAACAACGAGTGCCTCCAACATTCAACGGGTCCCAGGGGGAGTTTTGTTTGCAATTATTTTGATTTAGTTTGCATAAATCATGGGACTGGGCATCCCGGTAACCGGCCCTTTCTCGTGAATGAGGAGCGGAGTCCACTCCTCTTGAGAATAACCCACCTAGCATGGAAGATATAGGCAGCCCTAGTTGTACATGAGCTGCTCGAGCATACAAAACAGAATTTCATTTGAAGGTTTGGAGTTTGGCACATACAAATTTACTTGGAATTGCAGGTAGATACCGCATATAGGAAGGTATAGTGGACTCATATGGAACAACTTTGGGGTTTAAGGAGTTTTGATGCACAAGCAGTATTCCCGCTTAGTACAGGTGAAGGCTAGCAAAAGACTGGGAAGCGACCAACTGAGAGAGCGACAACAGTCATAAACATGCATTAAAATTAATTTACACCGAGTACAAGCATGAGTAGGATATAATCTACCATGAACATAAATATCATGAAGGCTATGTTGATTTGATTCAACTACATGTATGAACATGTGCCAAGTCAAGTCACTCAATTCATTCAAAGGAGGATACCATCCCATCATATTATATCATAATCATTCTAATAGCATGTTGGCACGCAAGGTAAACCATTATAACTCAAAGGTGATCAAGCATGGCACAAGTAACTATAATCTCTAAATGTCATTGCAAATAGGTTTACTTCATAATAGCTGACTCAGGAACGATGAACTCATCGTATTTACAAAAACAAGAGAGGTCGAGTTCATACCAGCTTTTCTCATCCCAATAAGTTCATCATATATCGTCATTATTGCCTTTCACTCGCATACGACGAACGATGTGTATAATAATAAGAGTGCACGTGCATTGGACTAAGCTGGAATTTGCAAGCATTCAACTCAAGAGAGAAGACAGGGTAATATGGGCTCTAAGTTAAATAAACATTCATGCATATAAGAGCCACTAAGCATTTTTCAATATGGTCTTCTCGACCCCCAAAAGAAAGAAAATAAAATAAAACTATTTACACGGGAAAGCTCCCAACAAGTAAGAAGAATAACTAGAAATCTTTTTGGGTTTTCATTTTAATTCTACTACAAGCATGGAAATTAAACTAACTAATTTTTTGGTTTTTCTTAAGGTTTATCAGACACACAAGAAGAAAACTAGAAAAAGAAATTTAAACTAACATGGATAATACAATGAAAGAGTATGAGCACCAACGACTAGTGTGTGGACATGAATGTAAAGTCGGTGAGAAATACGTGCTCCCCCGAGCTTAGGATTTTGGCCTAAGTTGGTCTAGTACCAAGGACACTTTGCTGATATCCATAAGTGAAGCTTGGGGTTGTCTTGAGATGCCGAGGCGATCGCCTCTGAGCGGCAGCGTGTTGGCGAGCTGCCTCCATTCCTCTCTCATACTCGATTGCTTCCGCTCTGGTGACAACGTAGCTTCCTCTTGCACGATAATCAAAAAGGTAGGGGCAGGAAGAGTAACGGGACGACATTGCGCTTTGTCATAGATTAGTCGATAATGGAGGAATTGTTCATTCCTCTCAAGAAAATGATGATGGAACATAGCTTCTTTATCCAAATAAACAGGAGGTAAAATCATATCCCCCTCTCGTGGAGCTATATTAAGAAAGTTAGCTACATGGGTTGCATAAATTCCTCCAAATAAATATCCCTTTCTACTATTATTCTGCAACCTACGTGCAACTATTACCCCCAAGTTATAACTTTATAACCTGACACAACACTCTTGAGGACAGCAAGATCAGGAGCACACATGTGACATACTTCGTCCTTACCGTTAATGCATCTACCAATAAATAGAGCAAAGTAGTGTATAGAAGGAAAATGAATGCTCCCTATGGTAGCTTGTGCTACGTCCCTAGAATCTCCCACAGTAATACTAGCAAGAAAATCTCTAAATTCAGATTTAGGAGGATCATTAATATTACCCAAATGAGGGAGTTCGCAAGCAGTTGTGAAATCCTCTAAATCCATGGTATAAGATGTATCATAAATATCAAACATGACACTAGGAGAATTACGAACATTTGTATCTAAACCTCCGCACAAAAGAATCACCAATCGATAGTATCATGGACACTTATCTTGTAAGAAGTCCTCCAGCTCGGCATTACACACATATGCGTAAAATTCCTCCTTGAAGCCTACTTCGACCATAAAATCATCGGATGGCCACTCACAAGCCCGTACATTTGCGTCCCTCGGCAATTCAACAATCCTTGGCCCTTTCTTTGCCGAGGAACCTTCTTGGTACATTCTTCTAAGCATATTTCTTTTTCTGAAAAATTCTGAAATTTTAGTAACTTCAAAATAAAAGTGCATAAAACTAAACAAGATTGATAGCAACTACTCCTACAAGTGCCTAGAGCCTATATCATGCATTGGAATTGTTTGGGACCTCAAAAATTTAACATGCAAGCTCAAGAACATGGTCACCTATGCAGCAAAAATTTGCAATGAAGAAAGCACTAGAACAAAAACTATTTGGACCAATGGAGGAGTCACATACCAAGCAACAATCTCCCAAATCAGTTTTGCGAATGGAGCTCTGAGCTAAGAGATCGAAAATCGCAGCAAGAAGAACTAGAACTCGTGCTTGAGCTGGATGGGGATTTTTTTGAGTAGAAGATGAAGTGTGTGGGTGCTAGCATAAGTGGAGGGGGGCCACCAGGGGCCCACGAGCCAGGGGGCGCGCCCTATAGGGGGGCACCCTCCTCTCTCGTGGCCTGGTGCTTGCCCCTTCTGCAGTGTTTTCAGTGCCTAAAATCCTCAAATATTCCAGAAAAAATCATACTAGATTTGCATGGCATTTGGAGCACTTTTTTTGGGATATTTTTTAATGCATGGATAATTCAGAAAACAGACGGATAATACTATTTTTGCTTTATTTAATCTAAATAACAGAAAGTAAAAAGAGGGTACAGAAGGTTGTGCCTTCTAGTTTCATCCATCTCGTGATCATCAAAATGAACCCACTAACAAGGTTGATCAAGTCTTGTTAACAAATTCATTCCGAATAACACGGAACCGGAGAAATTTTGAATAACACTAAGTTACCTCAACGGGGATATGAAAATCCCCAACAATAAGAATATCATACTTTTTCTTGACAATAGGGAGAGGAAATTCAAAACCTCCAAAAATGATAGTTGGAGCTTTTTCAATAGAATTGATGCTATGGAGTTGAGATTGTTTCCTCGGAAAGTGTAAAGTATGCTCATTACCATTAACATGAAAAGTGACATTGCCTTTGTTGCAATCAATAACAGCCCCTGCAGTATTAAGAAAAGGTCTACCAAGGATAATAGACATACTATCGTCCTCGGGAATATCAAGAATAACAAAGTCCGTTAAGATAGTGACATTTGCAACCACAACAGGCACATCCTCACAAATACCGACAGGTATAGCAGTTGATTTATCAGCCATTTGCAAAGATATTTCGGTAGGTGTCAACTTATTCAATTCAAGTCTACGATATAAAGAGAGAGGCATAACACTAACACCGGCTCCAAGATCACATAAAGCAGTTCTAAAATAATTTCTTTTAATAGAGCAAGGTATAATTGGAACAACCGGATCTCCAAGTTTATTTGGTATTCCACCCTTAAAAGTGTAATTAGCAAGCATGGTGGAAATTTCAGCTTTCGGTATCTTTCTTTTATTTGTGATGATATCCTTCATATACTTAGCATAAGGATTTGCTTTAAGCATATCAATTAAGCGCATATGTAAGAAAATAGGTCTAATCATTTCAGCAAAGCGCTCAAAATCCTCATCATCCTTTGACTTGGATGGTTTAGGAGGAAAGGGCATGGGTTTCTGAACCCATGGTTCTCTTTCTTTACCATGCTTCCTAGCAACAAAATCTCTCTTATCATAACGTTGATTCTTTGATTGTGGGTTATCAAGATCAACAGTAGGTTCAATCTCTACATCATTGTCTTTGCTAGGTTGAGCATCAATATGAACATGAACATTATCATTAACATTATCACTAGGTTCATGTTCATCACCTGATTGAGTTTCAGCATCAGAAATAGAAATATCATTGGGATTCTCAGGTGTATCTATAGTAGGTTCACTAGAAGCATGCAAAGTTCTATCATTTTTCTTCTTCTTCTTTTTAGAAGAACTAGGTGCCTCTAAATTATTTCTCTGAGAATCTTGCTCGATTCTCTTAGGGTGGCCTTCGGGATACAAAGGTTCTGAGTCATTCTACCATTCTAGTAGCCACTCTAACAGCAAAGTCATTTTTATTATTTAATTCATCAAGCAAATCATTTTGAGCTTTAAGTACTTGCTCTGCTTGAGTAGCAACCATAGAAGCATATTTGCTAACGCAGCGAAGTTCATCTTTAACTCTAGCCAGATTATCACCTACACGTCCTATCTCGAAAGCATTATTCTTTAACTGTCTACCAACATAAGCATTAAAAATTTCATGCCTAGCCATAAAGTCATCAAATTCATCTAAGCATGGGCTATGAGATTTAGTAGAGGGTATTTCAACTTTATCATATCTATAAAGAGAATTTACCTTTACTACCTGTGTCGGGTTATCAAGACAATGTGGTTCTTCAGGCGGTAAATTAAGACCATGTATTTCTTCAATAGGAGGTAAATTCTTAACGTATTCAGCTTTAATACCTTTTTATTTCATTGATTTCTTTGCCTCTTGCATATCTTCAGATCGAGAAATAAAACACCTCTCTTCTTGAGTGGGTTTAGGAATAGGCCTGGGGTTGGCTCAATTGGTTCAGGAATTACTTCAGAACGGCCTGGGAAGAGTCCAATTATTTTTATTAGTCAACATATTATTCAATAATATTTCTGCTTCGTCGACTGTTCTTTCCGTGAAAACACAACCAACATAACTATCCAAGTAGTCCTTGGAAGCCTCCTTTAGTCCATTATAAAAGATATCAAGTATTTCATTTTTCTTAAGAGGATGATCACGCAAAGCATTAAGTAATCGGAGAAGCCTCCCCCAAGCTTGTGGGAGACTCTCTTCTTTGGTTTGCACAAAATTATATATTTCCGCAAGGCAGCTTGTTTTTTATGAGCAGGGAAATATTTAGCAGAGAAGTAATAAATCATATCCTGGGGACTACGCACACAACCAGGAGCAAGAGAATTATACCAAGTCTTAGCATCACCCTTTAATGAGAACGGAAATATCTTAAGGATATATAAATAGCGAGACTTATCATCATTAGTAAACAGGGTGGCTATATCATTCAACTTGGTAAGATGTGCCACAACAGTTTCAGATTCAAGGCCATAAAAAGGATCAGATCCAACTAAAGTAATAATATCAGGATCAACAGAGAATTCATAATCCTTATCAAGAATAATAAATAGGTGAAGTAGCAAACGCAGGATCGGGTTTCATTCTAGCATTAAGAGACTGCTGCTTCCATTTAGCTAATAATTTCTTAAGATCGTTTCTATCATTGCAAGCAAGGATTTCCATAGCAGCATTTTCATTCATAACATAACCCTTAGGAACAACAGGTAAAACATAATCATTGGGGGAACCTTCACCATCACTATCATCAGTAATAGGATCTTCAGTAATTTCATCCCCTCTAACTCTAGCAAGTTGTTCATCTAGAAATTCACCTAATGGCAAAGTAGTATCACGCATGGAAGTAGTTTCATCATGCATAGCAGAAGTGGCATCATCAATAACATGTGACATATCGTAATTCATAGCAGTAGGGTGTTTAGGTGTCGCAAGCCTACTAATAACGTAAGGAGAATATAGTGCGAGCTAGATGGTAGTTCCTTACCTCCCTCATAGTTGAGGGCAAAATCTTGGTCTTAGCGTCTTTCAAGTTCTTCATAGTGATCAACAGATATAAATCCCAAGTGACTCAGAGAATAGAGCTATGCTCCCCGGCAACGGCGCCAGAAATTAGTATTGATAACCCACAAGTATAGGGGATCGCAACAGCTTTCGAGGGTAGAGTATTCAACCCAAATTTATTGATTCGACACAAGGGGAGCCAAAGAATATTCTTGAGTATTAGCAGTTGAGTTGTCAATTCAACCACACCTGGATAACTTAGTATCTGCAGCAAAGTGTTTAGTAGCAAATGTGGTATGATAATAAAGGTAACGGTAGCAAAAGTAAAGATAAATGTTTTTGGGTTTTTGTAGTAGTTGTAACAGTAGCAACGAAAAAGTAAATAAGCGAAGAACAATATATGAAAATCTCGTAGGCAATGGATCAGTGATGGATAATTATGCCAGATGCGATTCCTCATGCAATACCTATAACATAGGGTGATATAGAACTAGCTCCAATTCATTAATGTAATGTAGGCATGTATTCCGTAAATAGTCATACGTGCTTATGGAAAAGAACTTGTATGACATCTTTTGTCCTACCCTCCCGTTGAAGCGGGGTCCTAGCGGAAACTAAGGGATATTAAGGCCTCCTTTTAATAGAGAACCGGACCAAAGCATTAACACATAGTGAATACATGAACTCCTCAAACTACGGTCATCACCGAGAAGTATCCCGATTATTGTCACTTCGGGGTTGTCGGATCATAACACATAATAGGTAACTATAGACTTGCAAGATAGGATCAAGAATACACATATATTCATGAAAACATAATAGGTTCAAATATGAAATCATGGCACTCGGGCCCCAGTGACAAGCATTAAGCATAGCAAAGTCATAGCAACATCAATCTCAGAACATAGTGGATACTAGGGATCAAACCCTAACAAAACTAACTTGATTACATGGTGAATCCCATCCAACCCATCACCGTCCAGCAAGCCTACAATTGAATTACTCATGCACGGCGGTGAGCATCATGAAATTGGTGATGGAGGACGGTTGATGATGACGACGGCGACGAATCCCCCTATCTGGAGCCCCGAACAGACTCCAGACCAGCCTCCCGAGAGAGATTAGGGCTTGGCGGCGGCTCCGTGTCGTAAAACGCGATGAAACTTTCTCTCTGATTTTTTCTCCCTGAGACGGAATATATGGAGTTGGAGTTGAGGTAGGAGGAGGTCCAGGGGGCCCACGAGATAGGGGGGCGCGCCCCCTGTCTCGTGGACAGGCCCTGGGCCCCCTGATGTATTTCTTTCGCCCAATAATTCATATAAATTCCAAAAAGTGCCTCCGTGGATTTCCAGGACATTCCGAGAACTTTTCTTTTCTACACATAAAACAACATCATGGTAGTTCTGCTGAAAACAGCGTCAGTCCGGGTTAGTTTCATTCAAATCATGCAAGTTAGAGTCCAAAACAAGGGCAAAAGTGTTTGGAAAAGTAGATACGTTGGAGACGTATAAGGCGCGCCAGGAGGCCCAGGCGCGCCCTGGTGGGTTGTGCCCACCTCGGGTGCCTGATACGTCTACAACGTATCTATAATTTTTTATTGTTCCATGCTATTATATTATCAGTTTTGGATGTTTAATGGGCTTTAATATACCTTTTTATATTATTTTTGGGACTAACCTATTAACCGAAAGCCCAGTGCAAATTGCTGTTTTTTGCCTATTTCAGTGTTTCGCAGAAAAGGAATATCAAACGGAATCCAAACGGAATGAAACCTTCGCGAGGATCATTTTTGGAACAAACGCAATCTAGGAGACTTGGAGTGGAGACCAAGGAAGCAGCGAGGAAGCCACGAGGCTGGAAGGCACGCCCCCACCCCCGTGGGCCCCTCGCAGCTCCACCGACCTACTTCTTTTGCCTATATAAACTCTTATACCCTGAAACCTCCGGGGAGAGCCACGAAACACCTTTTCCACCGCCGCAACCTTTTGTACCCGTGAGATCCCATCTTGGGGCCTTTTCCGGCGATCTGCCAGAGGGGGATTCGATCACGGAGGGCTTCTACATCAACACCATAACCTCTCCGATGATGTGTGAGTAGTTTACCACAGACCTTCGGGTCCATAGTTATTAGCTAGATGGCATCTTCTCTCTCTTTGGATCTCAATACAAAGTTCTCCTCGATTCTCTTGGAGATCTATTCGATGTAATACTTTTTGCGGTGTGTTTGCCGAGATCCGATGAATTGTGGGTTTATGAACTTGATTATCTATGAATATTATTTGATTCTTCTCGGAATTCTTATATGCATGATTTGATATCTTTGCAAGTCTCTTCGAATTATCGGTTTACTTTGGCCTACTAGATTGATCTTTCTTGCAATGGGAGAAGTGCTTAGCTTTGGGTTCAATCTTGCGGTGCTCGATCCCAGTGACAGAAAGGGAACCGACACGTGTTGTAGTGTTGCCATCGAGGATAAAAAGATGTGGTTTATATCATATTGCTTGAGTTTATCCATCTACATCATGTCATATTGCCTAATGCGTTACTCTATTCTTATGAATTTAATACTCTAGATGCATGCTGGAGAGCGGTCGATGTGTGGAGTAATAGTAGTAGATGCAGAATCGTTTTGGTCTACTTGACACGGACGTGATGCCTATATTCATGATCATTGCCTTAGATATCATCATAACTATGCACTATTCTATCAATTGCTCGACAGTAATTTGTTGACCCACCGTAATACATGCTATCTTGAGAGAAGCCAGTAGTGAAATCATATAAGGTTCGAATCTACAATTCTAGTTTACTATTTATTTTGCAATCTTTATTTTCCAATCTATACCACAAAAAATACCAAAAATATTTATCTTATTATCTCTATCAGATCTCACTTTTTCAAGTGGCCGTGAAGGGATTGACAACCCATTTATCGTGTTGGTTGCAAGGTTCTTATTTGTTTGTGCATGTAGTAGGCGACTTGCATGTAGTCTCCTACTGGATTGATACCTTGGTTCTCAAAAACTGAGGGAAATACTTACGCTACTTTGCTGCATCACCCTTTCTCTTCAAGGGAAAACCAACGCATGCTCAAGAGGTAGCAGGAAGGATTTCTGGCGACATTGCCGGGGAGATTTGCGCCAAGTCAAGTCAAGATTGGATCTCCCGTCAACTAGCCATTTCTGGCGCCGTTGCCGGGGAGAACTACGCTCAAGTCAAGGCATACCAAGTACCCATCACAAACTCTTGTCCCTCACATTACATTATTTGCCATTTGCCTCTCGTTTTCCTCTCCCCCACTTCACCTTTGCCTTTTGTTCGCCCCTCTCCCGTTCATCTTTTTCATTTGCTTGTGTTGCCATGTGCCTTCTATGTGCTTGCATCTTCGCTTGCTAAAAATCTATTGATATGGATCCTCATCCCCTTTCTAATATTTTTAAGAGATCCAATTATGATGAAGCAATTGCTAGTGAGTTGTGTGCACTAGATTATCTTTATGAGGTTTTGCTTGTAATCCGTGAATCTGGAAATTGTGATGAAGTACTTTATGAAGTGATTCATGGTAGATCTTTGAATGAAAAGCATGATTGCAATGATGGTGTTATAAATTCTATTAATGTCAGTTGTGCTAATAATATGCAAAACCCTAATCTTGGGGATTCTAGTTTTGCTATATCCTCTACTTTTTGCAACGATCATGATTGGGGTGATTCTTCTTATGATCTTGAAAATTTATTTAAGCCTCATGATGAATATGAGATTGATAATAATGTTTGCAATAATATTGAAACTAGGTTTGTAAGAGTGTCAACTTTAGATCCCACATATTTGGATAATGTTCAATATTATGAAGTTTTTGATAAAAGTGGGTTTGGAGAGGTCATGACTTTAGTTAATGTTAATCCCACTATTTTGGAAGAGTGTCAACTTTGCATACATGTGGATCGTGTTGATAATATGTTTTGTGATAGCTATATTGTTGAATTTCCTTATGATCCTACATGTAATTATTATGAGAGAGGAAAATATGGTTGTAGAAATTTTCATGTTACTAAATTACCTCTCGTTATGTTGAGATTGCTATTGTTTCTTTCCGCTTCCTTGCATATGCTAGTTTTTGCTTGCCTTGATAATTTGTTTGCCTATAAGATTCCTATGCATAGGAATTATGTTAGAATTATATGTGTTTGTCACGTGTTTCATGATGCTCTCTTTGCGCTTCAATTCTTGGCTTTCATGTGAGCATCATCATCTCAATGCCTAGCTAGGGGCGTTAAACGATAGCGCTTGTTGGGAGGCAACCCAGTTTTATTTTTGTTCCTTGTTTTTTGTTCTTGTTTAGTAATAAATAATTCACCTAGCCTCTGTTTAGATGTGTTTTTATGTTTTAATTAGTGTTTGTGCCAAGTAGAACCAATAGGATCTTCTTGGGTGATAGTTGTTTGATCTTGCTGAAAAAGACACAAACTTTACGTTCACGAAAATAATTGTTAAATTCACTAGAACGTGATAAAATACCAATTATTTTTGCAGTAGATCAATATACAAATTATCCAGATTTTACTAGTTTTTCAGAACTTTTGGAGTTCCAGAAGTATTCGAACAAATCAGATTGCTACAGACTGTTCTGTTTTTGACAGGTTCTGTTTTTCGTGTGTTGTTTGCTTATTTTGATGAATCTATGGCTCGTATCGGGGGGTATGAACCATAGAGAAGTTGGAATACAGTAGGTTTAACACCAATATAAATAAAGAATGAGTTCATTACAGTACCTTAAGGTGGTGGTTTGTTTTCTTATACTAACGGAGCTCATGAGATTTTTTGTTGAGTTTTGTGTTGAGAAGTTTTCAAGTTTTTGGGTAAAAATTTGATGGATTATGGAATAAGGAGTGCAAGAGACTAAGCTTGGGGATGCCCAAGGCACCCCAAGGTAAAATTCAAGGACACCCAAAATCCTAAGCTTGGGGATGCCCCGGAAGGCATCCCCTCTTTCGTCTTCATCTATCGGTAACTTCACTTGAGGCTATATTTTAATTCACCACATGATATGTGTTTTACTTGGAGCGTCTTGTAAGATTTGAGTCTTTGCTTTTTAGTCTACCACAATCATCCTTGCTGTACACTCCTTTTGGGAGAGACACACATGAATCGGAATTTATTAGAATACTCTATGTGCTTCACTTATATCTTTTGAGCTAGATAATTTTTCTCTAGTGCTTCACTTATATTTTTTAGAGCACGGTGGTGGTTTTATTTTATAGAAATTATTGATCTCTCATGCTTCACTTATATTATTTTGAGAGTCTTTTAGAACAGCATGGTAATTTGCTTTGGCTATAAAATTAGTCCTAATATGATAGGCATTCAAGATGGGTATGATAAAAACTTTCATATAGAGTGCATTGAATACTATGATACTTGATAGATTTTTTGAGATATAAAGGTGGTCATTTTAGAATCATGCTAGTTGGGTAATTGTGAAATTGAGAAATACTTGTGTTAAAGTTGGCAAGTCCCGTAACATGCACGTATGGTAAACGTTGTGTGATAATTTGAAGCATGGAGTGTTCTTTGAGTGCTTTCCTTATGAGTGGTGGTCGGGGATGGGCGATGGTATTTTCCTACCAATCTATCCCTCCAGGGGCATGCGTAGTAGTACTTTGCTTCAAGGGCTAATAAACTTTTGCAATAAGTATATGAGTTCTTTATGACTAATCTAAGTCCATGGATCATACACACTCTTACCTTTCCGCAATTTGCTAGCCTCTACGGTACCGTGCATTGCCCTTTCTCACCTTGAGAGTTGGTGTGAAATTCGCCAGTGCATCCAAACCCCGTGATACGATAGGCTCTATCACACATAAGCCTCCTTATATCTCCCTCAAAACAACCACCATACCTACCTATTATGGCATTTCCATAGCCATTCCGAGATATATTGCCATGCAACTTTCCACCGTTCCGTTTATTATGACACGCTCCATCATTGTCATATTGCTTTGCATGATCATGTAGTTGACATCGTATTTGTGGCTAAGCCACTTTTATAATTCTTTCATACATGTCGCTCTTGATTCATCGCATATCCCGGTACACCGCCGGAGGCATTCACATAGAGTCATATTTTTGTTCTAGTATCGAGTTGTAACATTGTGTTATGAGTAAATAAAAGTGTGATGATCATCATTATTAGAGCATTGTCCCGTGTGAGGAAATAATGATGGAGACTATGAAAAAAGATAGGCCAAAGAAGCCCAAATAAAAAAAGAGGCCAAAGAAGCCCAAACAAAAAAAGAGAAAAAGAGAGAAGGTGCAATGTTACTATCCTTTTTCCACACTTGTGCTTCAAAATAGCACCATGATCTTCATGATAGAGTTTCTTATTTTGTCACTTTCATATACTAGTGGGAATTTTTCATTATAGAACTTGCTTTGTATATTCCAATGATGGGCTTCCTCAAAATGCCCTAGGTCTTCATGAGCAAGCAAGTTGGATGCACACCCACTTAGTTTCTTTTGATGAGCTTTTATACACTTATAGCTCTAGTGCATCTGTTGCATGGCAATCCCTACTCCTCGCATTGACATAAATTGATGGGCATCTCCATAGCCCGTTGATTAGCCGCGTCAATGTGATACCTTCTCCTTTTTTGTCTTCTCACATAACCCCCATCATCATATGCTATTCCACCTATAGTGCTATATCCATGGCTTGTGCTCATGTATTGTGTAAGGGTTGAAAAGGCTGAAGCGCGTTAAAAAGTATGAACCAATTGCTCGGCTTGTCATCGGGGTTATGCATGATGAGAGCATATTGTATGACGAAAATGAAGCATGGCCAAACTATATGATTTTGTACGGATAAGCTTTCTCTGGCTATGTTATTTTGATAAGACATAATTGCTTGGTTAGTATGCTTGAAGTATTACTATTTTTATGTCAATATTAAACTTTTATCTTGAATCTTTTGGATCTGAACATTCATGCCACAATAAAGAGAATTACATTGAAAATTATGTTAGGTAGCATTCCACATCAAAAATTCCAGTTTTATCATTTACCTACTCGAGGACGAGCAGGAATTAAGCTTGGGGATGCTTGATACGTCTTCAACGTATCTATAATTTTTTATTGTTCCATGCTATTATATTATCCGTTTTGGACGTTTAATGGGCTTTAATATACCTTTTTATATTATTTTTGGGACTAACCTATTAACCGAAAGCCCAGTGCAAATTGCTGTTTTTTTTCCTATTTCAGTGTTTCGCAGAAAAGGAATATCAAATGGAATCCAAATGGAATGAAACCTTCGCGAGGATCGTTTTTTGGAACAAACGCAGTCCATGAGACTTGGAGTGGACGTCAAGGAAGCAGCGAGGAATCCACGAGGTAGGAGGGCGCGTCCCCCACCCTCGTGGGCCCCTTGCAGCTCCACTGACCTACTTCTTTCGCCTATATATACTCTTATACCCTGAAACCTTCAGGGAGAGCCACGAAACACCTTTTCCACCGCCGCAACCTTCTGTACCCGTGAGATCCCATCTTGGGGCCTTTTCCGGTAATCTGCCGGAGGGGATTCGATCATGGAGGGCTTCTACATCAACACCATAGCCTCTCCGATGATGTGTGATTAGTTTTCCACAAACCTTCGGGTCCATAGTTATTAGCTAGATGGCTTCTTCTCTATCTTTGGATCTGAATACAAAGTTCTCCTCGATTCTCTTGGAGATCTATTCGATGTAATACTTTTTGCGGGTGTGTTTGCCGAGATCCGATGAATTGTGGGTTTATGAACTTGATTATCTATGAATATTATTTGATTCTTCTCTGAATTCTTATATGCATGATTTGATATCTTCGCAAGTCTCTTCGAATTATCGGTTTAGTTTGGCCTACTAGATTGATCTTTCTTGCAATGGGAGAAGTGCTTAGCTTTGGGTTCAATCTTGTGGTGCTCAATCCC
The DNA here is from genome assembly GCA_021605145.1 of Aegilops bicornis. Classification (NCBI taxonomy): domain Eukaryota; kingdom Viridiplantae; phylum Streptophyta; class Magnoliopsida; order Poales; family Poaceae; genus Aegilops; species Aegilops bicornis. Next base: position 86,627,334 of record CM038669.1, read on the forward strand.
AGTGACAGAAAGGGAAACGACACGTATTGTATTTTTGCCATCGAGGATAAAAAGATGGGTTTTATATCATATTGCTTGAGTTTATCCCTCTATATTATGTCATCTTGCCTAATGCGTTACTCCGTTCTTATGAACTTAATACTCTATATGCATGCTGGATAGCGGTCGATGTGTGGAGTAATAGTAGTAGATGCAGAATCGTTTCGGTCTGCTTGACACGGACGTGATGCCTATATTCATGATCATTGCCTTAGATATCATCATAACTATGCACTATTCTATCAATTGCTCGACAGTAATTTGTTCACCCACCGTAATACATGCTATCTTGAGAGAAGCCACTAGTGAAACCTATGGCCCCCGGGTCTACTTTACATCATATAAGTTTCAAATCTACAATTCTAGTTTACTATTTATTTTGCAATCTTTATTTTCCAATCTATACCACAAAAATACCAAAAATATTTATCTTATTATCTCTATCAGATCTCACTTTGGCAAGTGGTCGTGAAGGGATTGACAACCCCTTTATCGCGTTGGTTGCAAGGTTCTTATTTGTTTGTTCATGTACTAGGCGACTTGCGTGTAGTCTCCTACTGGATTGATACCTTGTTTCTCAAAAACTGAGGGAAATACTTACGGTACTTTGCTTCATCACCCTTTCCTCTTTAAGGGAAAACCAACGCATGCTCAGGAGGTAATAGTGCCCCCCGGATCGCGTCTTTGCTCTATAAATACCCAAAAATACCAGAACCCTAGGGGAGTCGATGAAATATTCATCGAGCCGCCGCAGAGTCTAGAACCACCAGATCCAATCTAGACTCCATCACAGAGGGGTTCACCACTTCCGTTGGTGCCTCTCTGATGATGCGTGAGTAGTTATTTGTAGACCTTCGGGTCGGTAGTTAGTAGCTAGATGGCTTTCTCTCTCTGTCTCTCTCTCTCTCTGTCTCTCTTCTCTCTCTCTCTCTCTCTCTCTCTCTCTCTCTCGCTGAATTCTCAATACAATGGTCTCTTGAAGATCCATATGATGTAGCGCTTTTGCGGTGTGTTTGTTGGGATCTGATGAACTTCGAGTTTATGATCAGTTATATCTTTTTATATCCATGAAAGTTATTTGAGTTTCTTTGATCTCTTATATGCATGATCTCTTATAGCCTCGTATTTCTTCTCTGATATTTGGGTTTTGTTTGGCTAACTTGATCTATTTATCTTGCAACGGGAAGAGGTGCCCATTAGTGAGTTCGATCTTACGGTGCTCGACCCCAGTGATAGAAAGGGAAACGACGCGTATGTATTGTTGCTACTAAGGATAAAAAGACGAGATCTATATCTACCGCCATATAGATAAACGGATCTTGTCTACATCATGTCATCATTCTTATTGCATTACTCCGTTTTTCCATGAACTTAATACACTAGATGCATGCTGGATAGCGGTCGATGTGTGGAGTAATAGTAGTAGATGCAGGCAGGTGTCGGTCTACTAATCTTGGACGTGATGCCTATGTAATGATCATTGCCTGGATATCGTCATAATTATTTGAAGTTCTATCAATTGCCCAACAGTAATTTGTTTACCCACCGTTTGCTATTTTTCTCGAGAGAAGCCACTAGTGAAACCTACGGCCCCCGGGTCTCCTTACTCATATATTTGCCTTGCGATCTACTTTTCCTTTGCATTTTTATTCAGATCTATTAAACCAAAAAATACAAAAATACCTTGTTGTGTTTATTCTTTATTTATTTTATTTGGCGTTCGATCTATCAATCTACTACAATTTACCTCATGCATGTTTGCCAATCTTGAGGCGTCGTACCCTGGAAGGGATTGACAACCCCTTTAACTCGTCGGTTTGCGAGGTGTTGTTATTTGTGTGCAGGTGCTGTTTACGTTGTGTTGCTTGGTTCTCCTACTGGTTCGATACCTTGGTTTCATAACTGAGGGAAATACCTACCGTCGCTCTGCTACATCATCCCTCCCTCTCCGGGGAAATACCGACATAGTTCCAGCTGCCATCAAAGGACTAAGGAAATATTTCTTGGTTATGGAGGTGATAAAGAGTTCATCGTAAAGAGTTACGTCGATGCATGCTTTAACACAGATCTGGATGACTCTGAGTCTCAATCTGGATACATATTGAAAGTGGGAGCAATTAGCTAGAGTAACTCCATGCAGAGCATTGTAGACACTGAAATTTGCAAAATACATACAGATCTGAATGTGACAGACCCGCTGACTAAACTTCTCTCACAAGCAAAACACGATCACACCTTAGTACTCTTTGGGTGTTAATCACATGGCGATGTGAACTGGATTATTGACTCTAGTAAACCCTTTGAGTGTTGGTTACATGGTGATGTGAACTATGGGTGTTAATCACTGATGTATACTACACAACCTTCTTCTATTAGACGTTGTTGGGCCTCCAAGTGCAGAGGTTTGTAGGACAGTAGCAAATTTCCCTCAAGTGGATGACCTAAGGTTTATCAATCCGTGGGAGGCGTAGGATGAAGATGGTCTCTCTCAAACAACCCTGCAACCAAATAACAAAGAGTCTCTTGTGTCCCCAACACACCCAATACAATGGTGATTTGTATAGGTGCACTAGTTCGGCGAAGAGATGCTGATACAAGTGCAATATGGATGGTAGATATAGGTTCTTGTAATCTGAAAATATAAAAACAGCATGGTAACTAATGATAAAAGTGAGCACAAACGGTATTACAATGTGTTGAAACAAGGCCTAAGGTTCATACTTTCACTACTGCAAGTTCTCTCAACAATAATAACATAACTGGATCATATAACTATCCCTCAACATGCAACAAAGAGTCACTCCAAAGTCACTAATAGTGGAGAACAAACGAATATATTATGGTAGGGTACGAAACCACCTCAAAGTTATCCTTTCTGATCGATCTATTCAAGAGTCCGTAGTAAAATAACATGAAGCTATTCTTTCCGTTCGATCTATCCTAGAGTTCGTATTAGAATGACACCTTAAGACACAAATCCACCAAAACCCTAATGTCACCTAGATACTCCAATGTCACCTCAAGTATCCATGGGTATGATTATACGATATGCATCACACAATCTCAGATTCATCTATTGAAACCAACACAAAGTACTTCAAAGAGTGCCCCAAAGTTTCTACCGGAGAGTCAAGACGAAAAAGTGTGCCAACGCCTATGCATAAGTTCACAAGGTTACGGAACTCGTAAGTTGATCACCAAAACATACATCAAGTAGATCACGTGAATATCCCATTGTCACCACAGATAAGCACATGCAAGACTGATACGTCTCCGTCGTATCTACTTTTCCAAACACTTTTGCCCTTGTTTTGGACTCTAATTTGTATGATTTGAATGGAACTAACCCGGACTGACGCCGTTTTCAGCAGAATTGCCATGATGTTGTTTTATGTGCAGAAAACAAAAGTTCTCGGAATGACCTGAAACTCCACGGAACATCTTAGAAAAATAATAAAAAATCCTCGCCAAAGATGAAGACCAGGGGGCCCACACCCTGTCCACGAGGGTGGGGGGCGCCCCCCCCCCTCCAGGGCGCGCCCCCCTACCTCGTGGGCCCCCTGGAGCTCCTCCGACGCCAACTCCAACTCTATATATTTGCTTTCGGAGAGAAAAAATCAGGGAGAAGAAATCATCGCGTTTTACGATACGGAGCCGCCGCCAAGCCCTAAAACCTCTCGGGAGGGCTGGTTTGGAGTCTGTTCGGGGCTCCGGAGAGGGGGATTCGTCGCCATCATCATCATCAACCATCCTCCATAACCAATTTCATGCTGCTCACCGCCGTGCGTGAGTAATTCCATCGTAGGCTTGTTGGACGGTGATGGGTTGGATGAGATCCATCATGTAATCAAGTTAGTTTTGTTAGGGTTTGATCCCTAGTATCCACTATGTTCTGAGATTGATGTTGCTATGACTTTGCTATGCTTAATGCTTGTCACTAGGGCCCGAGTGCCATGATTTCAGATCTGAACCTATTATGTTTTCATGAATATATATGTGTTCTTGATCCTATCTTGCAAGTCTATAGTCACCTACTATGTGTTATGATCCGACAACCCCGAAGTGACAATAATCGGGATACTTCTCGGTGATGACCATAGTTTGAGGAGTTCATGTATTCACTATGTGCTAATGCTTTGTTCTGGTTCTCTATTAAAAGGAGGCCTTAATATCCCTTAGTTTCCATTAGGACCCCGCTGCCACGGGAGGGTAGGACAAAAGATGTCATGCAAGTTCTTTTCCGTCAGCACGTATGACTATATTCGGAATACATGCCTACATTACATTGATGAATTGGAGCTAGTTGTGTGTCACCCTATGTTATGACTGTTACATGATGATCCGTATCCGGCATAATTATCCATCACCGATCCAATGCCTACGAGCTTTCCATATACTGGTTTACGCTTATTTACTTCTCTTTTGTTACAGTTACCACTACTATCATACTACTTTGCTACTAAATATTTTGCTGCAGATACTAAGTTATCCAGGTGTGGCTGAATTGACAACTCAGTTGCTAATACTTGAGAATATTCTTTGGCTCCCCTTGTGTCGAATCAATAAATTTGGGTTGAGTACTCTACCCTCGAAAGCTGTTGCGATCCCCTACACTTGTGGGTTATCAAGACTAATTTCTGGCACCGTTGCGGTGACATAGCTCTATTCTTTGAGTCACTTGGGATTTATATCTTGGACACTATGAAGAATTTGAAAGGCAGCTAAGACAAAATTTATCCCTCAACTATGAGGGAGGTAAAGAGCGCCATCTAGCTCGCACTTGATTCACCTTACATTATGAGTAAGCTTGCGACACCTAAACACCATACGCTATTAGATTACGGTATGTGGCATGTTATCGATGATGCCACTTCAACTATGCATGATACTTATGACGAAACTACTTCTATGCTTGATACTACTGTGCCCCAAGCAGTTTAATCATAAGTATTATGCATAGCAGAAGTGGCATCATCAATAACATGCGACATACCAGAACGAATAGCAGAATCAGTTTTAGGTGTCGCAAGCTTACTCATAACAGAAGGTGAATCAAGTGCAGAGCGGGATGTCAATTCCTTACCTCCCCTCGTAGTTGAGGGATAAATTTTTGTCTTAGCATCTTTCAAGTTCTTCATAGTGTCCAGCAGATATAAATCCCAAGTAACTCAAAGAATAGAGCTATGTCAAGCAACGGCGCTTTAAATTGTTCTTGATAACCCACAAGTATAGGGGATCGCAATAGCCGAGGGTAAAGTATTCAACCCAAATTTATTGATTCGACACAAGGGGAGCCAAAGAATATTCTCAAGTATTAGCAACTGAGTTGTCAATTCAGCCACACCTGGAAACTTAATATCTGCAGCAAAGTGTTTAGTAGCAAAGTAGTATGATAGTAGTGATAATGGTAACAAAAATAAAGGAAGCAAAAGTAATATTTTTGGTGTTTTGTAGTGATTGTAACAATAGCAACGGGAAAGTAAATAAGCGAAGACCAGTATATGGAAAGCTCATAGGCATTGGATCGGTGATGGATAATTATGCCGGATGCGGTTCATCATGTAACAGTCATAACATAGAGTGACACAGAACTAGCTCCAATTCATCAATGTAATGTAGGCATGTATTCAATATAGTCATATGTGCTTATGGAAAAGAACTTGCATGACATCTTTGTCCTACCCTCCCGTGGCAGCGGGTCCTAATGAAAACTAAGGGATATTAAGGCCTCCTTTAATAGAGAACCGAACAAAGCATTAGTACATAGTGAATACATGAAGTCCTCAAACTATGGTCATCACCGAGAAGTATCCCGATTATTGTCACTTCGGGGTTGTCGGATCATAACACATAAAAGGTGACTATAGAATTGCAAAATAGAATCAAGAACTCACATATAATCATGGCACTCGGGCTCTAGTGACAAGCATTAAGCATAGCAAAGTCATAGCAACATCAATCTCAGAACATAATGGATACTAGGGATCAAACCCTAACAAAACTAACTCGATTACATGATAGATCTCATCCAACCCATCACCGTCCAGCAAGCCTATGATGGAATTACTCACGCACGTCGGTGAGCATCATGAAAATGGTGATGGAGGATGGTTGATGAAGACAACGGCGACGAATCCCCCTCTCCGGAGCCCCGAACGAACTCCAGATTAGCCCTCCCGAGAGGTTTTAGGGCTTGGCGGCGGCTCCGTATCGTAAAACGCGATGATTTCTTCTCCTTGATTTTTTTCTCTCCGAAAGCCAATATATAGAGTTGGAGTTGGCGTCGGAAGGTCTCTGTGGGGGCCCACGAGGTAGGGGGCGCGCCAGAGGGGGGCGCCCCACCGTGGACAGTGGTGTGGGCCCCTGGTCTTCATCTTTGGCGAGGATTTTTATTATTTTTCTAAGATGTTCCGTGGAGTTTCGTGTCATTCCGAGAACTTTTGTTTTCTCAAGATAAAACAACATCATGGCAATTCTGCTAAAAACAGCATCAGTCCGGGTTAGTTCCATTCAAATTATACAAGTTAGAGTCCAAAACAAGGGCAAAAGTGTTTGGAAAAGTAGATACGACGGAGACGTATCAATGTTCATGATGATGATCAACCTAGTAATGATAAGGATGTAGAAGTTGAACCTGCTGTTGATCTTGATAACCCACAATCAAAGAATCAACGTTATGATAAGAGAGACTTTGTTGCTAGGAAACATGGTAAAGAAAGAGAACCATGGGTTAAGAAACCCATGCCTTTTCCTCCCAAACCATCCAAGAAAAAGGATGATGAGGATTTTGAGCGCTTTGCTGAAATGATTAGACCTATCTTTTATGTATGCGATTAAGCGATGTGCTCAAAACGAATCCTTATGCTAAGTATATGAAGGATATCATTACCAATAAGAGAAAGATACCGGAAGCTGAAATTTCCACCATGCTTGCTAATTATACTTTTAAGGGTGGAATACCAAAGAAACTTGGAGATCCAGGACTACCCACTATACCATGCTCCATTAAAAGAAATTATGTTAAAACTTCTTTATGTGATCTTGGAGCCGGTGTTAGTGTTATGCCTCTCTCTTTATATCGAAGACTTGATTTGAATAAGTTGACACCTACTGAAATATCTTTGCAAATGGCTGATAAATCAACTGCTATACTTGTCGGTATTTTTGTGGATGTGCCTGTTGTGGTTGCAAACGTTACTATTTTAACGGACTTTGTTATTCTTGATATTCCCGAGGATGATAGTATGTCTATTATTCTTGGAAGACCCTTTTTGAATATTGCAGGTGCTGTTATTGATTGCAACAAGGGCAGTGTCACTTTTCATGTTAATGGTAATGAGCATAGGTACACTTTCCGAGGAAACAACCACAAGTTTATAGCATCAACTCTATTGGAAAAATTCCGTCGATTATATTTGGAGGTTTTGAATTTCCTCTTCCTACTGTCAAGAAAAATATGATATTCTTATTATTGGGGATGTGCATATCCCCGTTGAGGTAACATAGTGTTATTCGAAATTTCTCCGGTTCCATGTTATTCGGAATGAGTTTGTTAACAAGACTTGATCAACCATGTTAGTGGATTCCTTTTGATGATCATGAGACGGATGAAACTAGAAGGCACAACCTTCTGTACCCTCTTTATACTTACTGTTATTTAGTTGAGATAAAGTAAAAATAGTATTTTTCTGTCTGTTTCCTGATTTATCTGTGCAATATAAAAATACCCCGAAAATAAAAGTCCTCCAAATGCCATGAAATTTAATATGATTTTTTCGGGAATATTTGAGGATTTATGGAACTGAAAACACCGCGGGGGGAGCTGCCACCTGGCCACAAGGGTGGAGGGCGCGCCTACCCCCTGTAGCGCCCCCCTGCCTCGTGGGCCCACGGTGGCCCTCCTCCACTTATTCCTGCACCCATCCTCTTCTTCTTCCTCCCACAAACACGAATATCTGGCTCAAACACGAGTTCCAGCCCACGTAAGCACGTATGACTATATTCGGAATACATGCCTACATTACATTGATGAATTGGAGCTAGTTATGTGTCACCCTATGGTATGACTGTTACATGATGAACCACATCCTGCATAATTATCCATCACCGATCCAATGCCTACGAGCTTTCCATATACTGGTTTACGCTTATTTACTTTCCCGTTGCTACTATTACAATCATTACAAAACACCAAAAATATTACTTTTTCTTTCATTACTCTTTTGTTACAGTTACCACTACTATCATACTACATTGCTACTAAACGCTTTGCTGCAGATACTAAGTTATCTAGGTGTGGCTAAATTGACAACTCAGTTGCTAATACTTGAGAATATTCTTCGGCTCCCCTTGTGTCGAGTCAATAAATTTGGGTTGAATACTCTACCCTCGAAAACTGTTGCGATCCCCTGCACTTGTGGGTTATGAAAGACATACATCAAGTGTTCTCAAATCCTTAAAGACTCAATCCGATAAGATAACTTCGAAGGGAAAACTCAATCCATTACAAGAGATTAGAGGGGGAGAAACATCATAAGATCCAACTATAATAGCAAAGCTCGCGATACATCAAGATCGTACCACCTCAAGAACACGAGAGAGAGAGAGAGAGAGAGAGAGAGAGATCAAACACATAGCTACTGGTACATACCCTCAGCCCCGAGGGTGAACTACTCCCTCCTCGTCATGGAGAGCGCCGGGATGATGAAGATGGCCACCGGTGATGGATCCCCCCTTCGGCAGGGTGCCGGAACAGGGTCCCGATTGGTTTTTGGTGGCTACAGAGGCTTGCGGCGGCGGAACTCCCGATCTAGGTTATGTTCTGGGGGTTTCTGTATATATAAGAGGTTTTGGCGTCGGGAACAAGTCAGGGGGTCTCCGAGGCGGCCACGAGGTAGGGGGGCGCGCCCAGGGGGGTAGGGCGCACCCCCCACCCTCGTGGGTGCCTCGGGACTTTTCTGGCCCATCTCCGATGCTCTGTGGGCTTCTTCTGGTCCAAAAATGATCTCCGTGAAATTTCAGGTCAATTGGACTCTGTTTGGTTTTCCTTTTCTGCGATACTCAAAAACAAGGAAAAATGTAAATCGGCACTAGGCTCTAGGTTAATAGGTTAGTCCCAAAAATCATATAGAATAGCATATAAATGCATATAAAACATCCTAGATGGATAATATAATAGCATGGAACAAACAAAAAATATAGATACATTGGAGATGTATCAATCACATGGTGATGTGAAATATTGGTGTTAAATCACATGGCGATCTGAACTAGATTATTGACTCTAGTGCAAGTGGGAGACTGAAGGAAATATGCCCTTGAGGCAATAATAAAGTTGTTATTTTATATTTCCTTATATCATGATAAATGTTTATTATTCATGCTAGAATTGTATTAACCGGAAACTTGATACATGTGTGGATACATAGACAATACACCGTGTCCCTAGTAAGCCTCTACTAGACTAGCTCGTTAATCAAATATGGTTAAGTTTCCTGACCATAGACATGTGTTGTCATTTGATGAATAGGATCAAATCATTAAGAGAATGATGTGATGGACATGTGTCAGGGGTTGGGTGCGACATATGCCAATGGATGGCTTATCATGGTGGGAGCGAGTAGAACGTCACCGGTGCCCGGAAGCGGGATGAGGCGTAGACACGAACGCCGGCGCACTTTACCCAGGTTCGGGGCTCTCCTAGGAGATAACACCCCTAGTCCCGCTCTTCGGGGTCTCCGCATGATCACTAAGGCACTAGTGGATACAATGGTGCTCCTCGAGTTGTATGCTAGAGGTAGAAGAAGGCAGGCTCGCTCTCTTCTTCCTCTAGGTATGAGTCTAGTTCTAACAGGTTGGGAACCCTTTGCATGGGTGCCCTGGGGGGTTTATATAGGCCTACCCCCCAGGGATACAATTTTAATCTGGCCGGGTGTAGGACCCGGTTGTCAGTGTCTCTGGTCGCCGGCTTCTCCGGCTGGTTCTTTGGGGCCCGCCGCCAGTGGGCCCCGACTGATCTGCGAACCCGACGGGCCGCCTCCGCTTCATGGTCTTGTCGCTGCTGATTAGTATAATCGTGTTGTTAATGACGCGTGCTTGGTCGAGGGAGCGTGGCTACAGTCCCGCTGAGGGAGTCCTGGATTAGGGGGTGTCCGGATTGCCGGACTATGACCTTTGGCCGGACTCCTAGACTATGAAGATACAAGATTGAAGACTTCGTCCCGTGTCCGGATGGGACTTTCCTTGGCGTGGAAGGCAAGCTTGGCGATATTGATATGTAGCTTTCCTACCATTGTAACCGACTCCGTGTAACCCTAACCCTATTCGGTGCCTATATAAACCGGAGGGTTTTAGTCCGTAGGACGAACAACAATCATACCATAGGCTAGCTTCTAGGGTTTAGCCTCTCTGATCTCGTGGTAGATCTACTCTTGTACTACCCATATCATCAATATTAATCAAGCAGGAGTAGGGTTTTACCTCCATCGAGAGGGCCCAACCTGGGTAAAAACATGGTGTCCCTTGTCTCCTGTTACCATCCGCCTAGACGCATTCGGGACCCTCTACCCGAGATCCGCTGGTTTTGACACCGACATTGGTGCTTTCATTGAGAGTTCCTGCTGTGCGTCATCCTTAGGCCCGATGGCTCCTCCGATCATCAACGATTTATGCGCCCAGAGTGAGACTTTTCTCCCGGACAGATATTCAGATTCGGGCGGCTTTGCCTTGGGCCAATTCGATTGGCCATCCGGAGCAGATTGAAAGCTACGCCCGCCACCAGGTCAGATTTGGAAGTTTGACCTACGGCCGACGTCGCGGAGACTTGATCTTCGACGGGTTCGAGCCACAGCCAAGCCGCCCAGACTTGTCTCGAGGGGCATGATCTAGCTCTGCCGCCGAACAGTGTCCTGAAGCCGCAAGGTGTCCGCTCCGACCTTCAGCTCGGAGCCGATCGCGCCGATCGAGGACGGGTGGCTGGACACCGCTCGGGGCTGCAATCTCTACGGCGATTGAGCCGTACACCTACCCCGGCCTTTGCGAAGCTCGTGACTCCAAGGTGTCGGACTCCTCTCCGGACTCCGAGCCTTCCGCGCCCCCGCCAATCGAATCCGATTGGGCCCCGATCATGGAATTCACTCCCGCGGACATCTTTCAGCACTCGCCCTTTGGTGACATCCTGAAATCACTAAAGTCTCTCTCTTTATCAGGAGAGCCGTGGCCGGATTATGGTCAGGAAGGCTGGGATGCGGACGACGAAGAAATTCAAAGCCCACCCACCACCCACTTCGTAGCCACTGTCGATGATTTAACCGACATGCTCGACTTCGACTCCGAAGACATCGACGGTATGGAAGATGATGTAGGGGAGGAACATGAACCAGGACCTATAGGGCACTTGAGAACCACCTCATCTCACGATGTATACATGGTGGACACACCTAAAGGAAGTGACGATGAGGAATAACGGGACGCTACGAAGGATCATTCCCTTGAAAAGCAGTTGTCGGTGTCAAAACCGGCGGATCTCGGGTAGGGGGTCCCGAACTATGCGTCTAGGCGGATGGTAACAGGAGACAAGGGACACGATGTTTTTACCCAGGTTCAGGCCCTCTCGATGGAGGTAAAACCCTACTCCTGCTTGATTAATATTGATGATATGGGTAGTACAAGAGTAGATCTACCACGAGATCGAGAGGCTAAACCCAAGAAGCTAGCCTATGGTATGATTGTTGTTCGTCCTACGGACTAAAACCCTCCGGTTTATATAGGCACCGAATAGGGTTAGGGTTACACAGAGTCGGTTACAATGGTAGGAGATGTACATATCCGTATTGCCAAGCTTGCCTTCCACGCCAAGGGAAGTCCCATCCGGACATGGGACGAAGTCCTCAATCTTGTATCTTCAAAGTCCAGGAGTCCGGCCAAAGGTCATAGTCCGGCTATCCGGACACCCCCTAATCCGGGACTCCCTCATTAGCCCCTGAACCAGGCTTCAATGACGACGAGTCCGATGCGCATATTGTCTTCGGCATTGCAAGGCGGGTTCCTCCTCCGAATACTTCATAGAAGATTTTGAACACAAGGATAGTGTCCGGTTCTGCAAAAAAAGTTCCACATACCACCGTAGAGAGAATAACATTTACACAAGTTCAATCTGCTGACGTATCCCGTGGCGTGACATCACACCACGGCCAAGCCTTTATTCGAATCGTTTTCATTGTCCCACCTCAGCGCGTTTAGCGAGGCGGTTTCCTTGGCACGTTTTGTCAAAGCAGAGATTGTGTCCCCTTATTCTGGGATTCTCATCAATACAGGCGTGGGTAACCCAACCGCGCCATTGATTACGGCGCTTGGGAGATAAGCGAGTTTTATCAGGCCAGTGGGGACGTATAGCTTTGTCCGTCCATATAAGGGGATAAAGATCCACTCTTTCACACACGCCTTCTTCCTCCTTTGCCTATCCATTTCCGCGCACTTGAGCTCCAGCGCCCAAGTCCGCACATCCCGCCTCAACCTTCTCCAACTATGTCCGGAGCGGGAGGCAAGTGGATGGCCTCCTCCGTCACGGAGGGGCACATCAAAAAGCTGCGGAAGGCCGGATACTTTTCCGACGACATCGTGCATAGGCTCCCCAACGAGGGGCAGCTCATCCCCACCCCCAGGCCCCATGAGAGGGTGGTGTTCCTCCCCCACTTCCTCCGCGGACTAGGGTTTCCACTTCACCCATTCGTCCGGGGGCGCATGTTCTACTACGGCCTAGATTTCCACGATCTGGCCCCGAATTTCATCCTCAACATCTCGACGTTTATCGTCGTGTGCGAGGCCTTCCTCTGCATCCAGCCCCACTTCGGCTTATGGCTGAAGACCTTCAATGTCAAGCCGAAGGTAGTGGGCAGCCGCCAAGCGGAGTGCGGAGGTGCCATGGTGGGCAGGATGGCCAACATCCTATGGCTCGAGGACTCCTTTGTGGAGACCCTAAAGGGGTGGCAATTGGGGTGGTTCTACATCACCGAGCCGCACGACTCTCAATGGGCGGTGGCCCCCGAATTCGGATTTGGCTTCCCTACACGGCTCACCTCATGGAAAGAGACGGGCCTGACGTGGGATAATTCGAAAGAGCTGGCCGGAATTCAAACCTGCGTCCGGAACCTGGTTGACAAGAATTTCAAGCTTGTCAACGTAATCCAGGTGATGCTCATCCGCCGGATTCTCCCATGCCAGCAACGGGCCTTCAACTTGTGGGAGTTTGATCTAGCACAACACCGAACCTTGAGCCAGCTCTTCGACACTACGCATTTAAGATGCCCGGAAGGTGCCGTTCAAGGGCGTCGAAGCTCCCGTATCCGCTACCGAAGATCACGGATTCAGCTCGCAGCATCAAGCCAGCGAGGTAAGTTATTTTACCCTTTACGGGCCTCTTTTTTCATAGTTTGACTCTATGCGGGATCTAAAGCTCCCTCACCTTTGATAGGGCTGGCTGAAGACGTCCGGACAGATTGACTGTCCGGCTCCCTTGCCAGAAGACCCAGCGGACACCCGATTGACAGGGCTGCTGGTTCCGGCACCTCACGTGGTGCCGAAAAAGAAGGCCAAGAAGAAGGCCAAGGGAACTCGAAGGAGTTCCCAGCGCCAGGTGTTGTCGGACTCATCGTCCGATGACGCCGAGGTGGACTCCTCCCGCGAAGACGAGGAGGAGGAAAAAGATACCTCTCCCCCAGCGGGGGGAGAGAAGAAAAGGAAGGCCGCCCCAACTGGGGAGGCCGGAGGGTCCAAGAAGGGAAGGACCCTTTCTCCGGACTACACTGCCAATGCCGACGACGGCGAAGAGGGGTGGGCACCAAGGACCAAGCCCCTGGCAAAATCGTAAGTGTCCGAACACCAAAATAACTCATGGCGTTCCATTGGTCGCACAACATCTTCTAATGCCAAGTATAACCGTGCAGCTCGCCCAAGGACGGGCTCGATGATTCGTCGAGCGGCTCCCTGGATTCTTCGGAGGTGAATATCACTTCACTTCCGACCGCCTCGTCTCCTCCCGCCGCGGATGACGCCGAGGTGGAGTCCCAAAAGGGTCCCAGCCAGGAGGAGGTGGCCCTGGAGGCGCTGCAAGGTGACCTCCCGGACTCCAGGAGCAAAGGGGATAAAACCCTGAAGCGCTTCAAGTCCGGCCCTGTGCCGAACTCCGTACCGGAACCTTCAGTGGTTCCGGAGTCCGACAGGCGACCCCTTTGTAAGAAGGGCAAGACTATGACGCCGGTGACCTCCGTCCAACCGGAGGCACCGGATGATTTGATGGAGGCGCTTAACGGCGCTTCCATCAACGAGGAGCACCGCACTGTTATGAGTGGGGTGATCCAGAAAGTTCATTCCGCCAAGAGCAAGCTGACCGAAGCCTGTGCCAGCCTTCTAACAGGCTTTGAGGTACGTATTTAGGATATATATAATATTACCGCATAGACAGAGCGGTAGCCTCGATGCTCAGTTTGGTGTTCGGAAAGAAAAAGCCGAACTGAGGATCTAAAAAGATATACGCAGGAGTCTAACATAAGTATGTCAATATGGGATTGCAGGCTACGCTGCTGACCTCTGCCGCACCGACTGCGGAGGTTGATGCGTTGAAGCAGAGCCTTGAGCGGTCCGAGAACGAGCTCGGACTTGCCAAAAAGCAGCTCGAGGACAAGGAAGGTAAGTAATACCCTATGGGAGTATTTAAAAGATGTGGTTGCAAAAAATGACAGGAATAACGTGAATATTGCAGGGGCCACGAACGAGGTGGCAACCCTGAAGGAAGCGGTGTCCAAGGCCGAAAGCAATGCGGCCGCGGAGCGCACCGAGCGAGAGAAGCAGGAGGCGCGGGTGGCGGAGGTGCGGCAAGAGCTCCAGGCTCTCGTGGAAAAACACGACAGTTTGGAGCGTGACTCAAAGACTCGAGAGTCCGAGCTCGCCTCGGCCCTTGAGAGTGCCAAGGCTGCTAAGGCCGAAGCCCAAAAGGCCCTCCAGGAGATTGAGGAGATGAAGAAGATAGCGGCGGGTAAGGCATTCTATATGCAAAGCAAGCATGTGAAAGTGAATTATCTGTTACTTACCCAAATCCGGAGCTCTCCAGGAGCATTCGCAGATCTGCCCCCGCAGTGTGGCTGATGCTGCCGCATTCTACCGAGTCAAGGAGGGAAGCTCGGCGGAGAAGGTGTTCTGGTCTCAGTATGCTGAGGCCGGACACCCGGTGCCCTTAAGCGACCAGTTGAAGCAGCTGGTCGAGCTCCATAAGGTGGCCGAACAGGCCATGAAAGGCCTCATAGTTCGGCTGTGGCCTAAGGAAGCCATGCCTGGGAGCTACTTCGGGCTGGTGAGGCGGCTGGTGGACACCTATCCATGGGTTGAAGTCATCAAAGCGCTTTGCATGTCGAAGGTGCCCAGAGGGCCCTTGCCCTTGCTAAGGTGCACTGCGGCAAGATGGACGGTGAGAAGCTTGTGACGGACGGACCACCACCGAAGAAGGAGCATCGCAAGCCTGAAATGTATTATGAGGGCATCCTGAAGGGTGCCTGCCTTATAGCGGATGAATGCTCCAAAGATATAATTTTTGAGTAGACTCGCATTTGTTATCCTGTGCGCTGAAAACTTGTTCATATGCGCAAAGCAACACTTTTGAATTTAAAATATTACCTTCTGTGCGGCCGTTTATTAAATTTGAGAGATGGCGAGTCGTCGGCTTCAGCCCCCCTGCCACGAGTGCTGGGGTGTTCAGGATAAACTTGAGCGCTCTTGTTCCCGTTCTTGGGTCCTTCAAGGGAGGCGCTCAACGCAACGAACAAGGCAACCAGACTATAATGCTTGAACACTCTCACTTAGCCATAGAATTCTATAATTTTAAATTTCAGCGAAGCCCCTAGTATTCGGAAGACTGAGTTCGGGGCGCTATCCACACCTAGGTCGGACAATGCCGACTCCTCGCTCTAAGCGGCATAAGTCTTTACGGACTCGAAAACCTCTCGAACAGCGACCGGCTCTCGCCCTATCATGACAGTCAGTTTTAGCTTTCTCCACTGAGGTGCTTAACCCAGCTCAACCGGGGCACAATCACAGTGGTTCTCCCAGTGCTACCTTAGCCGATATAACGGAACATAAGGTACCAAGACATGGGAGCCGGGCAAACCCAACTATTGACCCATGACATGATTTGGAGCCGATGCATATAATGCTATAAGTTCGGGGTGCCGCACTTGTGAAAGTGTTCGGACTTATCACACCATGTTATGGGGTACTTAAGCCCTCGGTGTATTGCCTGTACTAAAGTGTACGGTTGCACAATGTCATAAATGAACATATACATATAGAAAAAGGGAATTCAATAATAGGCGAAGCTATATATTGTTTATTCAAAAGGGCTGCGAAGAGCGTAACGATACAAATAGTGCGATAAGCAAGGGACGGACTTTTCAACATGTCTCCCTCTAGGGGTAAGTCATGGATGGTGTGTAAAACAGATATATTGCTTGTAATAGAGACCACCGACGGTCGACGTAGCTACGCTCCTGGTTGTTGCATCATGTGTTCGGCGATTCCAACGCCGGACAGGGCTTCGTGAGAACGGAGTCCTGAAAGTAAAAAGAAAGAAGAAAAGAGTGACACAATCGAGAGCCCCAGGTGCGGTTGAGCCGCATTTTGGGCATGCCGTGGTCGTGCCCCTTCCCCTATGCCCATGGTATTCCTAGAGCGTAATTATGTACGCGTAGTACTGGTTTCGCAATTTCGCGAGGGCTGGGGCTTGGGCCGCATTGCTATGCGTGCTCGGAACGTGCCAGGCGGTCTTGTTGTAGGTTACCCGGCGCTGCTGACGGTGTCCGGACGTTTAATGTCCGGACTCGAGAATTGCCTTAAAAGGCTACTTTCAGACTACCGCCATGAGGGTCAGCCGTATGCTCCTCCGCATGAGAGAGCGTTCGGTGTTTCCATTGACCGTAATGACTCCTCGAGGACCGCATCTTGAGCTTGAGATATGCGAAAGCGGCACCGCATTGAACTTTGCGAATGCCGCTCGTCCGAAAGCAAAGGTGCATGATAGCCGCCATGAACGGGACTATGTCGAAGATTAACTCCTCGCCCGGAAGTTGTCCGGGATCCAAGACCACTTCAAGTGTAACTGAGCCTGTACAGTTGGCCTCTACACCTGGTATGACACCTTTAAAGGTCGTCTTCGTGGGTTTAATCCTTGATGGGTCTATGCCCATTTTGCGCACTGTATCCTGATAAAGCAGGTTCAGGATGCTGCCGCCGTCCCATTAGGACTCTAGTGAGGTGAAATGGCCAATGATTGGGTCTAGAACCAATGCGGCGAATCCGCCATGGCGGATGCTAGTGGGGTGGTCCCTTCGATCAAAAGTGATCGGGCAGGAAGACCACGGGTTGAACTTTGGGGTGACTGGCTCCATCGCTTATACGTCCCTTACTGCACGCTTTCGCTCCCTTTTGGGTATGTGGGTTGCGTATATCATGTTCACCGTCCGCACTTGCGGGGGGAAGCCCTTCTGTCCTCTATTGTTCGGCGGCCGGGGCTCCTCCTCGTCAATGCTATGCAGCCCTTGTCATTGTTTTCGCATTTAACTTGCTCGCTTGCTTGAACACCCAACAATCCATGTTGGTGTGATTGGCTAGCTTTTCGGGGGTGCCATGTATCTGGCACGAGCGATCGAGTATTCGGTACAAATTGGACGGGCCCGGAGTATTTCTTTTAAATGGCTTTTTCCGCTAACCGGGTTTAGAGCCTCTGAATCCGGCATTGACCGCCAGATCCTCAACATTATCGCCAGCACGCGGCGCTTGTGCTTGTTGCGACGCGACCTGCCACTGCTGTCCTTCTTATCCGAATTACCAGGGCTCTTGGTCATGTTGTTACTACGAGCTAGCCAGCTATCTTCTCCCACGCAAAAGCGGGTCATGAGTGTCGTGAGGGCTGCCATAGATTTCGGCTTTTCCTATCCTAGGTGCTGGGCAAGCCACTCGTCACGGATGTTATGTTTGAAGGCTGCAAGGGCCTCTGCATCCGGACAGTCGACTATTTGATTTTTTTGGTTAGGAACCGTGTCCAGAATTGTCTGGCCGATTCCTCTGGCTGCTGAATTATGTGGCTTATGTCGTCGGCGTCTGGTGGTCGCACATAGGTGCCCTGGAAATTGTCGAGGAATGCGGCTTCCAGGTCCTCCCAGCAACCAATTGACTCTGCTGGCAAGCTGTTAAGCCAATGCCGAGCTGGTCCTTTAAGCTTGAGTGGGAGGTATTTGATGGCGTGTAGATCATCACCGCGGGCCATGTGGATATGAAGGAGATAATCCTCGATCCATACCGCAGGATCTGTTGTGCCATCGTATGATTCGATGTTTACGGGTTTGAAACCCTCGGAATTTGATGATCCATTACTTCATCTATGAAGCATAGTGGGTGTCTTGGCGCCCTGTCTTGGGCTATATCACGGCGTAGCTCAAATGAGCTTTGTTTGTTGTGTTCGCCCAACCGATTTGTTGTATCCGGCATGGCGGTTGTAAATCGTCACGTGCCATGGGGCGCCCACGCGATCCGTAGATCGATCTTGTTTGCCTTGCCTTGTCCTCCAATATATCTCGCAGGTCTGGCGCATTTCCCCGTGCCTTGGTACTTTTTGAGCGACGCCGGGGTGCGGCTTGAGTGGAGGGCCGAGGCCTCTTCGTCATGCCACGAGGTGGCCGGGTCGGCCAGACACGCTGGTGATGTAGGTTTAGGTGCTTCCTCCTCTAATCGGGGTAGCAGCCTGCGCTTTGGGTAGCTCTTGGAGGGGCGTTCGAGTTCGTACTCTTCGGCCGCAAGGACTTCAGTCCATCTATCGGCTAGCAAGTCTTGTTCAGCTCTAAGCTGCTGCTGTTTTTTTCTTGAGGCTGCTCGCTGTGGCCATAAGCCTGCGCTTGAAACGCCCTTGTTCGACGGAATCCTCAGGCACGACAAATTCGTCGTCGTCGAGGCTTGCCTCGTCTTCGGAGGGAGGCATGTAATTATCGTCCTCTACCTCTCTGTCTGCCGCTTTCTCATGAGGGCTGGCTTCTCCATCCTCCCCGTCTGAATCCTCGCTAGAGGGGTTGGCTTCGCACTGTCCGGTGTTATTATCTCCCATTGCGGAATCGCCGTTTTTGTTTTGGCGGGATTTAGAGCGGCGCCGCTGACGTCGGCGCTTAGGTTGCTTCTTGGAGGGGTCATCCTCCGTTGTTCCATCGCCATTCCCTTCTTTTGGGATGTCCACCATGTATATGTCATACGATGAGGTGGCCTTCTAGTGCCCTGTGGGCGCTGGTTCTTGGTTGTCTCCTGCATCGGCGTCCATACCGTCGATGTCTTCGGAGTCGAAGTCGAGCATATCGGTTAAATCGTCGACAATGGCTACAAAGTGGGTGGTGGGTGGGCTTTGAATATCTTCGTCGTCCGCATCCCAACCTTGCTGACCATAGTCCGGCCAGGGCTCTCCTGATAAAGAGAGAAACTTTAGTGAATTAGGGATGTCGCCAAGGGCGAAGTGCTGAAAGATGTCCACGGCGGTGAACTCCATGATCGGCGCCCGAATCGGATTCGATTGGTAGGGGTGTGGAAGGTTCGGAGTCCGGAGAGGAGTCCGGCACCTTGGAGTCATAAGCTTCGCAAAGGACAAGGCTGGTGTTCGGCTCGATCGCCGTAGAGATTGCATCCCCCGAGGCGGTGTCCAGCCACCCGTCCTCGATTGGCGCGGTCGGCTTCGAGCTAAGGGTCGGAGCGGATGCTGGTGCGGCCTCCAGGGCACTGTTCGGCGGCAGAGCTAGATCATTCCCATCATGACAGTGCGGCGCGCTCGGCTGTGGCTCGATCCCGTCAAAGATCAAGTCTCCGCGGACGTCAGTCGTGTAGTTCAAACTTTCAAATCTGACCTGACGGCCAGGGGCTTAGCTTCGATCTTCTCCAGATGGCCAAGTGAATTGGCCCGCAGTGCAAAGCCGCCGAATACGAAGATCTGTCTGGGGAGAAATGTCTCACCCTGGACCACATTGTTGTTGATGATCGGAGGAGCCATCAGGCCTAAAGATGACGCATACGTAGGAACTCTCAATGAAAGCACCAATGTCGGTGTCAAAACGGAGGATCTCGGGTAGGGGGTCCCGAACTGTGCGTCTAGGCGGATGGTAACAGGAGCTAGCCAGTTGTCCTCTCCCGCGCAAAAGCGGGTCATGAGTGTTGTGAGGGCTGCCATGGATTTCGGCTTTTCCTGTCCTAGGTGCCGGGCAAGCCACTCGTCATGGATGTTGTGTTTGAAGGCTGCAAGGGCCTCGGCATCCGGACAATCGACGATTTGATTTTTCTTGGTTAGGAACCGTGTCCGAAATGTCGGCCGATTCCTCTCGGCTGCTGAATTATGTGGCTTAGGTCATCGTCTGGTGGTCACACATATGTGCCTCGAAATTGTCGAGGAATACGGCTTCCGTGTCTTCCCAACAACCAATTGACTCTGGCCGGCAAGCTGTTAAGCCAATGCCGGGCTGGTCCTTTAAGCTTAAGTGGGAGGTATTTTATGGCGTGTAGATCAACACCGCCGGCCATGTTGATTTGAAAGAGATACTACTCGATACAAACAGCAGGATCAGTTGTGCCATCGAATGAATCAAAGTTTACGGGTTTGAAACCCTCGTGGATTTGATGATCCATCACTTCATCTGTGAAGCATAGTGGGTGTGCGGCGCCTCAGATTGGGCTATATCATGACGCAGCTCAAATGAGCTTTGTCTCATCGTGGTTCGCCCGGCCGGAGTTGCCATATCCGGCGTGATTTGTTATCGTCACGTGTCGTGGGGCGACCACGCGATCCGTAGATCGATCTTGTTTGCCTTGCCTTGTCCTCCAATATATCTCGCAGGTCTGGTGCATTTCCCCGCACCTTTGTATTTTTAGAGCGGCGACGGGGTGCGGCTTGAGTTGAGGGCCGAGAGGCCTCTCTGTCGCGGCCACGAGGTGGCCGGTCAGCCATATCATGCATTGGTGATGTAGGTTTAGGTGCTTTCTCCTCTAATCGGGGTAGCAGCCTGCGTCTTTGGTAGCTCTTGGAGGGGCGCTCGAGTTCATACTCTTCAGCCGCAAGGACTTCAGTCCATCTGTCAGCTAGCAAATCTTGGTCAGCTCTAAGTTGTTGCTGCTTTTTCTTGAGGCTGCTTGTCGTGGCCATGAGCCTGCGTTTGAAACGCTCTTGTTCGACGGGATCCTCGGGCACGATGAATTCGCTGTCGCCGAGGCTTGCCTCATCTTCGGAGGGAGGCATGTAATTATCGCCCTCTACCTCTTTTCTCGCCGCTCTCTCATGAGGGCTGGCTTCTCCATCCTCCTGACTTGAATCTTGCTTTGGAGGGGTTGTCTTGGCACTATCCGGGTGTTATTGTCTCCGTGCGGAATCACCGTTTTTGCTGTGGCGGGATTTAGAGCGGCGCCGCTGACGCCGGCACTTAGGCTGTTTCTTGGAGGGGTCATCCTCTGCTGTTCCATCTCCATTCCCATCTTTTGGGATGTCCACCATGTATATGTCAGATGATTTAGGTGGCCTTCCAAAGGCCTGTGGGCGCTGGTTCTGGTCGCCTCTCGCATCGCCGTCCATACCGTTGATGTCTTCGAGTCGAAGTCGAGCATGTCGGTTAAATCATCGGCAGTGGCTACGAAGTGGGTGGTGGGTGGGCTTTGATTTTCTTTCGCCGTCCGCATCCCAACCTTCCCGACCATAATCCGCCAGGGCTCTCGATAAAGAGAGAGACTTTAGTGAATTCAGAATGTCGCCAAAGGGCGAAAAGCCTTGAAAGATGTCCATGTAGTGAATTCCATGATCGGCGCCCAATCGGATTCGATTGGCAGGGGCACGGAAGGCTCGAAGTCCGGAGAGGAGTCTGGCACCTTGGAGTTATGAGCTTCACAAAGGACGGGGTAGGTGTACGGCCCAATCGCCGTAGAGATCACAGCCCCTGAGGCGGTGTCCAGCCACTTATCCTCGATCGGCGCGGTCGACTCCGAGCTAAAGGTCGGAGCGGACTCTGGTGCGGCCTCCAGGACACTATTAGGCGGCAGAACTAGATCATGCCCCACGTGACAGTGCGGCGCGCTTGGCTGTGGCTCGAACCCGTCGAAGATCAAGTCTCCGCGGATGTCAGCCGTGTAGTTCAAACTTCCAAATCTGACCTGATGGCCAAGGGCGTAGCTTTCAATCTGCTTCCAGATGGCTGTTTAATTGCCCGCAGCAAAGCCGCCAACACGAAGATCTGTCCGGGAGAAAAGTCTCACCGAGGCGCATCGTTGTTGATGATCGGAGGAGCCATCGGGCCTAAAGATGACGACACAGAGGAACTCTCAATGAAAGCACCAATGTCGGTGTCAAAACCGGCGGATCTCGGGTAGGGGGTCCCGAACTGTGCGCCTAGGCGGATGGTAACAGGAGACAAGGGACACGATGTTTCTACCCAGGTTCGGGCCCTCTTGATGGAGGTAAAACCCAATTCCTGCTTGATTAATATTGATGATATGAGTAGTACAAGAGTAGATCTACCACGAGATCAGAGAGGCTAAACCCTAGAAGCTAGCCTATGGTATGATTGTCGTTCGTCCTACGGACTAAAACCCTCCGGTTTATATAGGCACCGAATAGGGTTAGGGTTACACAGAGTCGGTTACAATGGTAGGAGATCTACAAATCCGTATCGCCAAGCTTGCCTTCCACGCCAAGGAAAGTCCCATCCGGACACGGGACGAAGTCTTCAATCTTGTATCTTCAAAGTCCAGGAGTCCGGCCAAAGGTCATAGTCCGGCTATCCGGACATCCCCTAATCCGGGACTCCCTCAGCAGTCAAAACGGCAACGTAAGCGCCGCTCAAAGTCCCGCCTCGACAAAGACCCAGCCATAGAGTAGGGCGAACCGGTGGACGACGAGCATGCTATCAAGCAACCGTCCGAACAAAACAATCTGGATAAACAACCCGTCCCCGGTGAAGATAACAGTCTGGACAATCTCACGCCGGACAAGTTGCTGGAGCAGAAGAACCTCCACAAAAGGCTCATCGCCACTGCACGTAGCCTGAAAAAGCAGAAGCGGAAGCTCAAAACAGCGGAAGATGCAATCAGAATCAGATGGAGCAAAGTACTCAACACCGCAGACAAATATGGCGACAGTCGCCGAACGAAGAGCTACCCAAAGAGAAAACTACTGCCTGAATTTGATGAGGAGGCCGTAGAGCCCCCGCAATAAAAAAACAAAGAGGCCACCCGGTCGGATGGACGACCCCATGGCAAACAGAGAGCGGCAAACGGCGCCGCACATTAAGCCGCAAGACGCGATCCGCATGTGGATTCGCATCAAAAAGATGGCCCAGTTAGATATATCTACGGGCCAAGAAAGCAAGCTCTAGTAAGAAATGCAACACATCAAGTATGCGAACATCACGGTACACCTAAATATAGGGGTGCCGCACACCCCTTATGTTTCACTGATGAGGTGTCGGATTATGAATTTCCAGCGGGATTCAAGCCCGTAAACATAGAGGCATACGACGGAACAACAGACCCTAGAGTCTGGATTGAGGATTGCATCCTCCACATACACATGGCTAGAGGAGATGATCTCCACGCTGTAAAATACTTACCCCTCAAGCTCAAAGGGACAGCCCGGCATTGGCTTAAAAGCCTTCCCGAAAACACCATTGGAAGTTGGGAGGAGCTCGAGGATGCTTTTCGGGCAAATTTTCAAGGGACCTATGTCCGACCTCCGGATGCCGATGATTTAAGTCACATAACTCAACAACCCGGAGAGTCAGCCGAAATTTTGGAACAGATTCCTTACTAAAAGAACCAAATAGTCGATTGTCCGGACGTCAAGCCTTAGCAGCTTTCAAACACAACGTCCGAGACGAATGGCTCGCAAGACACCTCGCCAAGAAAAGCCAAGAACAATGGCCGCATTAACAAGCCTCATGACCCGCTTATGTTAGAGAGGATAGCTGGCTGGCAAGATGCGCACCAGCACCCAAGTACATCCAAGTAAGGGATCGAAGCGGAAACCACGACGCAGCAAGGACCAGCGTCGGACCAAGGGAAACAGCACAAGAGCACGGCAAATAACGCCAGATTCAAAAGCTCTCGGCAGAATTATAAAAAGCTGCCCCTCAAGGATAACAGGGACGAGCTATCCAACTTAAACATAATCTTGGATAAGATATGCCAAATCCACAGTACTCCCGGGAAGCCTGCAAACCATACCCACAGAGATTGTTGGGTCTTCAAGCAGTCCGACAAACTCAACGTCGAACACAAGGGGCTCGACACACCAAGCGAGGACGATGACGAACCCCAAAAGCAAGTAAAGCACCGAAAACAAAAGAATTTCCCACAAGAAATCAAAACAGTAAACTCACTTCACGTGACAAAAGGGAAAAATAGAGCGGCGCCCATAGAGGTACGCGCCATACGGCCTATCCCGGAGGAGTCCCGCCACTGGTTGTTAAAACCAATCACCTTTGACCATCGGGATTACTCTAGAACTATACGGAATGCAGGTTGGACTGCCTTGATATTAGATCCGATAATTGGCGGACTCCAATTTTCACAAGTCCTAATGGACGGCGGCAGTGATCTAAACCTGCTATATCAGGACACAATCCGCAAAATGGGGATAGACCCAACCAAATTTCGCCATACCAACACTTCCTTTCAAGGGGTAATGCCAGGACCATATGCCCATTGTACGGGCTCTCTACTGCTAGAAGTTGTGTTCGGCTCACCCTACAACTTCCGCCGCGAAAAGTTAACCTTCCACCTCACCCCATTTACAAGTAGCTATCAAGCACTATTGGGACGCGAAGCTTTCGCCCGCTTTAACGCAATACCGCATTATGCATCTCTTACCGAAAATGCCGGTCCACGCAGCATTATCTCGTTAAAAGGAAACATCAAGGGTTCCTCGAGTCCGGAAAATCGTGCGGATGCCTTGACAGCCGCACAATAAACCGGCTTCACCAATAAAAGCACTTAGACAGGTCGTCCAGACCCCGGAAACGGCTGGACGAGTCCGGCGTAAACATACAAGGGCTTACTAGGCGCATACCCCCGTACAAGGGGCTCCGCGCATGAACAACAAGAGACAATAAAGCTCAATTTTATTCATTTTTTGAATTGTACTTCGTTTATTTAATATAAGGTACATTTTCGCACGACCTTTTTCAACTAAGTTCCTCTCTTTTACAGATGAACACCGTGCTACACCCATCCAGGATCTGGCATAGCGGAGACACAGGCGAGCGTGCGGCAAAGCAGGACCCATTGCAAGGAGTCTTTTCAGATTAAGACCCTGCATAAACCTTTTCACTGTCTCTTGTTGATACACATCCCCCGGTTTCTTGCTATAACCGAGGAGGAGGCTGGCATTTTGGCATAGGCCACGCGTCGAATTTCGCGATGCACTGGACACCAGGGGCTTATTACCAAGGGCGATTGTTCGGCCCGTTTTCATAAAGACTGAATACCTTAGGGAGTGTTCGGCGTCTCGAGTTAGGCCTTATATGCATCAGCTCCGAATCATGTCTTTGATCAAATGTTGGTTTTGCCCGGCTCCTGTGTTTTGCTGCCTTACGTTCCGCTCTATCGGCTAATGCGGCACCAGGAGAACTACTGCGATTGTGCCCCGGTTCGGCCAGGCGAGCACCTCAGTAGAGAAAGCCGAAAACTGACTGTCATGATATAGCGTGAGACTGGTCAACCACTCGATGACCCACTGGAATCTTTAGAATTCCTCCGCATTGACGAAGGGCTGTTTCTCGGCCAGGCACATACGCGCCCCGAATTTGGGTGAGCGCGGTGCCCCTAGGGGCTATATAGTAGCCCCACTATTGAACTCCTATGGCTAAGTGAAAGTGATAAAGCATTATAGTCCGGTTGCCTAGTTTGCTGCGCTATCACCTCCTTTGTAGGACCAAGACGTTGGATCAAGTGTGAAAAGGCGTTTTACGCAAACACCCCGCATTATATGCATGGGGCTGAAGCCAAAGACTGCCATCTTTCAAGTTATATACACATATACATTAACGGCAGACAGAGGTATTTTAATTCTTGAAGGCACAAGTATAAAAAGCTTTTATATCCCATCGAAACATTGTTTCACAATAATACATGTTATTCGAACATAATATCCTTCGAGCACTGCGTCTCTATTAAACGAGCGCCCTGAAGAACTTCCTGAAAATAGTGCTCGACAGGTACTCGGCTTCCGTCCAAATCTTGGGATGCAACATCGGTGGCCTTCATCTCCACCCAGTATGTCTTGACACGGGCAAGAGCGATCCGCGCACCCTCTATGCATGCTGATCGCTTCATTGCTTTCATATGCGGCACCGCACCAAGGAACTGCTGCACCAAGCCAAAATAACTCTTCGGCTCGGGCCTTTTCGGCCACAAATGAGTCACGACATTCTTCATGGCAAGTCCGGACAACCTATTCAGCTCCGCCCATTCGCCAAACGATCGGTTAATGGAAGTGGACGCTCACGGACTACTGAGCTGCGACCAAAAAGCTCTTCCATGTCGTGATCCTTTTGTTCTCCGAAGTGTTCGGCGGCTTCTGCGGCACTCGCCGCCAAGTCTAGATAAGCATCCTCACTACTCAATTGCAGGTCCAACTGAGCATATTTAGGATCCGTGAACTTCCTCCAGCGGCGTAAAAGGGCTTTCCACCGCGATATCTCCTACCGACGTAGCTCCTCCTTCATAGCTCTCATCACAGAGCGAGCATCCTTGGCCTCGGTGGTGGCCTTTTTCAGGTCCTCTTGCTCCGCTCGACCTTATTTTTCAAGAAGCTCGCAGCGGTCGGTAGCATTCTTCAACTTCATGGCCATCTCGGCCATTTCCTTCTTGCTTCGGCAGTGAGCAGCATGTTCGGCTTTTAGCTCTTCGGCCGCCTTTAAGGCACCCGCATCACTTTTTCTGGCCTGCTCCTTGGCTCGGGCAAGCTCTGCCCGAAGGTTCTCCATGGCAGCGGCGCCATCTGCATCAAGCATACATGTTGTAAGGCATGGGCATCAAGCTCCCTTACCGGGTGTCCGCGGAGAAACCGCATACCTTGTGACTCGTCAAGCCACTTATTGACAAGCGCGATGTCGGCATCCGCCACGTCAAGTTGCCGCTTTAGTTCGTCAAATTCATCAGTCCGGCTAGCCACCGGATGCCCTGCCACCTACATAGGAAGGGCGACATATTATATCTGGGATTATGATCCTCGGCACGCTGTCATTTTTGACAACGCACCGAGTCTCAGGGGCTACTATCTACACAGGGCGCATCTAATATATGCGGAACCGTCAAAAGGTACACCATTGCCGTGCCTCAAAACCCACAAGAAACTCTGGCGGCTCGCATAACCCGCTTTCATGGACGAAATTTTTTCAATCACCGTACCCATCAATGCACGGTGATCTTCTGAGATAGACACTCGCCCGAGCAGATCCTTCAACTCCTCCGACCGTGCGCTAGGAGGTGCCGGACTCATCCGATGGCCTTTTTCGAAGACCGAACACGGAGGGCTCCGTGGGGCCCTACGACCGCACTCCACCCCTACCGGATTCGGGGAAACCCTCTACGACGACACCTCAGGGTCGTCCGCCTCGCTAGGCGGTACGGCAGGGGGAGGCGTTCCGCTCTCCATCATCTCCGGACGAAGATCCCCTGACGATGATCTCTACTGAGAAGGGCTGAGATCCGAACTACAAGGTAAAATTTCGGTCATCTTCAGAAATAAAACAGGGATGTCTTTTATTTTATAAACTCCCCTCTCTACTTACGGCTCGCTGGAGGGCTGATCTCCTTGGGGAAATAATGCAGCCAGGGCATCTTCCGGCACAGGACCCTCTGGCGAAGATTTCTTCCCACGATTTGAGGCCTTGGTCTCCGGATCTTCAGAAGTGGTCCTCTTCTCCCCTTGGATGGAGGGATTCTCGATCCCTCCTTTCTTGATAACCTCCTTCGCGGAGGCAATAGCTTCCTTGTTCCCCCCTTCGCCTTCACCTAAAGGCGCAGCCTCCAGCATCTTGGTTAACACTGGATCCGGCGTGGTCTCAGGGAGGGGGGCCAGACACCTGATCAGCTTTGCTTTCGCTATCCACTCATGTTTAAGGGAAGGCTCTTTTAAGGGCAAGTTTATGATAAATATACGGATAGTGTGTCCTGGTACGGGACTACTTACTAGAGCATCCGGGCGATTGCAGCTCAGACCTGTGTCCTCGGTCAAGTCCGGACACATTGCTTGTGATCCGAAGAACAGTTTGTACATCTCCACGGGCGTTGCGCCCATAAAATGTTGAAGAGCTCGTGGTCCCTCCAGATTGAATTCCCACAGGCGGAGGGGGCGACGTTTATAGGGAAGGATGCGACGAATCAGCATGACCTGCGCTACTACGACCAGATTGATCTCTCTTTCTAGGAGGTCTCGAATACGGCCCTGCAACAAGGGAACGTCCTTGGACAGCCCCCAGTCAAGCCCTTTATTGGCCCATGATGCCAGCCGCAGTGGAGGACCCGAGCGAAAGGCAGGTGGCGCCACCCATTTGGTGCCCCTGGGAGCTGTGATATAAAACCACTCTTGTTGCCATAGACTAAGCTCCTCTTGAAAAGAGCCCTCGGGGCATGGAGCGTCAGCATTCTTTCTTATAACAGCCCTCAAAGACTCGCTTGTTGCCCCTTGATCATCTTGGCTCCACCTTGAAGGTTTTGAGCCACAATCCAAGTATGGGGTAATGCGGAGGAAGGCTTCAGATCTGACGATGAGCAGCGAGATGTCGAGGATGGACTACGGATCCAAGTCATGAAATTCCAGCCCGTAATAAAACATGAGCCCCCTCACGAAGGGGTCCGTCGGGAAACTTAGCCCCCGAAGGAAGTGAGACGTGAACACCACGCTTTCACCGGGCTGGGGAGAAGGAATAACCTGCCCTTGGGCAGGCAGCCTATGCGAGATTTCGCCGGTTAGATACCTGGCATCTCTTAGCTTTAGGACGTCTTCTTCCGTGACGGAGGAAGGCATCCACCAGCCTTGAAGGTCGGAGCCGGACATCATCGAAGGTCCGGCGCTGAATCTGGAGCTTTGGGTGTTGGGACTCAAGCGAGGCGGATTCGATTGAGATTGAGAAAAAAGAGCGGGGCCTTGGTCTCTTTATAAAGAGGTTGAATACCAGGAGCCCTCCCCGTGACCGTTCGGGACTCGCCTTCGATAGAGGAGGCGTGCCAACGGGCACGATTGGGTTACCCACGCCCGTATTGATGAGAATCCCAGAATAAGGGGACACGATCTCTGCTTTGACAAGACGTGCCAAGGAAACCGCCTCGCTAAACGCGCTGAGGTGGGACAGTAAAAATGATTCGAATAAAGGCTTGGTCGTGGTGTGATGTCATGCTGCGGAATACATCAGCAGATTGAACTTGTGTAAATATTATTCTCTCTACGGTGGTATGTGGAACTTATTTTGCAGAGCCGGACACTATCCTTGTGTTCAAAATCTTCTATGAAGTATTCGAAGGAGGAACCCGCCTTGCAATGTCGAAGACAATATGCGCGCCGGACTCATCTTCATTGAAGACTGGTTCGAGGGACTCTTGAGGAGTCTGGATTAGGGGGTGTCCGGATGGCTGGACTATGACCTTTGGCCGGACTCCTGGACTATGAAGATACAAGATTGAAGACTTCGTCCCGTGTCCGGATGGGACTTTCCTTGGCGTGGAAGGCAAGCTTGGCGATACAGATATGTAGACTTCCTACCATTGTAACCGATTCTGTGTATCCCTAACCCTATTCGGTGCCTATATAAACCGGAGGGTTTTAGTCCCAGAGGATCGAACAACAATCATACCATAGGCTAGCTTCTAGGGTTTAGCCTCTCACGATCTCGTGGTAGATCTACTCTTGTACTACCCATATCATCAATATTAATCAAGCAGGAGTAGGGTTTTACCTCCATCGAGAGGGCCCGAACCTGGGTAAAAACATCGTGTCCCTTGTCTCCTGTTACCATCCGCCTAGACGCATAGTTCGGGACCCCCTACCCGAGATCCGCCGGTTTTGACACCGACACCCGCCGCCTAGCGGGAGATCACTGTAGCCACACCGGGTATTATCTAGTTAATGGTGCACGGGCCCCGAGGAAGGAACGAGCCGCTTGCTAGAAGCCGACCTCCCTCGGGTCCGACTGGTGAGGCTTCCGCCGCCTTCCAGGTTCTCGCTGCCTGGTAGGGCCCGCCGCCTGCAGGCCGTACCGACAGGCTATCGTGGGAACAGGGTTTCGCCTGCCAGACCCGACGTTAGGGGTGAAGTGGCGACAGTGCCACGCCAGGCGGAGATCTCCGCCTGTACGGAGCACTGTGGCCACGCCCGACCCTGGATATGGGGGTGATGGGCTGCACTGTAGCCTCACCCTGTCTTGTCTTCTTGATGGGGGCGCAGACTCTGAGGGCGCCATGGGCCGCCTTCTAGAAGCCGGCCTCTCTGGAGGCCGCCTGCAAGGAGTTGGCCCGTCTTGGTGCCGCCTTCTGGAGCTTAGCCGCCTTCTGGCAGCCGGCCGCTTGGTCCAGCCGGCTATCAGAAGGCGGCACTTCATCTTGAGGTTCTGAAGGGTGCAGCCGGCCCCGATGTCTTGAAAGGTCCAGGGACTCGGGTTAGGCTACCCGTGGCCCATTACTCCGACAGTAGTCCACGAAGCTGGTGAGGTGCCGCGGCTGAGGGGCCGAGGAGCCTCAAAAGTTTCTCTCCTCGGGTGCTCTGGACGGAAGCTTCATCCGACTCCTGGTAGGCCGCCTGGTGGGAGTCGGCCACGTCCAGTCGGATTCGTCTGAAACTTCGAACGCAACGGTGGGAACTGGGTGGTGTGCTAGCTAAGCTTCCAGGCCCACCGCATGTCGTGGGCATGCCACGTGGCGTCAGCCAGCCGGGCCATCCTGCTAGCCCACGCGCGCGATGGGACGCGACAGCAGGCTGGGCCCACCACCACCAGGCCTCGGCACGCGAGCGGATCCACTGCGGCCGAGGCTGGCGGTTGAGCTTATTTGAGGAGTTACTACACACAGTAATTCGCGCGGTAAACGCGGGGACGTGGGGTCGTGGGCACAGTTAATCCCATGATCCCACGCCCGCCTCCTCGGCTTCATAGCCCGTCGGCTATAAGTAGGGGGAGGAGGGGGAGCGGTGGAGCACATGCGCCCCTCCGCCCCCTTCTTGCCTCCTTCTTCCTCTTCTTGCCGCAGCGCCCCCGAGCTCCACCGGAAGGCTGCCGCTGCTCGTCTCCGTCGAGCTCTTTCGCCCCGAGCCCTCTTGGCCCTGCTCCGATCCTCAGCTCCCCCTCCGCGCCATTAGCCTCGTCGAGCTCTTCATGGCGCGCAAGCAGGGAGGAGATTGGGACGGGTAGAACATCAATGAAGACCACATCACTTTCCTTCGCGACACGTGACGCCTTCCCAGCGCAAACTACGTGAAGGCGTGCGTGCCTCCCGCGGGGGAGATCTTGCCGGCGCCGGGGGAGGGCGAGCGGGTCGTCTTCCGCTCGCACTTCATCCGCGGCTTTGGCCTGCCAGCGAGCGGCTTTCTCCGCTCGTTCCTCGAGTTCTACCATCTCCAACCTCATCGCATCACGCCCAACACCGTGATGCTTATGTCCGCCTTCGTCACGATGTGCGAAGGCTACTTCGGCATCCTCCCCACCATCGAGTTGTGGGGAGCGTTCTTCTATACCAAGTTGGGAACCTCCATCCGGGAGGTGGCAGCCCAGTGCGGCGCCTTCGTCGCGGTGCGCCGTCCGTCTCCAAGGAACGCCTTCCCCTCCATCAAGCTGCCACAGTCTGTCAAGATGTGGTAGCAATCTTACTTCTACGTGGAGAACGTCGACCCAGCAGTCGACTTCATCAAGCTGCCGGCCTATGAAGCCGGCCCACCGGCTGAGCCTCGGGCCAACTGGGGCTACAAGCCGAAGCCAGTGTCAGCAGACTGCGCCGCCGCCATCAGCCGACTCCGAGTGCTAACCGAAGCCGAAGGCCTCGAGGCGTCTGACTTGCTGGTCGCCTTCGTCGCGTGCCGGGTTCTCCCGCTCCAAGGCCGGCCTCACTTGATCAGCCGGATGAGCGGGCATCGCGACCCATGCCGGCTGAGTACCAACAAGATGTCGGCTGCTGAGGTGGCGAACTTGGTGAACAAGATCTCCGACCTCAAGCTGGAGGTGTCCTGCCAGTTCGGCAAGCAGCCGTACTCCCGCGCAGACCCGCCACCAGCCATAAGCTTTTCAATCTTTCCTTTCTTCAATACTTCGTCTTTCCGTCTTGCGGTCTTCAACAGTCGACCTCTTGCCCTTTGAAACAGATCTACATGTCTGAGGCGACAGACGCCATCGTGGGGGCGGGTGGCCCCTATGCACCGGACTGAGCTGTGAGCGACGTGGACGGCCCTAACCTGGGGGCGGCCGCCTTGGAGGACGACGCCACAGGCGGCGTCTATGGAGCCGGCGGCTCCAAAGAAGGCGGCATCGAGACTTGGCCTGACGATGACGATGAGGAAGAAGAGCCGTGCCCTGCACGAGGCGCCGGCAGGGCGGATGCGGGCCCCTCCGCCAAACCGACTGCTCGAGGCGGCACGCGAAAGCGCAAACAGGGCGCCGCCTTGTTCGGTAGCGCGCTGAAGAAGGCCAAGAATTCAACCGATGCTACCAGGCGGAAGGAGGCCGCCGCGAAGGCGGCCAAATACCAGAAGCTCCCGAAGGCGCCTCCCATGGTGTCGGCGTAAGTATCTTTTCTTGTGCTTTTCTTTCTTGCCGATTCTTTCTGAGCTTCCTCTCTTCGTTTTTCTTGACTTAGGGCCCCGCTCTCTCTTGAGAAGTCGGCCGCTGCCTCCATCATTGGGTCGGCGGATACCTCCACCACCACCCAGCGAATCGATCCGGCCACCGACCTCCGGGAGGCGCGGGAGCGAAACGCGTGGGAGGTGTGCGAGAAGAAGGAAGCTGCTCGCCTGGAGAAGGCGGAGGCTGACAATGCGGAGGCCGAGGCCGCTGCCGCGGCGAAGAAGCGGGCCGAAGAAGCATCGCGCCGCCAGTCAGAGTTATTCGTCGTCCCCTTAAACTCCGTGCCACCACCACCAAAGTTTGTGGCGCAGACTGGGGGAGCCAGCAACGAGCACCCGATCATGGAGAGGGACGGCGGTGATGTCGTCATGCCGGACGTGGCCGTGCCCCCGCCACCACCATCTGGAGAGGCGAGAGAAAAGTAGCCGGCGGACCCACCGGTGCCGCCAGCCGGAGAAGAGATGGTGACGGGCCTGACTCCCGAGGTCCGCACACCGTCGCGCCGCCAGTTTTCAAAGGCAGCTTCAGCGCCACGCCCGCTGGAAGCCGGTGCCGCGAGCTCTTCGATCCCGGACGCCGAGGCGACCAGCGCCGAGCCCGCCGATTGGGTGAGAGGAGGCGGGACGAGCCCTTTGAATCAGGTGATCCTGGACGTCCAAGGCAAACTCCGAGCCGAGGCCGATGCCCTGAAGCGGTGCAACCAAGCGTTCCTGGAGTCACAGCAGCCGTCCGGGTATACTTCTTGGTTCTTCATCTTTAATTTTTGTGTTTCTCTGTGGGGGCGCGCTAGCGAACCCACTTGGTGTAGTCCCCGAGTTTCGGGCCGGCTGCTGAGCATGCGGCTCGGAACTTTAATTGGCAGGCTCCAAGTACAAACATTGTTTGAAATCTTCACTGCAGGATTATCATAACCTTCGCGCGGCCGCCTTCAACTCCAAAGTCCAGAGCTGAATCAACGGACCACCGACTTGTTGGAAAGTCGTAGTAAGTCTTTGTTTTGTTTCTCTGCGGGGGCGCGATGGCGCACCCGCGGGCTGTAGTCCCCGAGATTCGGGCCGACTGCTGAGCAGTCGGGCCGGATCTCCCCGGCAACTATTCTTCTTCTTTGTTGATATTGATAACTTCTTTCTCTGCGGGGGCGCGCTAGCGCACCCGCGGGTTGTAGTCCCCGAGATTCGGGCCGATTGCTGAGCAGTCAGGCCGGATCTCCTCGGCGACTGTACTTCTTCTATGTTGGTTGCTTACGCCTTTTCTCTTCTTGCAGAGACCAACGCTGCCCTGCAGCAACAGCTGGGTGAAGCCAACACTGCCTTGTGCGCCAAGGAGGTGGATTGCAGCAAGCTGGCCGAGGAGCGTAACCAGCAGACCACACAACTGGCGGAGCAGGCGGAGCTTCTCAAGAAGGCCCAGAAGGAGGCGGAGGAAAAGGAGGCCGCTCTCCTTGCTGAGTTTGAGACTGAACGCTCCGCCTGGGCTGACAAGGAGGCTTTGCTGACTGCCGGCTTTGGCGAGATTGAAGACATGGTTGACGGTAAGCTTCCTTCTTTACTCTTTCTTCGAGCTGCCGGCTGCCGATCGAGCCGGCTTCTTGTTTCTAATTTGGCTCTTTTGCTTTCTGTTTGAGCAGACTTCTTCCCTGGTCACTCTGGAGCTGCCAATCAGGCTATCGAGGCCGATCGCGAAGGGCGGAGGGCAGAAGGTGAGCAGATTGTTGCCGACGCCCCCCGCACCCTTAGCGAGCAGCTTCTCAGCATCCAGGCTCCCCTTCGGCCGGCTCATCGAATGTTGCGCCATCTTGACAGGTCGGCGCCAGCGATCGCCGCCAGGCTGACATGCTCGCTTCCACGTACACCGGACCGCCGACTGGCTGGAGGTGGCGGCCGGCCGCCTTGAGGCTTGGAAGGGTTCCTCGGCCCGGGCTGGGGCACGCCGGGCCTTGGAGTTCGTCAAGGCATGGTACCCTGGGCTAAATCTAGCCCAGTTGGCCACGCTTCGACTGGAAGCCCAAGAGGATCAGGTGGCGGTGGAGCGTGATCTTGTCCAGCGGGCCATGGCGATCGCCGAGTACACCAACACCAGCGTCTTCGTTCCTGAGCTGGCTGGGAACGGCACCGAGGCGCCGCAGGAGTGGTTCGTGCTGAACCTAGAGGATGGCGAGGACTCAACTGAGGTGATCGACTCCAGCGACGAGGGAGAAGACGAGGAGGACGAGGAAGGTGAAGAGGAAGCGCCAGAGGTTGAAACGGATGACCAGCCTCAACTCAACTGCACCTCCAACAACGAGCCACACCCGAGCAAGCCGCCTGCTGCTGAAGGCGACCAAGCGGGGACCGACCAGCCGGCCGCTCCACCTACCGGCACCACCGACTCCACTGTTCTGCCGAACTCGTCTGCTGCTCCCTAGGCTGCCAATTTATCTTTTGTTTTTACCTGCTTATCAGTCTCGACAAACTTTGTTAACTTCGCACAATTCCACCCGCGGGGTGTATTTCAAACTTCTGTTGAACATTGGCCAAGGGCCTTTTGATATGTAAATACGTTTGCCGAGTTCTATCTTTCCTTGCTTTCTGCTCCTTGGCTTTTTTTTCCTTTGACGCCCTCCCTGAGTTGCCGTCTGGCCAGCCAAACGGCCGCTCTACGGACTGCGGCTGGGTCTAGTACATGGCCGCTTTGGGAGGGTAAGTGCTTAGCCGATTAGATTTTTTTAGCAAGTTAAATAGAAGCCGGCCAGCCGGCTGCTCAGCGGCCGATCGGCGAAGCAGGAAGCCGGCTTGGACTATGTGCATGCTTTAGGTCCTTAGCCATTTTTCATGCGGACACCCTTTCTGCCTTAACTCCTGCCCACCAGACAGTTGCTCTGCGAGCTGCGGCTTCTGGCAGGAGAAAGCTTAAGTGCCAACACATTATTTGTCCGACTGCAGGAAGCATTGCATAGTACAAGGCGGTGAATCCCTGGGTCGACTGGTCGAACCCGGTGCCAGGCGGACTAATGAAATAACACACTGATAACCATAATACTTATCATATAGATAAAAGAGGGTAGTCCCCGAGCTCTTCTCGGGGGACCCGGAGTCTTCATACTTAATACAAAAGTTGGCGTGGTACGTACTGCATCAATTGTAAAACCTTCGGAGGAGGTTTGCATTCCATGGTTGCTCCGTCTCCTTGCCAGAGTCGTCTCTTTTGCGTTCTCGAGGCTTCTGAACATCGATCAGGTAGTAGGAGTCATTGCCCAACACCTTGCTGATGATGAAGGGGCCTTCCCAAGGTGCCGAGAGCTTGTGCTGGCCGGCTGTTCGCTGGATCAGCCGGAGCACAAGGTCTCCCTCTTGGAAGGATCTTGGCTTGACCTTCCGGTTGTAGTATCGGTGCGGGCTCTGCTGGTAGATGGTGGACCAGCTGAGGGCCAACAGCCGGCCCTCTTCCAGCAAATCGACGGCGTCTTCTTGTGCGTCTTTTGCCTCCTCTTTGGTGTACATGGTGACTCAAGGGGAGTCGAATTCTATGTCCTTCGGGATGACGACTTCGGCACCGTAGACGAGGAAGAAAGGCGTGAATCCGGTTGACTTGTTCGGAGTTGTGCGCAGACTCTAGAGGACGGCCAGCAGCTCGTCGAGCCAGCAGCCGGCCGAACGCTCTAGAGGTTCGACCAGTCGGGGCTTGAAGCCAGACAAAATGAGGCCATTTGCTCGCTCCACTTGGCCGTTTGACTGCGGATGGGCAACGGACGCTAAGTCCAGTCGGATGGTCTGCGTCGCGCAGAAATGGGCCAAGGCGCCTTTGGCAAAGTTTGTGCCATTGTCGGTGATGATGACGTGTGGTATGCCATACGAGATGGTGATGTCGGAGATGAAAGTCACAGCAGTCGAACCGTTCAACTTCTTAATTGGCTTTGCTTCTATCCACTTGGTGAACTTGTCCACCGCGACAAGCAGATGAGTCATGCCGCCGCGTGCTGTCTTGAATGGTCCCACCATATCCAGCCCCCAGACAGCAAAGGGCCAGGCAATGGGGATGGTCTTGAGTGCAGAAGCCGGCTGATGTGGCTTGGAGCGGAACTTCTCGCACCCTTTGCATTTCTGGACCAAGTCTTTGGCGTCTTCTAGAGCGGTAGGCCAGAAAAAACCGTGGCGGAAAGCTTTGGCGACAAGTGCTCTTGAAGCCGCGTGGTGACCACACTCGCCTTGGTGGATATCTTTGAGGATTGCTTGGCCTTGCTCCGGCTCCACGCAGCGCTGGTAAACACCAGTGACGCTGTGCCTCACAAGTTCTCTGTTGACAATGATGTATGATGCTGCCCTGCGTTACACTTGCCGGGCCGAGATCTCATCAGTCGGCAGCTCTTTGTTCATCAGAAAGTTGAGGATGGGCTGAGCCCAGGAAGGTGCTACAATTTCTTCGACTGCTAGGACTACAACTTGCACGAGGGCAGTTGGGCCGGGAGGCGGCGGGTTGGAGTCGGCTGCCGCTTGCTGAGTCGATGAAGTCCTCGGGCCGACTGCTGCAGTCCCCGGGCCGGGTGCGACTACTGCAGTCCCCGAGCTGCCTGCGGAAGTTCCCGCGCCGGCTACTGGGGTCCTCAAGTTGGATCCGACTGCTTCAGGAGGAGCCGGTACGAAGATGGAATCTGATTCTAGTGACGGCTTGACAGACGGCTTCAGGAGGCGTTGCAGGGCGACGCCGGCTGGGATTGCTTGCCGGGAGGAGCTGATCCGCGCCAAGGCATCTGGTTGCTTGTTGTCGTTTCTTGGCACATGGAGGAACTCGCACCCCTCGAAGTATCCACTAAGTTGCTGGACGAGGAAACGGTAGCTCGCCATATTTGCATCCTTGGCGCCCCGGTCGACGCATCATTGGACCAACAAGTCAGAATCACCATAGCACAGATCCGGCGAATGCCGAGTTCCTTGGCAAGCCGGAGCCCGTGAATGAGTGCTTAGTATTCAGCAACGTTGTTGGAGGCGGCAAAGTGGATTTGCAGCACATATCTAAGCTTGTCGCCTTTGGGAGAGGTGAGGACGATGTCGGCTCCCAAACCGGTGTGCATCTTGGAACCATCAAAGTGCATCCGCCAACGGGTGGAGTCTGGCTGGCGCGACAGTATCGTCTCGGCCAGTCGACGAGGAAGTCGGCCAGTGCTTATGACTTGATGGCGGTGCGAGGCTGGTAGTAGATGGTGTAGGGGGCCAAATCTATGGCCCATTTGGCCACTCGGCCTGAAGCATCTCGGCTTCCAATGATCTCGGCAAGTGGAGCAGTGCAGACAACAGTGATTGGGTGCTCTTGAAAGTACGGCTTCAGCTTCTTGGCGGCAAAATGCACGCCGTAGCACATCTTCTGATAGTGGGGGTAGTTCTGCTTGGAGGCGGACAACACTTCACTCAGGTAATACACTGGCCTCTGGACTGGTAGTGCTTTGCCTTCTTCCTTGCGTTCCACAACTATGACTGTGCTGACCACCCGGCTAGTGGCGGCGATGTAGAGGAGCATGGGCTCCTTAGGAGTCGGAGACGCCAGGATAGGCGGAGTGGTCAACATCTTCTTGAGCTGGAGGAAAGCTTCATCCGCCTTATCGTTCCACTCGAAAAAAGTGATCTTCTTCATGAGCTGGTACAGGGGAAGAGCCTTCTCGCCCAGTCGACTGATCAAACGGCTGATGGATGCCAAACAGCCGGTAAATTTTTGCACGTCCAGCAATCGGGTGGGCACCTCCATCCTTTTGATGGCCTTGATCTTCACATGGTTACACTCTATGCCGCGCTCTGAGACCACAAAGCCAAGAAGGTGGCCGGCTGGCACTCCAAAGACGCATTTCTCCGTGTTGAGCTTGATTTGAAATCGGCGCAACTTTTCAAAGGTCTTCTAGCAGCGTTCCATGCTTCTCCGTCTTCACGACAACATTGTCCACATAGTCGTGGGTGTTTCTACCGAGTTGCTTGAGGAGGCACTTCTGCATGCAACGCTGGAACGTGGCACCGGCATTTCTCAAGCCGAACGTCATGGTCAGGTAGCAGAAGGCTCTGAATGGCATGATGAAGGCGGTCTTCAGCCTGTCGACCGGGTTTAGTTTGATCTGATGATACCCTGAGTATGCATCCAAAAAACTCAACAGCTCGCATCCGGTTGTGGAGTCAATTACTTGGTCGATTCTAGGCAAAGCAAGTGGGTGTTTGGGGCATGCTTTGTTGAGGCTGGTATAATCAATACACATGCGCCACTATTTATTCTTCTTCAGTACGAGGACTGGGTTGGCTAACCATTCTGGAAAGAACACCTCCATGATGAAGCCGGCTGCTAGAAGCCGGGTGATACGTCTCCAACGTATCTATAATTTTTGATTGCTCCATGCTATATTATCTACTGTTTTGGACCATATTGGGCATTATTTTCCACTTTTATATTACTTTTGGGACTAACCTATTAACCGTAGGCCCAACCCAGATTTGCTGTTTTTTGCCTATTTCAGTGTTTCGAAGAAACGGAATATCAAACGGAGTCCAAACGGAATGAAACCGTCGGGAACGTGATTTTCTCACCGAACATGATCCATGAGGCTTGGACCCTACGTCAAGCAATCAATAGGGAAGGCACGAGGTAGGGGGCCGCGCCCTCCCCCCAGGCGCGCCCTGCACCCTCGTGGGCCCCATGTTGCTCCACCGACGTACTTCTTCCTCCTATATATACCTACGTACCCCCGAACGATCAGATACGGAGCCAAAAACCTAATTCCACCACCGCAACCTTCTGTATCCATGAGATCCCATCTTGGGGCCTATTCCGGAGCTCTGCCGGAAGGGGAATCCACCACGGAGGGCTTCTACATCATCATAGCCTCTCCTATGAAGTGTGAGTAGTTTACTTCAGACCTTCGGGTCCATAGTTAGTAGCTAGATGGCTTCTTCTCTCTTTTTGGATCTCAATACAAATTTCTCCCCTCTCGTGGAGATCTATTCGATGTAATCTTCTTTTTGCGGTGTGTTTGTTGAGATCGATGAATTGTGGGTTTATGATCAAGAATATCTATGAGCAATATTTGAATCTTCTCTAAATTATTTTATGTATGATTGGTTATCTTTGCAAGTCTCTTCGAATTATCCGTTTTGTTTGGCCAACTAGATTGGTAGTTCTTGCAATGGGAGAAGTGCTTAGCTTTGGGTTCAATCTTGCGGTGTCCTTTCCCAAAGTGATGAGGGGCAGCAAGGCACGTATTGTATTGTTGCCATCGAGGATAACAAGATGGGGTTTTTATCATATTGCATGAATTTATCCCTCTACATCATGTCATCTTGCTTAAGGCGTTACTCTGTTTTCATTAACTTAATACTCTGGATGCATGCTGGATAGCGGTCGATGAGTGGAGTAATAGTATTAGATGCAGGCAGGAGTTGGTCTACTTGTCTCGGACGTGATGCATATATACATGATCATACCTAGATACTCTTATAACTATGCTCAATTCTGTCAATTGCTCAATGGTAATTCGTTCACCCACCGTAAAATACTTATGCTCTTGAGAGAAGCCACTAGTGAAATCTATGGCCCCCTGGTCTATTCTCTATCTTATCAATCTTCCCTTACTTTATTTTTGCTTTGCTTTTTATTATTATCTATCATCTCTATCAGATCTCACTCTCGTAAGTGACTGTGAAGGGATTGACAACCCCTAATCGTGTTGGTTGCGTTGAGCTATTTGTTTTTTGTAGGTACGAGGGACTTGCGCGTGGCTTCCTACTGGATTGATACCTTGGTTCTCAAAAACTGAGGGAAATACTTACGCTACTCTGCTGCATTATCCTCTCCTCTTTGGGGAAATCCAACGCAAGCTCAAGAGGTAGCAAGAAGAATTTCTGGCGCTGTTGCTGGGGAGTCTACGCAAAAGTCAACATACCAAGTACCCATCACAATCCCTTATCTCCCGCATTACATTATTTGCCATTTGTCTCTCGTTTTCCTCTCCCCCACTTCACCCTTGCCGTTTTATTCGCCCTCTCTTTTCCGTCCGTCTTTTCGTTTGCCTTGATGTCTTACTTGGCTCGTTTGCTCGTTTGGTTGAAATAGTTGAGTATTTTTTCCTAAACAAAGAAGCTAATATCTATGGATCCTCATCCGCTTGCCAATCTTTTTAAGAGATCCAATTATAATGAACCAATTCCTAGTGATTTGGATGCACTAGATTATCTTCATAAGGTTTTGCCTGAAATCCGTAAATCTAAAAATTGTGATGAAGTGCTTTATGATTATGAAGTGCTTTATGAAGTGATTCACGATAGATCTTTGAATAAAAAGCATGATTGCAATTATTTTACTATAAATTCTCTTGATGTCAGTTGTGCTAATAATATGCAAAACCCTAAGCTTGGGGATGTTAGTTTTGCTATGTCCACTATTTGTTGCAATGATCATGATTGGGGTGATTTTTCTTATGATCTTGAAAATTTATTTAATCCCCATGATGAATATGAGATTGACAATAGTGTTTGCAATAATATTTAAAGTGGGTTTGGAAGAGTGTCAGCTTTAGATCCCACATATTTGGATAACATTCAATCTTATGAAATTTTTGATAAAAGTGGGCTTGGAGAAATCATGACTTTAGTTAATGATAATCCCACTATTTTGGAAGAGTGTTAACTTCACATGCATGTGGATCGTGATGAGAATATGTTATGTGATAGCTATATTGTTGAATTTTCTTATGATCCTACATGTAATAATTATGAGAGAGGAAAATATGGTTATAGAAATTTTCATGTTACTAAATTACCTCTCGTTATGTTGAGATTGCTATTGTTCTTTTCCGCTTCCTAGCATATGCTAGTTTTTGCTTGCTGTGATAATTTGTTTTCTATAAGATGCCTATGCATAGGAAGTATGTTAGACTTAGATGTGTTTGTCACGTGTTTCATGATGCTCTCGTTGTGCTTCAATTCTTTTCTTTCATGTGAGCATCATTAAAATTATCAATGCCTAGCTAAAAGGCTGTAAAGAAAAGCGCTTGTTGGGAGACAACCCAATATTTTTACTTGCTTCAATAAATAATCCATCTACCTTATGTTTAGATGTGGTTTTATGTTTTAATTAGTGTTTGTGCCAAGTTAAACCTATATGATGTTCTTGGATGATAGTTATTTGATCTTGCTGTAATTTCCAGAAACTTTCGGTTCACGAAAACAATTGTTAAAAATCACCAGAACGTGATAAAATAGTGATTCCAATTGTTTCTGATCAATAAACAAATTTCCTAGGTATTCCTATTTTGGATGAATTTTTGGAGTTCCAGAAGTTTGCGTTAGTTACAGATTACTACAGACTGTTCTGTTTTTGACAGATTCTGTTTTTCGTGTGTTGTTTGCTTATTTTGATGAATCTATGGCTAGTAAAATAGTTTATAATCCATACAGAAGTTGGAATACAGTAGGTTTAAAACCAATATAAATAAATAATGAGTTCATTACAGTACTTTGAAGTGGTCTTTTGTTTTCTTTCGCTAACGGAGCTCACGAGATTTCTGTTGAGTTTTGTGTTGTGAAGTTTTCAAGTTTTAGGTGAATTTTTTTGATGGATTATGGAACAAGGAGTGGCAAGAGCCTAAGATTGGGGATTCCCATGGCACCCCCAAGATAATCTAAGGACACCAAAAATTCAAAGCTTGGGGATGCCCCCAGAAGGCATCCCCTCTTTCGTCCACTTCCATCGGTAACTTTACTTGGAGCTATATTCTTATTCACCACATAATATGTGTTTTGCTTGGAGTGTCTTGTATGATTTGAGTCTTTGCTTTTTAGTTTACCACAATCATCCTTGTTGTACACACCTTTTGAGAGAGCCATACATGAATTGGAATTTGAAAGAATACTCTATGTGCTTCACTTATATCTTTTGAGCTATATAGTTTTGCTCTAGTGCTTCACTTATATCTTTTAGAGAACGGTGGTGGATTTGTTTTATAGAAACCATTGATATCTCATGCTTCACTTGGATTATTTTGAGAGTCTTAAATAGCATGGTAATTTGCTTAATAATAATAATATGCTTGGTATTCAAGATTTGTAAAACTTTCTTTTGAGTGCGTTGAATACTAAGAAAAGTTTGATGGTTGATAATTGTTTTGAGATATGGAGGTAGTAATATTAGAGTCATGCTAGTTGAGTAGTTGTGAATTTGAGAAATACTTGTGTTAAAGTTTGTGATTCCCGTAGCATGCACGTATGGTGAACCGTTATGTGATGAAGTCGGAGCATGATTTATTTATTGATTGTCTTCCTTATGAGTGGCGGTCGGGGACAAGCGATGGTCTTTTCCTACCAATCTATCCCCTAGGAGCATGCGTGTAATACTTTGCTTTGATAACTTGTAGATTTTTGCAATAAGTATATGAGTTCTTTATGACTAATGTTGAGTCCATGGATTA
The DNA here is from genome assembly GCA_021605145.1 of Aegilops bicornis. Taxonomy (NCBI): domain Eukaryota; kingdom Viridiplantae; phylum Streptophyta; class Magnoliopsida; order Poales; family Poaceae; genus Aegilops; species Aegilops bicornis. The sequence goes on from CM038669.1 coordinate 86,670,654, forward strand.
TACGCACTTTTCTCACCCTTCCACCATTGCTAGCCTTTCTAATACCGCGCACTTTTCGCCGGTATCATACACCCACCATATACCTTCCTCAAAACAGCCACCATACTTACCTATTATGGCATTTCCATAGCCATTCCGAGATATATTGCCATGCAACTTTCCACCGTTCCGTTTATTATGACACGCTCCATCATTGTCATATTGCTTAGCATGATCATGTAGTTGACATCGTATTTGTGGCAAACACACCATTCATAATTCTTTCATACATGTCACTCATGAATCATTGCATATCCTGCACATCACCGGAGGCATACACATAGAGTCATATTTTGTTCTAAGTATCGAGTTGTAATTGTTGAGTTGTAAGTAAATAAAAGTGTGATGGTCATCATTTTTAGAGCATTGTCCCAAGTGAGGAAAGGATGATGGAGACTATGATTCCCCCACAAGTTGGGATGAGACTCCGGACGAAAAAAAGAAGATAAAAGAGGCCATAAAAAAGAAGAGAAAAGGCCCAAACAAAAAAATAATAAAAAAAATGAGAGAAAAAGAGAGAAGGGACAATGTTACTATCCTTTTACCACACTTGTGCTTCAAAGTAGCACCATGATCTTCATAATAGAGAGTCTCTCATTTTGTCACTTTCATATACTAGTGGGAATTTTTCATTATAGAACTTGGCTTGTATATTCCAATGATGGGCTTCCTCAAATTGCCCTAGGTCTTCGTGAGCAAGCGAGTTGGATGCACACCCACTTAGTTTCTTTTGTTGAGCTTTCATATACTTATAGCTCTAGTGCATCCGTTGCATGGCAATCCCTACTCACTCACATTGATATCTATTGATGGGCGTCTCCATAGCCCGTTGATACGCCTAGTTGATGTGAGACTATCTTCTCCTTTTGTCTTCTCCACAACCACCATCCTATTCCACATACAGTGATATATCCATGGCTCACTCTCATGTATTGTGTGAAGGTTGAAAAGTTTTGAGAATGTCAAAAGTATGAAACAATTGCTTGGCTTGTCATCGGGGTTGTGCATGATTTAAATACTTTGTGTGGTGAAGATAGAGCATAGCCGGACTATATGATTTTGTAGAGATAACTTTCTTTGGCCATGTTATTTTGAGAAGACATGATTGCTTTGTTAGTACGCTTGAAGTATTATTATTTTATGTCAATATTAAACTTTTGTCTTGAATCTTTCGAATCTGAATATTCATACCACAATTAAGAAGAATTACATTGAAATTATGCCAAGTAGCACTCCGCATCAAAAATTCTCTTTTTATCATTTACCTACTCGAGGACGAGCAGGAATTAAGCTTGGGGATGCCTGATACGTCCCAACGCATCTATAATTTTTGATTGCTCCATGCTATATTATCTACTGTTTTGGACCATATTGGGCTTTATTTTCCACTTTTATATTACTTTTGGGACTAACCTATTAACCGGAGGCCCAACCCAGATTCTTGCTTTTTGCCTATTTCGTGTTTCAAGAAACGGAATATCAAACGGAGTCCAAACGGAATGAAACCTTCGAACGTGATTTTCTCACCGAACATGATCCAGGAGACTTGGACCCTCGTCAAGCAATCAACAGGAAGGCACGAGGTAGGGCGCGCCTCCCCCAAGGTAGCCCTCCACCCTCGTGGGCCCCCTGTTGCTCCACCGACATACTTCTTCCTCCTATATATACCTACGTACCCCCGAACGATCAGATACGGAGACAAAAACCTAATTCCACCGCCGCAACCTTCTGAATCCACGAGATCCCATCTTGGGGCCTGTTAGAGCTCACGAAGGGGAATCCACCACGGAGGGCTTCTACATCATCATAGCCTCTCCGATGAAGTGTGAGTAGTTTACTTCATACCTTCGGGTCCATTGTTAGTAGCTAGATGTCTTCTTCTCTCTTTTTGGATCTCAATACAATGTTCTCCCCCTCTCTCGTGGAGATCTATTCGATGTAATCTTCTTTTTGCGGTGTGTTTGTTGAGATCGATGAATTGTGGGTTTATGATCAATATTATCTATGGGCAATATTTGAATCTTCTCTGAATTCTTTTATGTATGATTGGTTATCTTTGCAAGTCTCTTGAATTATCCGTTTGGTTTGGCCAACTAGATTGGTAGTTCTTGCAATGGGAGAAGTGCTTAGCTTTGGGTTCAATCTTGTGTCCTTTCCCGGTGATGAGGGGCAGCAAGGCACATATTGTATTGTTGCCATCGAGGATAACAAGATGGGTTTTTATCATATTGCATGAATTTATCCTCTACATCATGTCATCTTGCTTAAGGCGTTACTCTGTTTTCATTAACTTAATACTCTAGATGCATCTTTGGATAGCGGTCGATGAGTGGAGTAATAGTTGTAGATGCAAAAGTGTGAGTCGGTCTACTTGTCTCGGACGTGATGCCTATATACATGATCATACCTAGATACTCTCATAACTATGCTCAATTCTGTCAATTGCTCAACAGTAATTCGTTCACCCACCGTAAAATACTTATGCTTTTGAGAGAAGCCACTAGTGAAATCCATGGCCCCCGGGTCTATTCTCTATCTTATCAATCTTCCCTTACTTTATTTTTGCTTTGCTTTTTATTTTACTTTGCATCTTTATACCGAAAATACCAAAAATATTATCTATCATCTCTATCAGATCTCACTCTCTAAAGTGACCGTGAAGGGATTGACAACCCCTAATCGCGTTGGTTGCGATGAGCTATTTGTTTTGTGTAGGTACGAGGGACTTGCGCGTGGCCTCCTACTGGATTGATACCTTGGTTCTCAAAAACTGAGGGAAATACTTACGCTACTCTGCTGCATTATCCTCTCCTCTTCGGGGAAATCCAACGCAAGCTCAAGAGGTAGCACCGGGCTATCTCTTCTCCAACAACCCTTCTCTTCTCTTCCGACAGGCGGCGCAAGGGCTGCCTGGCTGGCTTGGCATCAGGTCGAACATGTAGCTTGTGCTTGGCGAAATCCGTCGGAACACCCGGCATGTCCTTGGGAGACCATGCAAAGATGTACCGATTCTCACGGAGGAAATCGACGAGCTCGCTTTCCTATTTGCTGTCAAGGTTCGCACCTATGACAACGTGCCTCTCCGGGTGCTCCGGGTCTAAGGGTATCTTCTTTGTTTCCTTCGCCGGCTTGAATGAGCCCTCAGCTTTCGACTCCTTGGGGTTGGGTGACATTTCCGGCTGCTTGCCTGCAATTGCCACAACCCGGTCAAGGAGCCGCTTTTCAGCCGTGATCACGAGGGACTCGGCTAGCCGGCTGCTGTCTGCTGCGCAGGCGGATGACTTCTTGTAGTCCCCTGCTATGGTCAGGATTCCCTTGGAACTCGGCATCTTCATCTTGAGGTAAGCATAGTGGGGGACCGCCATGAACTTGGCCAGAGCAGGCCGGCCTAGCAGCGCATGATAGGGGATCTCAAGGTCCACCACCTCAAACCATACTGGCTCTCGGCAAAAGTGCTCTTTGTCTCCGGAGAGGACGTCAATTTGAGTCCTGCCGATTGGTGAGCAGGAAAGGCTAGGTACTATGCCATGGAATACAGTCCGACTAGGTTGAAGCTGCCTCTACTTGATTCCTAACTTCTCTATTGTGTCTCGGTACAGGACGTTGATGCTGCTGTCGCCATCTATCAGGACTCGGGAGAAGCGAGCAGCCCACCTCTCTGTGGCGAAAGTGGCATCCAGAACCAGAGCATAAGAACCGGGATTGGGCATCACCTCCAGATGGTCAGCTCTGCTCCAGCTGATGGGCTTCTCAGACCAATGCATGAACTCGGGGTTCTTTGATGCTACTGCATTTACTTCTTGTTGTCGCTGCCGTCTACTGTGCCTATCGTCGGCCACGCTGGTGAACACGACATAAGCTCCATGCTCTTCAGGATATTCATCTTGTATTGCGCCGACTGGCCGAACCGCCGGCTGCTGGGGAGGAGGAGGCGGTGGGCCAGCAGGCGGAGGAGGCAGGAGTCTGTCACCCTTGGCGATCCTGGTGAGCCAGTGGCACTTACGAGTTGTCACGCCCAAGATGCGACCCTATCCAAAAGGAACTCGATGGTCCCACCAAGGATAGAAGCGCATCTTGAAGACGCTTTTGCAAGGTGGATACCATTACATCAACATTACATAATAGTGGGGATACATACATAAGGCACAAACGCCCAAGAATACATCAACATCATATACAGAGATCAACATCCGACTACGGATGGAACATAAATGTAAACTCAAACAAAATCCACCCTGCTAGCCCAGGCTGCGGACCTGGAACCTATCCCCTAATCGAAGACGAAGCAGAAGAAGAACTCCAAACAAGCAAACATCGCTCTCACGTCATGATCATCGCAAACCTGTACCTGCAACTGGTGGTGTAGTAAACTGTGAGCCACGAGGACTCAGCAATCCCATTACCATGGGTATCAAGACTAGCAAAGCTTAATAGGAAAGGAAGGGGTAAAGTGGTGAGGTTGCAGCAGCGACTAAGCATGATATGGTGGCTAACATACGCAAATGAGAGCGAGAAGAGAAACAAAGGAACGGTCGTCAACTAGTAATGATCAAGCAGTGATCACGAACTCCTACTTACGCCAAACATAACCCGAAACCGTGTTCTCCTCTCGATCAACCCGAAAAGAGACACTCACGGTTACGCATTACGGTTGGTGTGTTTTAGAAGAGTTTACTTGAGTTTACTACAGCCGGATATTAACAAATTCCCATCTGCCACATAACCGCAGCACGGCTCTCGAAAGTTTATACCACAGAGGGGTGTCCCAACTTAGCCCATGATAAGCTCTCGCGATCAACGAAGGATATTCCTTCTCCCGGGAAGACCCGATCAGTCTCGGAATCCGGCTACAAGACATTTCGACAAAGAATAAAACAAGACCAGCAAGACCTCCGGCGTGCCGACACCACGATAGTAGCCACAGATCTCGTTTCAGGCCACGACCGGATGAGCAGTACGTACGGCAACCGACGATACCCCAAGTTGCCTAAGGGCGGCACCGCAAGTGGCTCTAGTTTGGACCAACACTTAGACAAGCATTGGCCCGGGGGGGCTAAAATGAAGATGACCCTTGAGAGCGCGACTCCCAAGGGAAAAAGGGGTAGGTGAGGCAAATGGTAAAACCAATGTTGGGCCTTCTTTGGAGGAGTCTTATTCAAAGCGAACTGTCAAGGGGGTCCCATAAATCACCCGACCGCGTTAGGGATGCAAAATCCGGGAACATAATAACGATATGACGGAAACTAGGGCGACAAGAGTGGAACAAAACACCAGGCATAAGGCCGAGCCTTCCACCATTTACCAAGTATATAGATGCATTAATAATATAAGAGATATTGTGATATCCCAACATAATCCTGTTCACCATGGAGCAATCTTCAACTTCACCTGCAACTAGCAACGCTATAAGAGGGGCTGAGCAAAAGCGGTAACATAGCCAAAAAACGGTTTGCATAGGCAAGGTATCAAAGGTTAGAGGTTCATGGCAATTTGGGATGGCTTGATAAACAGGTAATAGGTAGCGCAGCATAGCGATAGAACGAAGCAACTAGCATAGCAATGATAGTAGTGAGATCCAGGGTAGCGGTCATCTTGCCTGAAATCCCGCTAGGAAGAAGAACGATTCCATGAAGAAGATGAAGCCACGAAGACGAACCAAGCGTAGACGAACGAATCCTCACGATCGCAATGTAGCGAGGAACTAACAAGAAGAAGCACACAACATAGTAAACACACCACACATGAACAATGCATGATGCACAAACAAGCATGATGCATGGCAAGGCTACATGAAGCTACTCATGGCAAGAGATAATGCAAACAAGAACAACACATCAAAGCCAGGTTAAATGAGGCCGGAAACAACATATAACAATTCCGGTAAGTCCTCATATGCAAATTTCGAAATTGGTCCAGATCTGAATAAACCTTATGTTCAAGTTGTTAAACAACAATTTAAGATGCACCAAGATGATCTACACGAAATTCTAGTCAAGTTATATATAAAGTTCATTAGATTCGGAGCTACGGCCTAGAAGATATGAGCAAAACAAGTTAAACATGGCATTGATGCAAAATGCATACCAACATCAAGAAACCACCTCAAAACAAGGATGCAACATGATAATATCAAAGTATATGCAAAATCAAGCAAGTTTCATATAGAGCACACTCAAAACGGAGCAACGGTTCAACACATACACCCTATACAAGTCATGACAACAATCTGTCCAAAACAGCAACTAGGCATATTGCAAGCATCAAAACAATATGCTACAGCACCTCAATATGAAAACAAAAGGCATGGGCATGATTTACAGGTAAAGCATGACAAAACATGAACACTGAGCTATCTCCAGAAATCACTAGAACATGCTCAAACACACATGGCAATATTGCAAATAATAACAGTTTCAGACTTATCAGGAAATAATATCAGGTTGCAATGTTTAGAGCTATAAAACAATATGTTACAGGAACTTATCATGGCAAACAAAGGCATGGCATGAATCTACTAAATGCATAGAACAAAAGTCCCTTACTGACCATGAGCCAAAAAGGATCAGAAGATATGATGGCACTCATGTAAACATGGCAAGTTATATTACAGATTCATACATGGCAGGAACAACAATAAGTAGGCATGTTGGTGAGCTTGAACCACTCACCACAGAGCATGGCAAGGCAACTCACAGTAAGAAGAATGTTTATGAAGCTAAGCATGGCAAGAGAAAGTTCATAGGGTGCATGGATCACTAACAACAATCATGCCAACAACTGAACTTAATGTTAACAGGCTGACAGCAACATTATTTAGCAAGTTTGGAGCAAGATAACAAGCTACAGCAGGCTATAATTGCAACAAAGGAAATTGATGGATAGAGCAATACATGTATAGAAAAACATCCTTAGTGAACATCTCCAGATTATGCATAGAATGACTTGTAGAAGCAGGTTAATATAGCATCATGATATAGCAGATTCAGACATGCAAAACAGCAACAGCAAGTACCCTACTTAACAAGCTCGATGCACTCACTAAAGGAATCACAAAAAATACATGGATGGCACCACCGTGAAGATGGCATGACATAGTAGAAAACACATGTAGAGCTCATGCTCATAGGATGCACACATCAAATGCAACAAAAATGACAAATCATCAAGTTATAACAGTTTCAGCAGATTAACATCACATAGCACTCTTGCAACGAAGATTCAGGCATCAAGATGGACTCAAATGAACATGATGCAATGGAATGAAATGAAGTACTCGTCAAGACGAACAATTTGACATATTACACGCACGAAACGGAGGAACGGATGCAGAGATATGATGGCGTGAACATGGCATGATTACGCAAAATGCTTCGGGGACTTGGAGGAATTTTCGGAGGGGGGGAAGCCAATCTTCGGTTTGCGCGGATTTCGAGGCGAGGCGGCTCGCCGGAGTTGAGGGCTGCGGCGGCCGGAGATGAGGGGGGACCGACGAGGGGCGCTGATCCGCCTTCCGCTGCCGGATTCGGCTGGGCGGGCGCGAGGCGACGTACGGCCGGGCGGGCGTGAGGCCGAGGCGTAGGCGACGGGCGGGCTGGTGGCGGCGCCGGGCGACGAGGTCCGGGCGACCGGAAGGGGCGCGGAGGAGCCGGGCGGCGGGGCCTCGCTGGAGGAAGGCGGCGGCGAGGGAGCCGCTGGGCGGCGGTGCCGGGCGGCGCAAGGCGGAGGGAGCGGCGGCTTACGCTGGGCGCAAGGCAGGGCGGCGAAGCAGATGAGGCCGGGCGGCGGGCGGGCGGCGCTGGGCCTCAAGGGCCGGATCTGGCCGGGTCTGGGCGGCGGAGACGGCGGGCGGCGGGCGCATATGGCGAAGTTGGGATTGGACGCGGGCGACGGGCGGACGTGAGTCCGCTCGCCGGGACGTGTCCGCGGGCGGAGGAGGAGCGGCTAGGGTTTGGGGATCCTAAATTGGGAGTGCACATATTTATAGGTAGAAGGAGCTAGGAGACTCTAAATGAGGAGCGGTTTTCGCCCACACGATCGTGATCGAGCGACCGAGAGCATGGAGGGGAGTTTGCTGGGTTTTGGGCCACTTTGGAAGGGTGTTGGGCTGCAAAGAGAAGGGGGCTTTTGCGGTTACCCGGTTAACCGTTGGAGTACCAAACGACCTCCAAATGGCACGAAACTTGACAGGCGGTCTACCGGTGCTATACCAAGGCCGCTTGACAAACCTCGGGCCATTCCGAGACCGTTTAACACCCGCTCACGAAAAGAGGCAAAAGGGGGCGCCGGGAGACATAGGAGTGCCGGATTGCAAAACGGACAACGGGGAAAATGCTCGGATGCATGAGACGAACACGTATGCAAATGCGATGCACATGACGACATGATATGAAATGCAGATGATGACATGGCAAAGTGCCACACGCAAGCACATGACATGGCAACGATGGCGAATAACTGGCAAACACCTGGCGCATCGAATCCGGGGCGTTACAACACTCCTCCACTAACAAGAGATCTCGTCCCGAGATCTTAGGACCGAGACAGAAGGGAAAATGGATGAGGTGAAACAAGAACTCCAGAGAGGAAACAAAGAATCGATATCACTTGAGAAGAAGAGAGGAACAACGAGAATGACGAGAATCGAAAGCTCACGGAATCAGATAGACTATGAAACCACTCCGGTTAGAACGAGATAAGAAACGAATAAGACTAAAAGGATTTAGGCAGAACTCGATTGAACATGGAAAGAATAGAACACGAGCTTGAGAGGATGGAATGATACTTGATGAAGACATGACACAAAACCTCCAGAAAGAATTGAAATAATGGAATGAGAAGAACTTAGAAGGAAGGATTGAATGAAGTTGTTGAGAAAATCAACAACGAAAAGAATAGATTTCTTGGTCTTGCAAGCTATTGCCGAAGATTCGTTGAGAACTTCTCTAAGATTGCAAAGCCTCTTTCCAACCTCCTCCAGAAGCATGTGAAGTATGTCTGGTCTCCTGAGTGTGACGTTGCTTTCAACACTCCCAAAGAGAAACTCGCCACAGCTCTGTCTTGACTCCTCCCGATGAATCGAAGCCATTCAAGTTTTCTGTGATGCTTCTCTTCAAGGTCTCTTGCTGTGTTAATGCAAGAGAAGAGAGTTGTGGCCTATACCTCTCGTCACTGAAGCCCAACGAAAAGAACTACCCCACTCACGATCTTGAGTTGGCGGCGCTTGTCCATGCATTGATAACATGGAGACATCTCTTGTTGGGAAGGAAAGTGGACATTTTCACCAATCACAAGAGTCTCAAGTATATATTCACTCAACCCAACCTCAACCTCAGGCAAACTTGATGGGTCGAAATGATTCAAGAGTACAACCCAAGTATTGAATATACTCCGGGCAAGGCCAATGTGATTGCAGATGCTTTGAGCAGGAAGGCTTATTGCAACAGTTTAATCCTCAAGCCCTTCCTACCGGATCTCTGTGAAGCTTTCCGCAAGCTGAATCTTCAAGTTGTTCCTCAAGGCTTTCTTGCCAACCTCATAGTCTCTCCTACTTTGGAAGACCAAATTCGTGAGGCTCAACTCCTGGATACCATGGTGAAAAAGGTGAAACGTGGTATCGACAAGGGCATTTCCAAGTACAAGTGCTTCCACAATGATGACAAAGATACTCTTTTCTTCGAGGACCGGATTGTGGTTCCAAAGGGTGATCTACGTAAAGTCATCATGAATGAGGCACACAATTCCCTTCTATCCATTCATCCTGGAAGTACGAAGATGTACCATGACCTCAAGCAGTCATATTGGTGGACTCGAATGAAGCGAGAAATTTCTCAATTCGTGAATGAGTGTGATGTCTGCAGAAGAGTGAAAGGTAACACCAAAGACCAGTGGTCTCCTCCAACCTCTTGCTATTCCGAATGGAGGTTTGATCATATCGAAATGGACTTCGTATTTGGATTTCCAAAGTCCAAGCGTGGAAATGATGCTATCTTCGTTGTCATTGACAAGCTTACTAAAGTGGCTCATTTTCTTCCTATCAAAGAATCTATCACAGCAGCTCGGTTGGCGAACTATACACCTCGGATTGTCTCCTTGCACGGCATTCCACAATTGATCTCTTAGGACCGTGGCAGCATCTTTACCTCCAAGTTTTGGGATTCTTTTCAAGGCCATGGGCACCAACATCTGCTTTCAGCACAGCTTTCCACCCTCAAACAAGTGGCCAAGTCGAGCGAGTCAATCAAATCCTTGAAGACATGCTCGTGGCTTGTGTCATCTCTTTCGGTATGAAGTGGGAAGATTGTCTTCCATATGCCGAGTTCTCCTACAACAACAGCTTTCAAGCGAGTTCGGGCAAGGCCCCATTCGAAATCCTCTATGGCAGAAAGTGTCGTACTCCTCTCAATTGGTCCGAGACAGGTGAACGCCAACTTCTTGGCAACGAATTGATAATGAAGTCAAGAAATGTGCAAAGTCATTCGTGAGAATCTCAAAGCCGCATAATCGCGCCAGAAGAGCTATTATGATGACAAGCACCATGATGTGGCTTTTGAAATCGAGACCATGTCTACCTCCGTGTCTCTCCAATGAAAGGCACTTTCGCCCGGTATCAAAGGGAAGCTTGCCCCTAGATACGTGGGTCCTTTCAAGATCATGGGCAAAAGAGGCGATCTCGCCTATCAACTTGAGCTTCCGTCCAACTTCGCGAACGTGCACGATGTGTTTCACGTGTCATAGCTTCGCAAGTGCTTCAAGACTCCTGAGCGCACCATCAACTTCGAAGAGATTGACCTCCAAGAAGATCTCTCTTATCATGAGCACCCCGTTGCTATTCTTGAAGAAACCGAGCGTAAGACTCGCAACAAGTCAATCAAATTCCTGAAAGTGAAGTGGTCACACCATTCCGACCGAGAAGCCACCGAGCGCGAGGATCACCTCCGCTTCGAATATCCGGAGTTCTTTCGGTCCTAGATCTCGGACGAGATCCTCTTGTAGTGGTGGAGTGTTGTAACACCGGATGTAACTTTCCATATTTGTAACTCCAACTCTTGCCATTTTCGGCATTGTGATATGATATTCCCTCCGTGGTTAGGTTTTTCTTCATTTTTGCATTTTGTCCATGTCATGCTTTTCATATCATGTCATCATGCGCATCTCATTTGCATACGTGTTCATCTCATGATTCCGAGCATTTTCCCCGTTATCCGTTTTGCAATCCGGCACTCCTATGTCCCCCGGCGTCCCCTTTTACATTTTTCCGTGAGCGGGTACTAAACTTCCTCGGAATGGACCGAGGTTTGTCAACTAGCCTTGGTACACCACCGGTAGACCACCTGTCAAGTTTCAGGTCATTTGGAGCTCGTTTGGTACTCCAACGGTTAACCGCACTCTCGCAAAGGCCTCTTTTAAGTTGCAGCCCAACACCCCTCCAAAACAGCCCAATAACCCATCTAAGTCATTTCCATGCTCTCCGTCGTCGGATCATGATCGTGTGGGCGAAAATCGCACCTCATTTGGAGCTTCCTAGCTCCTTCTACCTATAAAAACACCCCCTCCCCCGAATTTTCCCAGATCCCCAAACCCTAGCCCGCTCCTCGGCCTTGCGCGGACCACGTCCGCCCGCCGCCGCCAGCCAACAGCGCGCCACGTAAGCAGCGCCCGCCGCCCGCCGCAGGCCCGCAGGGAAACCCCAAAACCCGTTAAATCGCCCGCCGCTGGAGCGCGCCTCCATACTCGGCGCCGGCGCCCGCCGCCAGCTGCCGCGCCCTCACGCCCGCCTCGGCCGTCCACCGCCGCCCGGGCGGACCTACGCCGCCGTCGCCCAGCCGCCTCCGCCCGTCGCCGCCTCCGCCCGCCTCGGCCCGGCCGCCTCGCCCGTCGCCGCCTCGCCGCCTCGGCCCAGCGCGGCGCCAGTCGCCGCCAGATCCGCCGCCCCGCCAGCTCCCTCCTCCGGCTGCGTTCGGCGAGCCACCGCTGCCCCGCCTCGGTTCAAGGCGCCCGGATCTAGATCCGTTTCGGAGGTTGACTTTCCCCGAGCCCCGAAATCCTCTAAGTCTTTATTCTGTGATTATTTTGTTGCATTTTCATCATGTCGTATCTTTCCACCCGTAGCTCCATTTTGGGCGTGTGGTATACCGAAATGTTCGCCTCAAAGAGTAGATCATTTCATTCCATTGCATCATTTACTTTTGAGCTCATCTTGATGCCGGAAATGCTGTTGGAAGAGGGCTATGTGATGTTAGTTTCTGTTTCTTAACAGAACATGCATTTTTGTCATTTTTGCCATGATTGATGTGTGCACCCTATGAACTTGAGTCCTACATGTGTTTTGTAATATGCAATGCCATCTTTATGTATTTTTGTGATCTCTGTGGTGACTAGCACAAGCATGCAAACTAGGCTTCATGATGTTGCTGATTTCAGCCCCTGTTTTGCTGATATTTTTATGTCATATTAACTTGATGCTACAGAGAGATCCATGCTTATTTTGAGATATTTCAGTAAAGATGTTTTGAATATATGGTTATGCTCTATCCATCCATGCCCTTTTTTGCAATTATGGAGTGCCATAGCTTGAGTCAATCGAGCTCTACTTTTGCTATAAAATGTTTCCCTGGCAGATTGTTTACATGTTATTCAATTTTGCCAAGGTTGTTGTAGTTGATCCGTGAATGCTATGATGTTGTTCTTACCATGTATAGCTTCTATGCCATGTCTTCTTTATGTATGTATGCTTAGTTTATCATGAAATGCTCTGTAGTGAGTGCATCGAGCTCGCGAAGATGCCTTCATAATTCTGTCAATGTCATGCCCTGTTTGCTGAATCTGTTAACGAAACTTGCGATATTGCCATGGCTGCTATCATATTTTCTGATCCCTTTTGGCTCATGGTCAGTAAGGGACTTTTGTTCTATGCTTTGAGTAGATTCATTACGTGCCTTGTTTTGCTATTATAAGTTCCTGTAGCATGTTGTTTTCTTGCTCTGAACATTGCTTCCTGATGCTGATTCTGCCATGTTCAGTATTTTCTCTAAGTCTGTGAAGCTGATATATTTTGCACTTTTGCCATGCTTGTTGGACCTGTTATGGTGTGATTTAGCCGTAGCTCAGTGTTTACCTTTTTTCAAGCATCTTGAGTAGATCACTGCCATATTCTTTGTTGGCACGTTTGGGTGTAGTAGCTTAATTTCTTGTTGCTTGCTAAGTGGTATCATGCTGTTAATGGCAGATATGTGCCATTCTTGTTTTGCTTGTCATTTGCAAACCGTGCATCCGATTCCGGTGATCTTTATATCGATTTCAACCGAAATCATCTCACCTTTCCAGCGGCATACTTGGTTTGCCAATTTGATGCCTGGTTCATCATTTTTCTTCCGGAGCACGCATATGCATTGCATCTCACATCTCGCATATCATGCCATGTTTTGCATCATGTTGCTTGTGCATTGCACCTTGATTTATTGTGGTTCCATTGTTTATGTTCTTGCTTTGGGTAGAGCCGGGAGACGAGTACGTGAACGAGGAACCTGTTGAGAACGCTTACGAGGATCAAGCTTTCGACAACTCTGAGAACTTTGAAGGCAAGATGACCATACCCTCGAAATCACTTCTATCTTTGCTTACTAGATGCTCGCTCTTTTGCTATGCCTATGCTACGATGCCTATCACTTGCTTATCATGCCTCCCATATTGCCATGTCAAGCCCCTAACCATCCTTTCCTAGCAAACCGTTGATTGGTTATGTTACCGCTTTGCTCAGTTCCTCTTATAGCGTCGCTAGTTGCAGGTGAAGATGAAGTTTGTTCCTTGTTGGAACATGGAGATGTTGTTCCTTGTTGGAACATGTTTACTTGTTGGGGATATCACAATATTTATTGTTCAATTAATGCATCTATATACTTGGTAAAGGGTGGAAGACTCGGCCTTATGCCTGGTGTTTTGTTCCACTCTTATCGCCCTAGTTTCCGTCATACCGTGTTATGTTCCTTGATTTCGCGTTCCTTACACGGTTGGGTGATTTATGGGACCCCTTGACAGTTCGCTTTGAATAAGACTCCTCCAAAGAAGGCCCAACTTTGGTTTTACCATTTGCCACCTAAGCCTTTTTTCCCCGGTTTTCATGAGCCCGAGGGTCATCTTTATTTACCCCGGACCAAAGGTGCTCTTCGAAAGTCTGGCCCGAACCGGCAGATCAAGGGCCACCACGGGCAACTCGAGGGCTGGTTTTACTCGTAGGCTGACCTATCCGGTGTGCCCTGAGAACGAGATATGTGCAGCTCCTATCGGGATTTGTCGGCGCGGGCGGCTTTGCTGGTCTTGTTTTATTGCTACCGAAATGTCTTGTAGTCCGGGATTCCGAGACTGATCGGGTCTTCCCGGTAGAAGAAAATCCTTCGTTGACCGTGAGAGCTTATAATGGGCTAAGTTGGGACACCCCTGCAGGGTATTGTCTTTCGAAAGCCGTGCCCGCGGTTATGAGGCAGATGGGAATTTGTTAATGTCCGATTGTAGAAAACCCGAAGTTGACCTTAATTAATACACATCAACCGCGTGTGTAACCGTGATGGTCTCTTCTCGGCGAAGTCCGAGAAGTGAACACGGTGTTGGAGTTATGTTTGACGTAAGTAGTTCAGGATCACTTCTTGATCGCTACTAGCTTCACGACCGTGCCTTGCTTCTCTTCTCGCTCTCTTTTGTGAATGTAGCCACCATATATGCTAGTCGCTTGCTGCAGCTCCACCTCACAACTCTGTCCTTCCTATAAGCTTAAATAGTCTTGATCTCGCGGGTGTGAGATTGCTAAGTCCTCGTGACTCATGATTCTACCAAAACAGTTGCAGGTGCCGACGATGCGGTAAGATGACGCAACCGAGCTCAAGTGGGAGTTCGACGAGGAACGTGGTCGCATTATGTGTCTTTTCACGATGATCGATGAGTGGAGCTCAGTTGGGACGATCGGGGATCTGTAGCATTTGGGGTAGTCTTCTTTTATTTTGGTTCCGTAGTCGGACCTTGAGTGTATTCTGGATGATGGATGTTTATTTATGTATTGTGTGAAGTGGCGACTGTAAGCCAACTATGTATCTCTTTCCCTTATGTATTACATGGGTTGTGTGAAGATTACCTCACTTGCGACATTGCTTTCAATGCGGTTATGCCTCTAAGTCGTGCTTCGACACGTGGGAGATGTAGCTGCATCGAGGGCATTACACGAGTGGTGTGGTTGGACGGCTTCACGCCGCTGTGGAACTTCCAGGGTGCATCAAGAGTCTGCTCGTACGAGAAGGCAGGCAACCAGTTAGGCTTGCCGCCCTTCTGGTGTTTGGGAGGAGGTTGCCCTTCCGGCTGCTGGTCTTCTACTATCGCCACCTGCCGGCTTGTGGAAGCCGGCTGCGTGGCCTTGCGCTTATGGTCATTCTGTTGCTGTCGCCGACTGGTGTCACCAGCCGGGGTCCGAGGAGCTTGGGGAGCCACTTTGCCAGATGCGTCAACTTGGATCTCTGCCTTCATGGAGGAGTCGGCGTGGCGTATGCATTTGTTCGCTATGATCAGCAGTTCGTCGAGGGTCGTCGGCTCGTCACAGAGAAGCTTGTGCTTGAGGAGGGTGCCCTCTTGGCACCCGGCAATGAAGTACTCGATGGCCTGCACCTCGTGCACGCCCTCGCAGGAGTTGCGCAGCTCGGCCTAGCGCGTGAGGTAGTCGCGAGTCGACTCGTTGGGGCCTTGGACGCACAGGGAGAGCTGGCGAGGCTTGGGCGGCCAATTGTACGTGCTGGTGAAGTTGCGGATGAAGGCTTCAGTGAAATCAACCCAGTTGTTGATGCTGCAGGGATTCAGGCTGTTCAGCCATGTCCGGGCGGTGCCCTGGAGCATGGGCGGAACGTACTTCACGGCAACGCGCTTGTTGCCGTTCGCGATGCTGACGGTTGTAGAGTAGTCGACCAGCCAGTCTTCCGGCTTCACGGAGCCAGTGTACTTGGGCGTATCTCTTGGGAGCGTGAACCATTTGGGGAAGGGCTAATCACGGATGCGGGGGCCAAAACAAGGCGGACCTAGCTCGTCTTCGTCTTCTAGCGCCAGGGATCGATTAAGGCGTTCGATCCGGTGGCGGGCATCGTTCTCTCCGACTCCTTCTCGGCGGCCAAGGCGGTCGCCGAGTGTCGGGTGGTCAACAGGCGGCGGGGAAGCGCGCCTCTCCCTGCGAGGGGGAGGAGGAGGCGGGCAGTCGTCCCGTTGTTCCACAGCTCTTGGGCGGCCGTCTTGGTCGTGCTCGATGGTGATGCGAGTCCGACTGCGGCTGGCAGCCGGCTCCTTGTCTCTTCTATCACGGACGCCACTAGTCGGTGTCCGAGAGGTCGCGTCTTGCTCTCGGCGGGGAGGCGGGTCATCGTTTCGCTGGTTGGGCGTTTCAACGCGGCAGCCGGCTTCTTGCTGCTCGACAGCCGCGTCAAGGAGTTGCTGGACGCGCTCCGTCATGTGGCGACGCTCGTCGCCCTCGAGCTTGTCTAGCTCGTCTGCTGCCGCCTGGGCAGCTCGTATGTTTTCTGCGGGCGTGGCGTAGACGGGCCGATCTGTCCCGAACATGCTGGCGACGGTCGCGCCACGCTGCCGGATAAGGCCAATGCGGCTAGGCCCACCAGGAGCCAGCGTGCCGCCGACGGCTCGGTCCATCTCACGCTGGTAGGCCTCCGAAAGGCGTCTCATGTTGGCCAGCCGGTTGGCGCTTTCGATGAGCTGGACACGGCATGCCTCTAGTGTCTCGGCATCGGCGTCTTCCGGGATGGGCACAGTCAGGTCTTGCATCGCTGCCTGCAACGGATCCTGGCCACCTCCGCCAGAGTGCTCGCTGGCCGTCGATGACGAGCACCTCCGCGGCGAAGCCGCCGCTGTCCGCACGAGGAAGCGGCTCGTCGTAGACCACCACATTGGTGGGGAACGCGTCAAGCGACGCCGTGTCGGAGTCGACAAGCATCGGGTCGGTGGAGCCAACCGACTCCAAGTCTGCAGCAGGCTCGCTGGAGACGTGGAGCTGATCGAGGAGGCTAACGAGGCGGCCCTCGGGGCCCTCTGTGCCCGCATCAGACGCGGGCTCGTCGGAGAGGCGAATCTCTCCAACAAGATCGGTGAGGCAGCTCACCGTGCAGGCGACCTCCGCGTCGTGCAGCGCGTCGGCGCAGACGCCGTCTGGCGTGCCGGGTTGGCTGCGCTCGTCGGGAAGGAACAAGGTTTCCGTCCAGAACAGGTCTCCGGGAGACGGTGCACCTCGCCCCACGGTGGGCGCCAAATGTCGGGGGTTGGGTGCGACATATGCCGATGGATGGTTTATCATGGTGGGAGTGAGTAGAACGTCACCGGTGCCTGGAAGCGGGATGAGGTGTAGACACGAACGCCGGCACACTTTACCCAGGTTCGGGGCTCTCCTAGGATATAACACCCCTAGTCCTGCTCTGCGTGGTCTCCGCATGATCACTAAGGCACTAGTGGATACAATGGTGCTCCTCGAGCTGTATGCTAGAGGTAGAAGAAGGCAGGCTCGCTCTCTCCTTCCTCTAGGTATGAGTCTAGTTCTAACAGGTTGGGAACCCTTTACATGGGTGCCACAGGAGGTTTATATAGGCCTACCCCTGTGGGTACAATGGTAATCTGCCGGTGTAGGACCCGGCTGTCGTTGTCTCTGTCGCCAGACTTCTTCGCTGCCGGGCTTGGGGCTTGCCGCTGGTGGGCCGCCGGTGATGCAGTCTGGAGCCGACAGGCCGCCTCGCCCGCTTCGCGGTCTTGCCGGCTGATTCTTGTAGCCGTCTTTGCTAATGACGCATGCTTGGTCGAAGCGTGGCTCTGATCCCGCCACTGGCGGGAGATCATCAGAGCTACACCGGTCTTATCTGGTTAATGGTGCACGGGCCCCGAGGAAGGAACGGGCCGCCTGCTAGAAGCCGGCCTCCCTCGGGTCCGACTTGTGAGGCTTCCGCCGCCTTCCAGGTTCCCGCTGCCTGGTTGGGCCCGCCGCCTGCAGGCTGTACCAACAGGCCGTCATGGGAACAGGGCTTCGCCTGCCAGCAGCGACGTCAGGGGCGGAGTGGCGACAGTGCCACGCCGGGCGGAGATCTCCGCCTGTACGGAGCACTATGGCCACGCCCGGCCCTGGATATGGGGGTGATGGGCTACACTGTAGCCTCACCCTGTCTTGTCTTCTTGATGGGGCGCAGACTCTGAGGGCGCCGTGGGCCGCCTGCTAGAAGCCGGCCTCTCTGGAGGCCGCCTGCAAGGAGTCGGACCGTCTTGGTGCCGCCTACTGGAGCTTAGCCGCCTTCTGGCAGCCGGCCGCTTGGTCCAGCCGGCCATCAGAAGGCGGCGCTTCATCTTGAGATTCTGAGGGGCGCAACCGGCCCCGATGTCTTGAAGGGTCCAGGGACTCGGGTTAGGCTACCCGTGGCCCATTACTCTGACAACATGACCCATTCGTTAGCTTAGCATAATGATCGTTCAATTTTATTACTATATCTTTCTTCATGTCATATACATATTCCTTTGACTATGAGGTTATGCAACTCCCGGAAACCGGAGGAATGCCTTGAGTGCTATCAAACGTCACAACATAACTGGGTGATTATAAAGATGCTCTACAGGTATCTCCGAAGGTGTTTGTTAGGTTGGCATAAATCGAGATTAGGATTTATCACTCCGAGTATCGGAGAGGTATCTCTGGGCCCTCTCGGTAATGCACATCATAATAAGCCTTGCAAGCAATGTGACTAATGAGTTAGTTGCGGGATGATGCATTATGGAACGAGTGAAGAGACTTGGCGGTAACGAGATTGAACTAGGTATGAAGATACCGATGATCGAATATCGGACAAGTAACATACCGATGACAAAGGGAATAACGTATGTTGTCATTACGGTACGACCGATAAAGATCTCCGTAGAATATGTGGGAACCAATATGAGGATCCAGCTTCCGCTGTTGGTTATTGACAGGAGAAGTGTCTCGGTCATGTCTACGTAGTTCACGAACCCGTAGGGTCCGCACGCCTAACGTTCGATGACGATTTTGTATTATATGAGTTATGTGATTTGGTGACTGAATGTTGTTCGGAGTCCCGGATGTGATCACGGACATGACGAGAGTCTCGAAATGGTCGATAGGTAAAGATTCATATATAGGATGATAGTATTCGGACACAGGAAGTGTTCCGGGGGTACCGGGTACGTATCGGGTCACCGGAAGGGGTTCCGGGCACCCCCTAGCAAAGATATGAGCCTTATTGGGCCAAGGGCGGGACAGACCAACCCCTAGTGGTCTGGTGTGCCCGATATAGGCTGAATAGGAGGAGAAGGAAGGCGGGGAAGAGAGAAAGGAAAGGGAAGGATTCGGCCTCCCCCTTTCCTTCTCCCCCCCCCCCCTCTCTTTCCTTCCCCCTCCGACACTTATGGAAGGGGTGAGGCCGACTTGTGGGAGGCAGCCAAGAAGGATTACTCCTACTTGGGGCGCCCTTGCTGCCCCTCTCCCTCTCCCACCTATATATATATGTGGGGGGGCACCACTAGAACACACAACATTTATTCCTAGCCATGTGCGGCGCTCCCCTCCAAAGTTTACGCATTCGGTCATATTGTCGTAGTGCTTAGGCGAAGCCCTGCGCGGATCACTTCACCATCACCGTCACCATGCCATCGTGCTGAAGAAACTCTACCTCGACACTTTGCTGGATCAAGAGTTCGAGGGACCTCATCGAGCTGAACGTGTGTAGAACTCGGAGGTGTCGTACGTTCGGTGCTTGATCTGTCGGAACGAGAAGAAGCTCGACTACATCAACTCTGTTAACAAACGCTTCCGCTTTCGTTCTATGAGGGTACGTGGACACACTCTCCCCCTCTCGTTGCTATGCATCTCCTAGATAGATCTTGCGTGAGCGTAGGAATTTTTTCGAAATTGCATGCTACGTTTCCCAACACAAGCGGGCTTATCATCAACATTTGGCTCTCTCAAGTACTCAGGGACAAACACTGCTACCACATCCTTGCAGAACTTGTACATGGACTCTATGCACGTGGACTCGCTCATACAGACATACTCATTATTGAGATCACCGGGAACTCCGTATGCAAGCATCCAAATAGCTGCAGTGCATTTCTGATAAGAGAAGAAGCCAATCTTTCCAAGAGCATCCTCCTTGTACTCTAAATACTTCTGTATGCCACCACCCCCTCCCGGATACGGTGAAAACATGTCTAGCCATACGGAAACGACGCGAGAATAGGTGATGCTTGAAGAGCGGGTTGGGATCTAGCACCGGAACAACGGCCGCTGCCTACTCAAGTGGTCATGGACGACCAACACTGGAGCCACCCATCTCCTCATCGTCAGATGAAGAACCATCCGAGTCGCAAATGAAATTGTGGAAAAAGAACTCGTCGGCGGAGTCCACTTGTACCTTGCGGGCAAACCATCGCACAACTTGTGGGCGTCGTCGAAGAAGCAGGCCGACGAAGAGTCGCGCGCCACCCCTAGCTAGGTAGCTGGCCTGGCGGCGTCTAGCGAGCGTGGTGGCGTGAGGCGAGCATGGCGGCGTTGTCGAAGGAGCTGGCAGGGGGCGCGGGGGGAGGTGGTGCGGGCGGCGACGTCTGGGGAAGCTGCGATGGCCCGACGACGAGGCGGTAGTGGCTGCAACGTTGGAAGGTGGCGTGCTACAAGGGAGGTATGTGGGTGCGGAGGGCTGGCAAAGGCGTCGGCGGCAACGGGGTGGGGCGGCTAGGTGCTTTCTGTCGATGGGATGAAGAGAATGGCCTATGTGCCACCGACCAGCGGGCCAGGAGAAGGAGTAGGCGGGCGTTCGCCTCGTGTTTGCCGATGAAAGTGAGGCCCATATTTGGCCTGGAATGGGTCGTTCGACGGATGAAAAGCGGACGTGCATCCGTTTGAATCCGCGCGTTGGACTGACTTTTGTGCCTGTTTTGGTTCAAACGGACACGCATAAATGAAATGGATCGGCGTATTGAAGCTGCTCTAATAGATGTGCACATGAACACCCATAACATGACCTCACAAGGTAAAGTGAAGCAAAGTCGACGGTCGTCATCCGATGATGGGCGTCGGCCGTCATACGTGCCTGAAATTGCGCGCCAAAGTACTGTATGACGAGAAAGGCAAATTAACTCCCACCTGAAAACCGTCACAGATATAACTCATCGGCCCAAAAGCCAGGAAACCCCCTTGCCAGTTGCCACCGCCCATCGGAGGAACCGGGCAAGCACGGGGCACAGCAGCAGCACGAGCTGCCCCACACAAAAACGGCCAGGGTAGTAAAGAAAGACAGCGCCTCGCCGTCCATGGACGGAGATATTGAGATTTCCATCTACGGAAGTCGGGAGAAAATTCAGCGACATGTACTGCTCCACCTTTTCTCTTTTGCGACAGGTGAATCTCCTGTGGTACTGCTCGTAGCGTAGGGTAGGGTCATCGATCGTGGAAAATTCAAAGATGCGAGGGAACGGCACACAGACGAAAGAAACACAATGTGCAGCGGTGACACGGACCACTCGTGACTCGGTCGCCTTCTTTTTTGCGCACATGTCTATCTGCGGCAACAAAACAAAGGTACCAAACTCTATGGTCTATTGCGAGTACTAGTGCAGATCGCTGGATCCTTTTTTTTTTTCACCATCGATCCTATTGTTTTCCACCATGGATTGACGTGTGATATGAACTGATCAATGCATATGGGGCAGTGAATCTTTTTCTTCCACCATCGATCTCATTGTTTTCCACCATCGACCGACGTGTGATATGGACCGATCACTGCATATGGGTCAGATGCGCTATCTTTGCCGATGTTTTTGATTCGCAGGGGACACGAAGAGACTATCGCTTGACTGTTAGATAAGATAACCACTACAGCCTCACTATTTTGCCTTTCAAAAGAACAAAAAAATACCACAGTATTGAAATGTCCGACATGGGCCAGGACAGCTTCACAGAGGCAGCAGCCCTGCAAAAGTCGTGAGGCCCCTATTTCAGGCAATGTAGGCTCCATAGAGAGAGAAAAAAAAAGCCGGAAACATATAGGTAGAGGAAAAAAGGGCCCATGGAGAAAGAATCCATTGATCCGTGCCAAACTGCCAGCGGCAGCGGTCAATGCTTTGTCAGGTCTCTGTCACACCCTAAACTGAACCGATGGGGACGATACGCTCCATCATCACGAGTCTTTTGTTTCGTTCCTAGGGCGTGGATTTCGGCGAGATTTGACAGCAGTTTGATTCTTTTTTAGATTGGACAGCAGTTTGATTCTGTGCGCCACATATTTTTTTAATGCCTTTTATAAGCGTACTGTGCGACACACCTCTGACAGAGTAGTAGCTACTGTAGAAGCCAGCCCGGCACCTGAGCTGTTGGGGGTCTTGGCATTGCGTTTGCTATAGCTCGTACCAGCTCGAAAGCGCGGTGAGAGAGCTCTGCCCCCTTCGAGGGCACTCGGTAGTGTGGATAAGCGAGAAGTTTGCCTAATTATTTATTTACATCTTTTAGTGATTTTTTTCAAACATTACCCCGTATTGAAAAGAACAATGGGGGCTGTTAGGCGCCGGCGGACCAGCACAACCGCTAGGCCGGTCGCTCGCCAGCCGCATGATCGAGCGTGCGCAACCACTCAGATGCATTCGTATCTTTCCTTTCCAGTCCTTTTGCATGTATTGTACACGTACGTGTTTTTTTTTTTGAATTGTTTGGATTACCTATCACGTGTGTCATACACTAGTTTGTACACGTACGTGGTTTGCGTCTTTCCAGGTCATCGCCCGCGTTTCAGCCCAGCGCACCCGCAACACTCGTCTCGTGTACATGTATGCATACATCAGTATTTCATCCGCTCGACATTGTCAAGAACGGATGTATCTAACACTAAAATAGTGTTAGATACATCCACTTAAGCGACCAATAATTCAGAATGGAGGGAGTACATCACGCCGCTGTCCCCTTGCCAGTCATAGACCACGGCCGCCTTCCGTCTCTACCGATCGCGACTCATCTTTCTCGCCGTCGGCCGCGACTCGTAGTGCCACCATGTCCATCGTGTGCTCGTAGCAGCAGCGCTCGCCATCGCCGGCTGTAGTATCCATCGTCGCCCGTTTCAGCACAAACCATTGCTGGTGTAGCATTCGTTGTTGCCGAAGTCAAAAGCATGCGCCCGGTTGCAGAGGAAGCCATCATGTCAGATGCCGCGCACCACGCCGATTCTTGCAAAGATATCGGTCGATCGCCTCAACAAGGCCATGCCGCTTGGCAAAGATCCGGGCCACACACACCATCGGTCGTAGCATAGCGGCCGGATGCTCCTAGCTACAACCGGCTACGGCAAAGCTGCAACCAGTGTGCCAAATTGCTACGGCCGACATCGCATTTTGTTGCAATCAGTGAAAGTTGGGGCTGTAACCAATGCGGAGGAGCTACAACCAGCATAGAAAATTCTAGGACCAGCAATCGAGAAAGCTACTATCGGTGTCGCTTTTTGCTGCAACCAGAGAAAACATAGACTGCGACTAGAGCGCGGACTAGCTGCAACCAATACAGAAAAATGCTACGATCGGCGGCCGAGAAAGCTACTATTGGTGTCGCTTTTTGCTGCAACCAAAGAAAGCATAGGCTGCGACCAAAGCGCGGAGGAGCTGCAACCAGCATAGAAAAATGCTACGACTGGCGACGGAGAAAGCTACTATCGGTGTGGCTTTTTGCTGCAACCAGAGAAAGCATAGACTGCGACCAGAGCGCAGAATTCTTGTCGGTCGCAAAAAAAATTATTACTGGCTCAACACAAATGATTGCTAGGAAAAAAAATTACTCATAATCGTCGGGTCATAGCAAAAATTCTCACCGATTGCCGGTCACAACAAAAATTCTCACCGCTCCCAGCAAAAATGATCGCCGGTTCCAGCAAAAAAATAACTTGCCATTGGTGGGCCGCAGCACAAAATTCTCGTGAGTCTCAACAAAAAGCCTCGCCTGTCCCAGCAAAAATGATAGCCGGTTGCAGAAAAAAAGGGATTTGCCATCACTAGGTTGCCACAAAAATTCTAGCCAGTCCAAGCAAAACAACTCGTAATTTGTAGCAAAAAAAGGTTCACCGTCGCTGGTCACCGCAAGAAAACGCACTATCCGAGCAAAACAACTCGTCGTTTGTAGTAAAAAAAAATGTTATTGCTGGACATCCCAGAAGATCACACCGGTACCATCAGAACGACTCATGGGTTGTAGCAAAAAATGCCTTATCGGCGCCGGTCACGGCAAAAAATCACGCCGGTCCATCAAAATGGCTCGCCGTTTGTAGCTCCATATCAAGTTATCAACCGGTTGGAGCTCCGCCGGGTTGTCCTTGGCAATTGCAACAAAAAAAAAAGAACAAAACGACTGGACACAGCTGGGGATAGAGGTAAGCGTGGGAAGAAAAGTGGTCGGGCAGCTCAATAAAAAAAGGCGGCCGAGGCCCACCAGCATGTGGGTCGTTGGTGCAACAGGAGCCAGTCGATCAATGCGGATCGTACACTGCGCACTCGACCGGCGCGTGATTAGGCCGGTCAGCAGGTGTGCAACGTTTCCCAAGAACAATTTAGCCTACCGCAGAAAAAATAGCAATTAGGAATGTGAACACTCAAGGCAGAACACTAAAGACCTCTCTTGCATAATTCTTGTCGACGAGAATTATGAAACGAAGGGAGTGCACCCTCCGTCCTAAAATAAATGTCTTAATTTTAATATAGTTTTTATTAAAATTAGTATAAAGTTGCGAAATTTATTTTCGAACCGAGGGAGTACTTAGCAACAAATCGCATTTGTCTCTAACGGATTCATCTGGATTCAGCAAGCCGTTGTTTTCGTTCATGTACGTTTTCTTCCTTTTTCATCCAACTACAAGCAGCACCCTGCAAAGAAGAAATGTTACAACAAAGCCCCCAGGGAGCCACATACCCAAATATCGTCGGAATGAGTCGCTGGCATGCCGCCATAGTCGTCGTTCCACATATTCAGCAATGGTCTTCCGCAGCAGACATGATGTCAAGGAGCTTAGAGCATCACCAATGAGTCCCATATAAAACTCCCTCTAAATTTAGGTTTGCAGAGTGACCATATGATTTAAGGGAGATGGACATGTGAGCTGCTTTTGCAGGCCTCGTAAACATCTTCCTTGAAGTTCAGTTTTCTTTCTTTCATATATCTCTGCATATTAATATACAAATGAAATTTACATGTCTATTCTATTAACATACTACTTGCAAATAGTGTTATTCCAACACACGTAATTCAAGATCATATAAAAAATCACAAATATAGAAAATATGATTCAAACTTTAAATTAAAATTAAAGCATAACAACGTCGACTGATCTCCTGTGATGGCCCAGCGGCGACGGAAGGATTGACGAGGCTAGGGCGGACCAAGTCAGGATCGTCGGGATAGGTGGTGACACTAGGCGAGGAGGCGGGAGGACGACGGAACCCCACGAAACGATGGAGGCGGCGTTGGATTGGCGGGAGGGTCGGCGACGTGGTCGGCGGTGGCCATCAGCGCTCGGGCGACGGTAGGAGACGAAGAGGCGTTGAAAGTTCAAGTGGATGAGGAAGTTCCTTGGCACCATGTTTAGGGGGGATTTACGAAAATTGTGATCTCCGAGTAGATGGAGGGGGAGTTGGCTGATTATACGGTGTCCCTAAAAAATTCAACTTTAAAGTAACTGTTGGAGCACCTTTTTCGCCCAACTCTCCCTAACCAAAAAAGATTACGAGATAGTAGATCTAAACGCTTACTGTATGACCTTTTCGATCTATACTTCTCATCGTCGGTGACGGTTTTATTATGGTGCGTTGGTCCTTTGTCCTGAGCATAACGACTTTTTGACTGCCTACTACAATAAGGTTAGCCGGACTCCAGTAAGGGAGGGGGATGCGATTACAGCGGCACACCTCTGGCTCGCTCGAGTGCTTCTAGTCGTTGCTAAGTGCTCCATGGATCTTGTTGTAGTTCTTCTTACTTCTTGATCTATGTACCGCCATGATATATTATTAACAGATCGAAAGACTTTCCTCACAAAAAATCAGAACTAATACTAAAGCGAAGAAAAATTTGAAATCTCATTTACTAGCCCCTATTCTGATATTAACTGGACTAAATCTCAGCAAAAGTTAGGTGACCCAAGCGCTTCTTTATTCGGATAGACATAGGTGAACCTGTCCAAATAATCATTTTTTGCGAAATTTCTCAAATGGTTATTAGAAGAAAAAATGTGTGCACAAATAAGCAACCACATTTCCAAAATAATGGAACAGTGCAAAGTAATTCCCCTATAGAGGCATATCAGACACGTATCAAACTCAACTTCTTGGAAAGTTGAGCACACCGGAATAAAATCCCCACCAGAAAGAAATACCTCGCCTACCGATTCCCTTACCACGAAACCCCATGATAGCAGAGCTATGATCACCAAAAAGCTAGCATCCACATTAATTCTAATGCAATTATTCATATAATACTCTCAAATTGATTGGACTCCCATGCAATATGAGCCTTGTTGGGGAACATAGTATTTCAAAAAAATTCCTACGATCACGCAAGATCTATTTAGGAGAAGCATAGCAACGAGCGGGGAGAGTGTGTCCATGTACCCTCGTAGACCGAAAGCGGAAGCGTTTAGTAACGCGGTTGATGTAGTCGAACGTCTTCGCGATCCAACCGATCAAGTACCGAATGCACGGCCTCTCCGCGATCTGCACACGTTCAGCTCGGTGACTGAAAGAAATATGCCCTAGAGGCAATAATAAAGTTGTTATTTATATTTCCTTATATCATTATAAATGTTTATTATTCATGCTAGAATTGTATTAACTGGAAACTTGATACATGTGTGAATACATAGACAAAACTGAGTGTCTCTAGTATGCCTCTACTTGACTAGCTCGTTAATCAAAGATGGTTAAGTTTCCTAGCCATAGACATGTGTTGTCATTTGATGAACGGGATAACATCATTAGAGAATGATGTGATGGACAAGACCCATCCGTTAGCTTAGCATAATGATTGTTTAGTTTTATTGCTATTGCTTTCTTCATGACTTATACATGTTCCTCTGACTATGAGATTATGCAACTCTGAATACCGGAGGAACACCTTGTGTGCTATCAAACATCACAATGTGGCGGGTGATTATAAAGATGCTCTACATGTGTCTCCTATGGTGTTTGTTGAGTTGGCATAGATCAAGATTAGGATTTGTCACTCGGTGTATCGGAAAGGTATCTTTGGGCCCTCTCGGTAATGATCTTCACTATAAGCCTTGCAAGCAATGTGACTAATGAGCTAGTTGCGGGATGATGCATTACGGAACGAGTAAAGAGACTTTCTGGTAATGAGATTGAACTAGGTATGATGATACCGACGATCGAATCTCGGGCAAGTAACATACCGATGACAAAGGGAACAACGTATGTTGTTATGCGGTTTGACCGATAAAGATCTCCGTAGAATATGTAGGAGCCAATATGATCATCCAGGTTCCGCAATTGGTTATTGGCTGGAGATGTGTCTCGGTCATGTCTACATAGTTCTCAAACCTGTAGGGTCCGCACGCTTAACGTTCGATGACAATTTGTATTATGAGTTATGTGATTTGATGACCGAAGTTTGTTCGGAGTCCCGAATGAGATCACGGACATGACGAGGAGTCTCGAAATGGTCGAGAGGTAAAGATTCATATATTGGAAGGCTATATTCGGACATCGGAATGGTTCCGAGTGATTCGGGTATTTCTCGGAGTACCGGAGAGTTACGGGAATTCGCCGGGAGAAGTAATGGGCCTTATTGGGCTTTAGTGGAGAGAGGGGAGAAGGGCCAAGAGGTGGCGCACGCCTCCCCCCTGCCCAAACCGAATTGGACAAGGGGTGGGGGCGCGACCCCCCTTTCCTTCCCCCTCTCCATCTCTTTCCTTCTCTCCTACTCCGAATAGGAAAGAGGAGGGGAATCCTACTTGGACTGGGGAGTCCTAGTAGGATTCCCACACCTGGCGCGCCCCTCTTTGGCCGGCCACCTCTTCCCTCCCCTCCTTTATATACGTGGCCAGGGGGCACCCCAAAGGCACTCAAGATTTGTCTTAGCCGTGTGCGGTGCCCCCCTCCACAGTTACACACCTCGGTCATATCGTCGTAGTGCTTAGGCGAAGCCTGCGCTTAACTTCATCATCACCGTCGCCACACCGTCATGCTGACGGAACTCTCCCTCGGCCTCAACTGGATCAAGAGTACGAGGGACGTCATCGAGCTGAACGTGTGCTGAACACGGAGGTGTCGTACGTTCGGTGCGAGGATCATGAAGACGTACGACTACATCAACCGCGTTGATATAACGCTTCCGGTTTCGGTCTACGAGAGTATGTGGATACACTCTCCCCGCTCGTTGCTATGCATTACCTAGATAGATCTTGCGTGATCGTAGGAAATTTTGAAATTACTGCGTTCCCCAACAGTGACGTCCCTCGTACTCTTGATCCAGCTGAGGTCGAGGGAGAGTTTCGTCAGCACGACGGCGTGGTGATGGTGAGGATGAAGTTACCGGTGCATGGCTTCGCCTAAGCACTACGACGATATGACCGAGGTGTAAAACTATGGAGGGGGGCACCGCACACGACTAAAGATCAACTTGTGCGTTCTAGGGTGCCCCCCCCCCGTATATAAAGGAGGGAGGAGGGGAGGACCGGCCGGCCCCTAGGGCGCGCCCCAAGAGGGGAATCCTACTAGGACTCCAAGTCCTAGTAGGAATCCACCAAGAGGGAGAGAGGGGGAAGGAAGGAGAGGGAGAGAGGGAGAAGGAAAGGGGGGCGCCACCCCCTTCCCTTGTCCAATTTGGATTGCAAGGGGGCGCGGCCTGCCCTGGCCTCCCTCCTCTCTCTCTCCACTAAGACCCATGGTGGCCCATTAGTTCCCTCGGGTGGTTCCGGCAACCCCTCCGGCACTCCGGTTTTACCCAAAACCATCTGGAACACTTCCGATGTCCGAATAACATGGTACAATATATCAATCTTTATGTCTCGGCCATTTCGAGACTCCTCGTCATGTCCGTGATCTCATCTGGGACTCCGAACAACCTTCGGTACATCAAATAACATAACTCATAATACAAATCATCATCGAACGTTAAGCGTGCGGACCCTACGGGTTCGAGAAATATGTAGACATGACCGAGACACATCTTCGGCCAATAACCAATAGCGGAACCTGGATGCTCATATTGGCTCCTACATATTCTACAAAGATCCTTATCGGTCAAACCGCATAACAACATACGTTGTCCCCTTTGTCATCGGTATGTTACTTGCCCGAGATTCGATCGTCGGTATTTCCATACCTAGTTCAATCTTCGCTATCGCAAGTCTCTTTACTCAAGCTTCGTAATGCATCATCCCTAACTAACTCATTAATCACATTGCTTGCAAGGCTTATAGTGATGTGCATTACCGAGAGGGCCTAGAGATACCTCTCCGACAATCGGAGTGACAAATCCTAATCTCGATCTATGCCAACTCAACAAACACCATCGGAGACACCTGTAGAGCATCTTTATAATCACCTAGTTATGTTATGATGTTTGATAGCACACTAAGTGTTCCTCCGGTATTCGGGAGTTGCATAATCTCATAGTCATAGGAACATGTATAAGTCATGAAGAAAGCTATAGCAATAAACTAAACGATCATAGTGCTAAGCTAACGGATGGGTCTTGGCCATCACATCCTTCTCTAATGATGTGATCCCGTTCATCAAATGACAACTCATGTCTATGGCTAGGAAACTTAACCATCTTTGATTACCGAGCTAGTCTAGTAGAGGCATACTAGGGACACTCTGTTTGTCTATGTATTCAGACATGTACTAAGTTTCCGGTTAATACAATTCTAGCATGAATAATAAACATTTATCATGATATAAGGAAATATAAATAACAACTTTATTATTGCCTCTAGGGCATATTTCCTTGATCCTCCCACTTGCACTAGAGTCAATAATCTAGTTCACATCGCCACGTGATTTAACACCAATAGTTCACATCACCATGTGATTAACACCCATAGTTCACATCATCATGTGACCAACACTCAAAGGGTTTACTAGAGTCAATAATCTAGTTCACATCGCTATGTGATTAATACCCAAGAACATTATGTTTTGTTTGCGAGATAAGTTTTAGTCTACGGATCTGCCACATTCAGATCCGTATGTATTTTGCAAATTTCTATGTCTACAATGCTCTGCACGGAGCTACTCTAGCTATTTTCTCCCACTTTCAATATGTATCTAGATCGAGACTCAGAGTCATCCAGATCGGTGTCAAAGCTTGCATCGACGTAGCTCTTTACGACGAACTCTTTATCACCTCCATAACCGAGAAATATTTCCTTAGTCCTCTAAGGATAATTTTGACCAATGATCTACTCCTAGATCACTATTGTACTCCCTTGCCAAAATCATGGCAGGGTATATAATAGGTCAGGTACACATCATGGTATACTTTATAGAAGCTATGGCTGAGGCATAGGGAATGACTTTCATTCTCTCTCTATCTTCTGCCGTGGTCGGGCTTTGGGTCTTACTCAACTTCACACCTTGCCACACAAGCAAGAACTCCTTATTTGACTGTTCCATTTTGAACTACTTCAAAAACTTGTCAAGGTATGTACTCATTGAAAAACTTATCAAGCGCCTTGATCTATCTCTATAGATCTTGATACTTAATATGTAAGCAGCTTCACCGAGGTCTTTCTTTGAAAAACTCCTTTCAAACACTCATTTATGCTTTCCAGAAAATTCTACATCATTTCCGGTCAACAATATGTCATTCACATATACTTATCAGAAAGGCTGTAGTGCTCTCACTCACTTTCTTGTAAATACAGGCTTTTCCAAAAGTCTGTATAAAACTATATGCTTTGATCAACTCATCAAAGCGTATACTCCAACTCCGAGTTGCTTGCACCAGTCCATAGATGGATCCTTGGAGCTTGCACACTTTGTTAGCATCTTTAGGATTGACAAAACCTTCTGGTTGCATCATATACAACTCTTCTTTAATAAATCCCTTAAGGAATGCAGTTTTGACATCCATTTGCCATATTTCATAAAATGTGGCAATTGCTAACATGATTCGGATAGACTTAAGCATCGATAGTAGTGAGAAGATCTCATCATATTCAAAACTTTGAACTTGTCGAAAACCTTTTGCAACAAGTCAAGCTTTGTAGACAGTAACATTACCGTCAGCGTCAGTCTTCTTCTTGAAAACCCATTTATTCTCTATGGCTTTCCGATCATCGAGCAAGTCAACCAAAGTCCATACTTTGTTCTCATACATGGATCCCATCTCAGATTTCATGGCCTCAAGCCATTTCGTAGAATCTGGGCTCATAGTTCGTAGGTTCTGGTCAAGTAACATGACCTCCAGAACAGGATTACCGTACCACTCTGGTGCGGATCTTACTCTGGTTTACCTCTGAGGTTCGGTAGTAACTTGATCTGAAGTTTCATGATCATCATCATTAGCTTCCTCACTAATTGGTGTAGGAATCACTGGAAATGATTTCTGTGATGAACTATTTTCCAATTCGGTAGCAGGTACAATTACCTCATCAAGTTCTAATTTCCTCCCACTCACTTATTTCGAGAGAAACTCCTTCTCTAGAAAGGATCCCTTCTTAGCAACGAAGATCTTTCCTTTGGATCTATGATAGAAGGTGTACCCAACATTTTACTTTTTGGGTATCCTATGAAGACGCACTTCTCTGATTTGGGTTCAAACTTATGAGGTTGAAACTTTTTCACATAAGCATTGCAACCCCAAATTTTAAGAAACGACAACTTAGGTTTCTTGCTAAACCACAGTTCATATTGTGTCGTCTCAACGGATTTAGATGATGCCCTATTTAACGTGAATGCAGTTGTCTCTAATGCATAACCCCAAAACGATAATGGTAAATCGGTAAGAGACATCATAGATCGCACCATATCTAATAAATTACGGTTACGATGTTCGGACACACCATTACGTTGTGGTGTTCCGGGTGGCATGAGTTGTGAAACTATTCCACATTGTTTTAAATGAAGGCCAAACTCGTGACTCAAATATTCGCCTCCGCGATTAGATCATAGAAACTTTATTTTTTTTGTTACGATGATTCTCCACTTCACTCTGAAATTCTTTGAACTTTTCAAATATTTCAGACTTGTGTTTCATTAAGTAGATATACCCATATCTACTCAAATCATCTGTGAAGTCAGAAAATAACGATACCCGCCGTGAGCCGCTACACTCATCGGACCGCATACATCAGTATGTATTATTTCCAATAAGTCAGTTGCTCGCTCCATTGTTCCGGAGAATGAAGTCTTAGTCATCTTGCCCATGAGTCATGGTTCGCAAGCATCAAGTGATTCATAATCAAGTGATTCCAAAATCCCATCAGCATGGAGTTTCTTCATGCGCTTTACACCAATATGACCTAAACGATTGCCACAAATAAGTTGCACTATCATTATTAACTTTGCATCTTTTGGCTTCAATATTATGAATATGTGTATCACTACGATCGAGATTCAATAAACCATTTATATTGAGTGTATGACCGTAGAAGGTTTTATTCATGTAAATAGAACAACGACATTCTTTGACTTAAATGAATAACCGTATTGCAATAAACATGATCCAATCATATTCATGCTCAACGCAAACACCAAATAACATTTATTTTAGGTTCAACACTAATCCCAAAGGTAAAGGGAGTGTGCGATGGTGATCTTATCAACCTTGGAATCACTTCCAACACACATCATCACCTCGCCCTTAACTTGTCTCTGTTTATTTTTGCAACTCCTGTTTCGAGTTACTACTCTTAGCAACTGAACCAGTATCAAATACCGAGGGGTTGCTATAAACACTAGTAAAGTACACATCAATAACATGTATATCAAATATAACTTTGTTCAATTTGACATCCTTCTTATCCGCCAAGTATCTAGGGCGGTTTCACTTCCAGTGACTATTTCTTTTGCAGTAGAAGCACTCAGTTTCAGGCTTGGGTTTGGCTTTGGGCTTCTTCATTGGAGTGGCAACTTGCTTGCCATTCTTCTTGAAGTTCCCTTTCCTCCCCTTGCCCTTTTACTTGAAACTAGTGGTCTTGTCAACCATCAACACTTGATGCTTTTTCTTGATTTCTACCTTCGCCGATTTCAGCATCGCGAAGAGCTTGGGAATCGTTCTCGTTATCCCTTGCATATTATAGTTCATCATGAAGTTCTAGTAACTTGGTGATAGTGACTAGAGAACTCTGTCAATCACTATCTTATCTGGAAGATTAACTCCCACTTGATTCAAGTGATTGTAGTACTCAGACATTCTAAACGTATGCTCACTAGCTGAGCTATTCTCCTCCATCTTGTAGGCAAAGTACTTTGTCAGAGGTCTCATACCTCTTAACACGGGCATGAGTCTGAAATACCAATTTCAACTCTTGGAACATATCATGTGCTCCATGTTGTTCAAAACATTTTGAAGTCCCGGTTCTAAGCCGTAAAGCATGGTGCACTAAACTATCAAGTAGTCATCATACCGAGCTTGTCAAAACGTTCATAATGTCTGCCTCTGCTCCTACAATAGTTCTATCACCTAGTGGCGCATCAAGGACATAATTCTTCTGTGCAGCAACGAGGATAATCCTCAGATACGGACCTAGTCCGCATCATTGCTACTATCATCTTTCAACTTAGTTTTCTCTAGGAACATATCATAAATAAAATGGGGAAGCTATACGCGGGCTATTGATCTACAACATAGATGTGCAAATACTATCAGGACTAATTTCATGGTAAATTTAAGTTCAATTAATCATATTACTTAAGAACTCCCACTTATATAAACATCCCTTTAGTCATCTAAATGATCATGTGATCCATATCAACTAAACCATGTCCGATCATCACGTGAGATGGAGTAGTTTTCAATGGTGAACATCTCTCTGTTGATCATATCTACTATATGATTCACGTTTGATCTTTCGATGTCAGTGTTCCGAGGCCATATCTGCATATGCTAGGCTCGTCAAGTTTAACCCGAGTATTCTGCATGTGCAAAACTGGCTTGCACCCGTTGTATGTGAACGTAGAGCTTATCACACCCGATCATCACGTGGTGTCTCGGCACGATTTAACTGTAGCAATGGTGCATACTCAGGGAGAACACTTATACCTTGAAATTTAGTGAGGGATCATCTTATAATGCTACCGCCGTACTAAGCAAAATAAGATGCATAAAGGATAAACATCATATGCAATCAAAATATGTGACATGATATGGCCATCATCATCTTGTGCCTTTGATCTCCATCTCCAAAGCACCGTCATGATCTCCATCATGACTTGCTTGAGACACCTTTATCTCCATCGAAGCATCGTTGTTGTCTCGCCAACTATTGCTTCTACGACTATCGCTACCGCTTAGTGATAAAGTAAAGCAATTACATCGCGATTGCATTTCATACAATAAAGCGACAACGATAAGGCTCCTGCCAGTTGCCGATAACGATTACAAAACATGATCATCTCATACAACAATTTATATCTCATCATGTCTTGACCATATCATATCACAATAGGCCCTGCAAAAACAAGTTAGACGTCCTCTACTTTATTGTTGCAAGTTTTACGTGGCTGCTACGGGCTTCTAGCAAGAACCGTTCTTACCTACGCATCAAAACCACAATGATTTTTCGTCAAGTGTGTTGTTTTAACCTTCAACAAGGATTGGATGTAGTCAAACTCGATTCAACTAAAGTTGGAGAAACTGACACCCGCTAGCCACCTGTGTGCGAATCACGTTGGTAGAACCAATCTAATGAACGCGGTCATGTAATGTCGGTCCGGGCCGCTTCATCCAACAATACCGCCGAATCAAAGTAAGACGTTGCTGGTAAGCAGTATGACTATTATCGCCCACAACTCTTTGTGTTCTACTCGTGCATATAACATCTACGCATAGACCTGGCTTGGATGCCACTGTAGGGGAACATAGTATTTCCAAAAATTTCCTACGATCACACAAGATCTATCTAGGAGAAGCATAGCAATGAGCGGGGAGAGTGTGTCCACGTACCCTCGTAGACCGAAAGCGGAAGCATTTAGTAACGCGGTTGATGTAGTCGAACGTCTCCGCGATCCAACCGATCAAGTACCGAACGCACGACACCTCCACGATCTGCACACATTCAGCTCGGTGACGTCCCTCGTACTCTTGATCCAGCTGAGGCCGAGGGAGAGTTTCGTCAGCATAACAACATGGTGACGGTGATGATGAAGTTACCGGCGCAGGGCTTCGCCTAAGCACTACGACGATATGATCGGGGTGTAAAACTATGGAGGGGGCACCGCACACGGCTAAAGATCAACTTGTGTGTTCTAGGGTGCCCCCTCCCCACGTATATAAAGGAGGGAGGACGTGAGGGCCGGCCGACCCCTAGGGCACGCCCCAAGAGGGGAATCCTACTAGTACTCCAAGTCCTAGTAGGAATCCACCAAGAGGGAGAGAGGGGGAAGGAAGGAGAGGGATAGAGGGAGAAGGAAAGGTGGGCGCCCCCCCTTTCCCTTGTCCAATTCGGACTGCAAGGGGGAGGGGGCGCAGCCTGCCCTGACCTCCCTCCTCTCTCTCCACTAGGGTGTTGGGGAACGTAGCAGAAATTCAAAATTTTCCTACGTGTCACCAAGATCTATCTATGGAAACCAGCAACGAGGGGAAGGAGAGTGCATCTACATACCCTTGTAGATCGCTAAGCGGAAGCGTTCAAGAGAACGGGGTTGAAGGAGTCGTACTCGTCGTGATCCAAATCACCGGAGATCCTAGTGCCGAACGAACGGCACCTCCGCGTTGAACACACGTACAGCCCGGTGACGTGTCCCATGTCTTGATCCAGCAAGTAGAGAGGGAGAGGTTGGGGAAGACTCCGTCCAGCAGCAGCACAATGGCGTGGTGGTGGTGTAGGAGCGTGGAAATCCTGCAGGGCTTCGCCAAACACTGCGGGAGAGGAGGAGTACTTGGGAGAGGGGGAGGGCTGCGCTAGAACTTGGGGTGCGGCTGCCCTCCCACCCCTCCACTATTTATAGGTGGGGGAGAGGGGGCCGGCCCCCCTAGATCTCATCTAGGGTTGGGGGCGGCGGCCAAGGGGGGAGGAGTGCCTCCCAAGCCAAGTGGAGGCCCTCCCCCTTAGGGTTTCCCCTCTCCCATGCGCATGGGCCTTGGAGGGCTGGTGCCCCTGGCCCATTAAGGCTAGGGCGCCCCCTTACAGCCCATGCTGTTGTATTGGACGTGGTGGAACATCTTCCAGACCTCCGGACCCCTCCGGAATCCTCCGGAAGCTTCCCGGTACAATAACGGATAAACCCGAACTTTTCTCGAAACCCGAACAACAACTTTCCATATATAAATCTTTACCTCCGGACCATTCCGGAACTCCTCGTCACGTCCGGGATCTCATCCGGGACTCCGAACAACATTCAGTAACCACATACAAACTTCCTTTATAACCCTAGCGTCATCGAACCTTAAGTGTGTAGACCCTACGGGTTCAGGAACCATGCAGACATGACCGAGACGTTCTCCGGTCAATAACCAACAACGGGATCTGGATACCCATGTTAGCTCCCACATGTTCCATGATGATCTCATCGGATGAACCACGATGTCAAGGACTCAATCGATCCCGCATACAATTCCCTTTGTCTAACGGTATTGTACTTGCCCGAGATTCGATCGTCGGTATACCGATACCTTGTTCAATCTCGTTACCGCAAGTCTCTTTACTCGCTCCGTAACACATCATCCCGTGATCAACCCCTTGGTCACATTGTGCACATTATGATGATGTCCTACCGAGTGGGCCCAGAGATACCTCTCCGTTACACGGAGTGACAAATCCCGCCTCGATTCGTGCCAACCCAACAGACACTTTCGGATATACTCAGTAGTGCACCTTTATAGCCACCCGATTACGTTGTGACGTTTGGTACACCCAAAGCATTCCTACGGTATCCGGGAGTTGCACAATCTCATGGTCTAAGGAAAAGGTACTTGACATTAGAAAAGCTTTAGCATACGAACTACACGATCTTTGTGAAGGAAATATGCCCTAGAGGCAATAATAAAGTTATTATTTATTTCCTTATATCATGATAAATGTTTATTATTCATGCTAGAATTGTATTAACAGGAAACATAATACATGTGTGAATACATAAACCTACAGAGTGTCACTAGTATGCCTCTACTTGACTAGCTCGTTAATCAAAGATGGTTATGTTTCCTAACCATGAACAAGGAGTTGTTATTTGATTAACGGGATCACATCATTGGTTGAATGATCTGATTGACATGACCCATTCCATTAGCATAGCACCTGATCGTATAGTTTGTTGCTAGTGCTTTTCTTCATGACTTATACATGTTCCTATGACTATGAGATTATGCAACTCACGTTTGCCTGAGGAACACTTTGGGTGCTACCAAACGTCACAACGTAACTGGGTGATTATAAAGGTACATTATGTGTCTCCGAAGGTACATGTTGGGTTGGCATATTTCGAGATTAGGATTTGTCACTCCGATTGCTCGGAGAGGTATCTTGGGCCCTCTCGGTAATGCACATCACATAAGCCTTGCAAGCATTTCAACTAATGTGTTAGTTGTGAGATGATGTATTACGAAGCGAGTAAAGAGATTTGGGTAACGAGATTGAACTAGGTATTGGATACCGACGATCGAATCTCGGCAAGTAACATACCGATGACAAAGGGAACAACGTATGTTGTTATGCGGTCCGACCGATAAAGATCTTCAGAGAATATGTAGGAGCCAATATGGGCATCCAGGTCCCGCTTATTGGTTATTGACCGGAGAGGTGTCTCGGTCATGTCTACATAGTTCTCGAACCCGTAGGGTCCGCACGCTTAACGCTTCGATGGCGATTACTATGAGTTTTATGATGTTTCTGTAACGAAGGTTGTTCGAGTCCCGGATGAGATCACGGACGTGATTTAGGAGTCTCAAATGGTCGAGACATAAAGATTCATATATTGGAAGTCTATGTTTGGACATCGGAAGTGTTCCGGTGAAATTGGGAATTTTACCAAGCACCGGAGGTTACGGAACCCCGGAATGCTAATGGGCCAACATGGGCCTTAGTGGAAAGGAGAAAAGGGGGCCCAAGTGCTGGCGCACCTTCCCCCTTCCCTAGTCCTATTAGGACTAGGAGAAGGGGCGCCTCTCTCTCCCTTCCCACTTGGGGAAACCTAGTTGGACTAGGATTGGGGGGAATCCTACTCCTAGTAGGAGTAGGACACCCTGGCGCACCTCCCTTGGCCGGCCAGCCCCTCCCTTCCCTCCTTTATATCTGAGGGCAGGGGGCACCCCATGACACACAAGTTGATCATTGAGATCGTTCCTTAGCCGTGTGCGGTGCCCCTTCCACCATATTACACCTCGAGAATACCGTGAGCGGAGCTTAGGCGAAGCCTGCGCCGGTGGAACATCATCATCGTCACCACGCCGTCGTCGACGAAACTCTCCTCAACACTCGGCTGGATCGGAGTTCGAGGGACGCCATCGAGCTGAACGTGTGCGTAACTCGGAGGTGCCGCACGTTCGGTACTTGGATCGGTTGGATCGTGAAGAAGTACGACTACTTCCTCTACGTTGCGTCAACGCTTCCGCTGTCGGGTCTCACGAGTGCGTAGACAACACTCTTATCTCGTTGCTATGCATCACCATGATCTTGCGTGATCGTAGGAAATTTTTTGAAATTACTACGTTCCCCAACACTTTGTGCTAGGCTTAGGATTGGATCTTGTCCATCACATCATTCTGCTAATGATGTGACCCCGTTATCAACGACATCCAATGTCCATGGTCAGGAAACTGTAACCATCTGTTGATCAACGAGCTAGTCAACTAGAGGCTCACTAGGGACATGGTGTTGTCGATGTACCCACACATGTATCTGAGTTCCCTATCAATACAATATAGCACGGATAATAAACGATTATCATGAACAAGGAAATATAATAATAACTAATTTATTATTGCCTCTAGGGCATATTTCCAACAGTCTCCCACTTGCACTAGAGTCAATAATCTAGTTCACATCGCCATGTGATTAACACTCACAGGTCACATTGCCATGTGACCAACATCCAAAGAGTTTACTAGAATCAATAATCTAGTTCACATCACTATGTGGTTAACACTCATTGAGTTCTGGGTTTGATCATGTTTATGCTTGTGAGAGAGGTTGTAGTCAACATGTCTGCAATATTCAGATCCCTATGTATTTCACACAACTTTATGTCATATTGTAGATGCTGCTACCACGTTCCACTTGGAGCTATTCCAAATTGTTGCTCCATTATACATATCCGGTATCTCTACTCAGAGCTATCCGGATAGGTGTTAAGCTTGCATCGAACCAACTCTTTACGTCGAACTCTTTATCACCTCCATAACCGAGAAACATATCCTTATTCCTCTAAGGATAATTTTGACCGCTATCTGGTGATCCACTCCTTGATCACCTTTGTACCCTCTTGCCAGATATGTAGCAAGGCACACATCAAAAGTGTACACAGATAGCATACTTGTAGAGCCTACGTCTAAGGCATAGGGACGACCTTCGTCCTTTCTCTCTTTCTCGCCGTGGTCGAGCTTTAACTCTTAACTTCATACCTTACAACTCAGGCAAGAACTCCTTCTTCGATCGATCCATCTTGAACACCTTCAAGATCATGTCAAGGTATGTGCTCATTTGAAAGTACCATTAAGCGTTTTTGATCTATCCTCATAGATCTTGATGCTCAATGTTCAAGTAGCTTAATCCAGGTTTTCTATTGAAAAACACTTTTCAACTAACCATATATGTTTTCCAGAAATTTTAAATCATTTCTGATCAACAATATGTCAACAACATATACTCATCAGAAATTCTATAGTGCTCCCACTCACTTCTTTGGAAATACAAGTTTCTCATAAACTTTGTATAAACCCAAAATCTTTGATCATCTCATCAAAGCGCACATTCCAACTCCGAGATGCTTACTCCGGTCCTTAGAAGGATCGCTGGAGCCAAAGATACCTTTTAGCATCCTTAGGATCGACAAAAACTTTACGATTGTATCACATACAACCTTTCCTTACGAAGACCGGTAAGGAAACTCGTTTTGACATCCATCTGCCAGATTTCATAAATGCAGCTAATGCTAACATGATTCAGACGGACTTAAGCATCGCTACGGATGAGAAAATCTCATCGTAGTCAACTCCTTGAACTTGTGAAAAACTCTCCGCCACAAGTCGAGCTTCATAGATGGTGACATTACCGTCCACGTCCGTCTTCTTCTTAAAGATCCATTTATCTCAATGGCTTGCCGATCATCGGGCAAGTCCACCAAAGTCCATGCTTTGTTCTGATACATGGATCCTATCTCGCATTTCATGGCTTCTAACCATTTGTCAGAATATGAGCCCACCATCGCTTCCCCATAGCTCGTAGGTTCATTGTTGTCTAGCAACATGACCTTCAAGACAGGATTCTTGTACCACTCAAGTAGTACGCATCCTTCTCACCCTACGAGGTAAGGTAGTGACTTGATCCAAAACTTCATGATCACTATCATAAGCTTCTACTTCAATTGGTGTAGGCGCCACAGGAACAACTTCCTGTGCCCTGCTACACACTTGTTGAAGTGACGATTCAATAACCTCATCAAGTCTCCACCATCCTCCCACTCAATTCTTTCGAGAGAAACTTTTCCTCGGGAAGGACCTAATTCTAGAAACAATCCTTTTTGCTTCCGGAACTGAGACTGGAGGTATACCCAACTGTTTTGGGAGTCCTATGAAGATGCATTTTATCCGCTTTGGGTTCGAGCTTATCAACCTGAAACTTTTTCACATAAGCGTCAGCCCCAAACTTTTAAGAAACGACAATTTAGGTTTCTCCAAACCATAGTTCAAACGGTGTCGTCTCAGCGGAATTACGTGGTGCCCTATTAAAGTGAGTGCGGTTGTCTCTAATGCCTAACCCATGAACGATAGTGGTAATTCGATAAGAGACATCATGGTACGCATCATATCCAATAGGGTGCAACTATGATGTTTGGACACCATCACACGATGGTGTTCCAGGCGGTATTTATTGTGAAACAATTTCCACAATGTCTTAATTGCGTGCCAAAGCTCGTAACTCAGATACTCATCTCTATGATCATATCATAGACATTTTATCCTCTTGTCACGATGATCTTCAACTTCACTCTGAAATTACTTGAACCATTCAATAATTCAGACTTGTGTTTCATCAAGTAAATATACTCAACATCTACTCGAATCATCTGTGAAGTAAGAACATAACGATATTCCTTTGCATGCCTCAAAGACTCATTGGACTGCACACATCAAAATGTGTTACTTCCAACAAGTTGCTATCTTGTTCCATCTTATTGAAACCGAGGCTTTTCAGTCATCTTGTCCATGTGGTATGATTTTCATATCTCAAGTGATTTAAAATCAAGTGAGTCCAAACGATCTATCTGCATGGAGTTTCTTGATGCGTATACACCAATAGTCATGGTTCGCATGTCTCAAACTTTTCAAAAACGAGTGAGTCCAAAGATCCATCAACATGGAGCTTCTTCATGCGTTTTACACCAATATGACTACATGGCAGTGCCACAAGTAAGTGATACTATCATTACTATCTTATATCTTTTGGCATGAACATGTGTATCACTACGATCAAGATTCAATAAACCATTCATTTTAGGTGCAAGACCATTGAAGGTATTATTCAAATAAATAGAGTAACCACTATTCTCCTTAAATGAATAACCGTATTGCGATAGACATAATCCAATCATGTCTATGCTCAACGCAAACACCAAATGACAATTATTCTGGTTTAATACTAATCTTGATGGTAGAGGGAGCGTGCGATGTTCGATCACATCAAACTTGGAAACACTTCCAACACATATCGTCAGCTCACCTTTAGCTAGTCTCCGTTTATTCCGTAGCCTTTTATTTCGAGTTACTAACACTAAGCAACCGAACCGTATCTAATACCCTGGTGCTACTAGGAGTACTAGTAAAGTACACAATA
Source organism: Aegilops bicornis (assembly GCA_021605145.1). Lineage (NCBI taxonomy): Eukaryota > Viridiplantae > Streptophyta > Magnoliopsida > Poales > Poaceae > Aegilops > Aegilops bicornis. The sequence goes on from CM038669.1 coordinate 86,712,905, forward strand.
ACTTAATGTATATCCAATATACTTCTATCGACCTTGCCAGCCTTCTCATCTACCAAGTATCTAGGGTAATTCTGCTCCAGTGGCTGTTCCCCTTATTACAGAAGCACTGAGTCTCGTGTTTGGGTTCAACCTTGGGTTTCTTCACTAGAGCAGCAGCTGATTTGCCGTTTCATGAAGTATCCCTTCTTGCCCTTGCCCTTCTTGAAACTAGTGGTTTCACTAACCATCAACAATTGATGCTCCTTCTTGATTTCTACTTTCGCGGTGTCAAACATCGCGAATATTTCAAGGATCATCATATCTATCACGATATGTTATAGTTCATCATGAAGCTCTAGCAGCTTGGTGGCAATGACTTTGGAGAAACATCACTATCTCACCGGAAGATCAACTCCCACTCGATTCAAGTGATTGTTGTACTCGAGACAATCTGAGCACAAGCTCAACGATTGAGCTTTTCTCCCTTAGTTTGCAGGCTAAGAAAATCGTCGGAGGTCTTATACCTCTTGACATGGGCACGAGCCTGAAATCCCAATTTCAGCCCTCGAAACATCTCATATGTTCCGCGACGTTTCGAAAAACGTCTTTGGTGCCTCAACTCTAAACCATTTAACATCACCAAACTATCATGTAGTCATCAAAACGTGTATGTCAGATGTTCGCAACATCCACAGACCACGTTCGAGGTCCAGCACACCGAGCGGTGCATCAAGGACATAAGCCTTCTACTGTCCGCATAATTGCTACTGTCAACTTTAAACTATATTTTCTCTAGGAACATATCTTAAACAGTAGAACTAAAGCGCGAGCTATGACATAATTTGCAAAGGGTTTTTGACTATGTTCAGGATAATTAAGTTCATCTAATGAACTCCCACTCAGATAGACATCCCTCTAGTCATCTAAGTGATTACATGATCCGAGTCAACTAGGCTGTGTCCGATCATCACGTGAGACGGACTAGTCATCATCGGTGAACATCTTCATGTTGATCGTATCCTCCATACGACTCATGCTCGACCTTTCGGTCTCTTGTGTTCCGAGGCCATATCTGTACATGCTAGGCTCGTCAAGTTAACCTAAGTGTTTCGCGTGTGTAAATCTTGCTTACACCCGTTGTATGTGAACGTAAGAATCTATCACACCACATCATCACGTGGTGCTTGAAGCAACGAACTTTATAGCGGTGCACAGTTAGGGGAACACTTTCTTGAAATTTTAATGAGGATCATCTTATTTACTACCGTCGTTCTAAGCAAATAAGATGCATAAACATGATAAACATCACATGCAATCAACTAGTGACATGATATGGCCAATATCATTTTGCTCCTTTTGATCTCCATCTTCGGGGCTCCATGATTATCATCGTCACCGGCATGACACCATGATCTCCATCATCGTGTCTCCATGAAGTTGTCTCGCCAACTTATTACTTCTACTAGTATGGCTATCGGTTAGCAATAAAGTAAAGTAATTACATGGCATTGTTGAATGACACGCAGGTCATACAATAAATTAAGACAACTCCTATGGCTCCTGCCGATTGTCATACTCATCGACATGCAAGTCGTGATTCCTATTACAAGAACATGATCAATCTCATACATCACATATCATTCATCATATTCTTCTTGGCCATATCACATCACATAGCATACCCTGCAAAAACAAGTTAGACGTCCTCTAATTCTTGTTTGCATGTTTTACGTGGCTGCTATGGGTTTCTAGCAAGAACGTTTCTTACCTACGGAAAAACCACAACGTGATATGCCAATTGCTATTTACCCTTCATAAGGACCCTTTTCATCGAATCCGTTCCGACTAAAGTGGGAGAGGCGGCACCCGCTAGCCACCTTATGCACCAAGTGCATGTCAGTCGGTGGAACCTGTCTCACGTAAGTGTACGTGTAAGGTCGGTCCAGGCTGCTTCATCCCACATACCGTCGAAACAAGATTGGACTAGTAACGGTAAGCATATTGAACAAAATCAATGCCCACAACTACTTTGTGTTCTACTCGTGCAAAGAATCTACGCAATAGACCTAGCTCTGATACCACTGTTGGGGAACGTAGCAGAAATTCAAAATTTTCCTACGTGTCACCAAGATCTATCTATGGAGAAACCAGCAACGAGGGGAAGGAGAGTGCATCTACATACCCTTGTAGATCGCTAAGCGGAAGAGTTCAAGAGAACGGGGTTGAAGGAGTCGTGCGTCGTGATCCAAATCACCGGAGATCCTAGTGCCGAACGGACGGCACCTCCGCGTTCAACACACGTACAGCCCGGTGACGTCTCCCATGCCTTGATCCAGCAAGGAGAGAGGGAGAGGTTGGGGAAGACTCCGTCCAGCAGCAGCACAACGACGTGGTGGTGGTGGAGGAGCGTGGCAATCCTGCAGGGCTTCGCCAAGCACCGCGGGAGAGGAGGAGTACTTGGGAGAGGGGGACGGCTGCGCCAGAACTTGGGGTGCGGCTGCCCTCCCACCCCTCCACTATTTATAGGTGGGAGGGAGAGGGGGCCGGCCCTCTAGATCTCATCTAGGGTTGGGGGCGGCGGCCAAGGGGGGAGGAGTGCCTCCCAAGCCAAGTGGAGGCCCTCCCCCTTAGGGTTTCCCCTCTCCCATGCGCATGGGCCTTGGGGGGGCTGGTGCCCCTGGCCCATTAAGGCTAGGGCGCCCCCTTACAGCCCATGCTGCTGTATTGGACGTGGTGGAACATCTTCCGACCTTGAATCCTCCGGAACCTTCCTAAGCTTCCGGTACAATACCGGAAAAACCCGAACTTTTCCCGGAACCCGAACAACAACTTTCCATATATAAATCTTTACCTCCGGACCATTAGGAACTCCTCATGACGTCCAGGAATCTCATCCGGGACTCGAACAACATTCGGTAACCACATACAAACTTCCTTTATAACCCTAGCGCCATCGAACCTTAAGTGTGTAGACCCTACGGGTTCAGGAACCATGCGAGACATGACCGAGGCGTTCTCCGTCAATAACCAACAGCGGATCTGGATACCCATGTTGGCTCCCACATGTTCCACGATGATCTCATCGGATGAACCACGATGTCAAGGACTCAATCGATCCCGTATACAATTCCCTTTGTCTAACGGTATTGTACTTGCCCGAGATTCGATCGTCGGTATACCGATACCTTGTTCAATCTCGTTACCGGCAAGTCTCTTTACTCGCTCAGTAACACATCATCCCGTGATCAACCCCTTGGTCACATTGTGCACATTATGATGATGTCCTACCGAGTGGGCCCAGAGATACCTCTTCGTTTACACGGAGTGACAAATCCCGATCTCGATTCGTACCAACCCAATGAGACACTTTCGGAGATACGTAGTGCACCTTTATAGCCACCCGGTTACATTGTGACGCGTTTGGTACACCCAAAGCATTCCTACGGTATCCGGAGTTGCACAATCTCATGGTCTAAGGAAAAGATACTTGACATTAGAAAAGCTTTAGCATCTGAACTACACGATCTTTGTGCTAGACTTAGGATTGGGTCTTGTCCATCACATCATTCGCTAATGATGTGATCCCGTTATCAACGACATCCAATGTCCATGGTCGTGAAAGCTGTAACCATCTGTTGATCAACGAGCTAGTCAACTAGAGGCTTACTACGGACATGGTGTTGTTTATGTACCCACACATGTATCTGAGTTTCCTATCAATACAATTATAGCACGGATAATAAACGATTATCATGAACAAGGAAATATAATAATAACTAATTTATTATTGCCTCTAGGGCATATTTCCAACATAAGGCCCATGGTGGCCCATTAGTTCCCCTGGGGGGTTCCGGTAAACCCTCCGGCACTCACCCGAAACCATCCGGAACACTTCCGATGTCCGAATAACATGGTCCAATATATCAATCTTTATGTCTCGACCATTTCGAGACTCCTCGTCATGTCTGTGATCTCATCCGGGACACCAAACAACCTTCGGTACATCAAATCACATAACTCATAATACAAATCGTCATCGAACATTAAGCTTGCGGACCCTACGGGTTCGAGAACTATGTAGACATGACCGAGATACATCTCCGGTCAATAACCAATGAGCAAATTGATTATATGACACACTTTTCCTGGCACTTTGATCTGATGACACATCTTTCTTTTAATTTGATTAGATGGCACATCTTTGATTAAGAGCTAAATTAAATGACACAAATTATGTTTTTCTCTCCTTTTCTAGGTATGGGCCCCCACATCATAATTTGTAGGACGCTTTTACCCCTCGTCGTTTCACCTGCCTGACTCGGTCGCTTCGATCGATCGTTCCACATGACGTGGATTGTCAAGTCGGTACATATGCACCTCATTCAGCTGATTTTGTGGATTCACATATATATTCTTGTGTCATGTGAAAATGGTACAAAAATATAGAGAGGTCATGTCAAAATTTGGTGAAAATGATGTGAATTTTTTCAAAAAACTGTACATAAATTCATGCTACAACCATTAAGCGAGGGCTATAGTTATTGTATTTTGCTGCTGCTGGCCATATGCTACTTCAAACAACAAAGAATGACTAGCTCTGAAGGCTCCACCACCAGCAATAAGCTAGCAGCGAAGACCTACAGTCTACAAAGCTACTCATACAACAACATCGAATAGTTACAAAGCTACCAACGATGGCACGCTCCGGCGACGTCGACCGCACGGCGACAGCGAAGGCACGGCCAGCGCAGCCATGCCGGCGCAGGGAAGGATCCATCGAGGTGGCGCCGCGCCGGGAAGGAGCTACGGCGAGATAAGCCGTCGGGAAGCATGCAACAGGATCACCTCGTTCCATACGTACAGCTACCATATGTACGCCTGTATGCATGTACTGATCGTGGCGGGTTTGGCTCTTGCAGGAACGATAGGTCGAACCAGCTATCGAGCCAGGCAGGTGAAACGGCCAGGGGCAAAATCGTCCTAAAAAATATGATGTAGGGGCCCATACCTAGAAAAGGAGAGAAAAACATAATTTGTGTCATTTAGTCTAGCTCATAATCAAATGTGTACCATCTAATCAAATTAAAAGAAAGATGTGTCATCAGATCAAAGTGCCAGGAAAAGTGTGTTATATAATCAATTTGCTCATAACCAATAGCGGAACCTGGATGCTCATATTGGCTCCTACATATTCTACGAAGATCTTTATCGGTCAAACCGCATAACAACATACACTGTTCCCTTTGTCATCGGTATGTTACTTGCCCGAGATTCGATCGTCGGTATCTCCATACCTAGTTCAATCTCATTAACGGCAAGTCTCTTTACTCGTTCTGTAATGCATCATCCCGCAACTAACTCATTAGTCACATTGCTTGCAAGGCTCATAGTGATGTGCATTACCGAGAGGGCCCAGAGATACCTCTCCGACAATCAGAGTGACAAATCCTAATCTCGATCTATGCCAACTCAACATACACCATCGGAGACACCTGTATAGCATCTTTATAATCACCTAGTTATGTTGTGACGTTTGATAGCACACTAAGTGTTCCTCCAGTATTTGGGAGTTGCATAATCTCATAGTCATAGGAACATGTATAAGTCATGAAGAAAGCAATAACAATAAACTAAACGATCATAGTGTTAAGCTAACAGATGGGTCTTGTCCATCACATCATTCTCTAATGATGTGATCCCGTCCATCAAATGACAACTCATGTCTATGGCTAGGAAACTTAACCATCTTTGATTAACGAGCTAGTCTAGTAGAGGCATACTAGGGACACTCTGTTCGTCTATGTATTCACACATGTACTAAGTTTTCGGTTAATACAATTCTAGAATGAATAATAACATTTATCATGATATAAGGAAATATAAATAACAACTTTATTATTGCCTCTAGGGCATATTTCATTCAAGCCTAGTTTGTCTCGCGAGATTGTGTAGCCCTATGAGTGCAATTGATATGAGTCTCATGCTCACATGGCGATACAACCCGACAACCGGAATAGGAGAACCAATAGCATTCCAAAATTCAAAAGAAATGTGTGTGTACGAGCTCCCTTCCCCAAAAATCAGATCATTCCTTATATGCCAAACTCTTCAAAAGTGAAAGACAATCTTGCATCGACCAGAGATACTAGATTTATAGAGCATAGCCAACAACCAATCAGGGTGAGTGTTGATAAAAAATATCTTCTCGTAGCTCCCAAACTTTCATGAAAGTCGTAAGCAAAGCATGTGTCTTTATACAAGACACTACGGCATGAAAAATATACAATTAATTGAATCGTTAGACTATTGACGCCACAGCCACACAAAACTCTAATCTTATGAGACACATTAGCCTTCCAAATAACATTCCACTGTAACCCTTCTCAATCCGACCCACCACTACATTCACATTCGTTCTCATCCTGCATCTTGAGCTTAAGAGCATGTCACTATGAGAAATTGGTTTCTTTTTAATTAAGAAGTGTGCCTATTCCTAAGTTGATGAACATGCACATAATTCATTTCATCTCCAAATTATAGGAGGATTTCACTTTTGGTCTCTCAATTTTAAAAATAGATATACTAGACCCCTAACATTTCAAACTGAACACATTTGGTCATTCTCCCAACTTGAATTAGTCCATGACATTGCATGTTTTTGTTACTAAAACTGACACATTGAGGTCCAAATTGCATTTAATTCAGCTTCTCTCCCCCCTCTCCATGAGATGCATGCCACAACACACGACACATTCAACACACAATTCACCAACACATACGTGATAACCTAGCTTACCTTGTTGGTGGCTTAGGGTGATCCAATAGGAGGGGGAATATGGGTCCAGCGTGAAGCATCGGGTGAGCATCGAACTAACGGAGGGCCAAGGAATTGAAGAACATGCATGGGAGGGAAGGCAAGCACCTCTTGGTGGCCACTCAAGCATATTGAGCATCGAACCAACGGAGGGCCAGGGAATTGAAGAACCATCAGGTGTCCAAGAGGACATACTCAAACTTATGGGGTTGAGCAGGAGTGGTAGCACAACTAGTGCCGCAAGCCTGGCACAACAGCCATGTTGTACCATTGACCACATAGTCCGTCCAGATGGTAGTGGAGTTGGAGGCATCCGTCTCTATTCTCGATACCACACAGTCCGACCATGTGGCGGAGGAGTTGGAGGCATCCACCTTGGTTCTCGATGTGTGTGTCTCGTTGTAGAATTCGTTGAGTGCAACGTGCACTTGCACACTCGATCTCAAGGTGGTCTTTCGGTGTAGGGATGCAACCGACTAGAGGGTGGTGCGCGTGGACAATAAGCGCCTGAAACATCGGTGATGCCAGCACCTCAATAATCACAACATGATCAAAGAAGGTGACGATACTCGCCCATTGAAGGTGGCACATGGTGGCTGGCCTCGGCGCCGGCGTTGGGGTCTATGGCTGGGGGGAGGTGCTGTTGGAAATATGCCCTAGAGGCAATAATAAAATGGTCATTATTATATTTCCTTGTTCATGATAATTGTCTATTGTTCATGCTATAATTGTATTAACTGGAAACCGTAATACATGTGTGAATACATAGACCACAACATGTCCCTAGTGAGCCTCTAGTTGACTAACTCGTTGATCAATAGATGGTTATGGTTTCCTTACCATGGACATAGGATGTCATTGATAACGGGATCACATCATTAGGAGAATGATGTGATGGACAAGACCCAATCCTAAGCATAGCACAAGATTGTATAGTTCGTTTGCTAAGAGCTTTTCTAATGTCAAGTATCATTTCCTTAGACCATGAGATTGTGCAACTCCCGGATACCGTAGGAATGCTTTGGGTGTACCAAACGTCACAACGTAACTGGGTGGCTATAAAGGTGCACTACAGGTATCTCCGAAAGTGTCTGTTGGGTTGGCACGAATCGATATTGGGATTTGTCACTCCGTATGACGGAGAGGTATCTCTGGGCCCACTCGGTAATGCATAATCATAATGAGCAGCTCAATGTGACTAAGTAGTTAGTCACGGGATCATGCATTATGGAACGAGTAAAGTGACTTGCGGTAACGAGATTGAACGAGGTATTGGGATACCGACGATCGAATCTCGGGCAAGTAACGTACCGTTTGACAAAGGGAATTGTATACGGGATTGACTGAATCCTCGGCATTGTGGTTCATCCGATGAGATCATCGTGGAACATGTGGGAGCCAACATGGGTATCCAGATCCCGCTGTTGGTTATTGGCCGGAGAGATGTCTCGGTCATGTCTGCATGGTTCCCGAACCCGTAGGGTCTACACACTTAAGGTTCAGTGACGCTAGAGTTGTTATGGGAAATAGTATGTGGTTACCGAAGGTTGTTCGGAGTCCCGGATGAGATCCCGGATGTGACGAGGAGCTGCGGAATCGTATGGAGGTGAAGATCGGTATATTGGACGAAGGGTATTGGAGTCCGGAATTGTTCCGGGGGTACCAGGTGATGACCAGCGTGTCCGGAAGGGGTTTCGGAGGCCCCGGCAAGTGTTTGGGGGCCTTATGGGCCAAGGGGAGGGGGCACATCAGCTCACTAAGGGGCTGAGCGCCCCTCCCACCCCATCTCACGTAACCTGGAGAGGTAGGGGCGCCACCCCTAGGGAAGCCTCCCCTCCCGGCTTGGGGGGCAAGTTTCCTAGGGGGTGTGGGCGCCCAAACCCATCTAGGGTTTCCCGCCGCCGCCCTCCTCTAGATCCATCTAGAGGGGCCGCCCCTCTCCCTTCCCCTATATATATTGAGGGGTGGGAGGGCAGCCACACCCTTCCTGGCGCAGCCCTCCCTCCTCCAACACCTCCTCCTCCTCCGTAGTGCTTGGTGAAGCCTGCTTGGGAGAACCACGAGCTCCATCGCCACCACGCCATCGTCTTCTTTGGAGTTTTCCCTCAACTTCTCCTCTCCCCTTGCTGGATCAAGAAGGAGGAGACGTCCCCGGGCTGTACGTGTGTTGAACGCGGAGGCGCCGTCCGTTCGGCGCTTAGATCGGAATCGACCTGAATCGCTGCGTGTACGACTCCATCAACCGTGTTCTTGTAACGCTTCCGCATCGCGATCTTCAAGGGTATGAAGATACACTCATCCTCTTCCTCTCTTGTTGCTAGAATCTCCATAGATTGATGTTGGTGATGCGTAGAAAATTTTGAATTTCTGCCAGCACCTTAATAATCACAACGTGATCAAAGAAGGTGACGATACTCGCCCATTGGAGGTGGCACATGGTGGCTGGCCTCGGCGCCGGCGTTGGGGTCTATGGTTGGAGGGAGGTGCACGAGAGGATTTTGGCATGAAGTCAAGCTTGACAAAAAGGAAAAGAAGGACCGATGTGGGTGTGAACAATCTTACCGCTAGCATCAACCTCAGGTACCTCATGCAGGTCAACAACTCGTCGAATGCCCACCACAGATAGCAACACGAAGATGGAGTACCTCACGCCAAGTGCTCGATGAAATACCCATTTCAGAAGGAAGAGGATAACACATAATAAGAAGGTGAGCGGGATACCAATTTGGACGCCAAGTGTCATTAAGTCTGAAACCACACCACATCATAAAACTGCCTCTTCTCACAACATGGTTAAAAGTATTAGGTTTGAATAGTTGCACTAATTTAGTTGGTATTAAGGTTTTTTGAACGGTATTAAAGTTGAGAGACTAGAAATGAACTCCTCCTGTAGCTTCTTTTTAAGGGAATTTGCTGCTTTATTTACTCACCTCGGTTGTAGTCTGAGTTCAAAACCTCCATGATACAACCCGGAGGAACATGTAACCAAGTTTCACAAGCTTTATTTAAACAACCATCTGTAGCTAAATTATGAGCTGCCAAATTGGTAGATCGCCTCACTCATCTGAACTCGTGTGTAGTTGAGAGACCAAAATCATACTCCTTCCATCCCGAATTAGTTGATTGAGATTTGTCTCGATATGATATTACCGTAAATAAAGTGATTAAATAAGGAAAACCGGCTGCAGTTTGAATCAATAATCTTTATAGCTTTAGGCTGGTCATTAGCGGGAAGTAAAACTTAAACTAATAACATGTATATGTTACAAGTCTATATTACTATTTTTTTCTTTAGAACACAGTACGGACGCATATACTCATATATACGTGTACATTCACACCTAAGAAGACACACGTATATTGAAATTGACAAAGTCACCACAAGCGCCTCTTAGTCGCCGGAGACGTCTCCTATCGCTGAACGCGCATCACCGAAAATTATGAATTTTTTTTAGTAAAATACGAGCACCGGGACTTGAACCCTGATGGGTTAGGGATATCACTGTCCTTCTAACCATCCAATTACAGATTGATTACTGCCTTCATAATTAATAGTAACATGTGTGGTGTCAATGTAAGCCTTTGTTTATTTAGACGTAAACTATTTTGGATGTGTTATGTTAGAGTAACATATTATGTTATAAGAAACACCTCTCTACTCATTAAATACTAGCTAGAGAAGCAATTGCGAACCAACCTGTGGATGAGATGGTTAGGTGGACAGTGGTATTCCAACCCACCAGGGTTCAAGTTCAGGTGCTCGCATTTATCCTGAATTTATTTCAGGGTTTCGGGCGATACACTTTTAGTGAAAGGAGACGTTCTGTTGACTACGAGGCGTCTACGTCAACTTCGTAAAATCTAAAGATGATATGCAGATTCAGTCTCTCAGAGATACTCATAGGGATAGGATGTACGTGTGTGCGTTCATAGGGGTAAGTGTATGCGCGTTTATATGAGCGCTCGTGTATGTACTGTGTTAAAACAAAAGCTACATAAGCAATTATTTTGGGTTACGTTATGTTACTACTCCCCGGCTTTCACGCCGATCAGCAACACTTGCATAAACTATGTACTCCTAGTTTTTTTAGATAATATTAGTCACAGAACTCGCGTTTAATGTTCAGTTTAGTGCTAAAAACTTTAAAAATACGGAATTATGGTTATTCAGCTTGCGTTCTCGTGCAAATACGATTATTCCTCTTATATCCAGCCATATAGACTGCTTTTTTTGCGCGCCAGCCCGGCGGAGGCCCACCTGTCTATGTCCGGGAGTGCACAAGACATTGGCTGACCTACGCATGCTGGATTTTTTTAGAAAACTCTTTGCAATTTATTTAATTACACGCGAAAGGCCTCAAGTATAATGAAAAAAGATGCACCAGATGAGGTTCGCCAGGACCTATTAATAAAACACTCAGACATGCATCCATCTCACTAGTCCCAGTTGACGATGAACATGCACAACTAAATATTATTTAATTACACGGAATAGGCTGTCAAGTTTGTGTCAGTCAATTACTTAAAGAGGCTCATATGTCTAATGGGTAATTTAAGGGTGATGCCACTAATCAGTAGGATACTAACAACAAGTTAGGCTTAATCCATAGGGCCCATCTGTCAGTGGGTCAACCAGGAGTTCGTAACCCGAGTGCATGGATAATTTTGTAGAAAAAAAGAGCGTAGGAGCTAATCACGACACCAATTACCTGTTATGGCATCTACAACGGGGGCGCTAAGGATGAGCGCCAGAGTTAAATTCCAGGTAGTTACGTGCTATTCCCATCTGAATCCAGGATGAGCGCTGCTATACACACGATCTTTTTCACCCGATCTTTGCACGATGTGGCAAATCCAACCATCCATGTGTATAGCAAAGTGGAGCACACTCATTAGATTAATCATCGTCTGAACATCGGCCATATAGTATCGGGCGTCCAGTAGTTCCGATCCAGGATTCCGGCTGGCGTCGATGCAAAAATAGTCCCCAGGCACCCCGACTTTTTCTCTCACAGGCTACCTAATTTTTTTTCTTCAACTCCGTCTAGCACCTCGTTGGAAGTAGGGACTCTAACACGAACGCTACCCTAAACTTTGTACAATTATTTTTCCCTAAGCGCCTATGCAAGCAATTAGCATTGTAGATGCCCTTAGTGACTATAAAGAGAAACCCTGATCAGTTTTATATTTTAGTCACGACAACTACTTGTATTTATGTTTTTTCCCAGGCCGAATATTTGATAACTTATTTAATTTTTTTGATAAACTAAATAATTAGACATTAAAAATATTTGAATTCAAAATTTATTTTGACATTTTAGGCCAAAAAAGTGAAATTTCCGAGGTATTATGAAACTCGGATTATTTTTCCGGCCACTAAGTTTTCTACGTTGTGGGTTAAGCATTGCATATTTTGATGCGGTTTTTTCATTTGAATTTTTTTGGCAAAAAAAAGCTCAGATTTTTCAGAACCCGGGAAAAAAATAGTGTAACAAAACTGTAGCCGATATATATGTGCAGGAACATATAGTTGGTGGAGTCATTGGCTAGCACGCTTATTGTAAACGAGGTTGGGGGGTTTGAATCACCCCAGCCCCTTTTTAATTCTCCCACCATTAGTTCTGGCAGGTGAGCCCTACACATATTATTAAGAGGTTTCTGTTTAATTAAATATAGAATGAGGGATGCTTCTGCAAAAGAATAAACGACCAGGCGGTTCCAGTCAGCGCGGGATACTTCTAAATACGAGCGAAGTGACCGTATTACGGGAGAACGCAAGTTAGATGATCATAAATTCGTATTTTTTAAGTTTAGCATCAAACTAAACATTTAGCGCAAGTTCTGTGGCTCCTCATAATATTTTTTTTTTTTGCGAGGTGCATAAACTATGTAGCTAACCCAACGGATTAACGAACTGATTGATCTCAACTGCCACCTAACGAATTTGTAACTGAAACATGTAGTATACACTACCGCCCCAAGCACACGAAGACAAACAGGAGAAAAAGGTAGAGCTGGCGATCGATCCTATATATACAAGCGAACCCGGGCACCACGAGTACGACGAGAAGGCCGAGCGGCATTGCGGCAACGATCGAGCTTATTAGCCGGTGGCGCCCCATGGAAGCCGCAGGTTGGCCAGAGCCGGTGGTGCGGGTGCAGTCGCTGTCGGAGAGCGGCGCGGCCACCATCCCGGACCGCTACGTGAAGCCGGTGCACGACCGCCCGTCCGTCAACAACGGCACCACCAGCGGCAGCGTGAGCATCCCCGTCGTGGACCTCTCGTCGCCGGACGGGAGCGCGGCGATGGCGCGGGCGGTGTCGGAGGCTTGCCGTGAGTGGGGCTTCTTCCAGGCCGTGAACCACGGCGTGCCGCGTGAGCTCCTCCGCCGCGCGCGCGCCGCGTGGCGCGGGTTCTTCCGCCTCCCCGTGGAGGCCAAGCAGCGGTACGCCAACTCGCCGGCGACGTACGAAGGGTACGGCAGCCGGCTCGGCGTGGAGAGGGGCGCCGTTCTCGACTGGGGCGACTACTACTTCCTCCACCTCCGCCCACCCAGCAGCCTCTCCGCCGCCGACAAGTGGCCCCGCCTCCCTCCCGACCTCCGGTAATCCATGCCTGTCCGTACATACATCCGTACCGTCACACTCTAGTCTAGTCAGCCAAGCCCGCCGGTGCAAGTGTGCTTAACCTCCATTACTTTTGGCGGGTCATCAGGGACGCGACGGAGGAGTACGGGAGGGAGGTGGCCTCGCTGTGCGAGCGGCTGATGGCGGCGATGTCGGCGGGGCTGGGGGTCGCGCCGGGGAGGCTGCAGGAGGAGTTCGGCGGGGTGGAGGGCGCCGGGGTGTGCGTGCGGGTGAACTACTACCCGCGGTGCCCGCAGCCGGAGCTGACGCTGGGGCTCTCCTCGCACTCGGACCCCGGCGGCATGACGGTGCTCCTCGCCGACGAGCGCGTGAGGGGCCTCCAGGTGCGCGGGCGCGGCGGCGAGTGGGTCACCGTCGACCCCATCGCCGACGCCTTCATCGTCAACGTCGGGGACCAGATCCAGGTACCAACAGCTAAAAACCGAGCACACAACCACCATGCATGTTGCACACATGCATGCCGCTCTTATTTTACTTTATTTGCTGCTAGAACAAACCTCTTTGTTTTCTCTGCGATTCTAGCGGCCGGTAGTTAGGCACGTGTGGTGGCCACGAGCCGCCTGCGAGCGCTCATCCCAGCAGGAAAAATGCGCTCACGATGATCGATCGCCATTAGAGTGCTACACGTCACGGCAACGGCCGTGATCCTTTCGCCATTAGAGTGCCGAAATGAAGTATGATGCCGACGTCGTGGTAGCGGCGCTCCCATTACTGTGCCCAAGTCTCTCGCTAGGCTAGGGTAGGAGTGGTAGGTCAGGGATGCGTCACGTGTCCATTTCAAGCACGTGCGCATTTTGCCGTTATCCTCCCATATCTATATCGCCGTGCGTGGCGAAAGGGAAATGTCGTCGCCACGTACGTATACCGCAGCCCCTCGACGCGCTGGCCGGGCTCTCCCGCTGACGCGTGGGCCCTATCACCCAACCTGTCAGACAGCGGCATGACGTGTCGCTACGTATTACTGTCCGTATCAGAAACTAAGTACTGTACGTATACCAACATAGGAGTAGTATTAGAGAACTCATTAAAGCAGTGACGAGAGCGGCATCAGGTGTCAGCGTGATTAGTTTCCGGGGTCAACTTCCTGCGTCGGGTTGCACTGCTATATGCCTATATTATATGCATAATGAAGTTTTGGCTGTGTTCTCGGACACGAGCTTCCACGTGCTCTGCGGAGGTATGCATGACGACGTACGTTAGTTAGCTGTGGATTGGATCCATCCGACGGTCAAGCGTCACCTGCACTGGCTAGCCGTGCTATGCCGTTGGCTTACATAATATGCACGTGGGAGTCATGCAGTAGTAGAAAGTACCCGTAGTTGGAGTAATTTAGAATGAACAGTCGTACTGCTGCTGCTAGTTGGAGTAAAAAGCAATGAAGCAGTTTTTAGGTTAATTAGTCAAGTAGTTAGGTGAGATCAGTGGTTACGGACGCGGGGTTACTTGATTACTTTGTGTAAGCAGATCGGCCGGACAGGGTGTGGTGTGATCGGTCGACATGAATGCGCAGATTCCCGTCCCACATCGAGAGGAGAAAAGAGAGGGTACGTAGGGTACCGATCACGAGGCGGAGTCAGCAGCAGCGCACAGTATGGGACGGTATTCCTGATTAGGCATGCGCCAACGTGCAGCCGTGCAAGCATGTGATGTGGGAAAACCGAATCAGCAACGTACTACGTACGCTCACAATTATTTAGTCCGTCCGTATATTTTAACCTGATCTCGACGTACCGACTCACTCACTCACTCGCCGCTGATTCGGTTTTCCCATGCTTTCCCGCCGTAATTTGCTCTTGACATGACACGTCGGGGTATATCACCTTTCTCTGTCTCGCTTCATTTTCTTTGAAAGCCCATCCTTTTTATTTTTGCGGGTTTGAAAGCCCATGCTTGCTTCTCATTTAAGAAAAAAAATAGCTACCCCTAAAAAAAAGTTAAGAAAAAAGAGCTCATGCTCGATTAGCTGATACGGCGTTGCTAAAACCGGCCGGATGGCCCGACCGACCGACCGAGTTGGCTGGCTGGTCCAAGGTGTGGATACAGGACGTAGTACGACACATGTCGTCTGGTTGTGCATGCAACACGGTCGCGTGCGTTTTACTGCCTCGTGTTGGACGATGGCGCCGTTCGTACCATGCACAGTTGAGCCACGCGCTACGTAGTACTACCGTGGTCCATCACTACGCGAGGAGGCATAAAACGGCCCTCTCACTCGGCGTAGAGTCAGGCATATGTAGTATTCAAGAAAGCGAATCAGAACGAATTCTTTTTTTTTTGAGTCGGGATGTGGCCAAAATCTTGCCTGCGCGCGGTCCTACATCGAGCTCCGTGCATGCCGGTGAAACTCAGACAATCCACACTACTAGTTTCATTTAATCTCCGTGGATCAAACTTAGATATGGTGGAATGTGTCTTGACTCTTGAGCTCGTCAACTAAGTACAAGGTTGTGGAAATCAGAACTTAGATATGGTTGGATCATATTCGCAGGTTGATTTGGATAATACAATAAAGTTGTTTTTAGAGAAAAAATCCATGATGTAGAAACTGTCAATATATTGCGAAAGTACTCATGTGATCCCGAGTTCCAGTGATCCCGCATGAACAGTAAAATTCAAAAAAAAATTATAATTGTCTTAAAGAATCTGATTTTTTTGGCAATAAACTTTAATGTTTTTTTACATGCATGCAAAATTTTATTTTGCCCACACCTCCACAAATGTTATTTCATCATGAAATTTGCATGCATGCAGACAAAACATCAAAATTTCTTGCCAAAAGATCAGATTGTTTTAAAAAAACCATTTTTAAAGCCTCTTTGATTCGTATGATTTTGAAAACATAGGAATAGAAAAAGTATAGGGTTGGAGTGGCATGCCCACTTGAATCCTATAGGATTAGCAATGAGTGTTTGATGCCAGAGGAAAAACAAAGGAATTGTAAAAAGAGGTTGGAGTGGATGTTAGATTTCCTATGAGATGATGTAGAAAAGATTCCATAGGAAAAATTCCTACGGAATCCAATCCTATGAATCAAATGACCAACATAGGAAAAAATCCTAAGGATTTCAATCCTTCAGAAATCCTATAAAATTCCTTTGAATCAAAGGAGCCCTTATGGATTTTACTGTTCATCCAAGATCACCGGAGCTCAGGATCACATACTCACGTCTGAGATATATTGTCATAATAAACAAAACATCTCTCACATGGGTGAGGACCGATGGATGACATCTATCAAGAAGGTGGCGGCAATGAAGGCCGGGCGGATCTTGCAGGGAACGATACAGCATGAAAATACTTGGGCAAAGTGATAAATGGAGAAGCACGTGCCATTTGTCCCCTCAGATCTGACCCTGATCCACTGGCCACCAGCGCAGCATATGGGTGGGGTCCAGCCAGCCTCGCTAGCTGTCCGAGGATCCTGCAATCTGCATGCGCTGCTGCTCTGCTGCCTGCTGGTGCAGGTGCAGCACACGGACGCCACCGCCCATCTGCTGTCCTCTGCTGATTTATTTTAGTCAGCAGAAGAAAGAACTGCACGTTTGTCACATGCCGCTGCCCGCTGGCTCCACCAACCAACCAGCCCGGTCAAGGACCACGGCGCTTACTGTTCCATTGCCAGGCCGGTACACGGATCATCATTCCCGTCTTGAAAGCTTTGAAAAGTAGACGACGTTTTCCGGTGGTTTTTTGTCACGTCCATTGGATTTATTTATGCTCTTTGATTGATTTATTATTTACTACTGTTGGACGTGTGATATGCAATGCAACGCAGGTGCTGACGAACGCGACGTACCGGAGCGTGGAGCACCGGGTGATGGTGAACGCGGACGCAGAGCGGCTGTCGGTGGCCATGTTCTACAACCCCAGGAGCGACCTGCCGCTGGCGCCCATGGCGGAGCTGGTGTCGCCGGCGTCCCCGGCGCTGTACAAGCCCATGACCTTCAACGAGTACCGCCTCTACATCCGGCGAAAGGGCCCACGCGGGAAGAGCCAGGTCGAGTCGCTCAAGGCCCATGGAGGCAGATGATGATGGATCGGTGACGGTGATATGTCCACCTGTTAACCATCACGATGATGGAGCCTCCAATAAAAATGGCTAACTGGTGGTGAGCGTTTAATTAGAACGGTAAACATCTCGAAACGAGGAGATGCGATATTTGTACTACTAGCAGTTTCTGGAACGCAGACGCCGGTGGCACTTTCTCCTTTTCCAAATAAATAAATAATATAAAAAGGAGAAATACAAGTCCAAAAGATGATGGATAGCGACGAGGAAAGCATTTGCCGAGACGCATCGATCCGTCCAGTTGATGCGAGAAACAAATATTCCCGGTCTCTATCGCATGCACGTGAACACCATCGCTCCTAAAGCATTTGTCAACGATATGCGCGTGCATCACGAACATGAAGTAATAGACGTCAAGAGACATGAAGACCGGATTATCCTGGTCAACCTGGTAGTTAGGGACTTAGTTCATGTTATCAGCATGTACGCCTCGCAAGTAGGCTACAATGAGAACACTAAGAAGGAGTTCTGAGAAGGCCTGGAGGACATGTTTAGGAGTGTCCTGATTGGCGAGAAAATTTTCATAGAGGAGACCTCAATAGCCACATGGGTACATCTAACACAGGTTTTGAAGAGGTGCACGAGGGCTTTGGCCATGGCATCAGGAATCAAGAAGGGGAAGATGTTTTAAGCTCTGTTCTAGCCTACGACATGATAGTAGCTAACACACTCTTAAAAAAAAGAATCATATCTAGTGGCTTTTAGTAGTGGTCAACATTCTAGCCAAATTGATTTCATCTTCTGGAGAAGAGAAGACGGGCGTGCGTGCCTAGATTGTAAGGTGATGCCTGGAGAGAGTATTGTCCCTCAACATAGGTTTGTGGTGGCTGACTTTCACTTTCGGATTCGTGTCCAGCGGGATAAGCGAGTCAAAGTCTCTAGAATGAAGTGGTGAAAGCTCAAGGGGGAGATACCTCAGGCGTTCAAAGAGAGGGTCATTAAGGACGACCCTTGGGAGGAAGGAGGTGATCCAGACAATATACGGACGACGATGGCAACTTGCATTCGTAAGGTGGCCTCAAAGGAGTGTGAAGTGTCCAAGGAAAGTAGAAGCGAAACTAAAGATACCTGGTGGTGGAATGATGATATTCATAAGGCTATTAAGGAGAAGAAAGATTGTTTTAGACGCCTATACCTGGGTAGGAGTGTAGACAACATCGAGAAGTAGAAGATGGAGAAGGCTGCAAAGCGAGTTGTGAGTGAAGTAAGCGGTCGGGCGTATAAGGATATCTACCAGCAGTTAGACACGAAGAAAGGCGAAAGGGACATCTATAAGATGGCCAAGATCTGAGAGAGCAGGACAAGGGCTGTTGACCAAGTCAAATGTATCAAGGGCGGAGCAAACAAGCTCCTGGTGAAGGACGAGGAGATTAAGCATAGATGGCAGGAGTACTTCGACAAGTTGATCAATGGGGAGAATGGGATCTCTACCATTGACATGGACGACTCCTTTGATGATAGCAGCAGGCGTTTTGTGCGGCGAATCCCGAGTATGAGGTCAAGGAGGCCTTAAAAAGGATGAAAGGAGGCAAGGTAATGGACCCTGATTGTATCTCCATCAAGGTGTGGAGAGGCCTCGGAGACATAGCTATAGTATGGCTAACTAAGCTTTTCAACCTTATTATTCGGGCAAATAAGATGCCAGAAGAATGGAGACAGAGTATAGTACCAATCTTCAAGAACAAGGGGGATGTTCAGAGTTGTACTAATTACTGTGGAATTAAGTTGATGAACCTTACTGTAAAGCTATGGGAGAGAGTCATTGAGAACTGTTTAAGAATGACAAGGGTGACAAAAAATCAATATGGTTTCATGCCTGGGAGGTCGACCATGAAAGCTATTTTCTTGGTACGACAACTCATGAAAAGATATAAGGAGCAAAAGAAGAACCTGCATATGGTGGTCATTGACTTGGAGAAGGCCTATGATAAGATACCACAAAATTTCATGTGTTGGGCCTTGGAGAAACACAAAGTACATTACCCCTCATCAAGGGCATGTACGATAATGTTGTGACAAGTGTTCGAATAAGTGGCGGTGACACTTATGACTTCCCGATTAAAAAAGGACTACACCAGGCATCAGCTTTGAGCCCTTATCTTTTTTGCTTTGGTGATAGATGTGGTCACAAGGGATATACAAGGAGATATCTATGGTGTATACTCTTTGCGGATGATGTGGTGCTAGTCGATGATAGTCAGGCGAGGGTCAATAGGAAGTTAAGCTATGAAGATAAACCTTGGAATCGAAAATATTTAGACTTAGTAGAAATAAAACCGAGTACATAAGATGCGATTTCAGTACTACTAAGCACAAGAAGGAGGGGGAGGTTAGCCTTGATGGGCAAGTGGCGCCTCAGAAGGTGATGTAGGGTGGAACCCTATACGGTCGATCTTTCACGAAAGGAGCGGATCGCAACTAAGAACACGAAGAACACGAGGGGAAACACGAGGGAAAACACGAGAGGATCACTCAAACCAACAACATATAGTCACACATATGCTAGATCCGAGTACACATAGAGATAACACGGTCCAAATCCAACAAGGGATGATACATAGGGTAACCGGTTCTTCTCCGTGAGGAGGTCTTGATGGGGCCACCCGAGAGGGGGTCTTGAATCCAACATGGATCTTCTCCGAAGAGGGGCCGCGGTCTCTCTCAAGTAGTAGATCCGTATGGATGAGCGAGGCTCTATCTGACATATGAGCTATCACAATGCTAACCCTAGAAAGAGGGAGGAGGAGGAGTATATATAGTCTAGGTGGGAGAAGGGGTACATGGGCCTCGGCTCTTTAATGTGCGCAGATAGACGGGGCCGGATGTTGGGGCGTCGGGCCGGATGTCCAGGCCTTCAGGAGGAGCCGGATGTCCGGGCTGGCGTGGTCGGCCTAGGTGCTCTCTGGATAGACGGGGTCCGGATGTCCGGGCAGAGGGGTCGGATGTCCGGAGGCTCGGGACGGGACGGATATCCGAGCCTTTGGCCGAATGTCCGGGCTGGAGGGGTTCAGCTTCGGGCGCGTTCTGTGAGGGGCGTCGGGTTTTCGGGCGGGGGCCAGATGTCCGGGCTATCGGGCCGGTTGTCCGGGCTGAGGCCGGATGTCCGGGGCCTGTAGGTGCTTGGCGGCTGCTGTGGCTGATGTTCCAGGGGCCGGATGTACGGGCTTGGGGCCAGATGTCCGGGTCCTGGGGGCTTCTCCGGTTCCTTTCGTCGTACCTCTTCGTCCGTGAACTTGGGGACTTGTCCGTCTTCACATGCATCTTCGAGAGGGCCTTCTTGGTACCTGATCATGCACAACATCTCAGACTTAGGTAGTAGCCATGTCTCGAGTGGATCATATGTGATATCACTAAGGAAGGAAGTCACCCCGGTCTCGAGAGCTCTAGCTCTAGCTCATGTAATAGGTCCTCTTGGCACTTGGTGAGACGATGGTAGGTCTATGGGGATGACCATAGGATGCCCCACATCATCTCCCCTCCCTTGGGAATGATCCGACCTCGCATCGAAATCCTCATCACCATGGTACGGGGAGATATCTTTGACGTTGAAGATGTCGCTCACGGAGTACTTGTCGCGTGGGGTGTCGATCTTGTAGACGTTGCTGTTGTAGCGTGCAAGCACCTTGAAGGGTCCATCGGCTCGTGGTAGAAGTTTGGACTTGCGTTCATTGGGGAAGCGGTCCTTGCGAAGGTGTAGCCACACAAGATCTCCAATGTTGAATATCACGGGTTGCTTGTTGTCGTTGAGCTTGGTCATGTGTCGTTGTACTTGCCGCTCGATGGTGTGCCTTGTATCTTCATGCATATTCTTGAGGTAGTTGACTCGGGCACTCACGTCCATATTGGTGCGCTCTTGTAGTGGTAGAGGAATTATGTCCAATGGGGACAACGGGTTGAAGCCATAGACGACCTTGAAGGGGGACTTGCCGGTAGTCGAATGTCTTGCACTGTTGTCGGCGTACTCGGCGATAGGTAGGCACTCCTCCCACTCCTTGATGTTCTTCTTTATCAACACGCGTAGTAGAGTGGAGAGCGTATGGTTTGTCACCTCCGTTTGGCTGTCGGTTTGAGGATGGTATGCCGAAGAGAACAAAAGCTTGATTCCGAGCTTGGTGCATAAGCTCTTCCAAAAGAAACTCAAGAACTTGACGTCGCAGTCCGAGACAATCGTCTTTGGCACTCCATGTAGTCGCAAGATTTCCCTACAAAAAAGATTTGCAACATGTGAAGCATCATCTATCTTGTTGCATGGAATGAAATGTGCTATTTTAGAGAATCGGTCCACAACAACAAACACGGAATCCTTTCCATTTCTAGTTTGAGGCAAACCAAGGACAAAATCCATGCAAATATCCTCCCATGGGTGATATGGAATTGGAAGGGGCATATAAAGTCCATGAGATTGAGCTTTAGACTTTGCTTTGTGACATGTAGAGCATCGAGTGGTGAAGTGTGCGACGCGGAACATCTTGGGCCAAAAATAGTTCTTGGAGAGTGTGGCAAATGTCTTGTCGCGTCCAAAGTGTCCCATTAGTCCTCCTCTATGAGATTCTTGCAAAAGCAACAAACGACTCATAAGTGTTGGGGAACGTAGTAATTTCAAAAAAAATCCTACAAGATCATGGTGATGCATAGCAACGAGAGGGGAGAGTGTGTCCACGTACCCTCGTAGACCGAAAGCGGAAGTGTTAGCACAACGCGGTTGATGTAGTCGTACGTCTTCATGATCCGACCGATCAAGTACCGAACGCACGGCACCTCCGAGTTCAGCACACGTTCAGCCCGATGACGTCCCTTGAACTCCCATCCAGCCGAGTGTTGAGGGAGAGTTTCGTCAAAACGACAGTGTGGTGACGATGATGAAGTTCTACCGACGCAGGGCTTCGCCTAAGCACTGCTACAATATTATCGAGGTGGACTATGGTGGAGGGGGGCACCACACACGGCTAAAAGATCAATGATCAATTGTTGTGTCTCTGGGGTGCCCCCTGCCCCGTATATAAAGGAGCAAGGGGGGAGAGGCAGCCGGCCAGGAGAGGGGCGCGCCAGGAGGAGTCCTACTCCCACCGGGAGTAGGACTCCCTCCCTTCCTTGTTGGATTAGGAGAAGGGGAAAGAGGAGAGAGAGGAAGGAAAGGGGGGCGGGCGCCCCCCTCCTTGTCCAATAAGGACTAGAGGGGGAGGGGGCGCGCGGCCTGCCCTAGCCACCTCTCCTATTCTCCACTAAGGCCCATGTAGGCCCATTAAAACCCCCGGGGGGTTCCGGTAACCTCCCGGTACTCCGATATATATCCGATAACCCCCGGAACCATTCCGGTGTCCGAATATAGTCGTCTAATATATCAATCTTCATGTCTCGACCATTTCGAGACTCCTCATGATGTCCGTGATCACATCCGGGACTCCGAACTACCTTCGGTACATCAAAACATATAAACTCATAATATAACTATCATCGAAACTTTAAGCGTGCGGACCCTACGGGTTCAAGAACTATGTAGACATGACCGAGACACGTCTCTGGCCAATAACTAATAGCGGAACCTGGATGCTCATATTGGCTCCCACATATTCTACGAAGATCTTTATCGGTCAAACCGCATAACAACATATGTTGTTCCCTTTGTCATCGGTATGTTACTTGCCCGAGATTCGATCGTCGGTATCTCAATACCTAGTTCAATCTCGTTACCGGCAAGTCTCTTTACTCGTTCCGTAATACATCATCCACAACTAACTCATTAGTTGCAATGCTTGCTAGGCTTAAGTGATGTGCATTACCGAGTTGGCCGAGAGTTACCTCTCCGACTATGTGAGTGACATATCCTACTCTCGTAATACGCCATACCAACTAGCACCTTTGGAGTCACCTGTAGAGCACCTTTATAATCACCCAGTTACGTTGTGACGTTTGGTAGCACACAAAGTGTTCCTCCGATAAACGGGAGTTACATAATCTCATAGTCATAGGAACATGTATAAGTCATGAAGAAAGCAATAGCAGAATACTAAATGATCGTGTGCTAAGCTAACAGAATGGGTCAAGTCAATCACATCATTCTCCTAATGATGTGATCCGTTAATCAAATGACATGTCTATGGCTAGGAAACATAACCATCTTTGATCAACGAGCTACTCAAGTAGAGGCATACTAGTGACACTCTGTTTGTCTATGTATTCACACAAGTATTATGTTTCCGGTTAATACAATTCTAGCATGAATAATAAACATTTATCATGATATAAGGAAATAAATAATAACTTTATTATTGCCTCTAGGGCATATTTCCTTCAGTCTCCCACTTGCACTAGAGTCAATAATCTAAATTACACAACAATGATTCTAACACCCATGGAGCCTTGGTGCTGATCATATTTTGCTCGTGGAAGAGGCTTAGTCACGGGTCTGCAACATTCAGATCCGTATGTATCTTGCAAATTTCTATGTCTCCCACCTGGACTAGATCCCGGATGGAATTGAAGCGTCTCTTGATGTGCTTGGTTCTCTTGTAAAATCTGGATTCCTTCGCCAAGGCAATCGCACCAGTATTGTCACAGAAGATTTTCATTGGACCCGATGCACTAGGTATGACACCTAGATCGGATCTAAACTCCTTCATCCAGACTCCTTCATTTGATGCTTCCGAAGCAGCTATGTACTCCGCTTCACATGTAGATCCCGCCACAACGCTTTGTTTAGAACTGCACCAACTGACAGCTCCACCGTTCAATGTAAACACGTATCCGGGTTTGCGATTTAGAATCGTCCGGATCGATGTCAAAGCTTACATCGACGTAACCATTTACGACTAGCTCTTTGTCACCTCCATAAATGAGAAACATATCCTTAGTCCTTTTCAGGTATTTCAGGATGTTCTTGACCGCTGTCCAGTGATCCACTCCTGGATTACTTTGGTACCTCCCTACTAAACTTATAGCAAGGCACACATCAGGTCTGGTACACAACATTGCATACATGATAGAGCCTATGGCTTAAGCATAGGGAACATCTTTCATCTTCTCTCTATCTTCTGCAGTGGTCGGGCATTGAGTCTTACTCAACTTCACACCTTGTAACACGTGCAAGAACCCTTCTTTGCTTGATCCATTTTGAACTTCTTCAAAACTTTGTCAAGGTATGTGCTTTGTGAAAGTCCAATTAAGCATCTTGATCTATCTCTATAGATCTTGATGCCCAATATATAAGCAGCTTCACCGAGGTCTTTCATTGAAAAGCTCTTATTCAAGTATCCCTTTATACTATCCAGAAATTCTATATCATTTCCAATCAGTAATATGTCATCCACATATAATATCAGAAATGCTACAGAGCTCCCACTCACTTTCTTGTAAATACATGTTTCTCCAAAAGTCTGTATAAAACCGAATGCTTTGATCACACTATCAAAATGTTTATTCCAACTCCGAGAGGCTTGCACCAGTCCATAAATGGATCGCTGGAGCTTGCACACTTTGTTAGCTCCCTTTGGATCGACAAAACCTTCGGTTGCATCATATACAACTCTTCTTCCAGAAATCCATTCAGGAATGCAGTTTTTACATCCATTTGCCAAATTTCATAATCATAAAATGCGACAATTGCTAACATGATTCGGACAGACTTAAGCATCGCTACGGGTGAGAAAGTCTCATCGTAGTCAATCCCTTGAACTTGTCGAAAACCTTTCGCAACAAGTCAAGCTTTATAGATAGTAACATTACCGTCAGCGTCAGTCTTCTTCTTGAAGATCCATTTATTATCAATGGCTTGCCGATCATCGGGCAAGTCAACCAAAGTTCACACTTTGTTCTCATACATGGATCCCATCTCAGATTTCATGGCCTCAAGCCATTTTGCGGAATCTGGGCTCACCATCGCTTCTTCATAGTTCGTAGGTTCATCATGGTCTAGTAACATGATTTCCAGAATAGGATTACTGTACCACTCTGGTGCGGATCTTACTCTGGTTGATCTACGAGGTTCAGTAACAACTTGATCTGAAGTTTCGTGATCATCATCATTAACTTCCTCACTAATTGGTGTAGGTGTCACAGAAACCGGTTTTTGTGATGAACTACTTTCTAATAAGGGAGCAGGTACAGTTACCTCATCAAGTTCTACTTTCCTCCCACTCACTTCTTTCGAGAGAAATTCCTTCTATAGAAAGATTCCAAATTTAGCAACAAAAGTCTTGCCTTCGGATCTGTGATAGAAGGTGTACCCTGATGAAGCTATGTACCTAGGGTAGGGTCATGGACCTGTCCTAGATACCTCCCCAAGGACATTTCTAGAAGAAACCACCTTTCAATCGACTCAGAAGTGTTCCACTCGACAGACTCGAAGACACTCGACCATGAAGCCAACCACTCGACCATGAAGCCAACCACTCGACAGCCAGGAGATCTAAAGTCACTCCGCACACTAACGGTCGGTCATTAAGTAGCTTTTATGGTCATCATATCACTTTATTTGTGGCGTTACAAGAACGCCTCGACCTTAGTGTACCTTAAACCCTGCATAATCGAGGCGAGAGGGGTCCGCGAACTCTATATAAGCCACCCCTCCTCAAGTATCAAGGGTTCGCACCCTGTAATTCATACACACATAATCCGATCGACCGCCTCCGGCCCGAGACGAGGGCTATTACTTCCTCCGAGAAGGGCCTGAACTTCGTAAAACTCGTGTGTATACAACTACTCCATAGCTAGGATCTTGCCTCTCCATTCCTACCCGCTACATTCTTGTCGGACTTAGAACCACGACAGTTGGCGCCCACCGTGGGGCCGGTGTCTTAGCGACTTATTGGAGAAGTTGCGATTTTTCCTATCTCCTTCATCATGGTTTCAGGCAGATTTTTGGTTGAAGGCCGCGAGATCCGTCTCGGCGCGCTCACGTTCATCGCCGACGACTCCGCTTGCCTTCAGGAGGCTCCACTCGACATCGATGGCTCCCTGTTCGCGGGGCGACGCACTTTCACGCGTGCATCCTCCTGTGGCAACCGTCGACCCAGTATCGGTCGACCCCTTGTCGTCCTCCCTCCCTGTTTCCCGCCGGCGCAAGCGCTTCGGTCGGTCGAGACTTCAGCGGTGGGTGAGGCACGCGGTGGCTCGCCAATCGGCCACCCCCCAAGTCACGGCGATCGAGCCCGACGAATCTCTCTACGGCCTCTTCGACTGGCTCCGCAGAGATCGTGATCCGAAAGGGAGAGACAAAGAAGTGATCCAGCGGCGGAGGTTCTGATGGTCGATGGACCACGCAGTCCTCCCGGCTTTCCCCGCACCGACGGAGGCGACGACGGAGGCGATCCGTCGCATGCCCATGAGGAGTATCTCCCCGAGCCCCTCACCTCGCTGTAGAGGGAAGAACTTCACCGCCGGAACGTGGATGCGCTACACACTCCTATCGTTGGAGAAACCCCCGAAGCCTGTGCTTTGGAGGACGCGCGCTTGGCCAACTTGGCTGAGCGCACTCGGTTGGAGAACCTCCAGCGTGTACTCGACGAGCGTGCGCTACAACGGGTTCCAGAATCTAGTCGACGTCAACTCTTTCCACCACCGACTCAGGTATATCGAACTCCGATTCAAGATTTAGCAGATGCGGCCGGTATAGCAGAGTCGATTCAGCCTTCCCAGTCCGAGGCTGGCAGAGGCTTGTTGCAGATCAGAGCATTACTCTGAGCAGCAGGTGATGAAGTCATGTACCTGGGGTAGGGTCATAGACCTGCCCAAAGGTACCCTCCACAAGGACATTCACAAGAGAAGCAGCCTTCTAGTCGACCTGGTAGGCTTCCACTCGACTGATTCAAAGACACTCGACTATGAAGACCCACTCGACCACCAAGAGTCCAAGAGCCACTCGGTGTCCAAACGGTCTGTAGTTAAATAGTCTTTATGACCTTAATGACACTTTATGTAAGGCGTTACCAAGAACGCCTAGCTTTAACGCACCTTAAACCCTCTACTACGTGGGCTGGCTGGGGTCTGGCGCACTCTATATAAGCCACCCTCCACGGTAGAAGGGTTCGCACCCTATAACACATACGCAGATAATCCAAATGACCGCCTCCGGGCTCGAGACGTGGGGCTGTTACTTCCTCAGAAGGGCCTGAACTCGTAAATCCTTGCGTATACAACTACTCCATAGCTAGGATCTTGCCTCTCCATACCTACCCCCATTCTCTTTATCGGACTTAGAACCACGACGGTTGGCGCCCACCGTGGGGCAGGTGTTCTAGCGAATTGTTGGAGAAGTTGGGATTCTCTCGATCTCCGGCATCATGGTTTCAGGTGGAGTTACGGTCGACGGCCACGAGATCCGTCTCGTGCGCGCTCACGTTACGCCGACGACTCCGCTTGGCTTCGGGGAGGCTCCACTCGACGTGGGCCGCGCTCCCCATCCGCTGGGCGACGACTTTCGCTGCGTGTGTCCGCGGGCGCCCTCCTCAGGCAACCGTCGACCCAAGATGGGTCGGCTCTGACCTGCCTCTTCACTCCCAGCCTCCCACCGCGCAAGCGTTCCGGTCGGTCGAGGCTTCAGTGGTGGGTGAGGCATGCGGTGGCCCGCCGTCGGCCATCCCCAAGTCGCGGCGATCGAGCAGACGAATCTCTCTACGGCCTGCTCGACCTGTCGACCGGCTCCGAGAGACCGCGCTCAATGCGATAGCGATGACCCGGCGACAGAGGTTCTGATGGTCGATGGACCATGCAGTCCCCCTGGATTCACCCGCACCAACGAAGGTGGCGGTGGAGGCGATCCGGTGCAAGCCCACGAAGAGTACTTGCCCGAGCCCCTCACTTCTCTCCAGAGGGAGGAGCTTCGTCGTTGGAACATGGATGCACTTCACACTCCTATCGTTGGAGAATCCCCCGAGGCTCGCGCCTTGGAGGATGCGCCCTTGGCCAACCTGGCTGAGCGCACTCGACTGGAGAATCTTCAGCGAGTACTCGAGAGCGTACGCGACCGAGGGTTCCAGAATCCAGTCGACACCAGCTCTTTCAACCGCCAACCCAGGTATATCGAACTCCGATTCAGAATTTAGCAGCTACCGCCCGTATAGCAGAATCAATTCAGCCTTCCCAGTCGGAGGCAGGTAGAGGTTTGCAGCAAATCAGAGATTTTCTCCGGGCGGCAGGAGATCAAAACTCAGTTGTATCGATCAAGGAGCAGGGTTCACAGCCGATCCGTCGCTGCGAATTCATTCCATCGGCCCATAGTCCAAGATCGCCCACCAGGCGTGAGGAACGTGGGGGCGGCGTGATGATCAATACAAGGGTCATGCGGCGATGAGCACCGATTCGATCAAGAACGATCGATGTCGAGTGCCCACTCCTCCCCAAGGGGTGGATCATACGCTCCTCGGCAGCAGCAGACTGACGACGCCTTGAGCAGTCTTTGGCGAAGAGTTCCGGTCGACCCTGTGGAACCGTGCTTTGATGCGAGATCCATTATCGTTCAAGGTTTGGTCGACAGGAACAGAGCTCACCGAGACGGCCATGATAGAGATGTTCCTTCCAGTAGTAGAGTTCATGTCTCGGGACCAGAGTGTTTCAGCAGAGCCATCAGGGCCGCAGTGATTCCTCCCAACTTCAGGTTGGTGATCGAGTCGACAAGTTCACTGGAGAATCCAAGCGACACTTGGCTTGAAGATTACCCGATGGCGGTTCAGATCGGCGGTGGCAACGATGAGGTAGCCATGAATCATTTACCTCTTATGTTGGAGGGTTCAGCTGTAGCGTGGTTGAATCGCTTAGCACCCAATGATTTACACTTGGGAAGATCTTGCCCGAGTGTTTGTCAGACATTTGAAGGAACTTGCAAACGACCAGCAGGTTTGACAGAGTTGCGATCGATGCGTGCAAAAGTCGAGTGAAACCTTGAGAGATTACATCCAGAGGTGGATCACTTTGCACCACACAGTCGAGAATGTATCTGATCACCAGGCAGTCTGTACCTTCAAGGAAGGTGTTAAGAACAGAGAATTGAGTTTGAAATTTGGTCGAACCGGAGATATGACCCTGAGTCGGATGATGGAGATTGCCACCAAATATGCAAATGGTGAAGAAGAGGATCGGCTCCGGAGTGGTAAATATAAATCGGCTGCCAATGAGACCGGCGGAGGAAATTCCAATGGAAGCGTGGTTTAAAGCCGAGCTGCGGCTCCGGAGAGGCCTTTGGCAAAGGACCCCTGTGAAAGTTCAAGGGGAAACCCAAGGGTCCTTGGAACCATAAGAAGGTGAAAGACCAGGATGGGAACGACGTGTTGGATTTACCATGTCATATTCATACAAAGAAAGATGAAGAGGGTAAACTCATTTACCCGAAACATACCACTCGACGATGTCGGCTCTTGATTCAGCGGTTCCAAGGGAAACAACCCAAGGATAAGGATAAGGAGATGACAAAGTTGAGGATAGAGATGATATGATGGTGGATATCCCTGTGTCAATTCCACCCTGATGATTTTTGCTGACGTCGAAAGCAAAAGTCGATTGAAGGTTATCAATCGGGAAGTAAACTTGGTTGCTCCGGCGACTCCCAATTATCTGAAATGGTCCTAGACCGCCATCACATTCGACCAGTCTGATCACCCGACGCACATTGCCACCCCTGGGAGGCAAGCATTGGTGGTCGACCCAGTTGTCGAAGGCACACGACTGACCAAAGTCCTGATGGATGGTGGTAGTGGTTTGAATATATTATACGCAGAGACATTGAAAGGGATGGGCATTCCGATGTCCGCACTCGCATACCAATAACATGAGCTTCCACGAGTCATTCACGGAAAGAAGGCTGAGTCACTCGCCAAATTACTCTTGATGTAGTTTTGGTGATTCAAAGCATTTCCGGAAAAGAATTGTTAACCTTTGAGGTCGTGGATTTCCAGAGCGCTTTATCACGCTATTCAGGGAGACCAGCTTATGCACGCTTTCATGGCCTTACCATGTTACGTGTATCTTAAACTAAAGATGCCTGGTCCCAAGGGCGTGATCACCGCCACGGGCAATCGGAAGAAGGCGTAAGAGTGCTTCCAGAAAGTCTCTAAGATCGCCGATGCTCGGTTGGCGATGGTAGAGCTACAAGAGTATCAGAAAACTGCAGATCCGAGTGATTTGTTGCGAGCTAAGAAGCCCGCTACGGAGTCAGCATTCCAGTCGACTGGCGAGACAAAGCAGGTTCACATTCACCCGACTGATCCCGATGCTGCTCCGACCAATATCTCAACAACACTCGACTCAAAATAGGAAGAAGCGCTCATCCAGTTCCTCCGTGAGAACTGGGACGTCTTTGCATGGAAGCTTCACGACATGCGAGGGTGTTCCTGTGGGGCTGGCTGAGAATCGCCTACGAGTCGACCCAAAATTCAAACCAGTTAAAGAGTATCTTGGCGGTCCGCCGTCTGTAAGAGAAAGGCCATAGGCGAGGAGGTGGCTCGACTCTTAGCAGCAGAGTTCATCCGAGAGATCTACCACTCCGAGTGGCTCGCCAACGTTGTCATGGTCCTCAAGAAGGACAAGTCGTTGCGCATGTGCATCGATTTCAAGCATATCAATCGGGCCTGCCCGAAAGATCATTTCCCTCTTCCTCGCATCGACCAAATGGTCGACTCAAGCTATGGATGCGAGAGGTTGTCTTTTTAGACGCCTATTCCGGGTACCATCAGATCCGTGCTGTATGGACCCGATGAGATTAAAACAGCGTTCATCACTCCATTCGGGTGCTTACATTATGTCACCATGCCATTCGGTCTCAAGAATGCCGGAGCCACATTCATGAGGATGATTCGTAAGTGTTTGCTCACTCAAATCGGTCGGAATGTGGAAGCATACATGGATGATATAGTGGTCAAGTCACGAAAGGGTTCCGACCTGTTGGTGACCTTCTTTGAAACATTTGCCAATCTCGTGGAGGTATGATATCAAGCTTAATCCATCAAAGTGTACATTTGGAGTTCCTGGTGGAAAGTTACTCGGTTTTCTCGTTTCCGAGCGAGGAATCGATGCTAACCCAGAAATGGTTGGCACCATACTCCGAATGAAGCGCCCTGTGCGTGTGCACGATGTCCAGAAACTTACTGGATGCTTTGCCGCTTTAAGTCGATTCATATCTCGCCTCGGTGAAAAGGCATTGGCTCTTTACCGACTGATGAAGAAGTCGGACAAGTTCGAGTGGACTCTAGAAGCTGATGCAGCGTTTGCAGAGCTCAAAGCTCTGCTCTCCACCAACCGGTGCTTGCTGCTCCAATCAGCAAGGAGCCTTTGCTGCTTTACATTGCAGCCCTTTGGACAAGTCGTCAAGACCGTACTTACGGTCGGCGGGAAGAAGAAGGAAAAACCTTCAAAGTTCAACGCCCAGTTTATTATCTTCAAGTAATCGACCCCATCAAAGCAAAGATACCCTCACTATCGGAAGCTTGTTTATGGGATCTTTATGACCACGAAGAAGGTTGCTCATTATTTCTCACGATCATTCCATTACGGTCGATGACGCCCTTTGTCGGAAATTCTTCATAACAGAGATGCAACCGGTCGAGTGGCAAAATGGGCGATTGAACTCCTTCCCTTGATATCAAATTCGAGGCAAAGAAAGCCATCAAGTCCCAAGCAATAGCGGATTTCCTCGCCGAAAGTGGACTGAACAGCAACTTCCGACCCAAGTTCACTCGGAACAACTGGACTATGTTTTTCGATGGTTCCAAGATGCTTTGAACGGTTACAGTGCGAGGGTTGTATTGGTTTCCCCGAGGATATAGGCTCAAGTATGTTCTCCAGATTCACTTTGATTCATCCAACAACGAAGCGAATATGAAGCACTTCTGTATGGGTTGCGCATGGCCATTTCACTTTCGGCGTCCATCGCCTTATGGTCTATGGCGACTCGGATCTGGTTGTTAATCAAGTGATGAAGGAGTGGGATGTCGAAGCCCAACTATGACAGGTTATTGTAATGCGTGAGAAAGTCGGAGAAGAAATTCGAGGGGTTAGAGCTTCATCATATACCCTTTGAAAAATCAAGCTGCGGATGATTTGGCGAAGATAGGGTCCAAGAGGGAAACCATTCCTAGTAATGTATTTACGGAACACATTCATGCTCCATCGGTCAGGAGGATCCTTTCACAGAAGAAGCCCGCAGCAAAAGAGTGCCAATGATCCGATGAAGTTGAGGTCCCAGCCGTGGTCGACCTGATTATGGAAGTTGTGGTCATCACTCCCGATCGACAAAGGTGCACGTCGCATACATCCTAAGGAAAGAGCTCCCAGAGAATGAAGAAGAGGCTCGACAGATCGTTCGTCGATCCAAGGCCTTTACAGTGATCAAGGGACAATTGTACAGAGAAAGCGATCGAGTCGGCCGAAGTGTATCACGCCGTAAGAAGGTCGAGATAATTCTTGAGGATATCCACTCGGGAACCTGTGGCCATCATGCGTCCTCTCGGACCATTGTGGCTAAAGCATACCGAAAGGGATTTTACCGGCAAAGCAAATGAAATGGCAAAAGAAATAGTCGACAAGTGTGAAGGATGTCGGTTCTATTCCAACATGTCGCACAAGCCAGCCTCGACCTTGAAGACCATTCCACTCGTTTGGCCCTTATTTGTTTGGGGATCGGACATGATTGGACCGTTGAGAAGCTGGCGTAAGCGGTTTCGCCCATTTGCTAGTAGCGATCGACAAGTTCACCAAGTGGATCGAAGCCAAGCCCATCAAGAACCTCGATTCATGCACTGCTATCAGTTTCATCATAGAGTTGTTATTCAGATATGGAGTTCCGCATAGCATCATCACCAACAATGTGTCAAACTTCGATATTGACTAGTTCAAATCCTTCGCGCCTCTCAAGGCACGCGAGTCGACTATGCTTGATGGCTCATCCTCGGTCGAATGGACAAGCGAGCGTGCAAACGGCCTCATTCTCAAAGGGCTAAAACCTCGGTGATGCATGATCTCAAACACGCGGGCAGAGCTTGGGTCGATTTAACTTCCATCAGTTCTCTGGGGATTGAGGACCACTCCTAATCGGTCGATCGGGAGAACTCCATTCTTCCCGGTCTATGGAGCTGAAGCAGTTACGCCGATTGACACCTTCACAATGCGCCTCGAGTTGAGCTATACTCAAGAAGAAGCGTAACAAGCCCGGCAAGATCTGATCGACCTCTTGGAAGAGGAGAGAGAGATGGCCTTGATCCGCTCGACTATCTATCAGCAAGACTTGCGTCGATTCCATGCCAGAAATGTGAAGAGTCGAGCCTTCCAAGAGGGAGATTTGGTCCTCCGAGTGGATCAACAGAAACCACACAAGCTTGCTCCCACTTGCGAAGGTCCCTTCTTCGTCACAAGAGTCCTCCACACCGGAGCATATCATCTCTACAACGTTGATCGCCGGATCGACGAGCCTCGAGCTTGGAACGCGGAGCTGCTCCGTCCCTTTTACACTTAAAAACTCACTCGGTTGATATGTAATAAAAGTGCTTTTGAAGTTTGTTTATCCAAGACAAGAATGTTATAATTTTCCCAGTAATTGTTATTGCTTTTTGTTGAAATTTCCCCCAGTGGGTGGCTTAGTCGTGAATCCGATTCGTCTAAGTTTGTAAAAAAAAAATCCTTTCTGAGTGCGAGCCAGTTTCTCACTCGGGGGCTTAGCTGCGAATCCGCTTCTCCTAAGTATTCAAATCCTACCGAGTGGCGAGCCAGCCTCCCACTCGGAGGCTTAGCTGCAGTCCAAGTACTCGCCTAAGTATCCAAAACCCTCCCGAGTGGCGAGCCAGCCTCCCACTCGGAGGCTTAGCTGCAGTCCAAGTACTCGCCTAAGTATCCAAAATCCTACCGAGTGGCGAGCCAGCCTCCCACTTGGAGGCTTAGCTGCAGTCCAAGTACTCGCCTAAGTATCCAAAATCCTACCGAGTGGCGAGCTAGCCTCCCACTCGGAGGCTTAGCTGCAGTCCAAGTACTCGCCTAAGTATTCAAACCCTGCCGAATGGTGAGCCAGCCTCCCACTCGGGGGCTTATAATAGCCCAAGGATTACTTAAACATCCAAAGTGATAAAAATCCTACCGAGTGGAGAGCAAACCTCCCACTCGGGGGCTTAGCTGCAGCCCAGTGCTCGCCTAAGTAATAGAAATCCTACCGAGTGGAGAGCAAACCTCCCACTCGGAGGCTTAGCTGCAGCCCAGTGCTTGCCTAAGTAATAAAAATCCTACCGAGTGGAGAGCAAACCTCCCACTCGGGGGCTTAGCTGCAGCCAGTGCTCGCCTAAGTAATAAAAATCCACCGAGTGGAGAGCAAACCTCCCACTCGGGGCTTAGCCGCAGCCAGTGCTCGCCTAAGTAATAAAAATCCTACCGAGTGGAGAGCAAACCTCCCACTTGGAGGCTTAGCTGTAGCCAGTGCTCGCCTAAGTAAGGAATTCATCCCAATCCATAAGGGCGATGAGGTGCAGGTCGACTGCTACCTTCTCCTTCGGAGCTTCGCCACAAGTACAACGTGCGGTCCATCCCAATCCGCAAGGACGACGAGGTGCAGGTCGACTGCTACCTCCTCCTTCGGAGCTTAGCCACAAGTACAACATGCTGTCCATCCCAATCCACAAGGACGGCGAGGTGCAGGTCGACTGCAATCTCCTCCTTCGGAGCTTCTCCACAAGCACAACGTGCGGTTCGTCCCGATCCGTAAGGACGACAAGGTCAGCCGCAGCCTGTGTTTCACCTCTACCTACAGGATAGATGAAGCACAAGTCGATTGGAATTTCAATGGAATATCTTCCGAATGAGGAATAAAGTTCTCTCGAATGCAAGCAAAGCATGTTAAAGGAAAAACCAAGTTCGGATAAATGTCCTCACGGATCCAAAGGCGCTCGGGCATTAAGCACATTAAAGTTTATCGATTCTGAAACCACTCGGCATTCCGAGGCAAATTTAAAGTGGGACTAAGAAGTTTTTACTCCTCCGGCGGAGGACTGGAAGGTGCAACAAACTGGTCGAGGTCGATTCCGTCAGAATACGGGTAGCAAGAGCGATGAAAGTCTCCATGAAAGATCTGAAGTCGTGCTTCTGGTATTGGCAACCTTGAGAGACACCAGCTTGTCCTCTTGGCGCTTCTTTGCGTGGGACACGAACCGTAGATAGAGCAACATCAAGATTACCACACTGGCAGATGACTTTTCCATTCTTGCACTCGACTTGGAATCTCATTCAATGAGTCATCGTGATTCAAGATCATTACGGAGAGTCTGTTACGGCGGAGAGTCGAGTCGATCCGCGACACTACAACTTTCGGTCGAGCAAGATAATCCACTACGCTTAGCAACACGAGACTCGGTGGAGTACATTCATAGCAACTTCGTCCTTCACAGAAGAGTTGATGGGGTCCAAGCTGGTTTCCACTGACCGGTTTCTTCTTCAAAGTTTTGGCAGAATTCTGAAAACACAACTCAGACTCAAAACGAAGATCATGTGATGAGCCGGTGAGAGCAAGACAGTTGGGTAAAAGAGATTACCTTCAAGCATGAGAAACAGCTTCTTGGCGAACCCTCCAAGATAAATCTCCAGGTCGTTTCGCTTCCCCGCCAACTGGCCAACCTTGTCAGACAGAACATTCTTGTCGTTCTTCACCGATCGACTTCCTTGTTAGTCAGCGTCAAGAGAGGCTTTCAGCTTGGCATTTTCATCTTCAAGTTTGTCGACCGAGGCAAGCTTCTCTTCAATGAGCTTTGTTTTCTCCAAAGCCGCCTTACGTGCCTCTCGCAAGGTCAAGGTCCTTCTTCTTCAAAGTCTCTTCCGGTTTATCGCAAAGCAACAATGAGAACAGAGTTGAGAATGAGCAGAAAACAGAGGCGCCGTCAAAAATTCTCACCAGCCATACCTTTTGCTTCATCCTTTGCCTTCAGAATTCTCCCGAGCAAGCTTCAAATCGAGGTTGAGCTGAATCTGCTTTTCTCTAACTCTCATATAGCGAGCCACAAGCTCGCAAGATTTCTACAAAGAGTCAACCAACGAAAGACATCAAAGACAGATCACTTCCGAGTGACTAAGGAAAAATAGTAGCATTTCTAAGACTACGATCGAATAAAAACATTCTACAGTAGTCTCGGGGACTACACCCAGCGGGTGCACTCAGCGTGCCCCCACTGGTTTACCAATTTGGTTCGATCAGTCGACCAAAAGAGGCAAAAAGGTTATGATTCTAAAAACATGGCTAATTGTCGCCGTCACCGCAGTAAAAAACAGTTCTTTAGACTATAGTCAATCGCCTTGATCGACCATAGTCTCGGGGACTACACCAGTGGGTGCACTTAGCGTGCCCCACCGGTTTCTGATTCCATTCGACTTGGTCCGTCCAGGTCGAGTGAAGAAGATCACAGCATAAAGACCATAGCCGACTGCACGCAGTCGACCATAGTCTCGGGGACTACACCCAGTGGGTGCACTCAGCATGCCCCCACAAAAGTTCAAACGACACACACACCCAGTGGGCGTACAGATATGGAAATCTCCAGAAGAAAGAAGTTTCAGATAGTATATCCTAACAAAGCAATGACGATCGACTTACTTGGACATTGCTCGGAGAGCTGAATCGGCATCATAGGCCGCTGACTTGCCTCTTGAGCCGCTTTCACTGCTCCATCATGATCCTGTCAAGCGTATGACCTGCTTAGCAACACTTACTTGGTCTTCCGGACGTGGTGTGTAGCAAAGAGAGATGGTGGATAAGCGTTCGACGAAGTGGGTCGGCAATGGTCGTGATGCAGACAAAAGATCTGAAGTCCGAGTGGGGTTGCCTCCTCGGAAATCAGCGTCTCAGAGTCGCTGCGACTTGAGCAGCCTTGCCGGTGAGCACTTTCTTGTTCCTCCTCTTCCTCAATGGCGCTTCCTCGTCATCATCGGGAGATCAATGACGTGAGGCGGAACTACAAGAGAGATCCGAGTAAACATGGAAGCCCAATCGACTAAAAAGCTCCATCGGCTAAAAGTGAAACCTCGGAGATCTTACCAAGATTGGAAGTGGCGCATCCTCCATTTCCTGATCATCGTGCTTGGCTGAAGTCTCGGAGGTAGCGGCTGTAGAGATTTCAAGAGTCGGCTGATCAGTCATCAAGTCGACCAAAAGTTCACTCATGTTGAAAAAGGAAATACAAGGTTCTGTTGGTTACCCGGAGTTGGTGGGGATGACCATTCGCATCTTGGGCAGGGCCTTCGCCGGTTTTGACAACGTCGCTCGAGGTTGCTTCGATGGCTTCTCAGTCGGCGCGGGAGAAGTTGTCCTAGGTCGCTTCATCGACTGACCGGTGGGCACAACAGCTTTACCGCGCGCCCGTCACTGGTCGTCAAGGCCAACTTGGACCGTCCCTCCGAGCGAGGAGGGTCGACGTCTTCCTCCTCTTCTTCCTCCTCCTCCTCATCATCAGAGCCATCATCCTCCTCATCTTCCTCGCTGTTGGACTCCCATTCCTCCGGACTCTCACCTCCACTTCCTTCTTCTTCTTAGGCTGTTTCCTGCACCCCGTTGGGCATCGAGTACATCTCAGTGGTGACCTAGAAGACAACAAAACAAGGTGAAAGTCAGTCGACGAAATTGACATCAAAACAGAATGAATGCAGCAGAATCACAGTCGGAGATAGGTGATGATATCTTGTCTGGTTGGTAACTCTGGTCGAGTGGTGGAATCCTCCTAGCTCCGCGAGGGTTGTCTTTATTTCCTATGATGGCAGTCATCCACTTCTCCAGTATGGCGTCATCAACCTCCTCCGGATGGACCCGAGTGGTATCATCCGTGCAGTACATCCACATCGGATGACCTCGGTATTGGAGTGGCTGAATACGCCGAGGAGAAAAACCTCCGGAGATCCATGCGGTCACCCCATCGCGAATAAGTTGGACTACACGCTCCATCGCCAGCTTTACTTGGGCCTTCTCCTCTGGTAGCACCTTCAGGGAAGATGGTTTGTTCACTCGACTCATGGAGAAAGGAGGGAGCCTGGGCCGATCGCCCAAGGCCGGGCTGGTCTTGGCAATAAAACCAGGTCGATCGCCACCCTCTAACCGAGTCGGGGAGAGTCATAGCTGGAAAGGCGCTCTTCCCCTCATCCGGACCCCGAGTCCCCCACACATTTGGATTACTTGGGTCCTCTCGTCATTGAACTCGTTTTCTTCACCGTCTGAGAGCGACAGGTGAATATGTGCTTGAAAACCCAATGTGGTCGACAACCCAAGAAATTCTCGCAGAGCGAAACGAAAGCAGCAAGATACACAATGGAGTTTGGAGTGAAATGGTGGAGTTGCGCTCCAAAAAAGTTCAGAAACCCCCGGAAAAATGGATTTGGCGGCAGAGAAAACCCCCTATCTACGTGGGTGGCCAGGAGGACGACTCACCCTCTTCAGCTGCGGTTGCCACTCCGTGCCCGGAAGCCTCGCCGACCCATGGGGCATCAGTCCTTCGTTGGCCAGGTCGGTGAGATCTTTCTCGGTGATGGTCGAACGGATCGATCTCCTTGGACCCAGCCTGCGGCAGCTTGGACCGTGAAGAGGAACCGCCCGACCGGGCGCTCTCCTTAGCTTTCGCCGCCGTCTTCTTCACCTGCTCGTTCAGCGCGGTCTTGTCCTTCACCATGGTCGCCAAGCGAAAAGTACCGAGCTTCGCTGGATGACGGAGAGGCGTGGGTGGCGAAAGTTTTGGAGGCGGAGAGAGGAGAAGTCCGAGGACGACCGTGAAAAATGCCCGGTCCAACGCTTTATATGGGGTCGCTTCCAGTGGCTGACCGGTAGGCCCAGGCAATCCCGTCCACAATCCTCAAGAACAGCGCGCACGATACGTGGCGAAAAAAGGCGGCGCAAGGATCGAGGCGTCATCGTCTTATCCCATCCGAGTGCCGCGGTTTTCTCCGCTTCGCGCGCTTCCCAAAATTCGGATCCCACGAAATCCGCTAACCGTAGAGCAACTCGTCAGATAACTGATTTCCTCAGATCCGTTGCTCGGAAATCCTCAGGTTCACAAAGTTCACTCGACAAATGTGAAGAATGGATCAAGGCGACTGAAAGAGAAGTCGATGCCATCACTAAAAGGTCGTTGATCCAGAGTAAGACGCACCCACAACACGAAGAACAGGTCGGAAAGATTATCAACTCCTTCCTCACTCAAACCTCGATCCATTCGGGGCTAATGATGAAGTCATGTACAGGGTAGGGTCATAGACCTGCCCAAAGGTACCCTCCATAAGGACATTCACAAGAGAAGCAGCCTTCCAATCGACACGGTAGGCTTCCACTCGGCGATTCAAAGACACTTTCGACTATGAAGACCCACTCGACCACCAAGAGTCCAAGAGCCACTCGGTGTCCAAACGGTCTGTAGTTAAATAGTCTTTATGACCTTAATGACACTTTATGTAAGGCATTACCAGTAACGCCTAGCTTTAACGCACCTTAAACTCTCTACTACGTGGGCTGGCTGGGGTCTGGCGCACTCTATATAAGCCACCCTCCACGGTAGAAGGGTTCGCACTTGTAACACATACGCAGATAATCCAATCGACCGCCTCGGGCTCGAGACGTAGGGCTGTTACTTCCTCCGAGAAGGGCCTGAACTCGTAAATCCCTTGCGTATACAACTACTCCATAGCTAGGATCTTGCCTCTCCATACCTACCCCCATTCTACTGTCAGACTAAGAACCACGACAGCAGGAGACCAGAATTCAGCTGTATCATAGTCACGGAACAGGATCCACAACAAATCCGTTGTTGCAGAGATCTGATTCGATCGGCTCCTGACCCAAGATCGCCCCCGAGGCGTGAGGGACATGAAGACCAGCGAGATCAGTATAGGAACCGTGAGCAGTATGATCACCAATTCGATCGTGACGATCGACGTCGAGTGCCCACCCCTCCCCCAAGGAGTGGGTCACACGTGCCTCGACAACAGGATGACAGACGCCCTCACAGTGCTGGGCGAAGGATTCTAGTCGACCCCAGAGAACCAGTCTTTGATGCGAGATCCATTCTCATTCAGGGTTTGGTCGACAGAAACAGAGCTCACCGAGGAGGTCATGACAGAGATGCACCCATCAGCAGTAGAGTGCACGTCTTAGGACCAAAGTGTTTCAGCAGAGCCATCAGGGCCGCAGTGATTCCTCCCAACTACAGGTTGGCGAATGGAGTCAGTAAGTTCACTGGTGAGTCCAAACCAGATACTTGGCTTGAGGACTACCGAGTGGCTATTCAGATTGGCGGCGGCAATGATGAAGTGGCCATGAAACACCTGCCTCTTATGTTGGAGGGCTCGGCCAGAGCATGGCTGAACCAGTTAGCACCCAGCAGTATTTACACTTGGGAAGATCTTTCCCGAGTGTTTGTCAGAACATTTGAAGGGACCTGCAAGCGACTAGCAGGGTTGACAGAATTGCAATCGTGCGTGCAGAAAACAAATGAAACTTTGAGGGATTACATCCAGAGATGGATCACATTGCATCACACGGTAGAGAATGTATCTGTTCACCAGGCAGTCTTTGCCTTCAAAGAAGGCGTTAAGTACAGAGAGCTAAACCTGAAATTCGGTTGAACCGGAGACATGTCTCTGAGTCAAATGATGGAGATTCCCACCAAGTATGCCAATGGTGAAGAAGAGGATCGGCTCTGGAGTGGCAAGCACAAGTCAGTCGCCCACGAAACCGGAGGAGGGAACTCCAGTCGGAAGCAGAAGCGGAAAGCTGAGCCAGCTGCTCCTGGAGAACCTTGGCCGTGAGTCAAGGAAAGTTTAAGGGGAAGCCCAATGGACCTTGGAACCCTAAGAAGGTGAAAGACCAAGACGGAAATGATGTGTTTGATTTGCCATGCCACATTCACACGAAGAAAGATGAAGAGGGTAAACTCATTTACCCAAAACATACCACTCAACAGTGTCGGCTCTTGATCCAGCAATTCCAGGGAAAACAGCCCAAAGATAAGGAAAAGGAGTCGGACAAAGTTGAGGGCAAGGAAGATAGTGATGATGGATACCCCGTGTCAATTCCACCACGATGATTTTTGCCGACGTTGAAAGCAAAAGTCGATTGAAAGTTATCAACCGAGAGGTGAATATGGTCGCTCCGGCGACACCCAGTTATTTGAAATGGTCTCATACCGCCATCACATTCGACCAGTCTGACCACCCGACGCACATAGCCACCCCTGGGAGGCAAGCTTTGGTGGTCGACCCAGTCGTCGAGGGCACTCGACTAACTAAAGTTTTGATGGATGGTGGCAGTGGTCTGAATATACTGTACGCAGAGACGTTGAAAGGGATGGGCATTCCGATGTCCAGGCTCAGTACCAGCAACATGAGTTTCCATGGAGTCATTCCTGGAAAGAAGGCCGAGTCACTCGGTCAGATTGCTCTTGATGTGGTTTTCAGAGACTCCAAGAATTTCCGCAAAGAAAAATTGACGTTTGAAGTTGTGGATTTCTAGAGTGCTTATCATGCTATTCTGGGAAGGCCAGCGTATGCACGTTTCATGGCTCGACCATGTTATGTATACCTTAAGCTGAAGATCCCAGGCCCCAAAGGTGTGATCACTGTCACCGGGAATCGGAAGAAAGCGGAAGAGTGTTTCCGGAAAGGCTCAAAGATCGCCGATGCTCAGATGGCAGTGGTAGAGCTGCAGGAATACCAGAAAACTGCAGACCCGAGTGATTTGTTGCGAGCCAAGAAGCCCGCTACTGAATCAGCATTTCAGTCGTCCGGTGAGACAAAGCCGATTCACATTCACCCGACCGACCCCAATGCTGCTCCGACCCATATCTCTACAACACTCGACTCCAAATAGGAAGAAGCGCTCATCCAGTTCCTCCATGAGAACTGGGACATCTTCGCATGGAAGCCTGCTGACATGCCGGGTGTTCCCAGGGGGCTGGCTGAGCACCGTCTATGAGTCGATCCAAAAGTGAAACCTGTCAAAGAACATCGTCGACGGTCCGCCGTCCAGAAGAGAAAGGCCATTGGCGAGGAAGTCGCTCGACTACTTGCAGTGGAGTTTATCCGAGAGATTTACCACTCCGAGTGGCTCGCCAATGTCATCATGGTCCCCAAGAAGGACAAGTCACTTCGCATGTGCATTGACTTCAAACATATCAATCTGGCCTGCCCGAAAGATCATTTTACTCTCCCCCGCATCGACCAAATAGTCGACTCGATCGCGGGATGTGAGCGCCTGTCTTTTTTAGACGCCTATTCCGGTTACCATCAGATCCGTCTGTATGGACCCGACGAGATCAAAACAGCTTTCATCACTCCATTCGGTGCTTACATTTATGTCACCATGCCATTCGGCCTCAAGAATGCCGGAGCCACGTTCATGAGGATGATTGAAGTGTTTGCTCACTCAAATCGGTCGGAATGTGGAAGCATACATGGATGATATTGTGGTCAAGTCACGGAAGCGTTCCGACCTGCTGACTGACCTTGCTGAGACATTTGCCAACCTCAGGAGGTATGATATCAAGCTTAATCCATCAAAGTACACATTCGGAGTTCCTGGTGGTAAGTTACTCGGTTTTCTCGTTTCCGAACGAGGAATCGACGCCAATCCAGAAAAAGTCGGTACTATACTCCGGATGAAACGTCCTGTGCGTGTGCACGATGTCCAGAAGTTTACTGGTTGCTTGGCCTCTTTAAGTCGATTCATCTCTCGACTCGGTGAAAAGGCATTGCCTCTTTACCGACTGATGAAGAAGTCAGACAAGTTCGAGTGGACTCGTGAAGCTGATGCAACGTTCGCAGAGCTAAAAGCCCTGTTCTCCACCCAGCCGGTGCTTGCTGCCCCAATCAGCAAAGAGCCTTTGCTGCTTTACATTGCAGCCGCAGGACAAGTTGTCAGTACAGTACTTACGGTCGAGCGGGAAGAAGAAGGAAAATCCTTTATAGTTCAACGCCCAGTATATTATGTTTCTGAGGTTTTAACTCAGTCAAAGCAAAGATATCCTCATTATCAGAAGCTTGTATATGGGATTTATATGACCACGAAGAAGGTTGCTCATTACTTCTCTGACCATTCCATTACGATTAAATCGTGACGCTCCATTGTCGAGATTCTTCTATGAGAGGTGCAAGCTGGTCGAGTGGCTAAATGGGCGATTGAGCTCCTTCCTTAGATATCAAGTTTGAGGCAAAGAAAGCCATCAAGTCCCAAGCAATAGCAGATTTAGGTAAATCGAGTGAATTGAACAACAACTGCCGACTCAAGTTCACTCGAACCTTTGGACCATGTTCTTTGATGGTTCCAAGATGCTTTGAATGGTTCGGTCTTTGGGGTAGTGTTAGTTTCCCCCCGAGGAGATAAGCTCAGATATGTCCTTCAAATTCGCTTTGATTCCTCCAACAACGAAGCAGAATATGAAGCACTTTTGTATGGGTTGCGTATGGCCATTTCACTCGGCGTCCGTCACCTCATGGTCTATGGCGACTCAGATTTGGTGGTTAATCAAGTAATGAAGGAGTGGGACGTCAGAAGTCCGGCCATGACTAGTTACTAGAGAAGAAATTCGAGGGGTTAGAGCTTCATCATATACCCCGACTGAAAAATCAAGCAGCTG
Organism: Aegilops bicornis; assembly: GCA_021605145.1. Taxonomy (NCBI): domain Eukaryota; kingdom Viridiplantae; phylum Streptophyta; class Magnoliopsida; order Poales; family Poaceae; genus Aegilops; species Aegilops bicornis. Next base: position 86,756,970 of record CM038669.1, read on the forward strand.
ATGATTTGGCAAAAATAGGTTCCAAGAGAGAAGCCATTCCCAGCAATGTGTTTTTGGAACACATCCATGCACCATCACTCAAGAGGATCCTTTCACCGAAGAAGCCCCGCAACCAAAAAGTGCCACAGATCCGACTGAGGTTGAGGTTCCAGCGGTGGTCGACCTAATCATGGAAGTTTTGGTCATCACTCCCGACTAGACAGCTCTGTACATCGCGTATATCCTAAGAAAACAGCTCCCAGAGAATGAAGAAGAGGCTCGACAGATCGTCCATCGATCCAAGGCCTTTACTGTGATAAAGGGACAGTTGTTCAGGGAAAGCGCGACTGGAGTCAGTCAGAAATGTATAACACCAGAAGAAGGTCAGATAATTCTTGACGATATCCACTCGGGGACCTGTGGTCACCATGCATCCTCTCGGACCATTGTGGCTAAAGCATACCGAGCGGGATTTTACTGGCCAAGAGCAAATGAAATGGCGAAAGAGATAGTCGACAAGTGTGAAGGATGTCAGTTCTATTCCAATATGTCACACAAATCCGCCTCAGCCTTGAAGACTATTCCACTCATCTGGCCCTTCGCTGTTTGGGGATTAGATATGGTTGGACCACTGAGAACTGGCAGGAGAGGCTTCACTCACGTGCTGGTGGCAGTCGACAAGTTTACTAAATGGATTGAAGCTAAGCCTATCAAGAATCTCGATGCTTGCACTGCTATCAGTTTAAATCGGAGAGTTGATATTCAGATATGGAGTTCCGCATAGCATCATCGCGATAATGGGTCAAACTTGATTCCGACAAGTTCAAAGCCTTTTGCGCCTCTCAAGGCACATGAGTCGACTACGCTTGATCGCTCACCCCGATCGAATGGACAAGCGGAAAGAGCAAACGGTCTAATTCTCAAAGGATCGAAACCCCGGTGATGCACGATCTCAAGCACGCAGCAGCGCATGGGTCGAATTTAATTTCCATCAGTTCTTTGGGGATTGAGGACTACCCTAATCGGTCAACTGGACGAACTCCATTCTTTCTGGTCTATGGAGCTGAAGCAGTTCTGCCGAGTGACTTGCTTCACATTGCACCCCGAGTCGAGCTCTACTCTGAAGATGAAGCAGAACAAGCCCGACAGGATGCGGTCGACCTCCTAGAAGAGGAAAGAGAGATGGCCCTGATCCGCTCGACTATCTATCAGCAAGACTTGCGTCGATTCCATGCCAGAAATGTGAGGAATCGAGCCTTCCAAGAAGGAGACTTGGTCCTCCGAGTAGATCAACAGAAACCACACAAGCTCGCTCCCACTTGGGAAGGCCCCTTCATCATCACCAGAGTTCTCCACAATGGAGCGTACCATCTTTACAACGTCGATCGCCAGATTGATGAACCTTGAGCTTGGAACGCGGAGCTGCTCCGCCCCTTTTATACTTAAGTACTCACTGAGATGAGATGTAATAAGAAATACCTCTGTAGTTCATTTATCAAAGACAAGAGTATTATAATTTTCCCAGTGATTGTTGTTGCTTTTGTTCTCGTAAGAAACCCCCGAGTGGGTAGCTTAGCTGCGAATCTGTTTCGCCTAAATTTTTAAAAAAGAAAAATCCTACTGAGTGACGAACAAGCCTCTCACTCGGAGGCTTAGCTGCGAATCCGTTTCACCTAAGTACTTGAAAATCCTACCGAGTGATGAGCAAGCCTCTCACTCGGAGGCTTAGCTGCGAATCCGTTTCGCCTAAGTACTTGAAAATCCTACCGAGTGGTGAGCCAGCCTCTCACTCGGGGGCTTAGCTGCAGTCCAAGTACTCGCCTAAGTTTGAAAAAATCCTACTGAGTGGTGAGCCAGCCTCCCACTCGGAGGCTTAGCTGTAGTCCAAGTACTTGCCTAAGTTTGAAAAAATCCTACCGAGTGGTGAGCCAGCCTCCCACTCGGAGGCTTAACTGCAGTCCAAGTACTCGCCTAAGTTAAAAAAATCCTCCCACTCGGAGGCTTAGCTGTAGTCCAAGTACTCGCCTAAGTTTAAAAAAATCCCCCCACTCAGAGGCTTAGCTGCAGTCCAGTACTCGCCTAAGTTTGAAAAATCCTACCAAATGAAGAGCAATCCTCTCTCTCGGGGGCTTAGCTGCAGTCCAAGTACTCGCCTAAGTTTGAGAAATCCTACCGAGTGAAGAGCAATCCTCTCACTCGGGGGCTTAGCTGCAGCCCAAGTACTCGCCTAAGTTTGAGAAATCCTACCGAGTGAAGAGCAATCCGCTCACTCGGGGGCTTAGTTGCAGTCCAAGTACTCGCCTAAGTTTGAGAAATCCTACCGAGTGACGAGCAATCCTCTCACTCGGAGGCTTAGCTGCAGTCCAGTACTCGCCTAAGTTTGAAAACATCCCAATCCGCAAGGACGACGAGGTGCAGGTCGACTGCTACCTTCTCCTTGGGAGCTGCGCCACAAGTATAACGTGCGCTCCATCCCGATCCGCAAGGCCGACGAGGTGCAGGTCGACTGCTACCTTCTCCTTCGGAGCTGCGCCACAAATACAACATGCGCTCCATCCCGATCCACAAGGACGACGAGGTGCAGGTCGACTGCTACCTTCTCCTTCGGAGCTGCGCCACAAGTACAACGTGCGCTCCATCCCGATCCGCAAGGACGACGAGGTGCAGGTCAACTGCTACCTTCTCCTTCGGGGCTACAGATACAACATACGTAATCCATCCTTTCCTGCAAGGATAATGGTGCGCAAGACGACCAAATCTTCCACCTCAGAGCTGCATCTCAAACAACAAAGACTTTTCCAAGTGAAGCACAGTCCACTCGGGGGCAAATGCAAGCATATTCAGAAGTAAAACCAGTTCAGATAAATCCTAAAGGGTCCAAACCGCAGATCAAAGCAATCGGGCTCTCATCCCGAAGGAGTTTAGCGGTTACAAAATCCACTCGGCATTCCGAGGCAAATTTAAGGTGAGGCATAAAAGTTTGTTTACTCCGCGGGAGGAGGACTGGCAGGCTCGACGAACTCGTCCAGATCGACACCATCGGCGATCCGAGTGGCAGCAGCAATGAAAGTCTCCATAAAGGATCGGAAATCATGCTTCTTGGTGTTAGCGAACTTGATTGCTGCCAGCTTATCTTCTCGCGCCTCTTTACAGTGGACACGAACCAAAGATGAGCCTCATCAAGACACCGAAAGCGTAAGACTTCTTCCACTCCTGCACTCGACCAAGGATCTCATTAAGTCGGGTCATCAGGGACTCAAGGTCATTCTGGAGTGTTGCCCCTAGCCAAAGTGCTGTGTCGATCCGCGACATGGCGACTTTCAGTCGAGCCAAGTAGTCAACAACACCGTTGATGCGAGATTCCAGTCGGAGCAAGTTCATAGCAGTTTCCTCCTTCAAGGGAGAATTGATAGGGTCCAAGTTTGCTTCGATTCGCCCAGTCTCCTCCTCGAAGTTGCGACAAAGCTCTGCATGCGCGGTCCAAAGACAAGTCAGTATTCGTATGTCGAGTCGACAAAGATGAAGCAGTCGGAACAGGGTATGTACCTTCAAGCTTGATGAACAACTTCTTGGCGAGGCTCCTCAGATAGCTTTCCAGATCATCCCTCCTGGGAGCAATGCCCTCCATCTTCCCGTTCAAGCTAACCTTGTCCTTCTTCAAGTGGGTGACCTCCTTGTTGGCTCTATCCAGAGAAGATTTCATCTTCGCGTTCTCCTCCTCCAGTTTGCCGACTGAAGCCAGCTTCTGTTCAGCCAGAGCAGTTTGGTCGTCGGCCTTCTTCTGTGCAGCAGCCAGTTCGTGATCCTTCTTTAACAGAGCCTGGTTCAGTTTTTCTGAAAAGAAATAACGCTCAGTTCAGAAAGAGCAGAATGAAATCCGAGTCTAAGACAAGACAGTCGACAAAGCTTCCTTACCATTGGCGTCATCTTTGGCCTTCTGCAGCTCTGACTTGGCCAACTCCAGGTCAAGGTTGAGTTGAATTTGCTGCTTTTCCAAGTCGGCAAAGCGAGCTCCAAGGTCACAAGATTTTTGCAATCAAAGAGGGTGGGTTATTTTACAGAGAAAAACGACAAAGACAATGAATACTAAGACTACAGTCGACTGCACGCAGTCCACCATAGTCTCGGGGGACTACACCCAGTGGGTGCACTTAGCATGCCCCCACTGGTTCAGTTAACACTTGATGAGACCTTTTCGGCATGAGTGTATATAAAAAAAGTTCTTCAGACCATAGTTGACTGCCAGCAGTCAACCACGGTCTCGGGGACTACACCCAGTGGGTGCACTTAGCGTGCTCCCACTGGTTCAGATTACACTCGACATGGCCAGACCAGACCGAGTGAAGAAATTAAAATGTCAAGACTACAGTCGACTGCCCGCAGTCCACGATAGTCTCGGGGACTACACCCAGTGGGTGACAGCGTGCCCCCACTAGTCCAAAACTTCAATAACAAAAATTCAGCTCAAAGTATGGATTGGTTCAGTGACAAGTCGAAACACCCAGTGGGTGTGCAGATGCAAAGATCCTTGGAAAGAGAGTTTTCAGGTAGCATATCCTAACAGAGCAAGCCAAGAAAACCAGTCGACGTGCTACTAACCTGAACATTGCTTTGGAGAGCCGAGCTGGCATCATAGGCGGCCTGACTGACATCCCGCACCATCTTCGTCTTCTCCATCATAATACCTGCTTGGTGTATGGCTTCCTTGGCAGCATTCACTTTGTCCTCTGGGACGTGATGGGTAACAAAAACTGAAGGTGGATCGGCAGGAGCTTGAGCAGTCGATGAAGAAGGCAGAGCACTCGACAGTGGCACGTCGAATGTAACAGAAGCCGATTGGCATCACCAGCGTCCTGAACGACTGGCTCAGCTATCGGCGTCGATTGGGCCACCTTGTCTGCAGGAGTTTTCCTATTTTTCCTCGTCAAAGGCCTCTCGGGCTCGTCATCGTCATCGTCGGGGAGGTCAATAATGTTGGGAGCTGTTCAAAGATTGGTCACCAAAATTGCATCACCCAATGGTATATATTACAGTTGGGTCGACCTAATAAAGACAAAACGACAGAAATCGTACCCAGATTGGAGGTGACAACATCCTCCATTGCCTCATCCTCATCCCTGTAAGCTGAAGTCTCAGAGGTAGCAGTGCTGCCAGTTCCAAAGGTATCTGGTCAAATCAAGGAAAAAATAAACAGCGTAGAGCGTCGAGTGGATACAAAGCGAGACACTCACGCAGAAGCGACGGGGATGTCAATCTTAATCTTCAGCAACGCCTTCCGAGGCCTCGGCACTACAACTTTGGGCTGCTTTGACACTTTTTCAGTCGGAGCCGGTGAGGATGTCCGAGGGCGCTTTGAAGACGGGCCAGTCTGAGCAACCGCTTTTTCACGAGCGCTCGGCCGGTCTTGGTCGAGCTTGGATCGCCTCTCCCTGCGAGGAGGTGACTCGACTTCTTCTTCTTCACTTGAGTCCTCACTTTCCTCGGTCTCCTCTCCGTCAGAATGCCATTCACCACTGTCGCCGCCGCTCGCCTCCCCTTTCGGGTCTTGCTCTTGCTCCCCGTTGGGCATTGAGTACATTTCGATAAGAGCCTGGCAGAAAAACAAGCAGAAATAAAGTCAATCAACGAAGCATCAATAGCTGCATGGTTAAAATTACAGTCGGAAGTTCAGAATTGAACCTTGTCTGGTACGTGGGATTGGTCGAGTGGAAGAATTCTCCTGGCTCCCCTAGGGTTGTCCTGTTCCCAGTGATGCTCGTCAGCCACCCCTCCAGCATGGCATCCTCGACCTCCTCCGAGTCGATATGAGTGGTGTCATCAGTGCCCGAATACATCCACATCGGATGGTCTCGAGCTTGAAGTGGCTGGATGCGTCGCTGAAGGAAGACCTCCAAAAGATCCATACCAGTCACCCCGTCACGGATAAGCTGGACAACACGATCGACCAGTATCTTTACCTGCGCTTTCTCTTCTGGAATCACCTTCAAAGAGGAGTGTTTCCTCACTCGGTCCATGGAAAAAGGAGGGAGTCCGGTCGACTGCCCTGGCGTCGGCTGGTCTTTGCAATAGAACCAGGTCGACTGCCATCCACGGACTGAGTCGGGAAGGATCATGGCTGGAAAAGAGCTTTTCCCCCTCATCTGAACCCCAAGACCCCCACACGTCTGAATCACTTGTGTTCTCTCGTCACTCAGATTGGACTTTTTCACCATCTGGGAGCGACAGGTGAAAATGTTCTTGAAAAGGCCCCAATGAGGCCGGCAACCCAAGAAATTCTCGCACAAAGACACGAAAGCAACGAGGTACACGATTGTGTTGGGTGTGAAGTGGTGGAGTTGCGCCCCAAAGAAATTCAGAAATCCCCGAAAGAAAGGGTGAGGAGGCAAAGAAAATCCACGATCGACATGGGTGGCCAAGAGAACGCACTCACCCTCCCGAGGCTGCGGCTCAGACTCCTTCCCCGGAAGCCGCGCCGATCCTTGGGGGATCAGTCCTCCAGCGGCCAGGTCGTCGAGGTCTTCTTGACGAATCTTCGAGCGGATCGATCGCCTGGATCCAGCCTCATGGCAGCTGGCCCTCGACGAGGATCCGCCCCGACCGGTCGCCTTTCCCTTCGCCTTCACCGTCGCTTTCTTCGCCCGCTCCAGGGCCGCCATCTTCTCTTTCACCATCGTCACCGGCGAGACGCGCACAGGGCAGCGGCGCTGGGATGGAGGCGAGCGCGGCGGATAAGTCTAAGGAAGAGAGGAGGGAAATGAGAACACACTGTTCAAAAACCCCTGTCTGGCGTCTTATATGAGGTTGCTTCCGAGTGACTGACTTGTTGGCCCGGGCGATCCTGTCAAATCTCATAGCGATAGCGGCAGCGATACGTGGCCGAAAAAAGGTGGCCTTGAGGATCAAGGCGTCCCTGCCTTATCCCATCCGATTACTGCGGCCTCCTTCGCCCCGCGCGCTTCCCGAAATTCGAATCCCGCGAAATCTGCGAGCTACAGAACAATTCATCAGACGGAAGATCTCCTCCGCTCTGTCACTCGGAACTCTCCAAGTAAAGAAACTCACTTGACGGATACAAAGAATGGATCAAGGCGACTGAAAAAGAAGTTGGTGCCGTCACCTAAGTTCGTTGATCCAGAGCAAGATATACTCGTAGCACGAAAATGGGTCAGAAGTGTGTTCAACTCCTTCCCCACTCAAACCTCGATCCATTCGGGGGCTAATGATGAAGCTATGTACCTAGCGTAGGGTCATGGACCTGTCCTAGATACCCTCCCCAAGGACATCTCTAGAAGAAACCACCTTTCAATTGACTCAGAAGTGTTCCACTCGACAGACTCGAAGACACTCGACCATGAAGCCAACCACTCGACCATGAAGCCAACCACTCGACAGCCAGGAGATCTAAAGTCAGTCCGCACGCTAACGGTCGACCATTAAGTAGCCTTTATGGTCATCATAGCACTTTATTTGTATGCGTTACGGTAACACCCGACCTTAATGTACCTTAAACCTGCATAGCGAGGGCGGGAGGGTGCAGCAAACTCTATATAAGCCACCCCCCTCCTCAGTGTCAAGGGTTCGCACCCCTGTAATTCATACACACGTAACCCAGTCGACCGCCTCCGGGCTTCGAGACATAGGGCTATTACTTCCTCCGAGAAGGGCCTGAACTCGTAAAACTCATGTGTATACAACTACTCCATAGCTAGGATCTTGCCTCTCCATTCCTACCCCCATACATTACTGTCAGACTTAGAACCACGACATACCCAATAGTCTCTTTTGGGTATCCTATGAAGACACATTTTTCTGATTTGGGTTCGAGCTTATCAGGTTAAAGATTTTTCACATAAGCATCGCAGCCCCAAACTTTAAGAAACGACAACTTTGGTTTCTTGCCAAACCACAGTTCATAAGGCGTCATCTCAATGGATTTCGATGGTGTCCTATTTAACGTGAATGCAGCCGTCTCTAAAGCATATCCCCAAAACGATAGCGGTAAATTAGTAAGAGACATCATAGATCGCACTATATCTAGTAAAGTACGATTACGACGTTCGGACACCATTTCGCTGTGGTGTTCCGGGTGGCGTGAGTTGCGAAACTATTCCGCATTGTTTCAAATGAAGACCAAACTCATAACTCAAATATTCTCCTCCACGATCAGATCGTAGAAACTTTATTTTCTTGTTACGATGATTTTCAACTTCACTCTGAAATTCTTTGAACTTTTCAAATGTTTAAGACTTATGTTTCATTAAGTAGATATACCCATATCTGCTTAAATCATCTGTGAAGGTGAGAAAATAACGATACCCGCCGCGAGCCTCAACATTTATCGGGCCACATACATCTATATGTATGATTTCCAACAAATCTGTTGCTCGTTCCATAGTTCCAGAGAACGGCGCTTTCGTCATCTTGCCCATGAGGCACGGTTCGCAAGTACCAAGTGATTCATAATCAAGTGGTTCCAAAAGTCCATTAGTATGGAGTTTCTTCATGCGCTTTACACCGATATGACCTAAGCAGCGATTGCCACAAATAAGTTGCACTATCATTATCAACTCTGCATCTTTTGGCTTCAATATTATGAATATGTGTATCACTACTATCGAGATTCAACAAAAATAGACCACTCTTCAAGGGTGCATGACCATAAAAGATATTACTCATATAAATAGAACAACCATTATTCTCTGATTTAAATGAATAACCGTCTCGCATCAAACAAGATCCAGATATAATGTTCATACTCGACGCTCGCACCAAATAACAATTATTTAGGTCTAAAACTAATCCCGAAGGTAGATGTAGAGGTAGCCTGCCGACGATGATCACATCGACTTTGGAACCATTTCCCACGTGCATCGTCTCCTCATCCTTGGCCAGTGTTCGCTTAATCCATAGTCCCTGTTTTGAGTTGCAAATATGAGCAACAGAACCAATATCAAATACCCAGGTGCTACTGCGAGCTCTGGTAAGGTACACATCAATAACATGTATATCACATATACATTTGTTCACCTTCCATCCTTCTTATCCGCCAAATACTTGGGGCAGTTCCGCTTCTAGTGACCACTCTGCTTGCAGTAGAAGCACTCAGTCTCAGGCTTAGGTCCAGACTTGGGTTTCTTCTCCTGAGCAGCAACTTGCTTGCTGTTCTTCTTGAAGTTCCCCTTCTTCTTCCCTTTGCCCTTTTTCTTGAAACCAGTGGTCTTGTTGACCATCAACACTTGATGCTCCTTCTTGATTTCTACCTCCGCAGCCTTTAGCATCACGAAGAGCTCGGGAATTGTCTTATCCATCCCTTGCATGTTATAGTTCATCGCGAAGCTCTTGTAGCTTGGTGGTAGTGATTGAAGAATTATGTCAATGATGCTATCATTCAGAAATTAACTCCCAGTTGAATCAAGTGATTGTTATACCCGGACATTTTGAGTATCTGTTCACTGACAGAACTATTCTCCTCCATCTTACAGCTGTAGAACTTATTAGAGACTTCATATCTCTCAATCTGGGCATTTGCTTGAAATATTAACTTCAACTCCTGAAACATCTCATATGCTCCATGACGTTCAAAACGTCGTTGAAGTCCCGGTTCTAAGCCGAAAAGCATGGCACACTGAACTATCGAGTAGTCATCAGCTTTGCTCTACCAGACGTTCATAACATCTGGTGTTGCTCCTGCAGCAGGTCTGGCACCTAGCGGTGCTTCCAGGAGATAATTCTTCTGTGCAGCAATGAGGATAATCCTCAAGTTACGGACCCAGTCCGTGTAATTGCTACCATCATCTTTCAACTTTGCTTTCTCAAGGAACGCATTAAAATTCAACAGAACAACATCACGGGCCATCTATCTACAATCAACATAGACAAGCAAAATACTATCAGGTACTAAGTTCATGATAAACATAAGTTCAATTAATCATATTACTTAAGAACTCCCACTAAGATAGACATCCCTCTAATCCTCTAAGTGATCACGTGATCCAAATCAACTAAACCATGTCCGATCATAGCGTGAGATGGAGTAGTATCAATGGTGAACATCACTATGTTGATCATATCTACTATATGATTCACGCTCGACCTTTCGGTCTCCGTGTTCCGAGGCCATATCTGTTATATGCTAGGCTCGTCAAGTTTAACATGAGTATTCTGCGTGTGCAACTGTTTTGCACCCGTTTTATTCAACGTAGAGCCTATCACACCCGATCATCACGTGGTGTCTCAGCATGAAGAACTTCCGCAATGGTGCATACTCAGGGAGAACACTTATACTTTGATAATTTAGTGAGAGATCATCTTATAATGCTACCGTCAATCAAAGGAAGATAAGATGCATAAAAGATAAACATCCCATGCAATCAATATAAGTGACATGATATGGCCATCATCATCTTGTGCTTGTGATCTCCATCTCCAAAGCACCGTCATGATAACCATCGTCACCGGCGCGACACCTTGATCTCCATCATAGCATCGTTGTCGTCTCGCCAATCTTATGCTTCTACGACTATCGCTACCGCTTAGTGATAAAGTAAAGCATTACGAGCGCATTGCATTGCATACAATAAAGCGACAACCATATGGCTCCTGCCGGGTTACCGATAACTCGGATACAAAACATGATCATCTCATACAATAAAATTTAGCATCATGCCTTGACCATATCACATCACAACATGCCCTGCAAAAACAAGTTAGACGTCTTCTACTTTGTTGTTGCAAATTTTACATGGCTGCTACGGGCTGAGCAAGAACCGTTCTTACCTATGCATCAAAACCACAACGATAGTTTGTCAAGTTGGTGTTGTTTTAACCTTCGCAAGAGCAGGCGTAGCCACACTCGGTTCAACTAAAGTTGGAGCAAGCGACACCCGCCACCACGTGTGCAAAGCACGTCGGTAGAACCAGTCGGCGTAAGCGTCTGGCGTAATGTCGGGCCGGGCCGCTTCATCCAACAATGCCGCTGAACCAAAGTATGACATGCTGGTAAGCAGTATGACTTATATCGCCCACAACTCACTTGTGTTCTACTCGTGCATATGACATCTACGCATAAAACCAGGCTCGGATGCCACTTTGGGGAACGTAGTAATTTCAAAAAAATTCCTACGCACACGCAAGATCATGGTGATGCATAGCAACGAGAGGGGAGAGTGTTGTCCACGTACCCTCGTAGACCGAAAGTGGAAGCGTTAACTGCAGCGGTTGATGTAGTCGTACGTCTTCATGATCCGACCGATCAAGTACCGAACGCACGACACCTCCGAGTTCAGCACACGTTTAGCCCGATGACGTCCCTCGAACTCCGATCCAGCCGAGTGTTGAGGGAGATTTTTGTCAGCACGACGGCACGGTGACGATGATGATGTTCTACCGACGCAGAGCTTCGCCTAAGCACTGCTACGATATTATCGAGGTGGACTATGGTGGAGGGAGGCACCGCACACGGCTAAAAGATCAATGATCAGTTGTTGTGTCTTTGGGGTGCACCCCTGCCCCCGTATATAAAGAAGCAAGGGGGGAGAGGCGGCTGTTGGAAATATGCCCTAGAGGCAAAAAATAAAATGGTTATTATTGTATTTCCTTGTTCATGATAATTGTCTATTGTTCATGCTATAATTGTATTAACTAGAAACCGTAATACATGTGTGAATACATAGACCACAATATGTCCCTAGTGATCCTCTAGTTGACTAGCTCGTTGATCAATAGATGGTTATGGTGTCCTGACCATGGACATTGGATGTCATTGATAAGGGGATCACATCATTAGGAGAATGATGTGAATGACAAGACCCAATCCTAAGCATAGCACAAGATCGTGTAGTTCGTTTTGCTAGACCTTTTCCAATGTCAAGTATCGTTTCCTTAGACCATGAGATTGTACAACCCTCGGATACCGTAGGAATGCTTTGGGTGTACCAAACGTCACAACGTAACTGGGTGGCTATAAAGGTGCACTACAGGTATCTCCAAAAGTGTCTGTTGGGTTGGCACGAATCGAGACTGGGATTTGTCACTCCGTGTGATGGAGAGGTATCTCTGGGCCCACTCGGTAATGCATCATCATAATGAGCTCAATGTGACTAAGGAGTTAGTCACGGGATCATGCGTTATGGAACGAGTAAAGAGACTTGCCGGTAACGAGATTGAACAAGGTATAGGGATAACGACGATCGAATCTCGGGCAGGTAACCAACCGATAGACAAAGGGAATTGAGTACGGGATTGATTGAATCCCCGACATCGTGGTTCATCCGATGAGATCATCGTGGAACTTGTGGGAGCGAACATGGTATCCAGATCCCGCTGTTGGTTATTGGCCGAAGAACGTCTTGGACATGTCTGCATGGTTCCCGAACCCGTAGGGTCTACACACTTAAGGTTCGGTGACGCTCGAGTTGTTATGGGATATAGTATGTGGTTACCGAAGGTTGTTCGGAGTCCCGGATGAGATCTCGGATGTGATGAGGAACTCCAGAGTGGTCCGAAGGTGAAGATCGATATATTGGACGAAGGGTATTGGAGTCCGGAATTGTTCTGGGAGTACCGGGTGACGACCAGCGTGACCGAAATGTGTTTCGGAGGCCCCGACAAGCGTTGGTGGGCCTTATGGGGCAAGGGGAGGGGGCACACCAGCCCACTAAGGGTCTGTGCGCCCCTCCCAACCCCTCTCACGTAACCTGGAGAGGTGGGGGCGCCTCCCCTAGGGCAGCCTCCCCTCCCGGCTTGGGGGGCAAGTTTCCTAGGGTTGGGGGCGCCCAAACCCATCTAGGGTTTCCCCTGTGGCCGCCACCCCTCCCCTAGGGAACTCTAGGGAGCCTCCTCCACCCCCTTTCCCCTATATATAGTGAGGGAGAGAGAGGGCAGCCGCACCCCTTCTCCTAGCGCAGCCCCTCCCTCCTCCAACTCTTCCTTCTCCTCTGTAGAGCTTGGCGAAGCCTTGCAGGAATACCACAAGCTCCACCACCATGCCGTCGTGCTGCCGGAGTTCTCCCTCAACTTCTCCTCTCCCCTTGCTGGATCAAGAAGGAGGAGACGTCCCCAGGTTGTACGTGTGTTGAACGCGGAGGCGCCGTCCGTTCGGCGCTAGATCAGATCTTCCGCGATTTGAATCACCGCGAGTACGACTCCATCAACCGCGTTCTTTAACGCTTCTGCTTAGCGATCTTCAAGGGTAGGAAGATGCACTCCTTCTCTCTCGTTGCTAGCATCTCCTAGAATTATCTTGGTGAATTGTAGGAAAATTTTGAATTATTGCTATGTTCCCCAACAGCGGCATCATGAGCTAGGTCTATGCGTAGATTCTATGCACGAGTAGAACACAAAGTAGTTGTGGGTGATGATTTGTTCAATTTGCTTACCGTTACTAGTCTTATCTTGATTCGGCGGCATTATGGGATGAAGTGGCCCGGACCGGCATTACACGTACTCTTACGTGAGACAGGTTCCACCGACTGACATGCACTTGATGCATAAGGTGGCTAGCGGGTGTCTGTCTCTCCCACTTCAGTCGGATCGGATTCGATGAAGAGGGTCCTTATTAAGGGTAAATAACAATTGGCATATCTCCGTTGTGGCTTTTACATAGGTAAAAACGTTCTTGCTAGAAACCCGTAGTAGCCACGTAAAACATGCAACAACAATTAGAGGACGTCTAACTTGTTTTTGCAGGGTATGATATGTGATGTGATATGGCCAAAAGGATGTGATGAATTATATATATATATATATATGTGTGTGTGTGTGTGTGTGTGTGTGTGTGTGTGTGTGTGTGTGTGTGTGATGTATGAGATTGATCATGTTCTTGTAATAGGAATCACGACTTGCATGTCGATGAGTATGACAACCGGCAGGAGCCATAGGAGTTGTCTTAATTTATTGTATAACTTGCGTGTCAATGAAAAATGCCATGTAATTACTTTACTTTATTGCTAATCGTTAGCCATAGTAGTAGAAGTAATAGTTGGCGAGACAACTTCATGAAGACACGATGATGAAGATCATGATGATGGAGATCATGGTGTCATGCCGGTGACGAAGGTGATCATGTCGCGCCTCGTAGATGGAGATCAAAGGCGCAAGATGATATTGGCCATATCATGTCACTTTATAATTTGCATGTGATGTTTATCATGTTTACATCTTATTTTCTTAGAACGACGGTAGCATAAATAAGATGATCCCTCACTAAAATTTCAAGAGATGTGTCCCCCCTAATTGTGCACCATTGCGAAGGTTCGTTGTTTTGAAGCACCACGTGATGATCGGGTGTGATAGATTCTAACGTTCGCATACAACGGGTGTAAGCCAGATTTACACATGCGAAACACTTAGGTTGACTTGATGGCCTAGCATGTATAGACATGGCCTCGGAACACAAGAGACCGAAAGGTCGAACATGAGTCGTATAGTATTTACGATCAACATGAAGATGTTCACCGATGATGACTAGTCCGTCTCACGTGATGATCGGACACGGCCTAGTTGACTCGGATCATGTATCACTTAGATGACTAGAGGGATGTCTATCTAAGTGGGAGTTCAATAAATAATTAGATGAACTTCATTATCATGAACATAGTCAAAAGGTCTTTGCAAATTATGTCGTAGCTTACGCTTTAGTTCTACTGTTTAAGATATGTTCCTAGAGAAAATTTAGTTGAAAGTTGATAGTAGAAATTATGCGGAATGGGTCCGTAAACTGAGGATTATCCTCATTGCTGCACAGAAGGCTTATGTCCTTAATGCACCGCTCGATGTGCTGAACCTCGAGCGTCGTCTGTGGATGTTGCGAAACATCTGGCATACATGTTTTGATGACTACGTGATAGTTCAGTGTGTAATGCTAATGGTTTAGAATTGTGGCACCAAGATGGTTTTGAAACATCGCAGAACATATGAGATGTTCCAAAGACTGAAATTGGGATTTCATACTAGTGCCCACGTCAAGAGGTATGAGACCTCTGACAAGTTTCTTAAGCCTGCAAACTAAGGGAGAAAAGCTCAATCATTGAGCATGTGCTCAGATTGTCTGAGTACTACAATCGCTTGAATCGAGTGGGAGTTAATCTTCCAGATGAGATAGTGATGGTTCTCCATAGTCACTGCCACCAAGCTATTAGAGCTTCGTGATGAACTATAACATATCGAGGATAGACATGATGATCTCGAGCAATTCGCGATGTTTGACACCGCGAAAGTAGAAATCAAGTAGGAGCATCAATTGTTGATGGTTAGTAAAACCACTAGTTTCAAGAAGGGCAAGGAAAAAGGGATACTTCATGAAACGGCAAATCGATTGCTGCTCTAGTGAAGAAACCCAAGGTTGAACCCAAACCCGAGACTAGGTGCTTACGTATTGAGGGAGCAGTCCTTTGAGCAGAACTACCCTAGATACTTGGTAGATGAGAAGGCTGGCAAGGTCGACAGAAGTATTTTAGATATACGCTATATTAATGTGTACTTTACTAGTACTCCTACTAGCACCAGGGTAATAAATACCGGTTCGGTTGCTAAGTGTTAGTAACTCGAAATAAAAGGCTACGGAAACTAGCTAAAGGTGAGATGACGATAAGTGTTGGAAGTGTTTCCAAAGTTGATGTGATCAAACATCGCACGCTCCCTCTACCATCGGGATTGGTGTTAAACCTAAATAATTGTTATTTGCGTTGAGCATAGACATGATTGGATTATGTTTATCGCAATACGGTTATTCATTTAAGGAGAATAATGGTTACTCTGTTTATTTGAATAATACCTTCAATGGTCTTGCACCTAAAATGAATGGTTTATTGAATCTCGATCATGGTGATACACATGTTCATGCCAAAACATATAAGATAGTAATGATAGTACCACATACTTGTGGCACTGCCATTTGAGTCATATTGGTATAAAACGCATGAAGAAGCTCCATGTTGATGGATCTTTGGACTCACTCGTTTTTGAAAAGATTGAGCCATGTGAACCATGTATATTGGTATATGCATGAAGAAATTCCATACAGATGGATCGTTTGGACTCACTTGATTTTGAATCACTTGAGACATGCAAATCATACCACATGGGCAAGATGACTGAAAGGCCTCGTTTTCAGTAAGATGGAACAAGAAAGCAACTTGTTGGGAGTAATACATTTTGATGTGTGCAGTCCAATGAGTGCCGAGGCACATTGTGGATATTGTTATGTTCTTACTTCACAGATGATTTGAGTAGATGCTGAGTATATTTACTTGATGAAACACAAGTCTGAATTATTGAAAGGTTCAAGTAATTCCAGAGTGAAGTTGAAGATCGTCGTGACAAGAGGATAAAATGTCTATGATATGATCATAGAGATGAATATCTGAGTTCTGAGTTTGGCACACAATTAAGACATTGTGGAAATTGTTTCACAACTAATACCGCTGGAACACCATAGTGTGATGGTGTGTCCGAACATCATAACTGCACCCTATTGGATATGGTGCATACCATGATGTCTCTTATCGAATTACCACTATCGTTTATGGGTTAGGCATTAGAGACAACCGCATTCACTTTAAATAGGGCACCAAGCAATTCCGTTGAGACGACACCATATGAACTATGGTTTAGAGAAACCTAAGCTGTCGTTTCTTAAAAGTTCGGGGCTGCGACGCTTATGTGAAAAACTTTCAGGCTGATAAGCTCGAACCCAAAGCGGATAAATGCATCTTCATAGAATACTCAAAACTGTTGGGTATACCTCCTATTTCAGATCCGGAAGCAAAAGTGATTGTTTTTAGAAATGGGTCCTTTCTCGAGGAAAAGTTTCTCTCGAAAGAATTGAGTGGGAGGATGGTGGAGACTTGATGAGGTTATTGAACCGTCACTTCAACTAGTGTGTAGAAGGGCACAGGAAGTTGTTCCTGTGGCACCTACACCAATTGAAGTGGAAGCTTATGATAGTGATCATGAAACTTCGGATGAAGTCACTACCAAACCTCATAGGTTGACAATGATGCGTACTACTTCAGAGTGGTACGGTAATCCTATCTTGGAAGTCATGTTGCTAGACAACAATGAACCTACGAGCTATGGAGAAGCGATGGTGGGCCCGGATTCCGACGAATGGCTCGAGGCCGTAAGATCCGAGAGAGGATCCATGTATAAAAACAAAGTATAGACTTTGGAAGAACTACTTGATGGTCGTAAGGCTGTTGGGTGCAGATGGATTCTAAAAGGAAGACGGACAATGATGGTAAGTGTCACCATTAAGAAAGCTCGACTTGTCGTTAAAATGTTTTCCGACAAGTTCAAGGAGTTGACTACGATGAGACTTTCTCGCTCGTAGCGATGCTAAGAGTCTGTTGGAATTATATTAGCAGTTATTGCATAATTTATGAAATCTTGCGGATAGGATGTCAAAACATTGTTTCCTCGACGATTTTCTTGAGGAAAGGTTGTATGTGATACAACCAGAAGGTTTTGTCAATCCTGAAAGATGCTAACAAGTATGCAAAGCTCCAGCAATCCTTCTAAGGACTGGAGTAAGCATCTCGGAGTTGGAATGTATCCTTTGATGAGATGATCAAATATTTTGGGTTTATACAAAGTTTATGAGAAACTTGTAATTCCAAAGAAGTGAGTGGGAGCACTATAGAATTTTTGATGAGTATATGTTGTTAACATATTGTTGATCAGAAATGATGTAGAATTTCTGGAAAGCATACAGGGTTATTTGAAAAGTTTTTTTCAATGAAAAACCTGGATTAAGCTACTTGAACATTGAGCATCAAGATCTATAAGGATAGATAAAAAAACGCTTAATAGTACTTTCAAATGAATACATACCGTGACAAGATTTTGAAGGAGTTCAAAATAGATCAGCAAAGAAGGAGTTCTTGGCTGTGTTACAAGGTGTGAGTATTGAATAAGACTCAAGACCTAACCACAGCAGAAGAGAGAGAAAGGACGAAGGTCGTCCCCTATGCTTTAGACGTAGGCTCTGTAGTATGCTATGCTATGTACCGTACCTGAAGTATGCCTTGCCATGAGTCAGTCAAGGGGTACAAGAGTGATCCAGGAATGGATCACATGCATGACAGCGGTCGAACTTATCCTTAGTAACTAGTGCACTACGGAATTTTCTCGATTATGGAGGTGGTAAAAGAGTTCGTCGTAAAGGGTTACGTCGATGCAAACTTTGACACTAATCCTGATGACTCTGAGTAGTAAGCCGGATTCGTATAGTAGAGCAGTTATTTGGAATAGCTCGAAGTAGCGCGTGGTAGCTGCATCTACAAGATGACATAGAGATTTGTAAAGCACACACGGATCTGAAAGGTTCAGACCCGTTGACTAAAAACCTCTCTCACAAGCGAGATATGAACAAACCCCATGGGTGTTGGATTCATTACAATCGCATAGTGATGTGAACTAGATTATTGACTCTAGTGCAAGTGGGAGACTGTTAGAAATATACCCTAGAGTCAATAATAAAATGGTTATTATTGTATTTCCTTGTTCATGATAATTGTCTATTGTTCATGCTATAATTGTATTAACTAGAAACCGTAATACATGTGTGAATACATAGACCACAACATGTCCCTAGTGATCCTCTAGTTGACTAGCTCGTTGATCAATAGATGGTTATGGTGTCCTGACCATGGACATTGGATGTCATTGATAAGGGGATCACATCATTAGGAGAATGATGTGATGAACAAGACCCAATCCTAAGCATAGCACAAGATGGTGTAGTTCGTTTTGCTAGAGCTTTTCCAATGTCAAGTATCGTTTCCTTAGACCATGAGATTGTGCAACTCTCGGATACCGTAGGAATGCTTTGGGTGTCCCAAACGTCACAACGTAATTGGGTGGCTATAAAGGTGCACTACAGGTATCTCCAAAAGTGTCTGTTGGGTTGGCACGAATCGAGACTGGGATTTGTCACTCCGTGTGACGGAGAGGTATCTCTGGGCCCACTCGGTAATGCATCATCATAATGAGCTCAATATGACTAAGGAGTTAGTCACGGGATCATGCGTTATGGAACGAGTAAAGAGACTTGCCGGTAACGAGATTGAACAAGGTATAGGGATACCGACGATCGAATCTCGGGCAGGTAACATACCGATAGACAAAGGGAATTGAATACGGGATTGATTGAATCCCCGACATCGTGGTTCATCCGATGAGATCATTGTGGAACATGTGGGAGCCAACATGGGTATCCAGATCCTGATGTTGGTTATTGGCCGGAGAACGTCTCGGACATGTCTGCATGGTTCCCGAACCCGTAGGGTCTACACACTTAAGGTTCGGTGACACTCGAGTTGTTATGGGAAATAGTATGTGGTTACCGAAGGTTGTTCAGAGTCCCGGATGAGATCCCGGACATGATGAGGAACTCCGGAGTGGTCCAAAGGTGAAGATCGATATATTGGACGAAGGGTATTGTAGTCCGGAATTGTTCTGGGAGTACCCGGTGACGACCAGCGTGACCGAAATGTGTTTCGGAGGCCCCGACAAGCGTTGGGGGGCCTTATGGGCCAAGGGGATGGGGCACACCAGCCCACTAAGGGGCTGTGCGCACCTCCCAACCCCTCTCACGTAACCTGGAGAGGCGGGGGCGCCTCCGCTAGGGCAGCCTCCCCTCCTGGCTTGGGGAGCAAGTTTCCTAGGGTTGGGGGCGCCCAAACTCATCTAGGGTTTCCCCTGTGGCCGCCACCCCTCCCCTAGGGAACCCTAGGGCGTCTCCTCCACCCCCTTCCCCCTATATATAGTGAGGGAGAGAGAGGGCAGCTGCACCCCTTCTCCTGGCGCAGCCCCTCCCTCCTCCAACTCTTCCTTCTCCTCCGTAGAGCTTGGCGAAGCCCTGCAGGAATATCACAAGCTCCACCACCACGCCGTCGTGCTGCCGGAGTTGTCCCTCAACTTCTCCTATCCCCTTGCTGGATCAAGAAGGAGGATACGTCCCCGGGCTGTACGTGTGTTGAAAGCGGAGGCGCCGTCCGTTCGGCGCTAGATCAGATCTTACACGATTTGAATCTCCGCGAGTACGACTCCATCAACCGGTTCTTGTAACGCTTCCGCTTAGCGATCTTCAAGGGTATGAAGATGCACTCCTTCTCTCTTGTTGCTAGCATCTCCTAGATTGATCTTGGCGACACGTAGGAAAATTTTGAATTATTGCTACGTTCCCCAACAGCGGCCGGCCAGGAGAGGGGCGCGCCAGGAGGAGTCTTACTCCCACCGGGAGTTGGACTCCCTCCCTTCCTTGTTGGATTAGGAGAAGGGGGGAAAGAGGAGAGAGAGAGGAAGGAAAGGGGGGGGCGCCGCCCCCTCCTTGTCCAATTCGGACTAGAGGGGGAGGGGGCGCGCGGCCTGCCCTAGCCGCCTCTCCTCTTCTCCTCTAAGGCCCATGTCGGCCCATTAAAACCCCCGGGGGGTTCCGGTAACCTCTCGGTACTCCGGTATATATCCGATAACCCCCGGAACCATTCCGGTGTCCGAATATAGTCGTCCAATATATCAATCTTGATGGCCCGACCATTTCGAGTCTCCTCGTCATGTCCGTGATCACATCCGGGACTCCGAACTACCTTTGGTACATCAAAACATATAAACTCATAATATAACTGTCATCGAAACTTTAAGCGTGCAGACCCTACGGGTTCGAGAACTATGTAGACATGACCGAGACACGTCTCCGGCCAATAACCAATAGCGGAACCTGGATGCTCATATTGGCTTCCACATGTTCTACGAAGATCTTTATCGGTCAAACCGCATAACAACATATGTTGTTCCCTTTGTCATCGATATGTTACTTGCCCGAGATTCGATCGTCGGTATCTTAATACCTAGTTCAATCTCATTACCGGCAAGTCACTTTACTCATTCTGTAATACATCATCCCGCAACTAACTCATTAGTTGCAATGCTTGCAAGGCTTAAGTGATGTGCATTACCGAGTGGGCCCAGAGATACCTCTCCGACAATCGGAGTGACAAATCCTAATCTCGAAATACGCCAACCCAACAAGTACCTTTGGAGACACCTGTAGAGCACCTTTATAATCACCCAGTTACGTTGTGACGTTTGGTAGCACACAAAGTGTTCCTCCGATAAATGGGAGTTGCATAATCTCATAGTCATAGGAACATGTATAAGTCATGAAGAAAGCAATAGCAGAATACTAAACGATCGTGTGCTAAGATAATGGAATGGGTCAAGTCAATCACATCATTCTCCTAATGATGTGATCCCGTTAATCAAATGACAACTCAGATCTATGGCTAGGAAACATAATCATCTTTGATCAACGAGCTAGTCAAGTAGAGGCATACTAGTGACACTCTGTTTGTCTATGTATTCACACAAGTATTATGTTTCCGGTTAATAAAATTCTAGAATGAATAATAAACATTTATCATGATATAAGGAAATAAATAATAACTTTATTATTGCCTCTAGGGCATATTTCCTTCAATAAGATAATCATCTTTGATGTAATAGCGTTCCCAAGATGTATGCGTCAAACATTTGGCATAAGGAATAGCAAAAGTAGGATCATGCGCATACAAGTCTTTTATGTGCTCAAAACCAATGACATTCAATTCAAGTTGAGTAACAAGCATGCATATACGGGAAAGCGCATCCACCACAACATTTTCCTTACCTTTAATGTACTTGATGACATAAGGAAAAGACTCAATGAACTCACTCCACTTAGCAATGACGCTTGTTCAACTTAGTTTGACCCTTAAGATATTTAAGCATTTCATGGTCGATGTGGATGACAAATTCATGAGGGCGAAGATAATTTTCCCATTCATGCAAAACTCGCACTAAAGCATATAACTCTTGAAAGTTTTTCACTAAAGTATGTGCTATGGGGCGCTTCTCTTGCGTTAACACACCTCCTATGCCATTACCACTAGCATCGCAATGAATTTCAAAAGGTTTGTCAAAGTTGGGTAATGCAAGCACGGGAGCATGAGTAAGCAAATTCTTAAGCACATTGAATGCGCTATCTTGAGATGGTCCCCAAACAAAGGGTGCGTTCTTCTTACTCAAAGCATGTAAAGGAGACGCAATAGTGCTAAAGTCCTTCATAAATCTATGGTAGAAATCGGCTAAACCAAGGAAGCTACGCACTTATTTCAAGTTGGTTGGTTGGGGCCAAGTTTTAATAGCATTGATCTTAGATTCATCAACATGAACACCCTTAGAAGATACAACAAAACCCAAGAAAACAAGCTTATCAACACCGAAAAGGCATTTGTTCACATTAGCATAAAGGCGCTCTTTCTTGAGGGTTTGCAATATGGTCCTAAGGTGGGTGACATGATCTTTGAGAGATTTGCTAAACACAAGAATATCATCAAAGTATACCACAACAAATACACCAATGTAGGGCCGAAGAACAAAATGCATGAGTTGCATAAGGTACCGGGTGCTTCGGATAAATCCATTGGCATAACGAGCCATTCATATAAGCCAAACTTGGTCTTAAATGTGGTTTTCCATTCATCACCTTTTTGGATGCGTATTCGATAGTAGCCACTTTTAAGGTCAATTTTAGAGAAAATGGTGGCCCCGCTAAGCTCATCATGCATATCATCTAGGCGTGGAATAGGGTAACGATAACGCACGGTAATAGCATTGATAGGACGACAACCGGAACACATGCGAAATGTTCCATCTTTCTTGGGAACAAGGATTACCGGGACGGCACAAGGGCTCAAACTCTCTCGTACATGGCCGTTGTCAATGAGTTGTTATACTTGTCGTTGGATCTCCTTAGTTTCCTCGGGTTTGACGCGGTAGGGAGCCTTGTTTGGAAGTGGTGCTCCGGGGATGAGGTCGATGCGGTGCTCGATGCCTCATAGTGGAGGTAGTCCCAGAGGTAGCTCATCAGGGAAAACGTCTTGGAATTCCTGCAATAGAGAAGATAACACTAATGGTAGATTGTGAGAGGTGTTAGCTTTTGGTGCCTCGTCCTTGCACAAAAGGACATAGTGCATGACACTTGATGGGTTCTCACACACTTCTCTCATCTCACGTTTGGTGGCAAATAGGACTAAGTTCTTCTTGCCACTCATCGTGGAGGCACTCAATTTGGGCTTGTGGCGCTCACTCTCTTTTTGGTGGTTTGCTCTCTCACTATTCTCTCCATGATGGGTGGCTTTCTTGTCGGCGATCACTTGGCTTGGAGACATAGTTCGTAGCACATACTCCTTTCCTTTCATCATGAAGCTATAGTGGTTTGTACGTCCGTTGTGGATGACTCCTCGGTCAAATTGCCATGGTCATCCAAGAAGGAGTTGACAAACGGACAACGGAAGGACATCACACTCCAAATTTTCTTCGTAAGCTCCGATCTAGAAAGAAACTTGTGAAGGAAATATGCCCTAGAGACAATAATAAAGTTATTATTTATTTCCTTATATCATGATAAATGTTTATTATTCATGCTAGAATTGTATTAATCGGAAACATAATACTTGTGTGAATACATAGACAAACAGAGTGTCACTAGTGTGCCTCTACTTGACTAGCTCGTTGATCAAAGATGGTTATGTTTCCTAGCCATTGACATGAGTTGTCATTTGATTAACGGGAGCACATCATTAGAAGAATGATGTGATTGACTTGACCCATTCCGTTAGCTTAGCACACGATCGTTTAGTATGTTGCTATTGCTTTCTTCATGACTTATACATGTTCCTATGACTATGAGATTATGCAACTCCCGTTTACGGAGGAAAACTTTGTGTGCTACCAAAGCGTCTGGCGAATCGGGTGATTATAAGGGTGCTCTACAGGTGTCTCCGAAGGTACTTGTTGGGCTGGCGTATTTCGAGATTAGGATTTGTCACTCCGATTGTCAGAGAGGTATCTCTAGGCCCACTCGGTAATGCACATCACTTAAGCCATGCAAGCATTGCAACTAATGAGTTAGTTGCAGGATGATGTATTACGGAACGAGTAAAGAGACTTGCGGGTAACGAGATTGAACTAGGTATTGAGATCCCGACGATCGAATCTCGGGCAAGTAACATACCGATGACAAAGGGAACAACGTATGTTGTTATGCGGTCTGACCGATAGAGATGTTCGTAGAATATGTGGGAGCCAATATGAGCATCCAGGTTCCGCTATTGGTTATTTACCGGAGACGTGTCTCTGTCATGTCTACATATTTCTCGAACCCGTAGGGTCCGCACGCTTAAAGTTTCGATGACGGTTATATTATGATTTTATGAGTTTTGATGTACCGAAGGTTGTTCGGAGTCCCGGATGTGATCATGGACATAACGAGGAGTCTCGAAATGGTCGAGACATGAAGATTGATATATTGGAAGCCTATATTTGGATATCGGAAGTGTTCCGGGTGAAATCGGGATTTTACCGGAGTACTGGAGGGGTTACCGGAACCCCCCGGGGGTTTAATGGGCCATAGTAGGCCTTAGTGGAGAAGAGGAGGGGCGGCCAGGGCAGGCTGCGCGCCCCTCCCCCTCTAGTCCGAATAGGACAAGGAGGGGGGCGGCGCCTCCTTTCCTTCTTCTCCTCTTCCTCCTTCCCCCCTTCTCCTAATCCAACAAGGAAGGGAAGGAGTCCTACTCCCGGTGGGAGTAGGACTCCTCCTGGCGCACCCCTCCTAGCCGGCCGCACCTCCCTCCTTGCTCCTTTATATACGGGGTAGGGGGCACTCCATGGACACAACAATTGATCAGTTGATCTTTTAGCCGTGTGCGGTTCCCCCCTCCACCATAGTCCACCTCGATAATACTGTAGCGGTGCTTAAGCGAAGCCCTGCGTCGGTAGAACATCATCATTGTCACGACGCCGCCCTGCTGACGAAACTCTCCCTCAACACTCGGCTGGATCGGAGTTTGAGGGACGTCATCGGGCTGAACATGTGCTGAACTCGGAGGTGCCATGCGTTCGGTACTTGATCGGTCTGATCGTGAAGACGTACGACTACATCAACCGCGTTGTGCTAACGCTTCCGCTTTCGGTCTACGAGGGTACGTGGACAACACTCTCCCCTCTCGTTGCTATGCATCACCATGATATTGCGTGTGCGTATGAAAATTTTGAAATTACTACGTTCCCCAACAGTGTTATCCGAGCCTGGTTTTATGCGTAGATGTCATATGCACGAGTAGAACACAAGTGAGTTGTGGGCGATATAAGTCATACTGCTTACTGATACGTCTCCAACGTATCTATAATTTTTGATAGCTCCATGCTATATTATCTACTATTTTGGACATTATTGGGCTTTATAATTCACTTTTATATTATTTTTGGTACTAACCTATTAACCGAGGCCCAGTCCAGAATTGCTGTTTTTTGCCTATTTCAGAGTTTCAAAGAAAAGGAATATCAACCGGAGTCCAAACGGAATGAAACCTTCGGGAACGTGATTTTTAGGAAGATTATGATCTGGGAGACTTGGACCCTACGTCAAGAAACAAAAGAGGAAGCCACGAGGTAGGGGGGCACGCCCTCCACCCTCGTGGGCCCCCTGTTGCTCCACCAACGTACTCCTTCCTCCTATATATACCTACGTACCCCCAAACGATCAGATACGGAGCGAAAAACCTAATTCCACCGCCGCAACCTTACATGCCACGAGATCCCATCTTGGGGCCTGTTAGGAGCTTCGCGGAGGGCACCCGTCACGGAGGGCTTCTACATCAACACCATAGCCTCTCCGATGGAGTGTGAGTAGTTTACTTCAGACCTTCGGGTCCATAGTTAATAGCTAGATGGCTTCTTCTCTCTTTTTGGATCTCAATACAATGTTCTCCCCCTCTCTCGTGGAGATCTATTCGATGTAATCTTCTTTTTGCGGCGTGTTTGTTGAGACTGATGAATTGTGGGTTTATGATCAAGATTATCTATGAACAATATTTGAATCTTCTTTGAATTCTTTTATGTATGATTGGTTACCTTTGCAAGTCTCTTTGAATTATCAGTTTGGTTTGACCTACTAGATTGATCTTTCTTGCAATGAGAGAAGTGCTTAGCTTTGGGTTCAATCTTGCGGTGTCCTTTCCCAATGACAGTAGGGGCAGCAAGGCACGTATTGTATTGTTGCCATCGAGGATAACAAGATGGTTTTTTTTATCATATTGCATGAATTTATCCCTCTACATCATGTCATCTTGCTTAAGGCATTACTTTGTTTTTCATGAACTTAATACTCTAGATGCATGCTGGATAGCGGTCGATGAGTGGAGTAATAGTAGTAGATGCAGGCAGGAGTCGGTCTACTTGTCTCGGACGTGATGCCTATATACATGAACATACCTAGATATTCTCATAACTATGCTCAATTCTGTCAATTGCTCAACAGTAATTCGTTCACCCACCGTAAAATACTTATGCTCTTGAGAGAAGCCACTAGTGAAACCTATAGCCCTAGGGTCTATCTTCATCATATTAATCTTCCAACACTTAGTTATTTCCTTTGCTTTTATTTTACTTTGCATCTTTATCACAAAAATACCAAAAATATTATCCTATCATATCTATCAGAGCTCACTCTCGTAAGTGACCGTGAAGGGATTGACAACCCCTTATCGCGTTGGTTGCGAGGATTTATTTATATTGTGTAGGTACGAGGGACTCGCACGTAGCCTCCTACTGGATTGATACCTTGGTTCTCAAAAACTGAGGGAAATACTTACGCTACTTTGCTGCATCACCCTTTCCTCTTCAAGGGAAAACCAACGCAGTGCTCAAGAGGTAGCAAGAAGGATTTACGGCGCCGTTGCGGGAGGTCTACGCAAAAGTCAACATACCAAGTACCCATCACAATCCCTTATCTCCCGCATTACATTTTTTGCCATTTGCCTCTCGTTTTCCTCTCCCCCACTTCACCCTTGCCGTTTTATTCGCCCTCTCTTTTCCCGTTCGCCTCTTTTTCGCTTGCCTTTTGTTTGCTCGTGTGTTGGATTGCTTGCTTGTCACGATGGCTCAAGATAATACCAAATTATGTGACTTCACCAATACCAACAATAATGATTATCTTAGCACTCCGATTGCTCCTCTTACAAATCTTTGAATCTTGCGAAATCAATGCTGCTTTGTTGAATCTTGTCATGAAAGATCAATTCGCCGGCCTTCCTAGTGAAGATGCCGCTACTCATCTAAATAGCTTTGTTGATTTGTGTGATATGCAAAAGAAGAAATATGTTGATAATGATATTGTTAAATTGAAGCTATTTCCTTTTAAGCTTAGAGATCGTGCTAAAGCTTGGTTTTCGTCTTTGCCTAAAAATAGTATTGATTCTTGGAACAAGTGCAAAGACGCTTTTATCTCTAAGTATTTTCCTCCCGCTAAGATCATCTCTCTTAGAAACGATATTATGAATTTTAAGCAACCTGATCATGAACATGTTGCACAAGCTTGGGAGAGGATGAAATTAATGATACGTAATTGCCCTACTCATGGTTTGAATTTGTGGATGATTATACAAAAAATTTATGCCGGATTGAATTTTGCTTCTAGAAATCTTTTAGATTCGGCCGCGGGAGGCACTTTTATGGAAATCACTTTAGGGGAAGGTACTAAGCTCCTAGATAATATTATGGTTAATTATTCTCAATGGCACACTAAAAGATCTACTAATAAAAAAGGTCATGCGATAGAAGAAATTAATGTTTTGAGTGGAAAGATGGATGAACTTATGAAATTATTTGCTACTAAGAGTGTTTCTTCTGATCCTAATGATATGCCTTTGTCTACTTTGATTGAGAATAATAATGAATCTATGGATGTGAATTTTGTTGGCAGGAATAATTTTGGTAACAACGCGTATAGAGGAAACTTTAATCCTAGGCCTTATCCTAGTAATTCCTCTAATAATTATGGTAATTCCTACAATAAATCTTATGGAAATTTTAATAAGATGCCCTCTGAATCTGAGACTAGTGTTAAAGATTTTATGAATTCACAAAAGAATTTCAATGCTTTGCTTGAAGAGAAATTGCTTAAAGTTGATGAATTGGCTAGGAACGTTGATAGAATTTCTCTTGATGTTGATTCTTTAAAGCTTAGATCTATTCCTCCTAAGCATGATATCAATGAGTCTCTCAAATCCATGAGAATTTCCATTGATGAGTGCAAAGAAAGAACCGCTAGGATGCGTGCTAAGAAAGATTGCTTTATGAAAGCTTGTTCTTCAAATTTCTATGAAAACAAAGATGAAGATCTAAAAGTTATTGATGTGTCCCCTATTAAATCTTTGTTTTGCAATATGAATCTTGGTAATGATGGGACTGAATATGATCCACCTTTACCTAGAAGGCGTTCCAAAAATTTGGAATTTTTAGATCTTGATGCTAAAATTGATAAAAGTGGGATTGAAGAGATTTAAACATTAGATGTTAATAAACCCACTATTTTGGATTTCAGGGAATTTAATTATGATAATTGCTCTTTGATAGATTGTATTTCCTTGTTGCAATCCGTGCTAAATTCTCGTCAAGCTTATAGTCAAAATAAAGCTTTTACCAAACATATCGTTGATGCTTTGATGCAATCTTATGAAGAAAAACTTGAGTTGGAAGTTTCTATCCCTAGAAAACTTTACGATGAGTGGGAAACTACTATTAAAATTAAGATTAAGGATCATGATTTCTATGATTTATGTGATTTGGGTGCTAATGTCTCCACTATTCCCAAAACTTTGTGCGATTTGCTAGATTTCAGCGATTTTGATGATTGCTCTCTAAACTTGCACCTTGCTGATTCCACTATTAAGAAACCTATGGGAAGAATTAATGATGTTCTTATTGTTGCGAATAGGAATTATGTGCCCGTAGATTTTATCGTTCTTGATATAGATTGTAATCCTTCATGTCCCATTATTCTCGGTAGACCTTTCCTTAGAATGATTGGTGCAATTATTGATATGAAGGAAGGGAATATTAGATTCCAATTTCAATTAAAGAAAGGCTTGGAACACTTTCCTAGGAAGAAAATAAAATTACCATATGAATCTATCATGAGAGCCACTTATGGATTGCCTACCAAAGATGGCAATACCTAGATCTACCCTTGCTTTTATGCCTAGCTAGGGGCGTTAAACGATAGCGCTTGTTGGGAGTCAACCCAATTTTATTTTAGTTTTTTGTATTTTTCTTATGTTTAGGAATAAATATTTGTTCTAGCCTCTGGTTAGATGTGTTTTTATGTTTTAATTATTGTTTGTGCCAAGTTAAACCTATAGGATCTTCTTGGATAATAGTTATTTGATCTTGCAGAAATTTCCAGAAACTTTCTGTTCACGACAACAATTGTTAAAAATCACCAGAACGTGATAAAATATTGACTCCAATTTCTGCTGATCAATAAACAAATTTCATAGGTCTTCCTATTTTGGCTGATGTTTTGGAGTTCCAGAAGTTTGAGTTAGTTATAGATTACTACAGACTGTTCTGTTTTTGACAGATTCTGTTTTTCGTGTGTAGTTTGCTTATTTTGATGATTCTATGGCTAATAAAATAGTTTATAAACCATAGAGAAGTTGGAATACAGTAGGTTTAACACCAATATAAATAAATAATGAGTTCATTACAGTACCTTGAATTGGTCTTTTGTTTTCTTTCGCTAACGGAGCTCACGAGATTTCTGTTGAGTTTTGTGTTGTGAAGTTTTCAAGTTTTGGGTGAAAGATTTTGATGGATTATGGAACAATGAGTGGAAAGAGACTAAGCTTGGGGATGCCCATGGCAACCCCAAGATAATCTAAGGACACCAAAAAGCCAAAGCTTGGGGATGCCCCAGAAGGCATCCCCTCTTTTGTCTGCTTCCATCGCTAACTTTACTTGGAGCTATATTTTTATTCACCACATGATATGTGTTTTGCTTGGAGCGTCTTGTATGATTTGAGTCTTTGATTTTTAGTTTACCACAATCATCCTTGCTGTACACACCTTTTGAGAGAGCCATACATGATTTGCAAATTATTAGAATACTCTTTGTGCTTCACTTATATCTTTTGAGTTATATAGTTTTGCTCTAGTACTTCACTTATATCTTTTAGAGCACGGTGGTGGATTTGTTTTATAGAAAATATTGATCTCTCATGCTTCACTTAGATTATTTTGAGAGTCTTAAATAGCATGGTAATTTTCTTAAATAATCTTAATATGCTAGGTATTCAAGAATAGTAAAAACTTTATTATGAGTGTGTTGAATACTAAGAGAAATTTGATGCTTGATGATTGTTTTGAGATATGGAGGTAATAATATCAAAGTCGTGCTAGTTGAGTAGTTGTGAATTTGAGAAATGCTTGTGTTGAAGTTTGCAAGTCCCGTAGCTTGCACGTATGGTAAACGTTATGTAACAAATTTGAAACATGAGGTGTTCTTTGATTGTCCTCCTTATGAGTGGCGGTCGGGACGGCGATGGTCTTTTCCTACCAATCTATCCCCCTAGGAGCATCTTGGCGTAGTGCTTGGTTTTGATGACTTGTAGATTTTTGCAATAAGTATGTGAGTTCTTTATGACTAATGTTGAGTCCATGGATTATACACACTCTCACCCTTCCATCATTGCTAGCCTCTTGATGCAGTGCATTGCCCTTTCTCACATTGAGAGTTGGTGCAAACTTCGCCGGTGCATCCAAACCCCGTGATATGATACACTCTTTCACACATAAACCTCCTTGCATCTTCCTCAAAACATCCACCATACCTACCTATTATGGCATTTCCATAGCCATTCCGAGATATATTGCCATGCAACTTTCCACCATTCCGTTTATCATGACACATTCATCATTGTCATATTGCGAGCATGATCATATAGTTGACATAGTATTTGTGGCAAAGCCACCGTTCATAATTCTTTCATACATGTCACTCTTGGTTTATTGCATATCCCGGTACACATGGAGGCATTCATATAGAGTCATACTTTGTTCTAGTATCGAGTTGTAATCATTGAGTTGTAAATAAATAGAAGTGTGATGATCATGATTTTCTAGAGCATTGTCCCAAGTGAGGAATAAAAAAAAAGAGAAAGGACATAAAAAAAGAGAAGGCCCCAAAAAATGAGAGAAAAAGAGATAAGGGACAATGCTACCATCCTTTTCCACACTTGTGCTTCAAAGTAGCACCATAATCTTCATGATAGAGAGTCTCTTGTTTTGTCACTTTCATATACTAGTGTAACATCCCAAAATTCTAAATTTTGGAATGTTATAATAATTAAAATATATGATTGTTTGATTGATTGTTGAGTGATCGATGGAGTGAAATTGATTGGAATTTTAAACTCTTGAAGTTTTGTTGAGAGGGACTAAAGGACTTTCCAAAAAAAGTTTCTGTTTGAAAATATTTGAATTTGGAAATATTTCAAACTTCATGCCACTCAATGATCCTCATGAATTATTCAATGAAAGAGAGTGGGAAGTAAAGAAAAATTTCATTTTGAATTTGTCATTTAAATTTTGTTTTCAACTCAAAGTGGCATTTGAGTTTTATTTAAAAACTTTTCTGACAAAGAACACTTGAACAAAAGTGTTGAGAGGGAGTAACATGACACCCCAAAAATGTTGGAATAAATTTTCCATGGAGTTTTGAAAGTCATTTTGATTTTTTGTTTGAATTTAAAAAAAATGATTTTTCAAAAAGTATTTTATTTGCCCCTGGAAAATATCCCATTAAATTGGGATTATTTTTCTGATCATTTTGATATATAATACTCCTATATTTTATTTTTTAAATGATTTTTATTCATGGATTCTTTTTAAAAGGAAAGGTATTTTTGTTTTGGGCCAAATCCGCCCAATCGCATGAGATCATCTCCTTCCTTCTGAGCAGGATTTCCTTCCCGAGCACAGCCACGTCGGCCATCGCCGGAGATCGCGGGATTCGCGAAATCCCTTGCCCCCTCCTCCAAACCGACCTGCCCCCCTATAAATGGCCACCTCGCGCATCCATTCCCCCCCCCCTAGTCCCTCCTCTCCTCACCCCACGTCGCTGTGCCGCCTCGCCGGAGTTCGCCGGACCACCGCCGCCATTGCCGCCCCGCCCCACCACCTCCGGCCATCCTAGCCACCCACCGACCCAACCACTCGCTCCGCCCCGATCTGCCGCCCCCTACCGTCCCTTCCCGACGCCTTGAGGGCCACCGGAGGACGTCGCCGGAGCTCCACCAGGACCCCATCATCGGAACTGCTACAGTAAATCCCGACCCACTTTTTTTTTCGTTCTGTTTTTAAAACAGAATAGTTTCAATCTTGTAAAATCCATAGTTAATTATCTACGAGGTATTTTTGAGTGATTCCAACTGCCTTGGATCAAAAAATTTATGAAGTTTCTGTTAGTTCAATTATATTTCACATTTGAGCAGTTTAAATTTGTGTTTGTATGAATTTTCTCAAATCACTAGATTTGAGCTATTGTGAGTTAGGAATATTATTTTTGACCGATTCTTTTTGCTCCTGGACTCTAGGACCTTTGTTTATCCAGTAGTGTTTAGTATTTTATTTCTAGGTTAGTTTAAATTAGGTTTTTAGCAAAACAGTACTGTTTTACTATTAGTTCTGTTTTAGCTTTTTCTTTATTGTTTTTATTAGTTTTAAATTATTTCTTTTTGTCACTTTTGACAAAATTAGTTGTGTTTCTGTTAGACAACAGGAGAAAATTTTATTTTTATTTTAAAAAATTATTTTCCTTAGTTTTGTATGAAACCTTCTATAGGTCATAGTTAGAGTTTTATAAAAGCTTTTATTTGTTTCTTTTGCAAATAAAATTTTATGAAAAAATACTTTCTGTTAACTTAGTTGTTTTAATTTTTATTTTCTGTTAAATTATTAGTTTAGTGTTTTAATTGCTGTTAAATTTTTTTTTTTACTTAGGGCAAAACTATGTTAGATGCTTGTAGCAAAGTCATAGATTTTCGTTAGTAGTTTTTCTTTCTAGTTTTATTTGAAGCTTCTTTGGACTTTGTTGGAGTTTTATTATTGAGTTTTTTTGTTTTAATTGTTATTTTGAGTGTTAGTATTGCTTGCTAGAATGATTGCTTATGTGAATGCTATGTTTGACTTGTATAGATTTTCTTGGGAGAGTGACGAATAGTTCTATCAAATTTTGTGAGAGTGTTGTTATCTTCATCAACGTGCCGAGCAAGTTCACTTTGACCATGTTTTTCATACCTATGTGTTTCATTGCATCTAGTGTCATCTTCGCAACAATCCCTCCAGTAGTGATATTGAATCCTTGTAGTTGAGTAGTATGCATGAGGTAGGAACCCATCACCCGGTTACCAAGCCCGGGACGTTATTTATTTTAATGCTACGCTATAGTAGACGGGGTTGGTATGAGTGCTCGGGAGTGGTGTGAGAATGGAGGATCTACATCAATGACGACAACTCCATGATGGAATCTGCAAGGACTGCATCTTCAAGGCCTCAAGACTTCAAGACTCGAGACAAGAATTCAATACACACTCTTGGGTGAAGGACGGTTGACGGGCACCTGGAGAAACCCGGTGGATGGCGGGATGCATGGAGAAGCGCCATGACATCTTGCGGAAAGCTTCACCCAGACTCAAAGAGGCGGAGAATACTTCATGCCCGGAAGCTTACTGTGCAACCGCAAGTCACTATGGGCTCTAGCTTGGTTGACCTTAGTTGTGACTCTGGCTGGGACGGTGCTAGCAGATGTAGAACTACGGTAGGATTGGATGAGCACCGGACAGTGGTCAGGGGAACTCTTTGGAAGACCATGTTTGGTCATCTTGTTCTCAAACACCACGAAGTGCGAGAACGTAAAAGAGGGATCGAATCTTGCGGGTAAAGTTTACAAACCTCTGCGGAGGGTTTAAACCTAATCGATTAGCCGTGTCCCGATTCTGGACAATTTGAGCATCTGGACTTGAATCTATCTCGGAACTCTCAACACCGGACTGATAACTTAATTGTGGGCAACTTATGATGAATTTGGGCTATGAGACATCGGTTGGCGGAACCATGTCATGATAGAAAACTCTATAGTACAGACTTCATTTTTTCCTTTGATGTAGGGAAAATAAAACCACCTTTTACATAAACAAAACTGAATCTGAGCCACAAAGCCATACTGCATATAGTATAGTTTATCATCTGTTTTCTCTTATTGTGATCTTGCGGTACATCCAATGTCTTGACCTACACGGCTGCAACGTATCATGTTGCAGATATTTCCTCGACAGTAAGAGTTACGATATGAGGTTACGGTCTACACTCAACATGCCGATGGCGTTGATGGGACTCCACACCCGTTGTTGTTTCTGCTGAGACATATGAGGTATATATCAGTTTTACGTTATTTATACATGTGATTGCACTTTGATATATACATTGATGTACTGTGTGTGCCAGCATACTGATCCAGGGATGGCACAAATACACAGAGACTTGACCGTCTGAGGTCGGGTCGCTACAACTAGTGGGAATTTTTCATTATAGAACTTGGCTTGTATATTCCAACAATGGGCCTCCTCAAGTGCCCTAGGTCTTCGTGAGCAAGCAAGTTGGATGCACACCCACTTAGTTTCTTTTGTTGAGCTTTCATACATTTATAGCTCTAGTGCATACATTGCATGGCAACCCTACTCCTTGCATTAACATCAATCGATGGGCATCTCCATAGCTCATTGATTAGCCTCGTTGATGTGAGACTTTCTCCTTTTTGTCTTCTCCACATAACCCCCATCATCATATTCTATTCCACCCATAGTGCTATGTCCATGCCTCGCTCATATATTGCGTGAAAGTTTATAGGTTTGAGATTACTAAAGTATGAAACAATTGCTTGGCTTGTCATCGGGGTTGTCCATGATGAGAGCATTCTTGTGTGTGAAAATGGAGCATGACTAAACTATATGATTTTGTAGGGATGAACTTTCTTTGGCCATGTTATTTTGAGAAGACATAATTGCTTAGATTGTATGCTTGAAGTATTATTATTTTTATGTCAATATGAAGTTTTATCTTGAATCTTTCGGATCTAAATATTCATACCACAATTAAGAAGAACTACATTGAAATTATGCCAAGTAGCACTCCGCATCAAAAATTATCTTTTTTATCATTTACCTACTCGAGGACGAGCAGGAATTAAGCTTGGGGATGCTTGATACATCTCCAATGTATCTATAATTTTTTATTGCTCCATGCTATATTATATACTGTTTTGGACATTATTGGGCTTTATTATTCACTTTTATATTATTTTTGGGACTAACCTATTAACCGGAGGCCCAGCCCAGAATTGCTTTTTTTTCCTATTTCAGAGTTTCGAAGAAAAGGAATATCAAACGGAGTCCAAACGGAATGAAATCTTCGGGAACGTGATTTTTAGGAAGATTATGATCTGGGAGACTTGGACCCTACGTCAAGAAACAAAAGAGGAAGCCACGAGGTAGAGGCGCGCCCACCCCCAGTAGCGCCCTCCACCCTCGTGGGCCCCCTGTTGCTCCACCAACGTACTCCTTCCTCCTATATATACCTCGTACCCCCAAGCGATCGAGATCTGGAACCAAAAACCTAATTCCACCGCCGCAACCTTCTGTACCCATGAGATCCCATCTTGGGGCCTGTTCCGGAGCTTCGCCGGGGAGGGCACCCATCACGGAGGGCTTCTACATCAACACCATAGCCTCTCCGATGAAGTCTGAGTAGTTTACTTCAGACCTTCGGGTCCATAGTTGTTGGGGAACTTTGCAAAAAATTAAAATTTTTCCTACGGTTTCACCAAGATCCATCTATGAGTTCATCTAAGCAATGAGTCAAGGGAGTGAGTTTGCATCTACATACCACTTGTAGATCGAGTGCGGAAGCGTTCAAGGTGATGGTGATGATAGAGTCGTACTCGCCGTGATTCGGATCACCGATGACCAAGTGCTGAACGGACAACACCTCCGCGTTCAACACACGTGCAGTGCAGACGGCGTCTCCTCCTTCTTGATCCAGCAAGGGGAAGGAGAGGTTGAGGAAGACAGCTCCAAGCGGCAGCACGGGCGTGGTGTTGTTGGTGCAGAAGATACTCGGCAGGGCTTCGCCAAGCACGTACGGAGGAGGAGAGGTGTTGGGGAGGGGAGGGGCTGCGCCTTGACTTGTGGTGTTCAGCCCTCCCCTCACCCCTCTATTTATAGGGGAAGGGGCAAGGGGGGCCGGCCCCTCTAGATGGGATCTAGAGGGGGGGCGGCGGTCAAGGGGAGGGGGAACTTGGCCCCCAAGCAGGCGCCCCTCTAGGGTTCCCCTCAACCCTAGGCGCAAGGGCCCAAGGGAGGGTGCGCCCAGCCCACCAGGGGCTGGCTCCTTCCCCACGCAGCCCATGTGGCCCCAGGAGGTGGCCCCTCAGTGGACCCTCGGAACCCTTAGGTGGCCCCGATACAATACAGTATGCCCCGAACCTTTCCGGTGTCCGTTTGACAACTTCCCATATATAAATCTTTACCTCCGGACTATTCGGAACTCCTCGTGGCGTCAGGGATCTCATCCGGGACTCGAACAACATTCGGTAATCACATACAAGTGTTCCTAATAACCCTAACGTCACCGAACCTTAAGTGTGTAGACCCTACGGGTTCGGGAGACATGCTGAACATGACCGAGACGCTCAGGTCAATAACCAACAGCGGGATCTGGATACCCATGTTGGCTCCCACATGCTCCTCGATGATGTCATCGGATGAACCACGATGTCAAGGATTCAAGTAACCCGTATACTATTCCCTTTGTCGACGGTATGTTACTTGCGAGACTCGATCGTCGGTATCCCAATACCTCGTTCAGTCTCGTTACCGGCAAGTCACTTTACTCGTGCCGTAATGCATGATCCCGTGACGGACACTTGGTCACTTTGAGCTCATTATGATGATGCACTACCGAGTGGGCCCGGTGATACCTCTCCGTTATACGGAGTGACAAATCCCTGTCTCGATCCGTGTCAACCCAACAGACACTTTCGGAGATACCTGTAGTGCACCTTTATAGTCACCCAGTTACGTTGTGCCGTTTGGTACACCCAAAGCATTCCTACGGTATCCGGGAGTTACACGATCTCAAGGTCCAAGGAAGAGATACTTGACATTGGAAAAGCTCTAGCAAAACGAACTACACGATCTTGTGCTATGCTTAGGATTGGGTCTTGTCCATCACGTCATTCTCCTAATGGCGTGATCCCGCTGTCAATGACATCGATGTCCATAGTCAGGAAACCATGACTATCTGTTGACCAACGAGCTAGTCAACTAGAGGCTTACTAGGGACGTATTGTAGTCTATGCATTCACACATGTATTACGATTTCCGGATAATACAATTATAGCATGAATAAAAGACAATTATCATGAACAAGGAAATATAATAATATGCTTTTATTATTGCCTCTAGGGCATATTTCCAACAGTCTCCCACTTGCACTAGAGTCAATAATCTAGTTACATTGTGATGAATCGAACACCCATAGAGTTCTGGTGTTTATCATGTTTTGCCCGCGGAAGAGGTTTAGTCAATGGATCTGTGACATTCAGATTCGTATGCACTTTACAAATTTCTATGTCTCCATCTTGAACATTTTCACGGATGGAGTTGAGCGGCAACTTGATGTGCACTGGTCTTCTTGTGAAACCTGGGCTCCTTGGCAAGTGCAATAGCTCCGGTGTTATCACGAAGAGTTTGATCGGCCCCGACGCATTGGGTATGACTCCTAGATCGGT
This sequence comes from Aegilops bicornis, assembly GCA_021605145.1. NCBI lineage: Eukaryota > Viridiplantae > Streptophyta > Magnoliopsida > Poales > Poaceae > Aegilops > Aegilops bicornis. Next base: position 86,794,672 of record CM038669.1, read on the forward strand.
GATGAACTCCTTCACCCAAATTGCTTCATGCGCTGCCTCCGAGGCTGCCATGTACCGCTTCACATGTAGATCCCGCCACGACGCTTGCGGCTGCACCAGCTCTTGCTCCACCATTCAACATATACACGTATCCGGTTTGTGACTTAGAGTCATCGGATGCGTGTCGAAGCTAAGCGTCGGCGTAACCCTTCTGACGAGCTCTTCGTCACCTCCATAAACGAAACATGTCATGTGTCCTTTTCGGTACTTCAGGATATTCTTGACCGCTGTCCGGTGTTCCTTGCGGGATTACTTTGGTACCTTCCTACCAAACTTACGGCAAGGTTTACATCAGGTCTGGTACACGCATGGCATACATAATAGATCCTATGGCTGAGGCATAGGGGATGACGCTCATCTCTTCTTTATCTTTTGCCGTGGTGGGGCATTGAGCCGAGCTCAATCTCACACCTTGCAATCTGAGCAAGAACCCCTTCTTGGACTGATCCATTTTGAACTTCTTCAAAATCTTATCAAGGTATGTGCTTTGTGAAAGACCTATGAGGCGTCTCGATCTATCTCTATAGATCTTGATGCCTAATATATAAGCAACTTCTCCAAGGTCCTTCATTGAAAAACACTTATTCAAGTAGGCCTTAATGTTGTCCAAAAGTTCTATATCATTTCCCATCAAAAGTATGTCATCTACATATAATATGAGAAATGCTCTGAGCTCCCACTCACTTTCTTGTAGCGTGAAGCTTCTCCATAAGTGCATAAACCCAAACGCTTTGATCATCTCATCAAAGCGAATGTTCTAACTCCGAGATGCTTGCACCAGCCCATAAATGGATCGTTGGAGCTTGCATACTTTGTTAGCGTTCTTAGGATCGACAAAACCTTCCGGCTGCATCATATCTGACTCTTCCTTAAGATAACCGTTAAGGAACGCTGTTTTGACGTCCATCTGCCATATCTCATAATCATAGTATGCGGCAATTGCTAACATGATTCGGACGGCATTAAGCTTCGCTACGGGAGAGAAAGTCTCATCATAGTCAATCCCTTGAACTTGCCGATAACCCTTAGCGACAAGTCGAGCTTTAGAGATGGTGACATTACCATCCGCGTCCGTCTTCTTCTTAAAGATCCATTTGTTTTCTATCGCTCACCGATCATCGGGCAAGTCAGTCAAAGTCCATACTTTGTTTTCATACATGGATTCTATCTAGTTTTCATGGCTTCTAGCCATTTGTTGGAATATGGGCCCGCCATCGCTTGTTCATAGTTCGAAGGTTCACCGTTGTCTAACAACATGATTTCCGGGACAGGGTTGCGTACCACTGCAGTGCGGAGCGTGTCCTAGTGGACCTCTGAAGTTCACTAGAAACTTGATCCGAAGTACCTTGATCATCATCATTAATTTCCTCTCCAATTGGTGTAGGCACCACGGAACATTTTCTGAGCTGCACTACTTTCCGGTTCAAGAGGTAGTACTTCATCGAGTTCTACTTTCCTCCCACTTACTCCTTTCGAGAGAAACTCTTTTCGAAAGGATCCGTTCTTGGCAACAAAGATCTTGCCTTCGGATCTAAGGTAGAAGGTATACCCAATGGTTTCCTTAGGGTATCCTATGAAGGCGCATTTTCCGACTTGGGTTCGAGCTTTTCAGGTTGAAGTTTCTTGACATAAGCATCGCATCCCCAAACTTATAGAAGCGATGACTTAGGTTTCTTCCCAAACCATAATTCATACGGTGTCGTCTCAGCGGATTTAGGCGGTGCCCTATTTAGAGTGAATGTATTTGTCTCTAGGCGTATCCCCAAAATGATAGCGGTAAATCTGTAAGAGACATCATAGATCGCACCATATCCAATAGAGTGCGATTCTGACGTTCGGACACACCATTACGCTGAGGTGTTCGGTAGGCGTGAGTTGTGAAACGATTCCACATTTTCTTAAGTGTGTACCAAATTCGTGACTCAAATATTCTCCTCCACGATCCGATCGGAATTTTATCTTTCGGTCACGTTGATTCTCTACTTCATTCTGAAATTCCTTGAACTTTTCAAAGGTCTCAGACTTGTGTTTCATCAAGTAGACATACCCATATCTACTCAAGTCATCTGTGAGAGTGAGAACATAACGATATCCTCCATGAGCCTCAACACTCATTGGACCGCTTTTACATCGGTATGTATGATTTCCAATAAGTTGGTTGCTCGCTCCATTGTTAGGAGAAGCGGAGTCTTGGTCATCTTGCCCATAAGGCATGGTTCGCATGTGTCAAATGATTCATAATCTGGAGACTCCAAAAGTCCATCGGCATGGAGCTTCTTCATGCGCTTGACACCAATGTGACCAAAGGCGGCGATGCCACAAGTCGGTGGGACTAGCGTGATCAACGTTACATCTTGTCGTATACACGCTATAAACATGTGCCATACGACGCTCGAGATTCAGTCAGACTAAACCATTGACCAGCGGAGCATGACGCTAAGACATATCTCTCATATAAATAGAACAACCATTATTCTCGGATTTAAATGAGTAGCCATCTCGCATTAAACGAGATCCTGATACAATGTTGATGCTCAAACTTGGCAAGAAATAACAATTATTGAGGTTCATAACTAATCCCGTGGGTAAATGTAGAGGTAGCGTGCCGACGGCGATCACATCGACTCTGGAACCATTCCCGACGCGCATCGTCACCTCGTCCTTCGCCAATCTCCGCTTATTCCGCAGCTCCTGCTGTGAGTTACAAATATGAACAGCGGCACGATATCAAATACCGGGGAGTTACTACAGTGCGGTAAGGTACACATCAATTACATGTATATCAAATATACCTTTGGTGTTGCCGGCCTTCTTATCCGCTAAGTATTTGGGGCGATTCCGCTTCGATGACCCTTCCCTTGCAATAAAAGCACTGGGTCTCGGGCTTGGGTCCATTCTTTGACTTCTTCCCGATGGCGGCTTACGGTAGCGCAACATCCTTGCCGTCCTTCTTGAAGTTCTTCTTGCCCTTGCCCTTCTTGAACTTAATGGTCTTATTGACCATCAACACTTGATGTTCTTTCTTGATCTCAACCTCTGCTGACTTGACATTGAAAATACTTCAGGAATGGTCTTCACCATCCCACGCATATTGTAGTTCATCACAAAGCTCTTGTAGCTTGGTGGGAGCGTGAAGGATTCTGTCAATGACCGCCTCATCGGGGAGGTTAATATTCATTTGGGTCATGCGGTTGTGCAACCCGGACATTACGAGTATGTGCTCAGCAGCAGAACTATTTTCCTCCATCTTACAACTATAGAACTTGTCGAGACGTCATATCTCTCGACCGGGCGTGAGCTTGGAAAACTAGTTTCAGCTCCTCGAACATCTCATATGCTCGTGATGCTCAAACGCTTTTGGAGCCCGGTTCTAAGCTGTATAGCATGCCGCCTTGAGCGAGGGAGTAATCATCAAGACGAGACTGCCAAGCATTCATAATGTCTTGGTTCTACGGGACGGGAGGCGTCACCTAGCGGTCCTTCTAGGACATATTGTTTCCTGGCAGCTATGAGGATGATCCTCGGGTTAGGACCCGGTCCGTATAGTTGTTGCCATCATCTTTCAGCTTGGTTTTCTCTAGGAGCAGCGTTGAAGTTCAGGTTGACATGAGCGTTGGCCATTTGATCTACAAGACATATTTGCAAAGGTTTTAGACTAAGTTCATGATAATTAAGTTCATCTAATCAAATTATCTTAATGAACTCCCATTCAGATTAGACATCCCTCTAGTCATCTAAGTGTTACACGATCCGAGTCGACTAGGCCGTGTCCGATCATCATGTGAGACGGACTAGTCATCGTCGGTGAACATTCTCATGTTGATCGTATCTTCCATACGACTCGTGTTCGACCTTCGGTCTCCGTGTTCCGAGGCCATATGCGTACATGCTAGGCTCGTCAAGTTAACCCTAAGTGTTTTGCATGTGTAAAACTGTCTTACACCCGTTGTATGTGAACATAAGGATCTATCACACCCGATCATCACGTGGTGCTTGAAGCGACAAACTTTAGCAACGGTGCACGATTAGGGAGAACACTTCTTGAAATTGTTGTAAGGATCATCTTATTTACTACCGTCGTTCTAAGTAAACAAGATGCAAAACATAATAAACATCACATGCAATTATATAGTAGTGACATGATATGGCCAATATCATATAGCTCCATTGATCTCCATCTTGAGGCTCCATGATCATCTTGTCACCGGCATGACACCATGATCTCCATCATCATGATCTCCATCATTGTGTCTTCATGAAGTTGTCACGCCAACGACTACTTCTACTTCTATGGCTAACGTTTAGCAATAAAGTAAAGTAATTTACATGGCGTTCTTCAATGACACATGGTCATACAAAATAAAGACAACTCCTATGGCTCATGCGGTTGTCATACTCATCGACATGCAAGTCGTGATTCCTATTACAAGAACATGATCTCATACATCACAATATGTCATTCATCATTCATCACAACTTCGGCCATATCACATCACATGACAATTGCTGCAAAAACAAGTTAGGCGTCCTCTAATTGTTGTTGCATCTTTTACGTGGCTGCAATTGGGTTCTAGCAAGAACGTTTTCTTACCTACGAATAACCACAACGTGATTTTGTCAACTTCTATTTACCCTTCATAAGGACCCTTTTCATCGAATCCGCTCCAACTAAAGTGGGAGAGCGGACACCCTTGACCACCTTATGCAACTAGTGCATGTCGATTCGGTGGAACCGGTCTCAAGTAAGCGTACATGTAAGGTTGGTCCGGGCCGCTTCATCCCACAATACCGCTGAAGCAAGATAAGACTAGTAGCGGCAAGCAAGTTGACAAGATCTCGCCCACAACAAAATTGTGTTCTACTCGTGCAATAGAGAACTACGCATAGACCTAGCTCATGATGCCCTTTGTTGGGGAGCGTTGCGAGAAAATTAAAATTTTTCCTACGGTTTCACCAAGATCCATCTATGAGTTAATCTAAGCAACGATTCAAGGGAGTGAGTTTGCATCTACATACCACTTGTAGATCGAGTGCGGAAGCGTTCAAGGTGATGGTGATGATGGAGTCGTACTCGCCGTGATTCGGATCACCGATGACCAAGTGCTGAACGGACAGCACCTCCGCGTTCAACACACGTACGGTACGGACGACGTCTCCTCCTTCTTGATCCATCAAGGGGGAAGGAGATGTTAAGGAAGACAGCTCAGCGGCAGCACGGCGTGGTGTTGTTGGTGCAGTGATACTCGGCGAGCCGCCAAGCACGTGCGGAGGAGGAGAGGTGTTGGGGAGGGAGGGCTGCACCTTGACTTGTGGTGTTCAGCCTCCCCTCACCCCTCTATTTATAGGGGAAGGGGCATGGGGGGCCCCTCTAGATGGGATCTAGAGGGGGGGCGGCGGCCAGGGAGGGGGAACTTGCCCCCCAAGCAGGCGCCCCTCTGGGTTCCCCTCAACCCCTAGGCGCAAGGGCCCAAGGGGAGGTGCGCCCAGCCACGGGGCTGGCTCCTTCCCCACGCAGCCCATGTGGCCCCGGGAGGTGGCCCCTCCAGTGGACCCGGAACCCTTAGGTGGCCGGTACAATACCGGTATGCCCCCGAAACTTTCCGGTGTCCGTTTGACAACTTCCCATATATAAATCTTTACCTTCGGACTATTCCGGAACTCCTCGTGACGTCCGAGATGTCATCCGGGAATCCGAACAACATTCGGTAATCACATACAAGTCTTCCTAATAACCCTAGCGTCACCGAACCTTAAGTGTGTAGACCCTACGGGTTCGGGAGACATCTTGAACATGACCGAGACGCTCTCAGGTCTATAACCAACAGCGGGATCTGGGTACCCATGTTGGCTCCCACATGCTCCTTGATGATGTCATCGGATGAACCACGATGTCAAGGATTCAAGTAACCCCGTATACTATTCCCTTTGTCAGACGGTATGTTACTTGCCCGAGACTCGATCGTCGGTATCCCAATACCTCGTTCAGTCTCGTTACCGGCAAGTCACTTTACTCGTGCCGTAATGCATGATCCTGTGACTAGACACTTGGTCACTTTGAGCTCATTATGATGATGCACTACCGAGTGGGCCGGTGATACCTCTCCGTTATACGGAGTGACAAATCTGTCTCGATCCGTGTCAACCCAGACACTTTCGGAGATACCGTAGTGCACCTTTATAGTCACCCGATTACGTTGTGATGTTTGGTACACCCAAAGCATTCCAACGGTATCCGGGAGTTACACGATCTCAAGGTCTAAGGAAGAGATACTTTACATTGGAAAAGCTCTAGCAAAACGAACTACACGATCTTGTGCTATGCTTAGGATTGGGTCTTGTCCATCACGTCATTCTCCTAATGGCGTGATCCCGTTGTCAATGACATCGATGTCCATAGTCGAGGAAACCATGACTATCTGTTGACCAACGAGCTAGTCAACTAGAGGCTTACTAGGGACGTATTGTAGTCTATGTATTCACACATGTATTACGATTTCCGGATAATACAATTATAGCATGAATAAAAGACAATTATCACGAACAAGGAAATATAATAATAATGCTTTTATTATTGCCTCTAGGGCATATTTCCAACAATAGTTAGTAGCTAGATGGCTCCTTTTTGGATCTGCAATACAATGTTCTCCCCCTCTCTCGTGGAGATCTATTCGATGTAATCTTCTTTTTGCGGTGTGTTTGTTGAGACCGATGAATTGTGGGTTTATGATCAAGATTATCTATGAACAATATTTGAATCTTCTCTGAATTCTTTTATGTATGATTGGTTATCTTTGCAAGTTTCTTCGAATTATCAGTTTGGTTTGGCCTACTAGATTGATCTTTCTTGCAATGGGAGAAGTGCTTAGCTTTGGGTTCAATCTTGAAGTGTCCTTTCCCGGTGTGATGGGGCGGCAAGGCACGTATTGTATTGTTGCCATCGAGGATAACAATATGGGGTTTTTATCATATTGCATGAATTTATCCCTCTACATCATGTCATCTTGCTTAAGGCGTTACTCCGTTTTCATGAACTTAATACTCTAGATGCATCTTTGGATAGCGGTCGATGAGTGGAGTAATAGTAGTAGATGCAGGCAGAGTCGTTCTACTTGTCTTGGACGTGATGCCTATATACATGATCATACCTAGATATTCTCATAACTATGCTCAATTACATCAATTGCTCAACGATGAATTCGTTCACCCACCATAAAGTACTTATGCTCTTGAGAGAAGCCACTAGTGAAACCTATGGCCCTAGGGTCTATCTTCATCATATTAATCTTCCAACACTTAGTTATTTCCTTTGCTTTTTTACTTTGCTTTTATTTTACTTTGCATCTTTATCACAAAAATACCAAAAATATTATCCTATCATATCTATCAGATCTCACTCTCGTAAGTGACCGTGAAGTGATTGACAACCCCTTATCGCGTTGTTTGCGAGAATTTATCTGTATTGTGCAGGTACGAGGGACTCGCGCGTAGCCTCCTACTGGATTGATACCTTGGTTCTCAAAAACTGAGGGAAATACTTACGCTACTTTGCTCCATCACCCTTTCCTCTTCAAGGGAAAACCAACGCAGTGCTCAAGAGGTAGCACTTACCAGCGTGTCATACTTTGGTTCGGCGGTATTGTTGGATGAAGCGGCCCGAACCGACATTACACGTACGCTTACGCGAGACTGGTTCTACTGACGTGCTTTGCACACAGGTGGCTGGCGGGTGTCAGTTTCTCCAACTTTAGTTGAACCGAGTGTGGCTACGCCCGGTCCTTGCGAAGGTTAAAATAGCACCAACTTGGCAAACTATCGTTGTGGTTTTGATGCGTAGGTAATAACGGTTCTTGCTCAGCCCATAGCAGCCACGTAAAACTTGCAACAACAAAGTAGAGGACGTCTAACTTGTTTTTGCAGGGCATGTTGTGATGTGATATGGTCAAAGCATGATGCTAAATTTTATTGTATGAGATGATCATGTTTTGTAACCGAGTTATCGGCAATGGCGAGAGCCATATGGTTGTCGCTTTATTGTATGCAATGCAATGCATACTGTAATGCTTTACTTTATCACTAAGCGGTAGCGATAGCCGTAGAAGCATAAGATTGGCGAGACGACAACGATGCTACGATGGAGATCAAGGTGTCGCGCCGGTGACGATGGTGATCATGACGATGGTTCGGATATGGAGATCACAAGCACAAGATGATGATGTCCATATCATATCACTTATATTGATTGCATGTGATGTTTATATTTTATGCATCTTAGCTTGCTTTGATTGACGGTAGTATTATAAGATGATCTCTCACTAAATTTCAAGATAAAAAGTGTTCTCCCTGAGTATGCACCGTTGCCAAAGTTAAATCGTGCCCGGACACCACGTGATGATCGGGTGTGATAAGTTCTACATCCATCTACAGCGGGTGCAAGCCAGTTTTGCACACGCAGAATACTCGAGTTAAACTTGGCGAGCCTAGAATATGCAGATATGGCCTCGGAACAGAGACCGAAAGGTCGGCGTGAATCATATAGTAGATATGATCAACATAGTGATGTTCACCATTGAAAGCTACTCCATTTCACGTGATGATCGGTTATGGTTTAGTTGATATGGATCACGTGATCACTTAGAGGATTAGAGGATGTCTATCTAAGTGGGAGTTCTTAAGTAATATGATTAATTGAACTTCAATTTATCATGAACTTAGTACTGATAGTATCTTGCTTGTCTCGTTGATTGTAGATAGATGGTCCGTGTTGTTGTTCCGTTGAATTTTAATGCGTTCCTTGAGAAAGCAAAGTTGAAAGATGATGGTAGCAATTACACGGATGGTCTGTAATTTGAGGATTATCCTCATTCTTTGCACGGAAGAATTACGTCCTGGAAGCACCGCTAGGTGCTAAACCTGTTGCAGGAGCAACACGGATGTTATGAGCGTCTGGCGAGCAAAAGTGATGACTACTCGATAGTTCGATTGTGCCATGCTTTACGGCTTAGAACCGGGACTTCAACGGCGTTTTGAGCGTCATGGAGCATATGAGATGTTCCAGAGTTGAAGTTAATATTTCAAGCAAATGCGGATTGAGAGATGAAGTCTCCAATAAGTTCTATGACTTCAAGATGGAGGAGAATAGTTACGTCGGTGAGCATATACTCAGAATGTCTTGGTATAACAATCACTTGATTCAACTGGGAGTTAATCTTCCGGATGATAGCGTCATTGACAGAATTCTTCAATCACTGCCACCAAGCTACAAGAGCTTCGTGATGAACTATAATATGCAAGGGATGGATAAGACAATTCTCGAGCTCTTCATAATGCTAAAAGCTGCGGAGGTAGAAATCAAGAAGGAGCATCAAGTGTTGATGATTAATAAGACCACCAGTTTCAAGAAAAAGGGCAAAGGGAAGAAGAAGGGGAACTTCAAGAAGAACAGCAAGCAAGTTGCTGCTCAAGAGAAGAAACCCAAATGCGGACCTAAGCACGAGGCCGAGTGCTTCTCTGCCAAGCGGTGGTCACTAGAAGCGGAACTGCCCCAAGTATTTGGCGGATAAGAAAGATGGCGAGGTGAACAAATGTATATGTGATATACATGTTATTGATGTGTACCTTACGAGCTCGCAGTAGCACTGGGTATTTGATCTTGGTTACATTGCTAATATTTGCAACTCAAAAGCAGGGACTACGGATTAAGCGAACAACGGCCAAGGGCGAGGTGACGATGCGCGTGGAGAGGCGGTTCCAAAGTCGATGTGATCGCCGTCGGCACGCTACCTCTACATCTACCTTGAGGATTAGTATTAGACCTAAATAATTGTTATTTGGTGCGCGTTGAGCATGAACATTATATCTGGATCTTGTTTGAAGCGAGACAGTTATTCATTTAAATCAGAGAATAATGGTTGTTCTATTTATATGAGTAATATCTTTTATGGTCACGCACCCTTGAAAAGTGGTCTATTTTTTATGAATCTCGATAGTAGTGATACACATATTCATAATGTTGAAGCCAAAAGATGCAGAGTTGATAATGATAGTGCAACTTATTTGTGGCGCTGCCGTTCGGGTCATATTGGTGTGAAGCGCATGAAGAAACTCCATACTGATGGACTTTTGGAATCACTTGATTATGAATCACTTGGTACTTGCGAACCATGCCTCATGGGTAAGATGACTAAAACGCCGTTCTCCGGAACTATGGAGCGAGCAACTGATTTATTGGAGATCATACATACTGATGTATGTGGACCAATGAATATTGAGGCTCGCAGCGGGTATCGTTATTTTCTCGCCTTCACAGATGATTTAAGCAGATATGGGTATATCTACTTAATGAAACGTAAGTCTGAAACATTTGAAAAGTTCAAAGAATTTCAGAGTGAAGTTGAAAATCATCGTAACAAGAAAATAAAGTTTCTAAAATCTGATCGTGGAGGAGAATATTTGAGTTACGAGTTTGGTCTACATTTGAAACAATGCGGAATAGTTTCGCAACTCACGCCACCCGGAACACCACAGCGTAATGGTGTGTCGAGCGTAAATGTCGTACTTTACTAGATATGGTGCGATCTATGATGTCTCTTACTGATTTACAGCTATCGTTTTGGGGTTATGCTTTAGAGACGGCCGCATTCACGTTAAATAGGACACCATCAAAATCCGTTGAGACGGCGCCTTATGAACTGTGGTTTGGCAAGAAACCAAAGTTGTCATTTCTTAAAGTTTGGGGCTGCGATGCTTATGTGAGAAAGCTTCAACACGATAAGCTCGAACCCAAATCGGAGAAATGTGTCTTCATAGGATACCCAAAGGAGACTGTTGGGTGCACCTTCTATCACAGATCCGAAGGCAAGACATTCGTTGCTAAGAATGGATCCTTTCTAGAGAAGGAGTTTCTCTCAAAAGAAGTGAGTGGGAGGAAAGCAGAACTTGATGAGGTAACCATACCTGCTCCCTTATTGGAAAGTAGTTCATCACAGAAACCGGTTCCTGTGACGTCTATACCAATTAGTGAGGAAGTTAATGATCATGATCATGGAACTTCAGATCAAGTTGTTACTGAACCTCATAGGTCAACCGGAGTAAGATCCGGACCAGATTGGTACGGTAATCCTGTTCTGGAAGTTATGTTACTAGACCATAACGAACCTACGAACTATGAAGAAGCGATGGTGAGCCCAGATTCCGCAAAATGGCTTGAGGCCATGAAATCTGAGATGGGATCCATGTATAAGAACAAAGTGTGGACTTTGGTTGACTTGCCCGATGATCGGCAAGCCATTGAGAATAAATGGATCTTCAAGAAGAAGACTGACGCTGACGTTAATGTTACTGTCTATAAAGCTCGACTTGTTGCGAATTTTTTTTGACAAGTTCAAGGGATTGACTACGATGAGACTTTCTCACCCGTAGCGATGCTTAAGTCTGTCCGAATCATGTTAGCAATTGCCGCATTTTATGATTATGAAATTTGGAAATGGATGTCAAAACTGCATTCCTGAATGGATTTCTGGAAGAAGAGTTGTATATGATGCAGCCAGAATGTTTTGTTGATCCAAAGGGAGCTAACAAAGTGTGCAAGCTCCAGCTATCCATTTATTGACTGGTGCAAGCCTCTCGGAGTTGGAATAAACACTTTGATTGTGTGATCAAAGCATTTGGTTTTATACAGACTTTTGGAGAAGCCTGTATTTACAAGAAAGTGAGTGGGAGCTCTGTAGCATTTCTGATATTATACGTGGATGACATATTGTTGATTGGAAATGATATAGAATTTCTGGATAGCATAAAGGGATACTTGAATAAGAGTTTTTCAATGAAAGACCTCGGTGAAGCTGCTTATATATTGGGCATCAAGATATATAGAGATAGATCAAGATGCTTAATTGGACTTTCACAAAGCACATACCTTGACAAAGTTTTGAAGAAGTTCAAAATGGATCAAGGAAAGAAAGGGTTCTTGCACGTGTTACAAGGTGTGAAGTTGAGTAAGACTCAATGCCCGACCAACTGCGGAAGATAGAGAGAAGATGAAAGATGTTCCTATGCTTGACAATAGGCTCTATGATGTATGCAATGTTGTGTACGGACACGATGTGTGCCTTGCTATAAGTTTAGCAGGAGGTACCAAAGTAATCCAGAGTGGATCCTTTGGATAGCGGTTAAGAACATCCTGAAATACCTGAAAAGGACTAAGGATATGTTTCTCGTTTATGGAGTTGACAAAGAGCTAGTCGTAAATGGTTACGTCGATGCTAGCTTTGACACTGATCCGGACGATTCTAAATCGCAAACCAGATACGTGTTTACATTGAACGGTGGAGCTGTCAGTTGGTGCAGTTCTAAACAAAGCGTTGTGGCGGGATCTACGTGTGAAGCGGAGTACATAGCTGCTTCGGAAGCAGCAAATGAAGGAGTCTGGAAGAAGGAGTTCATATCCGATCTAGGTTTCATACCTAGTGCATCGGGTCCAATGAAAATCTTTTGTGACAATACTGGTGCAATTGCCTTGGCGAAGGAATCCAGATTTCACAAGAGAGCCAAGCACATCAAGAGACGCTTCAATTCCATCCGGGATTTAGTCCATGTGGGAGACGTAGAAATTTGCAAGATATATACGGATCTGAATGTTGCAGACCCATTGACTAAGCCTCTTCCACGAGCAAAACATGATCAGCACCAAGGCTCCATGGGTGTTAGAATAATTACTGTGTAATCTAGATTATTGACTCTAGTGCAAGTGGGAGATGAAGGAAATATGCCCTAGAGGCAATAATAAAGTTATTATTTATTTCCTTATATCATGATAAATGTTTATTATTCATGCTAGAATTGTATTAACTGGAAACATAATACTTGTGTGAATACATAGACAAGCAGTGTCACTAGTATGCCTCTACTTGACTAGCTCGTTGATCAAAGATGGTTATGTTTCCTAGCCATTGACATGAGTTGTCATTTCATTAACGGGATCACATCATTAAAAGAATGATGTGATTGACTTGACCCATTCCGTTAGCTTAGCACACGGTCGTTTAGTATGTTTCTGTTGCTTTCTTCATGATTTATACATGTTCCTATGACTATGAGATTATGCAACTCCCGTTTACCGGAGGAACACTTTGTGTGCTACCAAAGCGTCCTAGCGTAATCGGGTGATTATAAACGTGCTCTGAGGTGTCTCCAAAGGTACTTGTTGGGTTGGCGTATTTGAGATTAGGATTTGTCACTCCGATTGTCGGAGAGGTATCTCTGGGCCCACTCGGTAATGCACATCACTTAAGCCTTGCAAGCATTGCAACTAATGAGTTAGTTGCGGGATGATGTATTACAGAACGAGTAAAGATACTTGTCGGTAACGATATTGAACTAGGTATTGAGATACCGACGATCGAATCTCGGGCAGGTAACATACCGATGACAAAGGGAACAACATATGTTGTTATGCGGTCTGACCGATAAAGATCTTCGTAGAATATGTGGGAGCCAATATGAGCGTCCAGGTTCCGCTATTGGTTATTGATCGGAGACGTGTCTCGGTCATGTCTACATAGTTCTCGAACCCGTACGGTCCGCACGCTTAAAGTTTCGATGACGGTTATATTATGAGTTTATGAGTTTTGATGTACCGAAGGTTGTTCGAAGTCCCGGATGTGATCACGGACATAACGAGGAGTCTCAAAATGGTCGAGACATGAACATTGATATATTGGAAGCCTATATTTGGATATCGGAAGTGTTCCGGGTGAAATCCGGATTTTACCGAAGTACCGGAGGGGTTACCGGAACCCCCCAGGGGTTTAATGGGCCATAGTAGGCCTTAGTGGAGAAGAGGAGGGGCGGCCAGGGCAGGCCGCACGCCCCCTCCCCCTCTAGTCCGAATAGGACAAGGAGGGGGGCGGCGCCCCCCTTTCCTTCTTCTCCTCTTCCTCCTTCCCCCTTCTCCTAATCCAACAAGGAGTAGGACTCCTCCTAGCGCGCCCCTCCTAGCCGGCCGCACCTCCCCCCTTGCTCCTTTATATATAGGGCAGGGGGCACTCCATGGACACAACAATTGATCAGTTGATCTTTTAGCCGTGTGCGGTGGCCCCCTCCACCATAGTCCACCTCGATAATACTGTAGCGGTGCTTAGGCGAAGCCCTGCGGCGGTAGAACATCATCATCGTCACCACGCCGTCGTGCTGACGAAACCCTCCCTCAACACTCTGCTGGATCAGAGTTTGAGGGACGTCATCGGGCTGAACGTGTGCTGAACTCGGAGGTGCCGTGCGTTTGGTACTTGATCGGTCGGATCGTGAAGACGTACGACTACATCAACCGCGTTGTGCTAACGCTTCCGCTTTCGGTCTACGAGGGTACGTGGACAACACTCTCCCCTCTCGTTGCTCTGCATCACCATGATCTTGCGTGTGCGTAGGAAAATTTTGAAATTACTACGTTCCCCAACAACTTGTACCCTATGCTCGACTTGGATAGTGCCGGAGTCTCTTAGCCATTGAATCTTGTAGGGGTGCGGGTGCTTCATCTTGACCAATTGTAGCTTGGAGCATAGTTCTTCACTTGCTAAGTTATGGAAACTCCCTCCATCGATGATGACCTTGACGGACCTTCCATTGATGCCGACCTTGGTGTGGAAGATATGGCATCTTTGGTCTTCGTCTTGTTGATGTTGAAGAGTCAAAACCTTGGAGACAATGAGAGCGGGGCTCGAATCTTCGTCACAAAATACTTGATCATCTTCATCCTCGTTCACTTGCCGGTGCATGGCCACTTGTTCAAGGGCTTCCATTTCTCCTTCACTCATCGAGTCATAGGTTCCTTCGTTGTTGAGGATCATTGTGCACTTGTTTGTACACTCAAAGGACTTGTGGCCTCGGCCGCCGCATGTGAAGCATTTGAAGGAACTTGTCTTGATGGTCTCATCGGTTGGGGTAGATGATGGTGAAGCTCTCGACTTGAAGTTGCTTGTAGTAGGAGGACGACTTGAGGTTGTCAAAGTTTTCTTGTAACTTGACTTGTCACCGTTGCTTGTAGATGGCTTGGTTGAGGTAGAAGGTGTTGGAGTCATTGAAGCTTGATTGTTGGAGAAGCCATAGGACTTGGATGAGTACTTGGCATACTTGAAGTCATCTTGCACTTGACGTTCGGCTTTGGTAGCTTGGTGCACTAGCTCGATGAGGTTTGAGTATGGTTGGAAGTCGGCGATCTTCTTGATAGGATGATTGAGTCCATTCAAGAAACGTGCCATAGTTTTCTCATCATCTTCCGTGACATTGGCTCGTATCATTGCAATCTCCATTTCCTTGTAGTACTCTTCAACGCTCTTGGTTCCTTGCTTGAGTAGTTGGAGTTTCTTGAAGAGGTCGTGATTGTAGTAGGTAGGCACGAAACGTGCTCTCATGACATCCTTCATTTTTCGCCCAAGTGGTGATGGGTGGTTCACCTTTTGCTTCTCGTCTCTCAATGACTTGTTCCCACCAAATGAGGACGTAATCTTGGAACTCAAGGGATGTCATCGCGATCTTCTTCTCTTCTTCATAGTTGTGCAAGCGAAAGATTTTGTCAACCTTCAATGCCCATGAAAGGTACTCTTCGGGATCATTGCTTCCGTTGAACTTGGGCATGGTGAACTTTAGCTTGCCGTATCATTACTCTTCATTGTGTTGGGGTCGGGGATGATGACGTCCTTGATGAGGAGGATTGTCTCCCTCAAATTGCTCTTGTCTTGGAGGATTTCCATTGTCGTGTTGCTCTTGTTGAACTTGATGTTCTTGTCGAGCTTGTGGAGGAGCTTGTCGATGCACACGTGCTTGAAAAATCCTCTCTTGAACTTCATCGCAAAGTGCTTCTTGTTGCTCACGAGCTTGTCGGTTGCGCGTGGCTACGGCTCGGCTTGAATCTCGGAGGGCACATTGCGCCTCAAGTGCTTGAGCTTCACGTAATTGTTGTTCTTGACGTTGTGCCTCGGCATCTTGTGCATCTTGGTGTTGACGCGCTCGCTCTTCCTCTTGTTGTTGGCGTAGACATTGCCGTTCTTGTGCTTGCGCGAAAGTAGCTTGGTTTTGACGGTGTCGATGTTCTTGCGCACGAGATTGCTCTTGAGAGTCGTTGTTGTGTAGAGGATTGCGGTTTGCTCGACGATCTTGACGCGCGGCACGACGAAGAGTGTTCAATGTCGGAGTACTTGAGCCGGAGATAGTGTCGTCGGAGTGTCGACTCGAGCGGCTCCATCTTGAGTAGGACGAAGTGGTAGAAGAGCGGTTGACCAACAAGGCACGAATCTCGTCCATTCTTGCGTCATTCTCTTGTTTGTGTTCGTCAAGCTTATTGTCGAAGTAGTCTCTTGTACGTTGCTCGGATAGTCACAAGTCGGTGGCGAGATTGTCGATGCGGTCGCTCATTGCTTGTTGCTCTTGATGCAAAGCTCGTTGCGTTCCAAATAGGTGTAGCTTGGTGACATAGTTGTTCGGGTCGTCGTCTTGCTCAAGGAAGAGTGGGTTGGTAGAAGTACTTAGCCTATCCATCATTCCAAACAAATATGTGAGTGGGAGAAAGAGAAGAACTTATACCAAATGTTCCTTGACCGATGTTGAAGATGGATCAATGATCACTCCAATGTGTAAAAAGGAAATAGCACAACTGGTACCAATTCTTGTCGGTTTCTTACACCTACACAAGTAAAAGGTTATGGTGGAGCTTGGTTAGGATGGTGGCACAAAATTTGGTGCAATTGTTAGTGAGACTCAATAATGTTGGAAAAGATTCACAAATTTGCAAATGCAACAAGTAGGCCAATAGCAAGATATGGTACACGAAAACACACACGCAAATAGATAAGTGGGGTCGTGCAACCAAGGAATGAGCCAAAATGTGGAGTCCATGAAAATTCTCTTATTGCACAACACTAGAGAGATGCTAGCACGATTGCACAATAAGCAGATATGAAACTTGTGCACAACCTACTAAGCAAAAATGCGACGACTTCTATCCCAAGTATGCTATATGTATGGTATTCCGGTGATATGATCCAAGATGATCGAGTATGACAATCTTAATGTAGTATGATTCTATGGTTCTTGCTTATAAGATCTTTGCTTTTCTTTCCCTTATGCTTAAAAGCTTCTTTGGCTCTTTGTCGTTTGAGCTCTTTTCTCATGCAAAACTTCACGAACCTAGATAGCAATTGTGTATGCGATGACAACCTTGTGACACAAGAGATGATACCAAGATACGCACCACGATGGTATAGTATGTATGCTATGGGAAGTATGCCCACTAATGTGCACAAGTGACGTTGCCAGCAATACTCAAAGGCTAGTCTCGATGGGTAAGCTGCGCAAAATTGGGCTATGGTGGCTATCAATGCAATGGCAAGAAAGTATGATGATATCACGATACCAAGATGAGGTTACCATTGATGATGACTCCGTTGCGAAGATGAGCGGCAGTGATATTGATGTCGAACCGTACCTAAATAGCCGAAACACAATAGGACACGGGAACAGCAACTTAAAATCTCAAAGCAAAACGTGTCAAAATTGTCGGGATTGGTAGTGGGTAAGCGAATGGTGGTGTTTGCGAAAAGCGGTGGTGCTATGCGGAAGTGATGGTGGTATGCGGAAGTGTAAGTGGACACTGGATCGAAATTTGGCAAAAGTAAGGCGGAAAACGAAGCGGTGGAAGGAAGTGATGCTGTCAGGGGCCGAATGTCCGGGATGGCGTCCGGGGGTCGGGCCGGATGTCCGGGCTCTGGATCCGTGGACGAACTCGAAGAACTCCGCGTGGAAGAGGCAAAATCGGGGCAAAATTCAGGGGAATTTGTGGATGGAAATTGGGGAAAAGATGGGGGGAAAGCTAGATCTACCTGCAACATACGAAATCCGCGAATCAAATCCATCAAAACTTCATCACACCAACAAATCACAAAAAAAATTGGGGGGCTATTTTTGTGGGGAATTTTCAAATTAGAGACAAAGAGGGGGGCTCTGAAATCTTGATCAACGTGGCTCATGATACCAAGATGATGTAGGGTGGAACCCTATACGGCCGATCTTTCACAAAAGGAGCGGATCCCAACTAAGAACACGAAAAACACGAGGGGAAACACGAGGGAAAACACGAGAGGATCACTCAAACCAACAAGATATAGTCACACATATGCTAGATCCGAGTACACATAGAGATCACACGGTCCAAATCCAACAAGGCACGATACATAGGGTAACCGGTTCTTCTCCGTGAGGTGGTCTTGATGGGACCACCCGAGAGGGGGTCTTGAATCCAACATGGATCTTCTCCGAAGAGGGGCGGCGGTCTCTCTCAAGGAGTAGATCCGTATGGATGAGCGAGGCTCTATCTCACATATGAGCTAACCCTAGAAAGAGGGAGGAGGAGGAGTATATATAGTCTAGGTGGGCGAAGGGGTACATGGGCCTCGGCCCTTTACTATGCGCAGACAGACGGGGCCGAATGTCCCGGCGTCGGGCCGGATGTCCGGGCCTTCAGGAGGAGCCGGATGTCCAGGCTGGGGGCCGGATGCCTGGGCTGGCGTGGTCGGCCTCGGTGCTCTCTGGATAGACGGGGTCCGGATGTCCGGGCAGAGGGGTCGGATGTCCGGAGGCTCGGGACGGGCCGGATGTCCGGGCCTTTGGCCGGATGTCCGGGCTGGAGGTTTAACCAGTGCGTTACGTGAGGGCCCGGGTTTTTTGGCCGGATGTCCGAACTGTGGGTGCTTGGCGGCTGGGCGGCTGTTGTGGCTGATGTTCCAGGGGCCGGATGTCTGGGTTCTGGGGGCTTCTCTGGTCCCTTTCGTCGTTCCTCTTCGTCTGTGAACTTGGGGACTTGTCCGTCTTCACGTGTATCTTCGAGAGGGCCTTCTTGTTACCTGATCATGCACAACATCTCGGACTTAGGTAATAGCCATGTCTCGAGTGGATCATATGTGATATCACTAAGGAAGGAAGTCACCTCGGTCTCGAGAGCTCTAGCTCGTGCTCGTGTCATAGGTCCTCTTGGCACTTGGTGAGACGATGGTAGGTTCATGGGGATGACCATAGGATGCTCCGCATCAGAAGGACACTTTTCAATATTTGGGGTCAATGCTGCATAAGGATGGGGATATTGATGAAGATGTGAACCATCGAATCAAAACTGGATGGATGAAGTGGCGCCAAGCTTCTGGCATTCTCTATGAAAAGAGAGCGCCACAAAAGCTAAAGACAAATTCTATAGAACAGTGGTTCGACCCGTAATGTTGTATGGCGCCGAGTGTTGGCCGACTAAAAGACGACATGTTCAACAGTTAGATGTGATGTAGATGCGTATGCTGAGATGGATGTGTGGTCACACAAGGAAGGACCGAGTCCGAAATGATGATATACAAGATAGTGTTGGGTAGTACCTATTGAAAAGAAGTTTGTCCAACATCGTTTGAGATGGTTTAGACATATTCAGCGCAGGCCTCCAGAAGCGTCAATGTATAGCGTGTGGTTAAAGCGTGCCGATAATGTCAAAAGAAGTCGGGATAGACCGAACTTAACATGGGAGAAGTTCGTAAAGAGGGACATAAAGGACTCACCTAAGAACTAGCCATGTATTTGCTATCCATGTGCCAGAACCATAAGTTGGTTACGAGATCTTATGAATTTCACCTCTATCCTATGCCAACTTATTTGGTACTAAAGACTCTGTTGTTTTAGTTGTCCTCCTTCAAATCCCTTGGAACAACATGCCGGCAATCGTCATCCTCTTTCTTGGCCGATGCCGCAGCGCAGCTCAGCCAAACGTGTACTTTTCAGAATTAGGATGAGAAAAGAATCAGGATACATACATCTCAAAACGAGGAGATGCGATGGTATTGGTTGTACTACTAGCAGTTTCTGGAACGCAGACGCCGGTGGCACTTTCTCCTTTTTTGAAATAAATAAATAATATAAAAAGGAGAAAATAGAAGTCCATGAGGAAAGAATTTGCCGAGATCCGCCCAGCTGATGCAAGAAGCAAATATTCCCGGTCTCCATCGCATGCACGTGAACACCATCGCTCCTAAAGCGGCGTTTGTCAACGACATGTGCGTACATCAATCACATCTTTTGTTGAAAAAAGATGAATGAAGGACATGTTCTACGTGTTGCCAGCTCATCCAAAAAATCCCTTGGAACCATACATTGCCGGCAATCGCCTTCCTTTTTCTTGGCCGATGCCGCGCCGCAGCTCAGCCAAACGTGTACTTTTCTGGAACGCAGATGCCGGTGGCACTTTCTCCCTTTTTTCTGAAATATAAAAAGAAAGGAGAAATAAGAGCCCAAACGATGAAGCGTGGGCTGAATTCGCCGGGATGCATTCCAGCTGATAGAAGACACGACAATGCCCCATCTCTATCGCATGCACGTGAACAAGATAGATCGCTCATCGCTCCTAGTCCCAGCGTTTGTCAACGACATGTGCGTACAGCAATCACATCTTTTTATCCCACCCGACTTGTTCAAATACCTTGGAACAACATGCCGGCAATCGTCTTCCTCTTTCTTGGCCGATGCCGCGCCGCAGCTCGTCCAAAGGTGTGCTTTTCAGAATGATTATTAGGATGAGAAAAGAATCGCTTGGCAGCCACAATGGGAAAGCAAAATATGCCCGACAACGTTCCAGTCTAAACACATGCTCTTTTCCCTCCGTAGATCTGGTGGTCCCGCTACCGATAGCAACCATCTGATACAAAAACAAAGAAAAGAATCCACATTTCGTTGCAAGTGTTCTATAGTGAAACACACACACACACACACAGAGAGAAATCGTTGCTTATCGACAGGACATCCTGAACTGACAATGATCGCTGACGAGGCCCGTGCCTATCTCTCTTGGACCAATATCGGGCGATCATTGGAAACAGCATATTATACCAAAACTAAGGTAGCAGGAAAATCAAATGATGATGAGCTCCATGCAGAACGGCGGCAAAACCTAGTCAAGGAATCTTGTTGAACTGGATGAAACCTCAGGTTCAAGTTTCACCCATATAGATCAGTACGCATTTCACTCGGAACATAGCCAGTTAGTGCCTGATTCTATAGAAGAAACATGGCAAAATCAGAAACATGGTAATTTTCTAGAAAAAAATATGCCAAGAATGGGACATGGTAGAAGAACTATCGCATCCCGTAGCAAGTGTGAAACTCAGAATCTGATTAATACTGTTAACTTCTAAAAGGAAGGCAGATCCACTAGGGCAACAGCTGCTAGCATGTCAGCAGTTAGCATTTTAGCAATCAAGAGTCAAGCTGGAAACAGTACGGAAAGCATGCGCTTTACACTAGCACGAAATAGTGATCTTACATTCAGCAAATTCTGCAACCATTTCACCCGTCTATTCCCAACTGCTCGAGAAAAGGAAAAGAACGCGGACTCACATTGTACGAACAGCTAAGACAGAAGCTGTTGGACCCCTGCCTTCTGGTCAGCTGTTAGAGCGGTGGGGAACTTGATCTGAAACTTGATCCTTAGGTTCCCTTTCTTAGAGGGCTCCCTTGTGATCGGCATTCCTTCGCCCTGAATAACTTCTTCGTAGGTGGGACTGATGACAGACTTCACGGGAACAGTTAAACTTCGCCCGTCCAGAGTTGTCAGCTGGACTGCGCAGCCAGTCAATGCATCCACGAGGGAGATCTTATGCGTGTAAACAAGGTCGTTCCCGTCTCTCTTGAATTTCGGGTGTGCCCGTTCTTCTATTATGAACACGAGATCTGATGGTATGACATTACGTGTCTCGTTGCCTTTCTCTGGAAAGGTGATCTTTGTGCCCTTCTTCCATCCAGGCTTGATATCAATTGTTAGGATCTCCTCCACACTCATTGGTTTCCTGCAGAAACAAACATCAACATATGTTTCCATAGAAAGAAAGATATGTAAATAATGAGATCCTTTTTTTTTGTCTGGAAATTAAAGCTTTAGCAA
Source organism: Aegilops bicornis (assembly GCA_021605145.1). Taxonomy (NCBI): domain Eukaryota; kingdom Viridiplantae; phylum Streptophyta; class Magnoliopsida; order Poales; family Poaceae; genus Aegilops; species Aegilops bicornis. The sequence continues at coordinate 86,816,666 of CM038669.1, forward strand.
CTCTAGGGCATCATACCAACTTGACATACGAAACTAGGAAGCCTTATCCATGCAGTGTGTCCTAAATGAATAGCCTAGAATCACAAATACTGTCTGCTATCAATCATCAATAACAGATAGGCAAAGCTATACTGCAGTTATGCATCACTCCAGAATACCTTAACAAGGGGAAACAAGCTGCATCTGTACAATTTGTTAAGTTCCAGTTTCCTATAGTACCATGTATCTGTTTCCTTTTTCATACCTTTTAGAAGAAGAACTGGTTCACTATCAATCCCTCTGCGTCCACATCGATTAACTGGGGAGGACGTGCAAGCAAAGCATACAAGGATAGACAACTTCAAACAATTGCTACATACCATCCTGCTAACTAAATGCTGGTGCAGAGTGGACATATATACAAGTAGCAATTCTCATGCATTGGCAGCATTTCTACTCCATGTGTGTGGTGTGTGAGTGTGTCAGTGTGTGCTTCTATGTTGTAATAAACTTCCTTGAAAATAATAAGTTAGGTGATCAACATCTCATATTTGGCCTTCCTTGAAACAGTTATACTTATCCAGATACCGATCGTTTTTCTGCGAGGAACCCAGAAACCAACTCGTCATACATATGTTCATTGGAGCAAAGAAAAACCCACCTACTGTCCTTCAATATGTGTCAAAAATATATGTTTTACATCAAAGACATGATCTGGTCGCTTCAATTCAAAATGATCGACACGTCATAGTTCATGTTCTCACATAGGTGTGTATTCGTCAAATACTCAGTCTGCATGGCAGAAACCCACGCTCGTTTGCGGTTAGCTTAAGTGTGTTGTGCCGAACTTATTTTATACAATTTGCTGTGGAAAAATAGCCACGGAAGCTGAATAAAGTTGGTAAGCCAGACAGAAAAATAGGCAAAAGCTGGATTATCACAATCCACCTCGATGCCAAACGCAGCATAAAAATGGCACTGTTGTACTGAACCATTTTACACAAACACCTCAGAAAATAAACACTACTCTACAACATAATATAACTATTCTGAGTTCTGAGTTAAAACAAACAGTCTACCTCTGATGATCTTTACTAAATCTCTCTCAAACAGTAGAAGCCCAATTACGTAACTATACCCAATGTCAGAGCCCTAACAGTTGTGGTATCTGTTGAACGGAGTAGGATCTGGGCTTATGACTGAACTCACTGAAGGTTGAGACCTTAGCCGTTCATGAAAAAGTGATGTTCTGAACATATCTTGGTTCAAACATTCATTTTTTTAACTTTTAATACCATTTTAAAATTTTGGATTATAAACTTCAAAACCATACTCATAGATTTGTCTCTAGAAGTACTTTCCTGAGTATATAATTTTATTCTGTTTTATACATAACACTGCCAGAAATAAGTTGCCGAAGTTAGTACATCCTGAAAAACCATGTAACAGTCTAAAAGTTTCCTTATTTGTGAACTGGAGAGCTTATTAAAGAAGCTCATTATGCCCCCGCCATGCATTTTCGCTTATGGGATTCTAAAGGTAAAACCCTCCAAACTCGTTTTTAAGAGAATCCATAATTGCAGCAATAATAAGAATGAGCTATGAACATAAAAAAAATCATCCTCAAACAGTCTCCATGTTGGATCCACCCGCAAAAAAAAAAGTCTCCATGTTGGATCTTTAGGCGGGAAGGTGGTAATGACCTTTTTATTTATGAGCAAATACATTAGGTAATGAGAAACAATATAATGGAAACAGAAAGGCACATAAGGATACGTGCAGGTACCAGTAAACGCTATAGAGCTATAACACTATCAATTGACTTATTTATAGACTAACTCTTTCTGGCTTTCTGCAATACCCCCAAGTGCCTAAAAGGAGGATTTGTTCTAAAACTGGAAAGGTTGTCAAAGTAGAATTTATGATTTTACTCAAGACAAGGTATCATATTACTTGAAGACAGAGACACCGTGTTTGGCTGCACATAGATCGGATTAATCTAGTGCTCCCTCCGTATCAAAATATAAGATGTTTTTGCAGTTCAATTTGAACTGCAAAAACATCATTGAACTGCAAAAACATCTTATATTTTGGTACAGAGGTAGTACATTGAAAAAAATAGTGATATAAGCAGTGCACAATGAATAAACTCTTCGAGGCAAATTGAGCAATAAGTATGAGCCACGTAAGCATCTCAATGTCATAACGAAAGCATATTGCCCACTCCAAGGAAATCACATGTGCTATGTGCTGCTCAAACTTAAAAGTTAATTACAGAGGTCTAAACTGCCCAACTAGAAACCACACCAATAAGAGCTAGAGCCTAGAGCTCATGCTTTTTTTCGGGCATCTAGGTCATTGTCAAAGTATAAATATACAACTACATAATAAGTAGGGGGAAGTACTGAGAGGCTACATTCACCGTTCAAAACACGGGCCCATATTCAAGTTAACTGCTACTCGGCACCTCACCAAATCAAATAACCCCTAATTGGCTCATTAAATGGTCGAACCGATTTATCGGTCTGACAGCCAATAAAAGGCCGCATTATAAGGTGACCGGATTAACTGCCGGAGGAGGTACATAGCTTATCTGGCCCAAAATGTAGCCCGTTTCCCTCCCCTCTCCCAGCCGCCCCGCGATCTAGGTGTTCAGGCTCCCGCTCCTTGCCCTAAAGGAGCAGCCGCCTCCGCCCCGAATAGCCGCCGGTGAAGCCGAAGTCAGCAACCCCCCCCCCCCCCTCCAGGAGCCTCTTCTCTCCTGGTAATGATGAGTATGTATGTTGTTGTGCTGCTACTAATGTGTACAATAACATATCTAGACATCTAGTACAACACATATTGCTATGTAGCCTAGGATATATAGATATGGAAACCTACCGATAAATTCAGTTAATAGGCCGATTCACCGATTAATCTCCACTCAGCCCCTGACCGAGCAGCTACCGGTTACCAATATCCTAAACATTGGTTACATTCCAACAGGAGCATCATGGATCGACCCACACTAAGGTCCGTCTATGATTTACATGATATGTCAGTTTTGAGTTGGTATGTACAGCTCAGAATATGTAGTGCTTTAGCATAAGAGAAAACAAACAAGTTAAACAACCGTTGCTAGTGTTGCTCTGAATCTCCCACCCTCTCTCCTCTACTCTTATCCAACATGTCTATCAAATTCCTCCCTTCTCAACCATTCCTTCTTAGGTCCTTATTTTTTGCTGCCCTTATTTTCTTCATATCAAATTGCATGGAAAAGAAACATACCGAGAGGCAAGAACGTTACTACCACTATCAGACTGAAATCAATTATCATATCACAACAATGCTATGCTTAAAAACTAATTACCAATAAATCCGATTAATTTAGTCTAGAAACAAGACGAGTAGAGAATGAAAGAGCAAAAGAATCCATCTCACCCGACCGAGTCGAGGACATCCCTGGAGATCTTCATCTTCTTGGTGGCGCCCTTGTGCAGGTCTTCCAGGCTGCACGCTAGCTGCCGCTCGATCGCCGCTCCCTTCCTCGCCGACCCCCCGGACGCCTCCCCTGACCCGGGAGAGAATCCTGCGGCGGCGGCGGCGGCAGCGTTGGCGGCGCACCCCGGGACAGACTGCGGAGCGCTGCCTCCGCTCCAGGGGCCGCGCGGCCCCTGCCCGAAGAACGAACCCCCGAACATCTCCTGGAAGATCTCGTCGGCGCTCCTCGGATGGAAGCGGAACCCGGGACCGCTGCCGCCGCCGAAGCCGTGGGCGTGGGCGTGCGCGTGCGCCGCGGAGGGGGAGGGCGGGGCGACGCCCGCCTTGATCCCCTCCTCGCCGTACTGGTCGTAGATGGCGCGCTTATCCGGGTCGCTGAGCACCTGCGGAGAGACGGAGAGAGACCGTAAGGCGACAGATTCAGAGGGTTCTTGGCGGCGGCGGCGGCAATGGAGGGAGGGAGGGACGTACGTCGTAGGCCACGGAGACCTGCTTGAAGAGGGTGTCGGCCTGCGGGGAGGGGTTCTTGTCCGGGTGGTACTTCATGACGAGGCGGCGGTAGGCCTTCTTGAGCTCGTCGTCGGTGGCGCCGCGGCCGACGCCGAGCACCTTGTAGTAGTCCGCCTCCATCGACGGCGACGGCTGATGCGGCAGGTGGTTGCGGCTCTGGTTGCGGACGACAGGGAGGGGGAGGACGAGGGTTTTGCTTCCCCTCTGTTCGTCCTTGATGAGATGGGGTTTGTTTTGGGGTTTTCTCTTCTTGTTGGAGTATTTTTGGTGAGGGACTCTTCTTGTTCTATAATTCTTGCTATATCGAATCATGTATATATATTCTCAAACAAAGCTTAAGAATCTTGCCTGTATTTTAGTATGTGTGCATAATAAGAATATTAAAAAAAAAGTAATTATTCATAGCTATTACTAATATATTTTTACTGGCTGAAAGAGATTTGTGGGTCCAATATATCTTGTTATCTACTGAAATGATCTAACTTTGCATTTCTCAATCTTAATTGTAACAAGTTGTGCCAGGTGATGTCGGTAATTAGTAGAAGTTTTGCTTTTATCGTCGCTTGATATATTTCTCCGGTCGGTTTCGAAACTTTATTCCTCTATCCGCCTATAATTGTGGACTATCGGCTATGACTTAATTTAACAAAGCTATCGATAGTTTGACTTTGTGTAGTTCCATAGAAAAATGCTAACTTTTCTTTCTTAACTGCTAATTGAGAGCTGATATTCATTCTTCATTCGTATACAGCCTTTTTTTTCTCTATCTCACCAGCCTTTATGGTTGTCAACTTTCCGTCTTTGTATTTTATTGTGGACTTTTCCAGAGCTTATGCATTTTTTTCCAACCATGATATTTCATGGTACCTGCACTTTGTTTTTTTAGAGAAATTTTCAATCTATTTGTCAGTCATGGCAGTAGAGAGAACACTGGAGATAATAAAAATTACAACCTGATCCATGAATCATCTAGCGACGACTACAAGCACTAGAGCGAGCCGAAGACACACCGTTTTCATCGCCTCTTCCTCAAAGGAGTCGGGCAAACCTTGTTGTAGTAGATAGCCGGGAAGTCCTCGTGCTAAGCCCACAAAAGACCAGTGCACTAGTGCAACACTTATAATTTTTTAAGTAGCCATCCATTAGATGTGTAATTTCTTATTTTGCTCTTTTAGTTTCAATCAACACATCTTCCCATTAGGCACATAATATACGCAAGACACACATGGTATTGTAGCACCTTCATGTAAGTATCCCAATAGTAATCGTCCCAACAAAAAGTGGAGGAGGGTATTTATGAGCGGTGTTTCAGTCACTGATATGTTTCCATCATATCTAGTTTTCCAAACACGTTTGCTCTTGTTTTGCCACCTGATTCGAGTGAAACTAATCCGGACTGACGCAATTTTCAGTAGAACTATCTTGGTGTTGTTTTTTGTGCAGAAATAAAAGTTCTCAAAATTGGAAGAAACTTTACGGAGAATTATTTTGGAATAAATAAAAAATACTAGAGCAAAGTGTTACCAGAGGGAAGCCACCCAGGGTCCACAAGCCCAGGGGCACGGCCACCCCAAAGCAGTGCCATCCAGGCTTGTGGGGCCACTGGGCTTCCGTCTGACCTAATTCCAGCGCTATATATACCATCTTCCTGAGAAAAAAATCAAAGAAAAAGTTTCATCACTTTTTATGATATGGAGCCGCCGCCGCCTCATGTTCTTCGTTGGGAGCCCTGATCTGAAGTCCGTTCGTGGCTCCAGGGAGAGGGATCTTGTTAGTGCAATGTTTTGCCCCTTGTATTTTGGGGATTGTTGCCAGAAACAGGCATGGACTGATTTGTTTGCTAGTGCACACAGAGAGAAATAGCCCATGCAAGCCCGAGGAGAATGACGTATTCGGTGTTAATTTCGAGGAACTTCACCGAAGAATATCTGTGCTGCAAAGAAGGATGAGCTACATCTTGTGAAGACATCTATGCGAGAAGATTCTACCGAAGGAGTTGACCCCTTAAAAATTATTGCTGACGTGAAGCATTATCTGTTCGGAGTGTCCGAGGAAAAATGACTGTTGTCGAGGAGATTGAAGGCGAAGTGAAGATGTAGCATTTATTTCGCTATTCTTTTGTATTTCTCTTTTGGATCGTAGGACCTTTGTGCTATTAAGAGGGGTATAGGTTCTCGAATCTTAGGTCCACTATGACGCTTAGCCGAAACCTACGGAAGACTGGGAGAAATCTCTTTATGCTTCTAATGATTACCTGTCAGCAGAAGACATTGTTCTTCGGTGTTGCAGGAGATATCTTTTGGACTGAGGAGATAGCTTTTCTTGCTCCGTAAGGAATGCTGAAAGTGCGTTATATCGACTAGAGGGGGGGGTGAATAGGCGATTTTTATGAATTCTTCACTGAGGAATTTGCCGGTGAGGAAATTCCTTAGCGAAGAACTACTTGCAATGAATAAGTACTCGAGTAAGCATAACAGATTACAAGCATAGTCATCATGATGAAATGAAGACAATCACAGAGTCTGTAAAGCGTAATCACAGGATAACACAAGATGAAGACAAACAGATGAAGAAATTGGTGAGGAAATTGAGAAAGTCTTGATCAAAGTCTTCAAACACAGATATGAACAAATACTCAACACAAAGAATGAGGAAATGAAAGGGTTGAGGAAATAGAACCGATTAGGTTGGTGAAGACAATGATTTGGTAGACCAGTTCAAGCTTCTTTGTCTCGGTTATGCGTCTGGTTGGAAGCGGTGAGTATTTAAACTCGAGGACACAGTCCGGACACCCGATCCTTGAGCACGCAGCTCGGGACACCAAGTCCTCACCGTATTCTCCTTGAACTAAGGTCACAGGACCTCGTCCAATCACTCGTGGTAAGTCTTGAGCGACTTCCAAACCTTCACAGACTTGGTCACTCGGCGATCCACAATTCCTCTTGGATGCTTCTAGACCATGACGCCTAACCGTCTGGAAGAAGCACAGTCTTCAAAGGTAACAAGCGTCGGATCCACGCAGGATCAATTTCTTGATGATGCTCAATCACTTTGGGTTTGTTGGGGTTTGGTTTTTGGGTTTTTCCTCACTTTTGGGTTTTTCCTCACTTGATGATTTTCTCTCAAAGTCCTCGGAGGATGGGTTGCTCTCAAATGACAAGTGTCAAGTTCTCTCGAGCAGCCAACCAACTAGTGGTTGTAGGGGGCGGCTATTTATAGCCTAGGGAGCAGCCCGACATGATAAGACATAAATGCCCTTCAATGATATGACCGCTAGGTGGATAAGATATTTTGGGACAGGGCGCCAAGAAGATAAAGAACGGTCGGAAATTTGACTCTCAAATTCCTCGGGGCTATCATGTTCCTCCTTTGTGTAGGCAATTCGCCTTTGGCGAATTCCTAACTCCTCGATCGAGAACAAATTCCTCATGACCGAGAAGAGCTTCGTCTACATCCTTTGAAGAAATTGGTGAACTGTATGAGATTTCCAAAAGCTTCACTCGAAGGGATTGGTAGGTGTAGGATTTTGAGTTGAGCATCAAATGGAAATTTTTCCTTAGTATTTCCTCGACCCCTTTAACGATGACGGTGTTTCCTATGACTCAAGAAAGAGAAAATGAAACAAAAGTCTTCACGCTTCATGTTCCTCAAATGAATACCAAGTCTTCAAGGTCACACCAATTTCTTCACTTTCAAAGTCTTCAGAAAGTCTTCAGAATATCAAAGTCTTCAGATGAAGAACTTCATTTTAGGGTCGACTTTCTCTGTAAATATCAAACTCCTCATAGACTTATAGACCTGTGTACACTCACAAACGCATTAGTTACTTAACCTATAAGTCTTCAATACACCAAAATCACTAAGGGGCACTAGATGCACTTACAAATGCTACCGTTGTGCTCAGAATTCGACCATTGGAAACGTGTCGTTCGGCCATTGACTGGTCTACATGTCCAATTTGGTCATTTCCCATCAGGGAAGACTGCGGCTATAAATAGTTACCCCGCTCCAACGTTGCTTGTTGGCTGCTCCGCTTAAGATTTCTAAGAAGATTGATTGGGCATCCCCTCTCCGAGATATTTGAGTTTAATATCCACTGAGAGAAAATCAAGAGCCGAAACTTAGACAGTGGTTGAGCATCACAGTTGATCTGAGTCAGGGTCCTTGTACCTATTACTCTTGAGAGGTGTGCACTCTCTAGATGGATAAGTGTCAGCTTGAGTGACGAAGAGTAATTGTCTTCACCAAGAAAATTCTTCAGCAATCAAGATTAGTTATGGTTCGCTAAGAAGTCTGTCGAAGGTTTGGAGATCGCCGACAAGTACCATGAGTGAAATCAATTGGAGTCTGATCAGCTCTGAGTGGAAGGAGAATAGGACGGAGAGAGGTTTGCTCCTGTGTTCAATCACAAGTCCCTCCAACCAGAATACTCATTTGGTAGAAGGGCAAACTGGTCCAAATCTCTCTGTCGCCATCGAGCACCAGTGGTCCACTCTACTTTACTGCTTTTCATTCGGCGGTTTACTTCCGTGCTCGGTACCGATAGAATTATCTGATCTACCAGTTATTAGTGTGTGTATTTATTTCATTCTTTGTTCGCTTTGTTTCAGCTAGTTCTCGTTCATTTAAGTACTTGGTTGCTTTGCTCGCTCTTTTATCAGTTCCATAGTTGTAGTTTGTATGATCTCATGTTACTTCATTTGTTAGCTTACATAATTACCATCGTGATAGTTAAACATGTGATCTTCTATGCACGAACAATTATAGCATATTTCCTCGAAAGATTTGCTCCGCTCTGATTTACCTGTTTACCTTTCGCTGTACTGAACTTATTTCGCTGCTTTGATTGGGTTTGATTCAACTTTCGCAAGAATTTTTGAATCTCCCATTCACCCCCTCTGGTGGATATACCCCCGGTCCTAATGATGACCCACAAGTATAGGGGATCAATCGTTGTCCTTTCGGTAAGTAAGAGTGTCGAACCCAACGAGGGGCAGAAGGAAATGACAAGTGGTTTTCAGCAAGGTAATTCTGCAAGCACTGAAATTGTCGGTAATAGGTAGTTTGATAGCAAGGTAATTTGTAGCAAGCAACAAGTAAAGTAGTAACAATAAGTGCAACAAGGTTGCCCAATCCTTTTTGTAGCAAAGGACAGGCTGGAACGATCACAGATAATAAGTAAAACGTTCTTGAGGGCACACGGGAATTTCATCTAGTCACTTTCATCATGTTGGTTTGATTTGCGTTCTCTACTTTGATAATTTGATATGTGGGTGGACCAGTGCTTGGGTGTTGTTCTTACTTGAACAAGCCTCCCACTTATGATTAACCCCCGCACTAGCATCCGCAACTACGAAAGAAGTATTAAGATAAAATCTAACTGAGGGAGTCCTGGATTAGGGGGTGTCCGGATAGCCGAACTATCACCGTTGGCCGGACTCCTGGACTATGAAGATGCAAGATTGAAGACTTCGTCTCGTAATGGGATGGGACTTTCCTTGGCATGGAAGGCAAGCTTGGCGATACGGATATGTAGATCTCCTACCATTGAAACCGAATATGTGTAACCCTAACCCTATCCGGTGTCTATATAAACCGGAGGGTTTTAGTCCGTAGGACGAACAACAATCATACCATAGGCTAGCTTCTAGGGTTTATCCTCCTTGATCTCGTAGTAGATCCACTCTTGTACTACCCATATCATCAATATTAATCAAGCAGGAGTAGGGTATTACCTCCATCGAGAGGGCCCGAACCTGGGTAAAAACACGTGTCCCTTGTCTCCTGTTACCATCCGCCTAGACGCAAAGTTCGGGACCCCCTACCGAGATCCGCGGTTTTGACACCGACATTGGTGCTTTCATTGAGAGTTCCTCTGTGTCATCATCCTTAGGCCCGATGGCTCCTTCGATCACCGACAACAGCAGCGGTCCGGTGAGACTTTTCTCCCGGACAGATCTTCGTATTCGGCGGCCGCCTTCTTGGGCCAACTCACTTGGCCATCTGGAGCAGATCGAAAGCTACGCCCCTGGCCATCAGGTCAGATTTGGGAGTTTGAACTACACGGCCGACATCCGCGGAGACTTGATCTTCGACGGATTCGAGCCACAGCCAAGCGCGCCGCACTGTCTTGATGGGCACGATGTAGCTCTGTTGCCGAACAGTGCCCTGGAGGCCGCACCAGCGTCCGCTCCGACCCTTAGCTCGGAGCCGACTCCCCCTATCGAGGACGAGTGGTTGGACACCGCCTCGGGGGCTACGATTTCTACGGAGATTGAGCCGAACTCCATCTTTGTCCTTTGCGAAGACCGTGACTCCAAGGTGCCGGACTCCTCTCCAGACTCCAATGAAGGAAATATGCCCTAGAGGCAATAATAAAGTTATTATTTATTTCCTTATATCATGATAAATGTTTATTATTCATGCTAGAATTGTATTAACCGGAAACATGATACATGTGTGAATACATAGACAAACATAGTGTCACTAGTATGCCTCTACTTGACTAGCTCGTGAATCAAAGATGGTTAAGTTTCCTAGCCATAGACATGAGTTGTCATTTGATTAACGGATCACATCATTAGGAGAATGATGTGATTGACTCGACCCATTCCGTTAGCTTAGCACTTGATCGTTTAGTATGTTGCTATTGCTTTCTTCATGACTTATACATGTTCCTATGACTATGAGATTATGCAACTCCCGTTTACCGGAGGAACACTTTGTGTGTTACCAAAGCGTCACAACGTGAATCGGGTGATTATAAAGGAGCTCTGGTGTCTCCAAAGGTACTTGTTGGGTTGTCGTATTTCGAGATTAGGATTTGTCACTCCGGTTGTCGAGAGGTATCTCTGGGCCCACTTTCGGTAATGCACATCACTATAAGCCTTGCAAGCATTGTAACTAATGAGTTAGTTGCAGGATGATGTATTACGTAGCAGTAAAGAGACTTGCGATAACGAGATTGAACTAGGTATTGAGATACCGACGATCGAATCTCGGGCAAGTGACATACCGATGACAAAGGGAACAACGTATGTTGTTATCTTGATGCGACCGATAAAGACCTTCGTAGAATATGTAGGAGCCAATATGAGCATCCAGGTTCCGCTTATTGGTTATTAACCGGAGACATGTCTCGGTCATGTCTACATTGTTCTCGAACCCGTAGGGTCCGCACGCTGCAACAAGGTTTCGATGACAGTTATATTATGTGTTTATGAGTTTTGATGTACCGAAGGAGTTCGGAGTCCCGGATGAGATCGGGGACATGACGAGGAGTCTCGAAATGGTCGAGACGTAAAGATCAATATATTGGACGACTATATTCGGACATCGGAAAGGTTCCGAGTGATTCGGGTATTTTTCGGAGTACCGGAGAGTTACGGGAATACGTATTGGGCCTTATTGGGCCATACGGGAAAGAAGGAAAAGGGCCTCAAGGGTGGCCGCACCCCTCCCCATTGACTAGTCCGAATTGGACTAGGGAGGGGGGGCCTTCCTTCCTTCTCCTTCTCCCTTCCTTTTCCTTCTCTCCTACTCCTACTACATGGAAGGGCTCCTAGTTCTACTAGGAAAGGGGGAATCCTACTCCCGGTGGGAGTAGGACTCCCCTAGGGCGCGCCATAGAGAGGGTCGGCCCTCCCCTCCTCCACTCCTTTATATACGGGGGCAGGGGGCACCCCATAGACACACAAGTTGATCTTCGTGATCGTTCCTTAGCCGTGTGCGGTGCCCCCCTCCACCATATTCCACCTTGGTCATATCGTCGCGGAGTTTAGGCGAAGCCCTGCGCCGGTAGAACATCATCATCGTCACCACGCCGTCGTGCTGACGAAACTCATCCCCGACACTTTGCTGGATCGGAGTCCGGGGATCGTCATCGAGCTGAACGTGTGCTGAACTCGGAGGTGCCGTACGTTCGGTACTTGGATCGGTCGGATCGTGAATACGTACGACTACATCAACCGCGTTGTCATAACGCTTCCGCTTACGGTCTACGAGGGTACGTGGACAATACTCTCCCCTCTCGTTGCTATGCATCACCATGATCTTGCGTGTGCGTAGGATTTTTTTTGAAATTACTACGTTCCCCAAAAGTGGCATCCGAGCCAGGTTTTATGCGTTGATGTTATTTGCACGAGTAGAACACAAGTGAGTTGTGGGCGATACAAGTCATACTGCTTACCAGCATGTCATACTTTGGCTCAGCGGTATTGTGAGATGAAGCGGCCCGGACCGACATTACGCGTACGCTTACGTGAGACTGGTTTCACCGTTACGAGCACTCGTGCTTAAAGGTGACTGGCGGGTGTCTGTCTCTCTCACTTTAGCTGAATCGAGTGTGGCTACGCCCGGTCCTTGCGAAGGTTAAAACAACACCAACTTGACAAACTATCGTTGTGGTTTTGATGCGTGGTAAGAACGGTTCTTGCTCAGCCCGTAGCAGCCACGTAAAATTTGCAACAACAAAGTAGAGGACGTCTAACTTGTTTTTGCAGGGCATGTTGTGATGTGATATGGTCAAGGCGTGATGCTATATTTTATTGTATGAGATGATCATGTTTTGTAACTGAAGTTATCGGCAATGGCAGGAGCCATATGGTTGTCGCCTTATTGTATGAAATGCAACGCATATAATTGCTTTACTTTATCACTAAGCGGTAGCGATAGTCGAGAAGCAATAGATGGCGTAACGACAACGATGCTACGATGGAGATCAAGGTGTCGGCGCGGTGGCGATGGTGATCACGGCGGTGCTTCGGAGATGGAGATCACAAGCACAAGATGATGATGGCCATATCATATCACTTATATTGATTGCATGTGATGTTTATCCTTTATGCATCTTATCTTGCTTTGATTGACGGTAGCATTTTAAGATGATCTCTCACTAAAATTATCAAGAAGTGTTCTCCCTGATTATGCACCGTTGCGTAAGTTCTTCGTCTTTGAGACACCACGTGATGATCGGGTGTGATAGGCTCTACGTTCAAATACAACGGGTGCAAAACAGTTGCGACGCGGAATACTCAGTTAAACTTGACGAGCCTAGCATAGAACAGATATGGCCTCGGAACACGGAGACCGAAAGGTCGGCGTGAATCATATAGTAGATATGATCAACATATTGATGTTCACCGTTGAAACTACTCCATCTCACGTGACGATCGGACATGGTGTAGTTAATATGGATCACGTAATCACTTAGAAGATTAGAGGGATGTCTATCTAAGTGGGAGTTCTTAAGTAATATGATTAATTGAACTTCAATTTATCATGAACTTAGTCCTGGTAGTATTTTGCAAATTATGTTGTAGATCAATAGCTCGCGTTGTTGCTTTCATATGTTTATTTTGACATGTTCCTAGAGAAAAATTATGTTGAAAAATGTTAGTAGCAATGATGCGGATTGGATCCGTGATCTGAGGTTTATCCTCATTGCTGCACAGAAGAATTATGTCCTTGATGCACCGCTAGGTGATGGACCTATTGCAGAGCGGATGCGACGTTATGAGCGTTTGGCTAGCTCAATATGATGACTACTTGATAGTTTAGTGCACCATGCTTAGCGGCTTAGAATCGGGACTTCAAAGGCGTTTTGAGCGTCATGGACCATATGAGATGTTCCAAGAATTGAAGTTAATATTTCAAGCAAATACCGAGTTGAGAGATATGAAGTCTCCAACAAGTTCTATAGCTAAAAGATAGAGGAGAATCGCTCAACTAGTGAGCATGTGCTCGATTAATGCAGGTACTTCAATCGCTTGAATCAAGTGGGAGTTAATCTTCCAGATAAGATAGTGATTGACAGAATTCTCTAGTCACCATCACTAAGTTACTAGAACTTCGTGATGAATTATAGTATGCAAGGGATGATGAAAACGATTCCCGAGCTCTTCGTGATGTTGAAATCAACGAAGGTAGAAATCAAGAAAGAGCATCAAGTGTTGATGATTGACAAGACCACTAGTTTCAAGAAAAGGGCAAAGGGAAAGAAAGGGAAACTTCAAGCAGAATGGCAAACAAGTTGTCACTCCCGTGAAGAAGACCAAAGCTGGACCAAAGCCTGAAATTGAGTGCTTCCACTGCAAAGGAAATGGTCACCGAAGCGGAAATGCCACGAATATTTGGTGGATAAGAAGGATGGCAAAGTGAACAAGGGTATATTTGATATACTGAGTTATTGATGTGTGCCTTACTAGTGTTTATAGTAGCCCTGAGTATTTGATACTTGTTCGGTTACTAAGATTAGTAACTCGAAGCAGGAGTTCTGATTAAACAGAGACTAGTTGAAGGGGAAGTGACGATGAGTGTTGGAAGAAGTTCCAAGATTGATATGATCATCATCGCACACTCCCTATACTTTCGGGATTAGTGTTAAACCTAAATAAATGTTATTTGGCGTTTGCGTTGAGCATGAATATGATTTGATCATGTTTATTGCAATACGGTTATTCATTTAAAGTCGAGAATAATTGTTGTTACATTTACATGAATAAAACCTTCAAATGGTCATACACCCAATAAAAATAGTTTGTTGGATCTCGATCGTAGTGATACGCATATTCATAATATTGATGCCAAAAGATGCAAAGTTAATAATGATAGTGCAACTTGTTTGTGGCACTACCATTTAGGTCATATTGGTGTAAAGCGCATGAAGAAACTCCAAGCTGATGGGATTTTGGAATCACTTTATTATGAATCACTTGATGCTTGCGAACCATGCCTTATGGGCAAGATGACTAAAGACTCCGTTCTCCGGAACAATGGAGCGAGCAACTGACTTATTGGAAATAATACATACTGATGTATGCGATCCGATGAGTGTTAAGGCTCGTGGCATGTATCGTTATTTTCTGACCTTCACAGATGATTTAAGCAGATATGGGTATATCTACTTGATGAAACACAAGTCTGAAACATTTGAAAAGTTCAAAGAATTTCAGAGTGAAGTGGAGAATCATCGTAACAAGAAAATAAAAGTTTCTACGATATGATCACAGAGGTAAAATATTTGAGTTACGAGTTTGGCCTTCAGTTAAAACAATGTGGAATAGTTTCACAGCTCATGCCACCTGGAACACCACAACGTTATGGTGTGTCCGACCGTTGTAACCGCACTTTATTGGATATGGTGCGATCTATGATGTCTCTTATTGATTTACCATTATTGTTTTGGGGTTATGCATTAGAGACAGCTGCATTCACGTTAAAAGGGCACCATCTAAATCCGTTGAGACGACACCATATGAACTGTGGTTTAGCAAGAAACCCAAGTTGTCGTTTCTTAAAGTTTGAGGCTACGATGCTTATGTGAAAAAGTTTCATCCTAATAAGCTCAAACCCAAATCGGAGAAGTGCATCTTCATAGAATACCCAAAGGAAACTGTTGGGTACACCTTCTATCACAGATCCGAAGGCAAGATATTCGTTGCTAAAAATGGATCCTTTCTAGAGAAGGAGTTTCTCTCGAAAGAAGTGAGTGGGAGGAAAGTAGAACTTGATGAGGTAACTGTACCTTCTCCCAAATTGGAAAATAGTTCATCACTAAAATCAGTTCCAGTGATTCCTACACCAATTAGTGAGGAAGCTAATGATGATGATCATGAAACTTCTGATCAAGTTACTACAGAACCTCGTAGGTCTTCCAGTCTTGGTCCGCACGAATGAATGCGGTAATCCTGTTCTGAAAGTCATGTTACTAGATCATGATAAACCTACGAACTATGAGGAAGCGATGATGAGCCCAGATTCCGCGAAATGGCTTGAGGCCATGAAATCTGAGATAGGATCCACGTATGAGAACAAAGTATGGACTTTGATTGACTTGCTCGATGATCAGCCAGCCATGTTAAATAAATGGATCTTCAAGAGGAAGACGGACACTGATAGTAGTGTTACTATCTACAAAGCTCGACTTGTCACAAAAGGTTTTCGACAAGTTCAAGGTGTTGACTACAATGAGATTTTCTCAAGCTGTAGCGATGCTTAAGTCTGTCCGAATCATGTTAGCAATTGCCACATTTTATGAAATCTGGCAAATGGATGTCAAAACTACATTCTTTAATGGATTTATTAAAGAAGAGTTGTATATGATGCAACCAGAAGGTTTTGTCAATCCTAAAGGAGCTAACAAAATGTGCAAGCTCCAAATGATCCATCTATGGACTGGTGCAAGCATCTCGGAGTTGGAATACACGCTTTGATAAGTTGATCAAAGCATATAGTTTTATCTGAGACTTGCGGTGAAGCCTGTATTTACAATAAAGTGAGTGGGAGCACTACCGCCTTTCTCATAAATATAAGTGAGTAACATATTGTTGATCAGAAATGATGTAGAATTTTTCTGGAAAGCATAAAGGAGTATTTGAAAGGAGTTATTTAAAAGAAAGACCTCAGTAAAGCTACTTACATATTAAGCATCAAGATCTATTGAGATAGATCAGGACGCTTGATAAGTTTTTTCAATAAGTACATACCTTGTCAAGATATTGAAGTAGTTCAAAATGGAACAGTCAAAGAAAAGTTCTTGCACGTGGTCGCAAAGGTGTGAAATTGAGTAAGACTCAAATCCCGACCACGGCAGAAAATAGAAAAGAGAATGAAAGTCATTCCCTATGCCTCGGTCATAGGTTCTATAAAGTATGTTATGCTATGTACCGGACCTATTGTATACCTTGCTCTGAATTTGGCAAGGAGTACAATAGTGATCTAGGAGTAGATCCTTTGGACATTGGTCAAGAACATCCTTAGTGAGGACTAAGGAAATAATTCTCGATTATGGAGGTGATAAAATAGCCCGTCGTAAAGAGTTACATCGATGAAAGCTTTTTACACTGATCCAGATGACTCTAAGTCTCAATCTGGATACATATTGAAAGTGGGAGCAATTAGCTAGAGTAGCTCCGTGCAGAGCATTGTAGACATAGAATATTTGCTAAATACATACGGCTCTGAATGTGACAGACCCGTTGACTAAGCTTCTCTCACGAGTAAAACATGATCACACCTTAGTACTCTTTGGGTGTTAATCACATTGCAATGTGAACTAGATTATTGACTCTAGTAAACCCTTTGGGTGTTGGCCACATGACGATGTGAACTATGGGTGTTAATCATATCTGAGATATGAATATTGGTGTTAAATCACATGGCGATGTGAACTAGATTATTGACTCTAGTGCAAGTGGGAGACTGAAGGAAATATGCCCTAGAGGCAATAATAAAGTTATTATTTATTTCCTTATATCATGATAAATGTTTATTATTCATGCTAGAATTGTATTAACCGGAAACATGATACATGTGCGAATAAATAGACAAACATAGTGTCACTAGTATGCCTCTACTTGACTAGCTCGTGAATCAAAGATGGTTAAGTTTCCTAGCCATAGACATGAGTTGTCATTTGATTAACGGGATCACATCATTAGGAGAATGATGTGATTGACTCGACCCATTCCGTTAGCTTAGCACTTGATCGTTTAGTATGTTGCTATTGCTTTCTTCATGACTTATACATGTTCCTATGACTATGAGATTATGCAACTCCGTTTACGGAGGAACACTTTGTGTGCTACCAAGCGTCTGGCAATGGCTGGGTGATTATAAAGGAGCTCTACAGGTGTCTCCAAAGGTACTTGTTGGGTTGTCGTATTTCGAGATTAGGATTTGTCACTCCGGTTGTCGGAGAGGTATCTCTGGGCCCACTCGGTAATGCACATCACTATAAGCCTTGCAAGCATTGTAACTAATGAGTTAGTTGCAGGATGATGTATTACGTAACGAGTAAAGAGACTTGCGATAGCGAGATTGAACTAGGTATTGAGATACCGACGATCGAATCTCGGGCAAGTGACATACCGATGACAAAGGGAACAACGTATGTTGTTATGCGGTACGACCGATAAAGACCTTCAGAGAATATGTAGGAGCCAATATGAGCATCCAGGTTCCGCTATTGGTTATTGACCGGAGACATGTCTCGGTCATGTCTACATTGTTCTCGAACCCGTAGGGTCCGCACGCTTAAGGTTTCGATGGCAGTTATATTATGAGTTTATGAGTTTTGATGTACCGAAGGAGTTCGGAGTCCCGGATGAGATCGGGGACATGACGAGGAGTCTCGAAATGGTCGAGACGTAAAGATCAATATATTGGACGACTAT
The DNA here is from genome assembly GCA_021605145.1 of Aegilops bicornis. Classification (NCBI taxonomy): domain Eukaryota; kingdom Viridiplantae; phylum Streptophyta; class Magnoliopsida; order Poales; family Poaceae; genus Aegilops; species Aegilops bicornis. The sequence continues at coordinate 86,834,809 of CM038669.1, forward strand.
ATTCGGACATCGAAAAGGTTCAGTGATTCGGGTATTTTGAGTACCGGAGAGTTACGGGAATACGTATTGGGCCTTATTGGGCCATACGGGAAAGAAGGAAAAGGGCCTCAAGGGTGGTCGCACCCCTCCCCAGTGACTAGTCCGAATTGGACTAGGGAGGCGCCTTCCTTCCTTCTCTCCTTCTCCCTTCCTTTTCCTTCTCTCCTACTCCTACTACATGGAAGGGCTCCTAGTTCTACTAGGAAAGGGAATCCTACTCGGTGGGAGTAGGACTCCCCTAGGGCGCGCCATAGAGAGGGCCGCCCTCCCTCGTCCACTCCTTTATATCACGGGGGCAGGGGCACCCCATAGACACACAAGTTGATCTTCGTGATCGTTCCTTAGCCGTGTGCGGTGCCCCTCCACCATATTCCACCTTGGTCATATCGTCATGAGTTTAGGCGAAGCCTGCGCGATAGAACATCATCATCGTCACCATGCCGTCGTCTTGTGAAACTCATCCTCGACACTTTGCTGGATCGGAGTCCGGGATCGTCATCGAGCTGAACGTGTGCTGAACTCGGAGGTGCCGTGACGTTCGGTACTTGGATCGGTCGGATCGTGAAGACGTCGACTACATCAACCGCGTTGTCATAACGCTTCCGCTTACGGTCTACGAGGGTACGTGGACAATACTCTCCCCTCTCGTTGCTATGCATCACCATGATCTTGCGTGTGCGTAGGATTTTTTTTGAAATTACTACGTTCCCCAACATCCGAACCCTCCGTGCCCCTGCCAATCGAATCCAATTGGGCGCCGGTTATGGAGTTCATCACACGGACATCTTTTCAAAGACTCGCCCTTTGGCGACATCCTGAATTCATGAAGTCTCTCTCTTTATCAGAGAGCCCTGGCGGACTATGGTCGAAGGTTGGGATGCGGACGACGAAGAAATTCAACGCCCACCCACCGCCCACTTTGTAGCCACCGCCGAAAGCTTAAGCGGCGTGCTTGATTTCGACTCAAGACATCGACGGTATGGACGGCGATGTAGGAGACAACCATGAACCAGCACCTATAGGATCTTTGGACAGCCACCTCATCCCACGATGTATACATGGTGGATACACCTAAAGGAAGCGGCGACGAGGAACAACGGGACACTACGAAGGATAAATCCCTCGAAAAGGTCAAAAGCGGCAACGTAAACGCCGCACCAAGTCCCGCCTCGACAAAGACCCAGCCATAGAGCAGGGTGAGCCGGTGGACGACGAACATGCTATCGAGCAACCGTCCGAACAGGACAACTTGGATAAACAACCCGTCCCCGGCGAAGATAACAGTCCGGACGATCTCACACCGGACAAATTGTTGGAGTAGAAGAACCTCCACAAAAGGCTCGTCGCCACTACGCGTAGCCTGAAAAAGCAGAAGCGGAAGCTCAAAACAGCGGAAGACGCACTCATAATCAGATGGAGCAAAGTACTCAACACCGCAGAGAAATACGGCGATAGTCACCAAATAAAGAGCTACCCGAAGCGCAAATTACTGCCCGAGTTCGATGAGGAGGCCTTAAAGCCCCTGCAATCAAAGAACAAAGAGGCCGCCCGGTCGGATAGACGCCCACATGGCAAACACGGAGCGGCAAGCGGCGCCGCACACAAGCCTGCACGCGATCCGCATAAGGATTCACATCAAAAGGATGGCCCAGTTAGGTCCATCTATGGGCCGAGAAAGCAAGCTCTTCTAAGCAATGCAACACGCCAAATATCCGAACATCACGGCACACCCAAATATAGGAGCGCCACACACCCCCTGTGTTTCACCGATGAGGTGCTGGATCACGAATTCCCAGCGGGATTCAAACCCGTAAACATAGAGGCATACGACGGAACCACATACCCTGGAGTCTGGATTGAGGATTACATCCTCCACATACACATGGCTAGAGGAGATGATCTCCACGCCATAAAATACTTACCCCTCAAGCTCAAAGGGCCAACTCGGCACTGGCTCAAAAGCCTCCCTGAAAATACCATTGGTAGTTGCGAAGAGCTCGAGGATGCTTTTCGGGCAAATTTTCAAGGGACTTATGTCCGTCCTCCGGATGCAGACTATTTAAGTCATATAACTCAACAACCCGGAGAGTCAGCCCGCAAATTCTGGAACAGGTTCCTTACCAAAAAGAACCAAATAGTCGACTGTCCGGATGCCGAAGCCTTAGCAGCTTTCAAACACAACGTTCGAGACGAATGGCTCGCCAGACACCTCGGCCAGGAGAAGCCGAGAACTATGGCTGCATTAACAAGCCTCATGACCCGCTTTTGCGCGGGAGAGGATAGTTGGCTGGCAAGATGCAGTACCAGCGACCCAAGTACATCCAAAGTCAGGGATGGAAATGGAAAACCACGACGCAGCAAGGACCAACGCCGGACAAAGGGAAACAGCCCGAAGAGCACGGCAGTCAATCCCGGATTCAGAAGCTCCCAGCAGAATCATAAAAAACTGCCCCCCAAGGACAGCAACGACGAGCTATCCAACTTAAACAAAATCTTGGACAAAATATGCCAAATCCACAGTACTCTGTGAAGCACGCAAACCATACCCACAGAGATTGTTGGGTCTTCAAGCGATCGGCAAACTCAATGCCGAACACAAGGGGCTCGACACACCAAGCGAGGACAATGACGAACCCCACAAGCAGAGCACCGGAAAACAAAAGAATTTCCCACAAAAAATCAAAACAGTGAACTCACTTCAAGTGACAAAAGGGAAAAACAGAGCGGCACCCATAGAAACATGTGCCGCACGGTCTATCCCAGCAGAGTCCCAACGATGGTTGTCAAAACCAATCACCTTTGATCATCAGGACTATTCCGTTAGTATCCGGAACGCAGGATGGACTGCCTTGATATTAGATACTATAATCGACGGACTCCAATTTACACAAGTCCTAATGGACGGAGGTAGCAATCTAAACCTGCTATATCAGGACACAATTCGCAAAATGGGGATAGACCCAACCAAAATTCGCCATAGCGACACCTCCTTCAAAGGGGTAATGCCAGGCCTATATGCCCATTGTACGGGCTCCCTACTGCTAGAAGTTGTGTTCGGCTCACCCGACAACTTCCGCCGTGAAAAGTTAACCTTCCACATCGCCCCATTCGAAAGTAGCAATCAAGCACTCTTTGGGCGTGAAGCTTTTCGCTTTTAACGCAATACCGCATTATGCATCTCTTACACTTAAAATGCCGGTCCATGCGACATCATCTCATTAAAAGGAGTATTAAGTGTCACTCGAGCACGGAAGAACGTGAGGCTGCCTTTGACAGCCCCACACCAATCCGGCTCGCTAATCAAAGCACTGAATAGGTCATTCGAACCCCGGACATGGCTAGACGAGTCCGGCGCCTACTAGCGGCATACCCCCGTACAAGGGGCTGCACGCATGTACAACAAGAGACAATAAAGCTCAATTTTATTCACTTTTCGAACCATACTCTGTTTATTTAATATAAAGTACATTTTTCACACGATCTTTTTTTTCTTTTCAACTAAGTTCTTCTCTTTTACAAATGAATAACGTGCTACGCCCATCCAGGATACGGCTGCGCGGAGATATGAGCGCAGACGTGCAGTAGGGACCCGTTGCAAGGATTCTTTTCAGATTAAGACCCTGCGTAAACCTTCTTTACTGTCTCTTGTTGATACACATCCCCCGGGTTCTTGCTATAACCGAGGAGGAGGCTTGTGTTTTGGCATCGGGCGCACCAGAATCTTTGCGCGTACTTGGACACCAGGGGCTTAGGGTATTATTCTGCCCGTTTTCATAAAGACCGAATACCTTAGGGAGTGTTCGGCGTCTCGAGTTAGGCCTTATATGCATCAGCTCTGAATCATGTCTTTGGTCAAATGTTGGGCTTGCCCGGCTCCCATGTTTTGGTACCTTACATTCCGTTATATCGGCTAAGGTAGCGCTGGGAGAACCACTGCGATTGTGCCCCGGTTGAGCTGGGTTGAGCACCTTAGTGGAGAAAGCTAAAACTGTTGTCATGATATAGCGTGAGACTGGTCAACCACTCGATGACCCAGCGGAATGTTTAGAATTCCCCCGCATTGACGAAGGGCCGTTTCCCGGTCAGGCACATACGCGCCCAGAATTCGAGAGAGCGCGCTGCCCCTAGGGGCTATATAGTAGCCCCACCATCGAACTCCTATGGCTAAGTGAAAGTGATAAAGTATTATAGTCCGGTTGCCTAGTTTGCTACACTATCACCTCCTTTACAGGACCAAGACGTTGGATTAAGTGTGAAAATGCGCCTTTTTGCAAACACCCCCGCACTATGTGCGTGGCGGCTGAAGCCGAAGACTCCCATCTTTCAGGATATATACACATATACATCAACGGCCGCACAGGTGTTTTAATACTTGAACGCACAAGTATAAAAGCTCTTATATTATATTGAAACATTGTTTTCACAAATCATACATGTCATTTAAACATAATATCCTTGAGCACTGCGTCTCTATTAAACGAGCGCCTGCAGACTTCCTCAAAATAGTGCTCGGCGGTACTCGGCTTGTCCGAATCTTGGGATGCAACGTCGGTGGCCTTCATCTCCGCCCAGTATGTCTTGACACGGGCAAGAGCCATCCACGCACCCTCTATGCATGCTGACCGCTTCATTGCATTGATATGCGGCACCGCACCAAGGAACTGTTGCACCAAGACAAAATAACTCTTCGGCTGGGGGCTTTTCGGTCACAAATGAGTCACGACAGACTTCATGGCAAGTCCGGACAACCTATTCAGCTCAGCCCATTCGGCCAAACGATCGGTCAACGAAAGTGGACGCTCCGGACTATGGAACTGCGACCAAAAAAGCTCTTCCATTCCGTGATCCTTTTGACCTCGGAAGTGTTCGGCCGCGTCTGCGGCACTCGCCGCCAAATCCAGATAAGCATCCTCCGCACCCCACAGCCAGTCCAATTGAGCGTACTTAGGATCCGTGAATTTCCTCCGCAGCAGAAAGGGCTTTCCAGCCGCAATATCTTCGGCCTGACGTAGCTCCTCCTTCATAGCTCTTATCGCAGAACGAGCATCCTTGGCCTCGGTGGTGGCCTTTTTCAGGTCCTCTTGTTTCGCTCGATCTTCTTTTTCAAGAAGCTCGCAACGGTCAGTAGCATTCTTCAATTTCACGGCCATCTCGGCCACTTCTTTCTTGCTTCGGTGAAGCAGCCTGTTCGGCTTTTAGTTCTTGGCTGCCTTTAAGGCCGCGCATCACTTTTTTCCGGCTTGCTCCTTGGCTTGGGCGAGCTCATGAAAGGTTCTCCATAGTAGCGGCACCATCTGCATTAAGCATACATGTTGTAAGGCATGGGCGTCAAGCTCCCTTACCGGTGTCCGCAGAGAAGTTGCATACCTTGTGACTCGTCAAGCCGCTTATTAACAAGCGTGATGTCCGCATCCGCCGCGTCAAGTTGCCGCTTCAGTTCGGCAAATTCATCAGTCCGGCTAGTCACCGGACGCTTCGCCACCTACATAGGAAGAGTGCATATTATACCTGGGGTTATGATCCTCGGCGCGCCATCATTTTTGACACCGCACCAAGTCTCAGGGGCTACTATCTATACAGGGCGCATTTTATATGCAGAACTGTCAGAAGGTACATCATTTTGCATACCTCAAACCCCGTCAGTAAACTTACGACGACTTCATGCAATCCGCTCTCAGCGGATGAAATCCTTTCAATCACCGTAACCATTAACGTACAGTGATCTTCCGAGATAGACGCTCGCCCAAGCAGATCCTTCAGCTCCTCCGACCGTACACCCGTTGGTGCCGGACTCGTCCGGTGGCCTTTTTCGAAGGCCGGACACGGAGGACTTTGAGGGACATCGTCCGCCTTATACAGCTCCGCCGGATTCGGAGAAGCCCTCCGCGACGACACCTCAGCGTCGTCCACCTCGCATAACGGTACGGCAGGCAGAGGCATTTCGCTCTCCATCATCTCCGGATCAAGATCCCCTGAAGACGAGCTCTGCTGTGAGGAGCTGAGATCCGAACTACAAGGTAAATTTTGGTTAACCTTAAGAATTAAAACAGGGATGTCTCTCTTTTAAGAAAAAACGCCCCCCTTTACTTACGGCTCGCTGGAGGGCTGATCTCCTTGGGGAAATAGTGCAGACGGGGCATCTCCCGCCGCAGGACCCTCTGGTGAAGATTTCTTCCCCCGCTTCGAGGCTTTGGCCTCCGGATCTTCAGAAGCGGTCCTCTTCTCCCCTTGGAGGGAGGGATTCTCGATCCCCCCTTTCTTGATAGCCTCCTTCACGGAGGTAGTAGTTCCCTTGTTCCCCCTTCGCCTTCTTCAAAAGGCACGGCCTCTAGCATCTGGTTATCTGAGGATCCGGCGTGGTCTCAGGGAGGGGGGCCGGACACCTAATCAGTTTTGCTTTCGCTATCCACTCCTGCTTAAGGATAGCTCTTTTAAGGGCAAGTTTATGATAAATATGAGGATAGCATGTCCGGGTGCAGGACTACTTACTTGAGTATCCGGGCGATTGCAGCTCAGACCTGCGTCCTCGGTCAAGTCCGGACACATTGCTTGTGATCCGAAGAATAGTTGATACATCTTCACGGGCGTTACGCCCATAAAATGTTGGAGAGCTCGTGGTCCCTCCGGATTAAACTCCCACAGGCGGAGGGGCGGCGTTTGCGAGGGCAAGGTGCGACGAATCAACATGACCTGCGCTACTACGACCAGATTGATCTCTCTCTCTAGGAGGTCTCGAATACGACCACATGTAGCAGGTATCGTCCTTGGGCGGTCCCAGTCGAGCCCTTTATTAACCCATGACGCCACCGCAGTGGAGGACCCGGCGAAGGCAGGTGGCGCCGCCCATTTGGAGCCCCTGGGAGCGGTGATATAAAACCACTCCTGCTGCCATAAATTAAGCTCCTCTTGAAAAGAGCCCTCGGGCCATGGAGCATTAGCATTCCTGCTTATAACAGCCCCTCCGCACTCTGCACGATGCCCTTGATCATCTTGGCTCCACTTTGAAGGTCTTGAGCCACAATCCGAAGTGAGGGGTAATGCGGAGGAAGGCTTCACATACAACAATGAATGACGAGATGTGGAGGTTGGACTCCAGATCCAAGTCATGGAATTCCAGCCCATAATAAAGCATGAGCCCCCTCACGAAAGGGTCCGTCGGGAAGCCTAAACCCCGAAGGAAGTGAGACACGAATACCACACTCTCACCAGGCTCGGGAGTGGGAATAATCTGCCCTTGGGCAGGCAGCCTATGCGAAATTTCGCCGGTAAGATACCTGGCGTCTCGACTTTAGCACGTCTTCTTCCGTGACGGAGGAAGACATCCACCGGCCGTGCAGGTCGGAGCCGGACATCGTCGAAGGTCCGAAGCGCCTAAATCTGGAGCTTTGGGTGTTGGAACTCGAGGCGAGGGGCGGATTCGATTGAGATTGAAAAAGAAGGGCGGGCCTTGGTCTCATTATAAAGAGGTTGAATACCAAGAGCCCTCCCCGTGACCGTTCGGGATTCGCCGATGGAGGAGGCGTGCTAACGCACGGTTGGGTTACCTACGTCAGTATTGATGAGGATCCCGGAATAAGGGGCATGATCTCCGCTTTGATAAGGCGTGCCAAAGGAAACCGCCTCGCTAAATGCGTTGAGGTGGAACAGTAAAAGCGATTTGAATAAAGGCTTGGCTGTGGTGTGATGTCACGCCCGGGATACGTCAGCAGATCTGTGCAAAAGTTATTCTCTACGGTAGTACGTGGAACTTTTTTGCGAGCGGACACTATCCTTGTGTTCAAAATCTTCTATGAAGTATTCGGAGGAGGAACCCGCCTTGCAATGTCGAAGACAATATGCGCGCCGGACTCGTCGTCATTGAAGCTGGTTCAGAGGCTCTTGAGGAGTCTGGATTAGGGGTGTCCGGATAGCGAACTATCACCGTTGGCGGACTCTGGACTATGAAGATGCAAGATTGAAGACTTCGTCCCGTGTCGGATGGGACTTTCCTTGGCGTGGAAGGCAAGCTTGGCGATACGGATATGTAGATCTCCTACCATTGTAACCGACTCAGTGTAACCCTAACCCTATCAGGTGTCTATATAAACCGGAGGGTTTTAGTCCAGAGGATGAACAAAAATCATACCATAGGCTAGCTTCTAGGGTTTAGCCTCCTTGATCTCGTGGTAGATCCACTCTTGTACTACCCATATCATCAATATTAATCAAGCAGGAGTAGGGTATTACCTCCATCGAGAGGGCCCGAACCTGTGTAAAAACATCGTGTCCCTTGTCTCCTGTTACCATCCGCCTAGACACATAGTTCGGGACCCCCTAACCGAGATCCGCCGGTTTTGACACCGACACTAACCATAGCATTAAACATATGGATCCAAATCAGCCCCTTACGAAAATAGTGCATAAACTAGGGTTTAAGCTTCTATCACTCTAGCAACCCATCATCTAATAACTACTCCAAAATGCATTCCCCTAGGCCCAAAGATGATGAAGTGTCATGTAGTCGACATTCAGATAATACCACTAAGGGAATCACAACATACATATCGTCAAAATATCGAACACATATCAAATTCACATGATTACTTGCAATATGACTTCTCCCGTGGCCTCAAGAACAAAAGTAACTACTCACTCAACATATTCATGCTCAAGATCAGAGGAGAAATAAATATCATAATGGATCTATAAATATAATCTTTCACCAAATAAACCGGCTAGCATCAACTACAAGATGTAATCAACCCTACTAGTCACCAGGTACCAATCTGAGGGTTTGATACAAAGATTGAATACAAGAGATGAACTAGGGTTTGAGATGAGATGGTGTTGTTGAAGACGTTGATGAAGATTGGCTTCCCAAAGATGAGAGGGTTGTTGGTGATGACGATGGCTTTGATTTCCCCCTCCAGGAGGGAAGTTTCCCCGGCGGAATCGCTCCGCCAGAGGGCAAAAGTGCTCCTGCCCAAGTTCCGCCTGGAGATGGTGGCGCTCCATCCTGAAAGTCCTCTCCTTATTTTTTTTCTAGGTCAAAAGACCTTATGTACCAGAAGATGGGCACCGGAGATGGCCCTGGGCCCCCACTACCCACCAAGGTGCGCCTGGAGGGGGTGGCGCGCCTTGGTGCCTTGTGGGCGCCTGGGTGGTCCCTCAGGTAGTTCTTTTCTCCAATATTTATTATATATTCCAAAATAATTTTCCTTAAAATTTCAGCTCATTTGGACATGTGAAGAATATGTATCTCTGACATAGCTTTTTGAGGTCCAGAATTCCAGCTGCCGGTATTCTCCCTCTTTGTGTAAACCTTGCATATTATGAGAGAGAAGGCATTGGAATTACTCCACAAAGTGTTATGATGCATAAAAAACACTGTAAATAACTGTAGGAAAACATGACGCAAAATGGACGTATCAACTCCCCAAGCTTAGACCTCGCTTATCCTCAACCGAGAGCCGATATGGAAAATCATGTCCACATGTTTAGAGAGAGAGAGAGGTGTCAATAAAAACAAAACACGGACATAGTAGCATCATGCTTATTATTATAACAACAACAAACCTTATCATAAAACTTTATCATATAGCTTCGCATGAACAAGTAACAATTCATCACAACATCAAAGTAGAAAGCATAAACTTTATTGAAAAATAACAAACTATGTTCTCAATCAACTTTGCAACTACAATTCATCATATTTACAGGAAGGGTCTCCTATCAGAGCCTCTTGGCAAGTCCACATACTCAACCATCATTTAGTCTTTTATGATTGTGTGACGCCCCCGATTCAATCGTACACTAATCATACACACAAACGTGTACGATCAAGATCAGGGACTCACGGGAAGATATCACAACACAACTCCAAAAATAAAAAAGTCATACAAGCATCATAATACAAGCTAAGGGCCTCGAGGGCTCAAATACAAGTGCTCGATCATAGACGAGTCAGCGGAAGCAACAATATCTGAGTACAGACATAAGTTAAACAAGTTTGCCTTAAGAAGGCTAGCACAAACTGGGATACAGATCGAAAGAGGCACATGCCTCCTGCCTAGGATCCTCCTAACTACTCATGGTCGTCGTCAGCGGGCTGCACGTAGTAGTAGGCACCTCCGGTGTAGTAGGAGTCATTGTCCACGGTGGCGTGTGGCTCCTGGGCTCCGACATCTGGTTGCGACAACCAGGTAGAAGGGAAGGGGGGAAAGGGGGAGAAAAGCAACCGTGAGTACTCATCCAAAGTACTCGCAAGCAAGGAGCTAAACTACATATGCATGGGTATATGTGTAAAGGGCCATATCGGTGGACTGAACTGCAGGATGCCAGAATAAGAGGGGGATAGCTAATCCTGTCGAAGACTACGCTTCAGGCCACCTCCATCTTGCAGCATGTAGAAGAGAGTAGATTGTAAGTTCACCAAGTAGCCTCGTATAGCATAATCCTACCCGACGATCCTCTCCTCGTCGACCTATGAGAGAGCGATCACCGGGTTGTATCTGGCACTTGGAAAGGTGTGTTTTATTAAGTATCCGGTTCTAGTTGTCATAAGGTCAAGGTACAACTCCAAGTCGTCCTGTTACCGAAGATCACGGCTATTCGAATAGATAAACTTCCCTGCAGGGGTGCACCACATAACCCAACACACTTGATCCCATTTGGCCGGACACACTTTCCTGGGTCATGCCCGGCCTCGGAAGATCAACACGTCGCAGCCCCACCTACGCCAACAGAGAGGTCAGCACGCCGGTCTAAGCCTAAGCGCACAGGGGTCTGGGCCCATCGCCCTTAGCACACCTGCACATTGCGTGGGCGGCCGGAAGCAGACCTAGCCTAGAAGGCGTTCCAGTCCAATCCGGAGCGCGCTCGATCGGCCGACGTCACAAAGGCTTGGTGATACCACGACGCCAGTGCCCATATCTTTCCCACGTAGTTGGTTAGTGCGTATAGACCAAATGGCGGACTCGGATCAAATACCAAGATCTCGTTAAGCGTGTTAATGATGTGACCGCGGACACCGACCAGGGCCAGGCCCACCTCTCACCTAGGCGGTCTCAACCTGCCCTGTCGCTCCGCCACAAAGATCCACTCGCGGGTACTCCTACGAGCCGACCCGTCTTTAGTCACCACAGGTATCATGTAATAGTATATAAGTATATACCCGTGATCACGTCCCGACTGATCACGACCCGATAGTATAGCAAGGCAGACGGACAAGAATGTAGGGCCACAGATGGATACTAGCATCCTATACTAAGCATGTAGGATTGCAGGTAAAGGTAACAACAATAGTAGCAAGGACATGCTATGCATCAGGATAGGATTAACGGAAAGCGATAACATGATCGCTACTCTAATGCAAGCGATAGAGAAGAATAGGCGATATCTGGTGATCAAGGGGGGCTTGCACGGTTGCTCGGCAAGGAGGGGTCGTCAACACCGTAGTCGTACTGGGTAGCAGCGGCGTCGGTCTTGCTGTCTAGCGAGAGAAGAGGGGGAAGAAACAATAAATACAATGCAAACAAATGCATTACTATGCATGACATGACAAAGCGTGATGCTAGGTGTGCCCAATCGCGGTAGTAGGTGATACCGGCGCAGGGGGGAAACATCCGGGAAAGTATTCCCGGTGTTTCGTGTTTTTGGACAAATGAACCAGAGGGGGGAAGTCGCAAGTTTGATATGTTAGGGATGTGTGGCGGATGAACGGGCTGCGTATCTGGATTCGTCTCGTCGTTCTGAGCAACTTTCATGTAGTAAGTATGTTCATCCGAGTTACGGATTATTTTATATGATTTTCTAAAGATTTAATCATTTTCTGGAATTTATTTAATTAATTTAAATCAACATTATCCAGAATAGTATGGGATGACGTCAGCATGATGTAAGTGTGATGTCATTAGTCAACAGTGCGGTTGACTGGAGTCAAAACTGACTTGTGGGTCCAGTGTGACCTACCTGTCATTGAGACAGAGGTGAAATAGGATTTGTTTTAAACTAATTAGGATTAGTTAAGTGTGGGCCCCTTTGTACAGTGATAGATTAGTATATATTAATTAAATTAACCCATGTAATTAGCTTATAGGGGGCCACTGGTCAGCTACTGGGACCGGCCGAGTCAGCAAATTGACCATGGTCAACTGGGCCAGCCGGGCCCCAGGGGCCACCAGTCAGTGACCCTGATGGACCCCAGCGGCATGCCACGTCGGCGGGCGGCGGAGGTTCACCGCCGGCGACCGAAAAAGCGGCGGAGGCGCGCGGACCTCGCCGGAATCACGCCATGGTGCAAGTAAGGGCGTGCGGGTGGGCGCTTTCGAACGCACGCGCCGTGGCGCATTTAACTGAGGCGGTGGCTTGGCCGGAGGAGGACCGCAGCGTCGCCCGGCTGACAAGCAGGGCGGATGGGGGGCTCGGCGAGTTGAATGCAGGGGCTGCGAGGCACAGTTCACCTTGAGGCTGAGTGCGTTCGAACGCGCACGGCAGCGTCAGTGGCGGTGGTCGCGAGGCAGGGTGGCGGGGAGTTGAGCGGTGCGTCGAGGTTAAGCGGCGGCGAAATTGGAGCTCGGCAGGGGCGGAGCTAGGGGCAGCGAGGGATGTCTTTGGAGGGTGCTACGGTGTCGCGGTGGTGTAGTGAAACGCGATTCTGCGGTTGGGCGAGAGCAGCGTGCGGTGACATGACGGCGAGATTGACGGCGGAGCCGTAGCCCGGCAATGGTGGTGCGTCGCGCACGGCTAGCTATGGCATGGAAATGAAGTAAGGACGGGGAGAAGAAGGGGGTGGATGTAACGCCCCGGATTCGATTCGCCAGGTGTCCGTCAGTTATTCGCCGTCGTTGCCATGCCATGTGCTTGCGTGTTGCACTTTGCCATGTCATCATCTGCATGCTTTTTCAAAACTTGCATCCGTTCGGGTCCCGCCGGTTCTCTCCGTTGTCCGTTCTGAGCTCAGCCACACTCGCACGCGCCCGCGGCACCTCCGAAATATTATTTTATAAGTGGCATAAAAATATTCTCGGAATGGGTTGCAACTTGTCGTGCGGTCTTATTATAGTGTAGACAGGCCGCCTGCCAAGTTTCGTCGCATTCGGAGTCCATTTGATAGCCCAACCGTTAAACCTACAACCGCAATGTAGCCGGTCTATACGTCGGACGTTTTCGGTATCCGGAAACTGCTGCCGGGCCTCTCTCTCTCTCTCTTCTCTCCCGCAGCCCATGGTCTCTCCACAGCCCAGTAACCTCCCCCTCCGAGCGCATCCGTCCGATCGCGATCGAAGGGCTCCGAAACCCCCCTCAAACCCCCTAAACCTAATCCCTGCCTATTTAAAACCCACCCATATGCCATTTTTGGCCTCCACCTACCTTCCTCCTTGGTTTCCGCCCCCTCCAACCTGCAGCCGCCGCCTCCACCTCCATTTCCATGCTGCCCCGCTCCAGATCCGCCACTTGGCGAGTTGCCAATGGGCGCGCCGCCGCCAGCCGCCGCTTCGTCCAACCCCGCGCTGCCACGCGCCCCCTGGCCTTCCCCGCGCCGCCCAGGGCTCGGCCGTCCCATACGAGGCCCGCTCGGGCCGCCTCGGGCCTGAATCCGCCCCGCTCCCGTAGCGCCGATTCTGGATCGAGGGGAGGAGTCCCTCGATCCCGAGCTTCCCGTCGCTCCGCCGCCGACCATCGCCCTCGCCGCCTCGCCAGAAGACCGTGGCCGCACTGGACCCCAGACCCGTCGCCGCCCGACCTCCCCCGCCTTGTCGCCTCACCGTCGCCCGCCGTCGCCAACCCTCCCGCGCTGCCATGGGAGTTCGCCGGAGCAGCCTCCTCGAGCGCCGCCGTCACCGGAAACCGTCCTGACCCGACAAGCCGCTGCCGGATCCGTCCTCTGCTCCCTCCCCCGCGTCCATTCCCGACCTCCATGCTCGTCGCCGTCGCCGGAGAGGCCCCCCTGCCGCCGGTCTTCTGCGGCCGTGGTAGTGGTGGCGGCCTTCATTGTCGTTGAAGGCCGCCGCCGCCGCCTGGCGTCTCCGTGGGCCGCCGTCCCACGCGAGGCCCAGGCCCAGTCCCAGCCGGCCCGATCGGCATCCCCTAGCCTGCAGCTCCGTTTTGGGCCGAAGCCCAGGGTGAGCAACCCTCCATTCCTCGCCTGTGCGCATTTTTGCTATATCCCGCTCGCCTGTTTTTTTTACTGAAATCGGCTAAGTCCCTTAAAATTTTGCATTCTAGTCACCTATTCACCGCATCATAACTCCATGCATACTGCTCCGTTTCGTGCGTGTAATATGTCAAATTGTTCGTCTCAACGATTAATTCATTTGCTTCCATTGCATCATGTTCATTTTAGTCAATCTTAATGCCTGAATCTTCGTTGCAAGAGTGCTATATGATGTTAACCTGTTGAAACTGTTATAACATGATGATTTGTCATTTTTGTTGCATTTGATGTGTGCATCTTATTAGTATGAGCTCTACATATGTTTTGTGCTATGTCATTCCATCTTCACACAGGTGCAATCCATGTATTTTTGTGGGTCTTTTAGTGAGTGCATCCAGCTTGTTAAGTAGGGTACTTGCTGTTGCTGTTTTGCATGTCTGAATCTGCTATATTATGATGCTATGTAAACCTGCTGCTACAAGTCATTCTATGCATAATCTAGAGATGTTCACTAAGGATGTTTTGGTATAAATGTATTGCTCTATCCATCCATGCCCTTTGTGGCAATTATAGTCTGCTGTAACTTGTAGTAATCTTGCTCTCAACTTGCTAAATAATGTTGCTGTCAGCCTGTTATCATTAAGTTCAATGTTGCCATGATTGTTGTTAGTGATCCAATCATGATATGAACTTTCTCTTGCCATGTTTAGCTTCATATATATGCCATCTTACTGTCGGTTGCCTTTCCATGCCATGTATTGCTCTGTGGTGAGTGGTTCCAGCTCACCAACATGCCTACTTATTGTTGTTCCTGCCATGTATGAATCTGTAATATAACTTGCCATGTTTACATGGGTGCCATCATATCTTCTGATCCTTTTTGGCTCATGGTAAGTAAAGGACTTTTGTTCTATAAAATTAGTAGATTCATGCCATGCCTTTATTTGCATTGTTAAGTTCTTGTAACATGTTGTTTGATAGCTCTAAACATTGCAACCTGTTGTTATTTCTGCAAAGTCTGAAACTGTTAGTATTTGCAATCTTGCCATGTCATTTTGAGCATGTTCTAGTGATTTCTGGAGATAACTCAGTGTTCATGTTTTGTCATGTTTTACCTTTACTTCATGCCCATGCCTTTTGTTTACACGTTGAGATGCTTTAGCATAGTGTTTTGATGCTTGCAATATGCCTAGTTGCTGTTTTGAACAGCTTGTCCTTTAAACTTGTATAGGGTGTATGTGTTGAACCGTTGCTCCGTTTTGATTGTGCTCTATATGAAACTTGCTTAGTTTTGCATGTAGTTTCATATTACCATGTTGCATCCTTGTTTTGAGGTGTTTGCGTGATGTTTGGATGCATTTTGTATCAATGCCATGCTTATCTTGTTTTGCTCATATCTTCTAGGCCGTAGCTC
This sequence comes from Aegilops bicornis, assembly GCA_021605145.1. Classification (NCBI taxonomy): domain Eukaryota; kingdom Viridiplantae; phylum Streptophyta; class Magnoliopsida; order Poales; family Poaceae; genus Aegilops; species Aegilops bicornis. The sequence continues at coordinate 86,850,396 of CM038669.1, forward strand.
CGAATTTAATGAACTTTATATGTAACTTGACTAGAATTTCGTGTAGATCATCGTGGTGCATCTTAACTTGCTGTTTAACAACTTGAACATAAGGTTTATTCAGATCTGGACCAATTTCGAAATTTGCATATGAGGACTTACGGAATTGTTCTATGTTGTTCCCGGCCTCATTTAAACTTGCTTTGATGTCTTTGCTCTTATGCGATCATCTCTTGCCATGAGTAGCTTCATGTAGTCTTGTCATGCATCATGCTTGTTTGTGCATCATGCCTTGTTCATGTGTGGTGTGTTTACTATGTTGTGTGCTTCTTCTTGTTAGTTCCTGTTTCGTTGAGATCGTGAGGATTCGTTCGTCTACGCTTGGTTCGGCTTCATCCGTTCATCTTCTTCATGGACTCGTTCTTCTTCCTAGTGGGATTTCAGGCAAGATGACCGTCACCTTGGATCTCATTACTATCATTGCTATGCTAGTTGCTTCGTTCTTTCGCTATGCTACGCTACCTATCACTTGCTGCTCAAGCCTCCCAAATTGCCATGAACCTCTAACCTTTGTCACCCTTCCTAGCAAACCGTTGTTTGGCCATGTTACCGCTTTTGCTCAGCCCCTCTTATAGCGTTGCTAGTTGCAGGTGAAGATGAAGATTGCTCCATGTTGGATTATGTTTATGTTGGGATATCACAATATCTCTTATATTATTAATGCACCTATATACTTGGTAAAGGGTGGAAGGCTCGGCCTTACGCCTGGTGTTTTGTTCCACTCTTGCCGCCCTAGTTTCCGTCATATCGGTATTATGTTCCCGGATTTTGCGTCCCTAACGCGGTCGGGTGATTTATGGGACCCCTTGACAGTTCGCTTTGAATAAGACTCCTCCAAAGAAGGCCCAACCTTGGTTTTACCATTTGCCTCACCACCACCTATTTTCCCTTGGGAGTAATTGACCCAAGGGTCATCTTTATTTAGCCCCCCGCCAATGCTTGTCTAAGTGTTGGTCCAAACCGAAGCCACTTGCGGTGCCGCCCCTAGGCAACTTGGGGTATCGTCGGTTGCCGTCACGTAGTGTTCATCCGGTGTTGCCTCGAGAACGAGATATGTGCAGCTCCTATCGGGATTGTCGGTATCGGGCGGTCTTCTTGGTCTTGTTTTATTCTTGTCGAAATGTCTTGTAGCCAGTATTCCGAGACTGATCGGGTCTTCCCGGGAGAAGGAATATCCTTCGTTGATCGCGAGAGCTTATCATGGGCTAAGTTGGGACACCCTGCAGGGTTTGAACTTTCGAAAGCCGTGCCCGCGGTTATGTGGCAGATGGGAATTTGTCAATATCCGGTTGTAGTAAACTTGAAGTAAACTCTTCTAAAATACACCAACCGTGTGCGTAACCGTGAATGTCTCTTTTCGGGGTTGATCGAGAGGAGAACACGGTTTCTGGGTTATGTCTGACGTAAGTAGGAGTTCAGGATCACTTCTTGATCATTACTAGTTGACGACCATTCCTTTGTTTCTCTTCTCGCTCTCATTTGCGTATGTTAGCCACCATATATGCTTAGCCGCTGCTGCAACCTCACCACTTTACCCCTTCCTTAACCTTTTAAGCTTTGCTAGTCTTGATACCCATGGTAATGGGATTGCTGAGTCCTCGTGGCTCACAGATTACTACACCATCAGTTGCAGGTACAGGTTATGCGATGATCATGACGCGAGAGCGATGCTTGCTTCTTTGGAGTTCTTCTTCCGCTTCTTCTTCGATCAGGGGATAGGTTCCAGGTCGGCAGCCTGGGCTAGCAGGGTGGATGTCGTTTGAGTTTCTGTTTGTGCTTCATCCGTAGTCGGATGTTGCTCTTATGTAAGATGATGTTGTATTCGTGTGACTTTGTATGTAATTGATGTATCCCCTCTATTATGTAATGTTGATGTAATGATATCCACCTTGCAAAAGCGTTTCAATATGCGGGTCTATCCTTGGTGGGACCTTCGAGTTCCTTTTGGATAGGGTCGCATATTGGGCGTGACAGGGAGTGGCACATGAAAGGCCCGTGGTGAATGGGAGCGCAGAGACGAGGCGGAATCCGACGCGGTGGAGCTCGGTGTTCGGAGGTTGAAGACGATCTCGTCCACAACGTTGCGACGGTGCGGAGCTCGAATCAACGGTAGGGGATGACGAGGCGGGCAACGAGGGAGCTCGATGACGCGTGGGCGCGGTGCGGGGATGACGGTGGCCACGGCTACGTGACGGCCACGGCCATGGGAGCGAGCGCGCTTGGGATCGGGCGAGAGGAGAGGGGAGAGGTGGATCTGGGGGAGGGGAGGCACAGAGGCGAGCGAGAGGGGGTAAGTGGGAGAGAGGGGTGGAGGCCGAGGCGTCGGGGTGGCCTTATCCCCTCCCGGCGTCGGCGTTGGCAAGGTGGTCGGGCGTGGACGTGCCCCTGTTCCGACCATGGTCGGGGGAACAGGGAAGGGGAGAGAGCGACCGGGGGAACGCGCCGGGTGTGGCCAGGTGGGCCAGGTGGGCCGGCCTGGCTGCGAGCTGGGCCGTCTGGTCCAGGGGGCTTCTCTTTTTTTCTGTTTCTGTTTTGTATTTTCTTTTCTTTATTTCTTTTTCCTTTTCTGTTTTATTTAATTTAGGGCATTTAGGTATTTTATAAAATTGTGTCTTCTACACCATAATTACCTATGCCATTTTTGGCACTGTCCGAATAATTTTGTTTCAACTTTTGAAAACTTTTGTTGTTTGACATATTTTGAATTTGACTTTTGAAAGGGTTTTGAACTAACGAGAGATTAGCAACAGTAATCAGAGATGACATGGCATCATTAGGAGAGTTTTACTGTAGCCTAATTATCCGGGCGTTACAAATCTCCTCCACTACAAGAAATCTCGTCCCGAGATTTAGGAGGTAGAAGGAAACAGCACGGGGTATTCATCACGCAGGCGATTCTCACGTTCCCAAGTGGCTACATCTTCAGAATGGTGCAACCACTGGATTTGAGGAACTTTATCGCCTTCTGACGTGTGCGGCGTTCAGCTTGGTCGAGAATGCGGATTGGATGCTCTTTATAGGAGAGGTCCTGTTGCAATTCGAGCACTTCATGATCCACAGCCCGGATTGGGTCCTTGAAGCATCGGCGGAGCTGTGACACGTGGAACACATCGTGAACCTGAGAAAGGTTCGGCGGAAGCTCCAATTGATATGCCACTTTTCCACGCCTTTCCAGAATAGTGAATGGACCAATATAGCGAGGAGCTAGCTTGCCCTTGATCCCGAAGCGATGAGCACCCTTCATTGGTGTAACTCGAAGATAAGCCTTTTCACCAGGTTGATAGACCATGTCTTTATGATGACGGTCATACTGACTCTTCTGACGTGACTGAGCAGTCTTGAGATTCTCGCGAATAATGCGGACTTATTCTTCGGCATGTTGGATAATATCTGGACCGAAGAGTGGATGTTCCCTAGTTTCTGACCAGTTCGGAGGGGTTCGGCACTTTCGTCCATATAACACTTCGAAGGGGGCATCTTCAGACTAGCTTGATAGCTATTATTATAAGAGAACTTAGCATACGGGAGAGATTCCTCCCATTTCTTGCCGAAGGAAATAACACAAGCTCGAAGCATGTCTTCGAGAACTTGCTGACACGTTCAACTTGCCCTTGCGATCGAGGATGAAATGCGATCTTGAATGATGATGAGTTCCCATAGATTCTTGGAAAGTTGGCCAGAATCTTGAAGTGAATAAGCTGCCACGGTCTGAGATGATAACCAAAGGAATACCATGGAGTGAAACAATCCTGGACATATAGAGAGTTGCCAGCTGACTAGCAGTGATCGTTTCTTTGACTGCCAGAAAATGTGCAACTTTAGAAAGCCGGTCAATGACGACAAGAATAGCATCATTACCTTTCTGCGATTTGGGAAATCTGGTGACGAAGTCCATCTCGACATGGTCCCATTTCCATTCAGGAATAGAGATAGGTTGCAGAGTTCCAGCAGGCCTTTGATCTTCTGCTTTGATACGACGGCAAACGTCACACTCAACAACATAACGAGCAATGTCTTGCTTCATATTAGACCACCAGAATCTCTGACGGATGTCTGGTACATCTTTGTACTACCAGGATGAATAGACAACGGAGTGTCATGAGCTTCTTCCATAACTTCCTTAGTCATATCTAGGTTTTCCCTCTTACTCGGAACCACTAGGCGACCCTTGAAGAATAAAGTGCCATCATCAGCAACAATGAAGAATGAGGGCTTTCCTTCTGCGAGATAACGTTTAATCCTCTCGACTTCATCGTCACATTTCTGTATCCATTTGATGGTGTCCACGAGATCTGGTTTCGCAACCAGGGTATTGAGAGAACCCTGGGTAACAACACGGAGGTTCATCTTGCGAAACTCCTTAGGAGGGGGAGCGAGTGCACCCGGAGGAACAATATGGATGTTCAACTTTCTGAATTCTTCAACAAGCGAGGGCTGAACTTTGTGAACCTGGAGGTGGTTGCAGTAAGACTTGCGGCTCAAGGCATCAGCCATTACATTAGCCTTGCCTGGTGTATAGGAAATACCCAAGTCAAACTCTACAACAATCTCCATCCATCTCTGCTGACGGAGGTTCAGGTCTGGCTGAGTAAACAGATACTTCAGACTTTGGTGGTCGGTGAAGATCTATAGCGATTACCAAGAAGGTAATGTCGCCACTGCTTCAGTGCATGAATGACAGCAGCAAGCTCGAGGTCGTGAACTGGGTAGTTCTCTTCATGAGGGTGCAATTACCGAGAGGCATAAGCAATCACTTTGCGGTCTTGCATTAGGACACAGCCTAATCCTTGACGGGAAGTGTCGCAGTAAATGACGAAGTCCTTCTTAGTATCAGGTGGAGCAAGCACTGGAGCAGAAGTCAACTTGTCCTTGAGTGCCTGGAAACTTTCCTAACATTTGTCTGTCCATTGGAACTTGACGCCCTTATGCAACAGGTTAGTCAGAGGCCTGGCAATCTTGGAGAAGTTCTGGACGAATCGACGGCAATAGCTGGCGAGACCGAGAAAACTACTGACTTGCTTAACATTCTTGGGAGGAGTCCAATCAAGGATAGCCTGGACTCGTTCAGGGTTGACGACAATACCATCCTTAGAGATGACATGCCCAAGATAGGTTACTTGGCAGCCGTAATTCACACTTGGAGAACTTGGCATATAGTCGATGCTCTCGTAGCTTTTCCAAAGACAAGACGAAGATGTTCAGCATGTTCTTCTTCGTTCTTGGAAAATACCAGGATATCATCCAGATAAACCACGACGAACTTGTCGAGGTATTCCATAAATATATAGTTCATCAAATGAGAGAAGGTGGCTGGAGCATTGGTTAAACCGAAAGACATGACGGTGTACTCGTATGATCCATATCGAGTCATGAATACGGTCTTTGGGATATCCTCTTCACGAACACGGATCTGGTGGTAACCCAACCTCAAGTCGAGTTTAGAGAACACCGACGAACCAGCCAGTTGATCATATAGATCATTGATCCGAGGAAGAGGGTATTTGTTCTGAATGGTAGCTTGGTTTATAGGACGGTAGTCTTGGACTAATCGGTTTGTCCCATCTTTCTTCTTGACAAAGAGAGAAGGTGCTCCCCAAGGAGAGCAACTTGGGCGAATGAAACCACTTAGAAGAGATTTGTTGATTTCCTCCTTAAGCTCAAGGAGTTCATGCGGCGGCATCTTGTAGGGCCGCTTGGCTATAGGAGTGGTGCCTGGTTTCAAGTCGATGACGAATTCAACAGCTCTAGCAGGGGGAATCCCTGGAAGTTCTTCAGGAAAGACGTCGAGGAATTCACGCACGACGGGAACGTTCTCAATGCCTTCGAGGGGTGCAGCGTTCAATGCATTCAAGGCATAAAGTCTTGCCTCGGTATTCTGAACCAGACGAGCATTGTAGCTTATTATTTCATCAGAAGGATGTAGTAGATGGACGGTCTTAGTGGCGCAAATGATTGAAGCAGTATGCGCCTTTAACCAATTCATTCCCAGAATGAGATCAATGCTACAAGACTTCAGTACGATGGGAGAGACAAGGAATTCCAGTCCTTCGATTTCAACGGGGACGTCGTTGCAAATCATGGAGGACCGACATTGGCCCGCAGGGGTGTGCACTAATAGCGAAGCATTCATGTCCTCACATTTAATGTTGTGCAAGCATGCAAAATCTTCTGACATGAATGAATGCGATGCACCTGTATCAAATAAAACGGATGCTGGTACTGAATTTACGAGGAGTGTACCCATCACAGTAGCAGGCTGGTCTTGAGCTTCGTTCAGATCAACGTGGTTGGCATGAACATGACCATAAGGCTTGGCAATGTTGTTGCGGGGCTGGTTGCTTCCACGGCCAGTTGCTGGAAGGGCCAGTTGATTCTGGTTCTGGTTACATTCTCTTGCATGATGTCCTGGTTGACCACACCTGAAGCACAAACCATTATTAGGAGTGGGAACAGGAGCTTGGGGTGGTGGAGCTGGAAGCCTTGGCTGCCTAGTTGGAGGAGTAGGCAGACGAGGTGCAGCATAGGTCTGCCTTGGGGCAGGTGCATTTGGACGGTACATGCTATTTGTGATCCATATTTTACGCTTCTGCGAGGGCGGGCCCGAAGATGAGCCTGTGTCACGGTTGCGCCTGTGAGAGCTCTGGTATTCCTGCAGACCAGTTTCGACATTGATGGCCTTGTTCACCAAGGTGGCGAAATCAGTAAAGTCATGCACTAGAAGTGCGAGCTTGATGTCACCTTGAAGGCCGTCACGGAACTTCTTCTGTCTGCGTGCATCAGTTGCAATGTCCTCTTCAGCATAGCGAGACAAGTCCAAAAACTCCCGCTGATAAGCTTCAACAATTTTGTTGCCTTGGGTGAGGTTGCGGAACTCACGCTTCTTTCGGTCCATGACTCCCTGAGGAATGAAGTGGGCATGGAAAGCAGCTTGGAAGTCTGGCCAGGTGATGATTGTTCCAGCTGGCAGAGTACGCCTGTGGCTGTCCCACCATTGAGCTACGGTTCCCTTCAGGAAGAAGGAAGCAAAGGTGACGTAGCTGGCAGGGGCTACATCAGCAGACTCCATCTCATAGGTGATGTCATGAAGCCAGTCATCAGCATCCAGAGGCTGAGTTGAGTTGCGGTACACAGTTGGGTTGAGGCGCATGAAATCCTGCAGAGTTACTGGGGTTGGCCGCTGGTTCATATTGGGGCGAGGAAACCGAGCCATCATATTTTCCATGAATTGGCGGTTCAGTTCGAACTGTTGGATCATACCAGCCATGTACTCAGGCGGTGGTGGGGCGTTGCCACCACGACCACGACCACATGGTCTAACCATCCTGCTAATATATAACAAGGGTAGTTCAGTATTGAGAAATTTGCATAGACAAGAATCATTCATGATGAAACATGCATAATGAAAGGAGCACGACAGATACTACATAGTAGTCGGCATAACTTACAAAAAAGGGGGGACATAGAGTTCGATTACACGTAGTTCATTACATAGACTAAATCATCATAGGCGGCACGCAGCTCGCAATGATAGCAACTAATACTAATAAGCAAGACTACATCAGTCCCAGGAGGAACTGTGGAGGTAGCCGTAGCCTGAAAGCTGGTAGTGAGGCAACGGATAGTCCTCCACGTCAGTGGCCTGGGGGCCGCGGATACTGTGGTGTAGAACCCGACGCTCAGGTGGTAAGAGAGGACCAAGTGCGGGAGAGTAGCCTCCCACATCTGGCCAACCGACACCCTGGGGCATCACATTCTGGGCTGGGTAGATCACAGAACGCGACAGCTCTCTAGATCGGACAAAGGGGTGCAATAGCGTCAGAGCACGGTAAAGGTGCTGACGGGTGGTGTACAACTCGTGGCGAAGAGCTCGGTTAGCTCGATCCAGCCCATCAGCATGTAGAACCAGGTTCTGATGGTAGAAGGGCTCACGGGTGATAGTGGAGTAGGCAGCAGTGTAGTATCCCTCCGCACCAACATCAGATGCGATAGCAATGTGCCTGAAAGGGTAGGTGTCCAACGCCCGATACTCTCCACGAAGACGTGTCAGAGTAGCATAAGCAACATCGTGGACTGCCATATCGATAGTCACCCCAACACCATGCGTGGTGTGCAGCACAGTAGTGGAGTCATACTCCCGAGAATAGAGGTGGACGATGGCACGGTACTGCTCCTGGTTAAAGTCCTGGTACTCCTCATAGACGGTGTACTCAGGGTGCCAGCGATAACCCAGATAGGTCATCATCTCCGCTAGCACCGCAGGTGATCCCGAGGCACCAATGGCCGTCGTGTGGCGCACGACCTGCCTTGTGGGTTCCATCTGAAAACAAATATGTTTCAAAGGAGTCAAATGACAGTGTGGAAATTGTTCAAAATACTATTCTAAGGAATAACTATGGCTTATCCAACTTTGGGGTGAATGTGGTCACGGGATCCTAGTGTTAGTGTTAGTAAATTCGTTTAACCCGAGTAGACGAGAGTTCAGAGTCCCAATGTAAAGGTCGAGGAGTAAAAGATCCTAGTACCACCCAATGGCGACGTGGGCCCGTAAGACACACAACCATGTTAGTAAAAAGTTTTGCAATGTCTAGACTCGACTTCGGCCAAGGAGTGTGGAAAGGGGAGTCCTACAGGCAGTCGGCTCTGATACCAACTTGTGACGCCCCCGATTCAATCATACACTAATCATACACGCAAACGTGTACAAAGATCAGGGACTCACGGGAAGACATCACAACACAACTTTAAAAATAAAAAATTCATACAAGCATCATAATACAAGCCAGGGGCCTCGAGGGCTCGAATACAAGTGCTCGATCATAGACGAGTCAGCGGAAGCAACAATATCTGAGTACAGACATAAGTTAAACAAGTTCGCCTTAAGAAGGCTAGCACAAACTGGGATACAGATCGAAAGAGGCACATGCCTCCCGCCTCGGGATCCTCCTAACTACTCACGGTCGTCGTCGGTGGGCTGCTGCGTAGTAGTAGGCACCTCCGGTGTAGTAGGAGTCATCATCGACGGTGGCGTCGCCCTGGGCTCCGACATCGGGTTGCGACAACCAGGTAGAAGGGAAGGGGGAAAAGGGGGAGAAAAGCAACCGTGAGTACTCATCCAAAGTACTCGCAAGCAAGGAGCTACACTACATATGCATGGGTATATGTGTAAAGGGCCATATCGGTGGGTGAATCGCAGAATGTCAGAATAAGAGGGGGATAGCTAATCCTGTCGAAGACTACGCTTCAGGCCACCTCCATCTTGCAGCATGTAGAAGAGAGTAGATGGTAAGTTCACCATGTAGCATCGTATAGCATAATCCTACCCGACGATCCTCTCCTCGTCGACCTGTGAGAGAGCGATCACCGGGTTGTATCTGGCACTTGGAAAGGTGTGTTTTATTAAGTATCCGGTTCTAGTTGTCATAAGGTCAAGGTACAACTCCAAGTCGTCCTGTTATCGAAGATCACGGCTATTCGAATAGATAAACTTCCCTGCAGGGGTGCACCACATAACCCAACACACTTGATCCCATTTGGTCGGACACACTTTCCTGGGTCATGCCCGGCCTCGGAAGATCAACACGTCGCAGCCCCACCTAGGCCAACAGAGAGGTCAGCACGCCGGTCTAAACCTAAGCGCACAGGGGTCTGGGCCCATCGCCCTTAGCACACCTGCATGTTGCATGGGCGGCCGGAAGTAGACCTAGCCTAGAAGGCGTTCCAGTCCAATCCGGCGCGCGCCGCTCAGTCGCTGACGTCACGAAGGCTCCGGCTGATACCACGACGCCGTGTGCCCATATCTTTCCCACGTAGTTGGTTAGTGCGTATAGACCAAATGGCGGACTCAGATCAAATACCAAGATCTCGTTAAGCGTGTTAATGATGTGACCATGGACACCGACCAGGCTGTGCCCACCTCTCACCTAGGCGGTCTCAACCTGCCCTGTCGCTCCACCATAAAGATCCACTCGCGGGTACTCCTACGAGCCGACCTGTCTTTAGTCACCACAGGTATCATGTAATAGTATATAAGTATATACCCGTGATCACCTCCCGAGTGATCATGACCCGATTAGTATAGCAAGGTAGACGGACTAGAATGTACGACCACAAATGGAATACTAGCATCCTATACTTAGCATGTAGGATTGCAGGTAAAGGTAACAACAATAGTAGCAAGGACAGGCTATGCATCAGGATACGATTAACGGAAAGCAGTAACATGATATGCTACTCTAATGCAAGCAGTATAGAGAAGAATAGGCGATATCTGGTGATCAAGGGGGGGGGGGGGCTTGCCTGGTTGCTCTGGCAAGGAGGGGTCGTCAACACCGTAGTCGTAATGGGTAGCAGCGGCGTTGGTCTCGGTGTCTAGCGAGAGAAGAGGGGGAAGAAACAATAAATAAAATGCAAACAAATGCATGACTATGCATTACATGACAAAGCGTGATGCTAGGTATGCCCAATCGCGGTAGTAGGTGATACCGGCGAAGGGGGGAAACATCCGGGAAAGTATTCCCGGTGTTTCGCGTTTTTGGACAGATGAACCAGAGGGGGAAAGTCACGAGTTCGATAGGTTAGGGATGTGTGGAGGACGAACGGGCTGCGTATCTGGATTCGTCTCATCGTTCTGAGCAACTTTCATGTAGAAAGTATTTTCATCCGAGTTACGGATTATTTTATATGATTTTCTAAAGATTTAATCATTTTCTGGAATTTATTTAATTAATTTAAATCAACATTATCCAGAATAGTATGGGATGACGCCAAAGATGATGTAAGTGTGATGTCAAGAGTCAACAAAGGCGGTTGATCGAGTCAAATCGACTTGTGGGTCCAGTGGGACCCACTTGTCATTGAGACAGAGGTGAAATAGGATCTGTTTTAAACTAATTAGGATTAGTTAAGTGTGGGCCCCTTTGTACAGTGACAAATTAGTATGTATTAATTAAATTAACCCATGTAATTAGCTTATAGGGGGCCATCGGTCACCATCGGGACCGGCCGAAGTCAAGAAATTGACCATGGTCAATGGGCGGCCGGGCCCTGTGGGCCACCAACTGACCTGATGGACCCCAGAGGCATGCCACATCGGTGGGCGGCGGAGGTTCACCGCGGACGACCAAAAAAGCGGCGGAGGCACGCGGACCTCGCCTGAATCACGCCATGGTGCAAGTAAGGGGGCGCGGGTGGGCTCTTTGGAACGCCCGCGCCGTGGCGCATTTAATGGAGGCGGTGGGTTGGCCGGAGGAGGACCGCAGCGTCGCCGGTGACGAACGGGGCGGACGCCGGGGCTCGGGCGAGTTAGAATGTAGGGTTGTGGGACACGGTTCGTCGCGGGGCTGGGTGCGTTCAAACACACACGACATCGCGCGTCGACTGGCGGTGGTCGCAGGCACGGGGGTGGCCGGGGTTGAGCGATGCGTCGAGGTCAGGCGACGGCCAGAATTGGAGTTCGACGTGGACGGAGCTAGGGGCAGCGAGGGGATGTACTGGAGGGTGCTACGGTGTCACGGTGGTGCAGTGATCACGGTTACGCGGTCGGGCGAGAGCCACGCGTGCGGTGACCACGACGGCGTGCTTGACGGGCGTGAGCCAGAGTCCCGACAATGGTGGAAGCGCGACGCTAGCTATGGCATGGAAGTGAAGTAAGGATGGGGAGAAGAAGGGGGTGGAGCTCACAGAGTGGCACACGAAAGGCCCGCGGTGAACATTTGCGCAGAGACGAGGTGGAATCCGACGCGGTGGAGCTCGGTGTTCGGATGTTGAAGACGACCTCGTCCACGACGCTGTGACGGTGCGGAGCTCGAATCAGCGGTAGGGGACGACAAGGAGGGCGATGAGGGAGCTCGATGACGCGTGGGCGCGGTGCGGGGAGGATGGTGGCCACGACTACGTGACGGCCACGGCCATGGGAGCGAGCGCGCTTGGGATCGGGCGAGAGGAGAGGGGAGAGGTGGATCTGGGGGAGGGGAGGCGCAGAGGGGAGCGAGAAGGGGCAAGTGGGAGAGAGGGGTGGAGGTCGAGGCGTCGGGGTGGCCTTATCCCCTCCCGGCGTCGGCGTTGGCGAGGTGGTCGGGCGAGGACGTGCCCCTATTCCGACCCTGGTCGAGGGAACAGGGAAGGGGAGAGAGCCAATGGGAACGCTACGGTGTGGCTGTGTGGGCTGTGGGCCGCTCGCGAGCCGGGCCGCCCGTCCGTGGGGGCTTCTCATTTTTTTTCTGTTTCTGTTTTGTATTTTCTTTTATTTATTTCTTTTCCTTTTCAGTTTTATTTAATTTAGGGCATTTAGGTATTTTATAAAATTGTGTCTTCTACACCATAATTACCTATGCCATTTTTGGCACTGTCCGAACAATTTTGTTTCAACTTTTGAAAACTTTTGTTGTTTGACATATTTTGAATTTGACTTTTGAAAGGGTTTTGAACTAACGAGAGATTAACAACAGTAATCAGAGATGACATGGCATCATTAGGAGAGTTTTACTGTAGCCTAATTATCCGGGCGTTATAGATTGCTAACACTCACAACATATATATGAGCAAAAGGTTTCAACCGAACACATAGAAAGATAGAGGCTTATAGTTTTGCCCCAACTTATTCACCTCAAGGGTGATTTCAACAATAATAACTCATGATCACTCACATCCAACTGGATATATGTGCCTAGACATTTCCCCACCACATGGTTCTTGCAAAAAGAGAAAATAAAAAGGAATAGAGAAGAATACTTTGACTCTTGCATAAAAAGTAAATGATAGGCCCTTCGTAGAGGGAAGCATATGTTGTCATGCACTTTTTTGGTTTTGTATGAACAATATCTTAATGCAAAATAACATCACACTATATTACCCCTTATGATAGCAACCTTTATTGTGCAGTCCGTCGCTTTGATTACTTTGCCATCACAAGTTCATACAACGCTTATTTTCCCTTACACTAAAAGATCAAACACATTTAGGAGCAATTTTTATTACCTTTTTGAACCGATGGCAACTTACTTGAAGGATCTTACTCAATCCATAGGTAGGTATGGTGGACTCTCAAAACATGAAATTGGGTTTAAGGGTTTTGGATGCACAGGTAGTATCTCTACTTAGTGCAGAATTTTGGCTAGCAAAGATATTGAGCAAGCACCACATGTTGAAGTATCTATGACAAAATAACTTCTATGTGAATATGAACAAACATAAATCATTATGTTGTCTTCCTTGTACAACGTCAACAATTTGGCATAAGATATTTAATGGGGGCTCACAATCATAAAATATGTCCAATCTAGTATATTTGCATGTGAATCTTCTCTTCCCTTATTAATTCTTTCATGAATTGCATCATTGACCAATGCTATGTTTGTCAACGTTCAATAAATTTTACCACTTACACTTTTACTTATGTGATGTCATTATTTACCATAAGATTAGCATATGATCTTTTTCATTATTTCCCTTTATTTTGCTTGGAACATAAAAGTAAAGAAGCAAAAACTCAATCTAAAATTTAATATATAACTCTCACTCGATTACATAGATAGATAGATCACGAAACTAGCACTCGAAAATAGATCATACTAAAGTTTTATTCAACTAAATAACTAGCACTCGAAAATAACTAGGGATCAAACTAAGATAGGTAAAGGTAATAAAAGTGATGGTGATACGATACCGGGGCATCTCCCCCAAGCTTGGCACAAGCCAAGGGGAGTGCCCATACCTGTGTGCTTAAGTCTCCTTCTTTGGTGATGAAGATGATGGTGGTGGTGATGGAGTGGAGGCAAACTTGTCCACCGGCTTCCATGGCAGTGGTTCACCATCATAAGAGGAAGCACGAGTCTCCTGAGTCCTGCAACTGGCAACTAAACTCATACCTTTATATCTTGCTTCATACTCAAAAACTTGATTTTGAAGATCATAGATTTGTCTTTGCAGAAAATTGATTTTCTCATTGAAGGTGAAGACGATGTCCTTCATAGACCAGCCATCCACCTTGTGGTCACGGGTGAATTCCGTGATCATGAGGTGATTGGCACTGAGTCCACACTCCACCATCCCTTGGCACTTGAAGATCTCCTGCTCCACCGCCTCGAGCCTAGCCTCCATGCTTCCCGTCTTCTTGGGCCCTTGAACATCCCGGATGTGGAGCACCCCTTAACGCATCTCAATGGCTTGAGGGTGCTTCATCACCTCCGACAAGTAGGGATTGATTACGCTCTCGAAGAACTTGTCCTTGGAAGAGCATGGTGTGGCCATGGTGATCTAGCTCTGTCAGAAAAATAGCTCGAAACAAGAACAGAGGATATTTCCGCGATATGGTGGTCATATCATCCGGGGAGTATATAAATAATTTTTATCTTGGGAAACAAGTATACTATAGGAAAACAGAACTGGGAAGGTGCCCTAGGGGCCCACAAGCCACCAGGGCGCGCCAGGTGGGGTAGGCGCGCCAGGTAGGGTAGGCGCCCCCTGGTGCCTTGTGGGCACCTGGGTTTCCTTCTCGGGTGTTTCTTATTTTTTTTCTAATATTCCAAAACTGGCAGAAAATATTTTTGCGGAATTTTTGGAGTCCATTTACTTACCGTATCACGTACATCTTCCTTTTCAAGGTTCTGGAGTGTTCTAGAAGGTTTCCTTTATATGTTCCTCTGGTGTCATGGTTTGAATAATATTAGTTTCAACATTAATAGGCCTACCTGAAATATAGTGCTTAATTCTTTGCCCATTGACCACCTTCGGATTAGTTCCTTCGGCATTATTGATCTTATTAATAGCTCCGGAGCGATCAAGTTCTTCGATAATATATGGCCCTTCCCATTTAGAGAGAAGTTTTCCTGCAAAAAATCTGAAATGGGAATTATACAATAGAACATATTCACCAACTTTGAATTCCCGCTTTTGGATTCTTTTTTCATGCCATCTTTTAACTTTTTCTTTGAATAGTTTGGCATTTTCATAAGCTTGGGTTCTCCATTCATCTAGTGAGCTAATATCAAATAACCTCTTTTCGTCGGTAAGTTTGAAGTCATAATTGAGTTCTTTAATTGCCCAATATGATCTATGTTCTAACTCAAGAGGCAAATGACAAGCTTTTCCATAAACCATTTTGTATGGAGACATACCCATAGGATTTTTATAAGCTGTTCTATAGGACCAGAGTGCATCATCAAGTTTCTTAGACCAATTCTTTCGAGACCTATTGATAGTTTTTGTACTATTAATTTTAATTGCTAAAGTGCAGCTTGACCACTAGATTGAGGATGATAGGGTGATGCAATTCTATGGTTGACATCATATTTAGCAAGCATTTTACGGAAAGCACCATGAATAAAATGTGAACCACCATCAATCATTAAATATCTAGAGACTCCAAACCTTGGGAAGATAACTCCTTTAAGCATTTTAATGGAGGTGTTATGATCAACACTGCTAGTTTGAATAGCTTCTACCCACTTAGTGACATAATCAACAACAACCAAAATATGTGTATACCCATTAGAGGAAGGAAAAGGTCCCATATAATCAAAGCCCCAAACATCAAATGGTTGAACAACAAGTGAATAATTCATAGGCATTTCCTGACGCTTGCCAATATTACGAATTCTTTGACATTCATCACAAGAGAAGACAAACTTACGAGCATCTTTGAAAAGAGTAGGCCAACAAAAACCAGATTGTAATACCCTGTTCGCAGTTCTATCTCCCGCATGATGCCCTCCATAAGCTTCGGAATGACATTTCCATAGGATTTTTTCAAGTTCATGCTCAGGTATACAATGTCTAATAGTACAATCTAGCTACTCCTTGTTTATGAAGATGTGGGTCATCCCAAAAGTAATGTCTTAAGTCATATAGAAGCTTTTTTTTCTTTTGTTGGTAAGTGAAACTAGGTGGTATAATTTAGCAACGATATAATTTGTTGGGGAACGTTGCATGAGAAAAAAAATCTATGCACAAGCAAGATCTATCCATGGAGATGCATAGCTACGAGAGGGGGAGAGCATCTACATATATACCCTTGTAGATCGCTAAGCGGAAGCGTTTATCAACGCGGTTGATGTAATCATATACCTTCATGATCCATCCCAATCAGGTACCGAATGTACGACACCTCCACGTTCGGCACATGTTCAGCTCGATGACGTCCTTGCCTTCTTGATCCAGCAAGAGAGACAAAGTGTTGACGGTGGTGGTGAAACTTTTCCGCAGGGCTTCACCAAGCACAACAGTTTAGAGCGGAGGACGAACTAGAGGGAGAGGGGCGCCACACACGGTTTGGGGATTCATGGTCTATGGCGCCCCCTCCTCTCATATATATAGGTGGAGGGGGGAGGGGAGGCATCCGTAGGCGCACACCAAGGGGGGCGGGGGCCGCCCTAGGGCACCTGCCTTAGGCGCCCCTTCCTTTCTTGGAGCATGGGGAGAAGGCACTAGGGGAGGCGCCCCGCTTTACTTTCCTAGCATGTGGAAGAGAAGGCAAGAGGGGGCCGTCGGACATGAGGTGGGGCACGCCAGCCCCTTTGTGGGTTGGTGTGCTCCCCTCTTTGGCCTGTTTGGCCCAATGACATGTCTCCATCGTATCTATAATTTTTGATTTTTCCATGCCAATATTCTACAACTTTTACATACTTTTGGCAACTTTTTATACTATTTTTGGGGACTAACATATTGATCCACTGCCCAGTGCTAGTTCCTGTTTGTTGCATGTTTTTTGTTTCGCAGAAAATCCATATCAAACGGAGTCCAAACGGGATAAAAACTGACGGTGACTTTTTTTGGAATATATGTGAATTTTGGGAAGTGGAATCACCACGAGACGATGCCCAAGGGGCCCACGAGGGTGAAGGTCAAGGAAGAAGAAGAAGAAGAAGAAGGGGGGCTCTCCCCCCTCTCTCCCGGTGGCGCTGGAACGCCGTCGGGGCCATCATCATCACCGCAATCTACACCAACACCTCTGTCATCTTCACCAACATCTCCATCACCTTCCCCCATCTATCTACAGTGGTCCACTCTCCCGCAACCCGCTGTACCCTCTACTTGAACATGGTGCTTTATGCTTCATATTATTATCCAATGATGTGTTGCCATCCTATGATGTCTGAGTAGATTTTTGTTGTCCTATATGTAATTGGTGAATTGCTATGATTGGTTTAATTTGCTTGTGGTTATGTTGCCGTCCTTTGGTGCCCATCATATGAGAGCGCACGTGGATCACACCATAGGGTTAGTTGTATGTTGATAGGACTATGTATTGGAGGGCAAGAGGATGTAAGCTTCAACCTAGCATAGAAATTGATGCATACGGGATTGAAGGGGGACCAATATATCTTAATGCTATGGTTGGTTTTACCTTAATGACCGTTAGTAGTTGCGGATGCTTGCTAATAGTTCCAATCATAAGTGCATAGAATTCCAAGTCAGGGATGACATGCTAGCAGTGGCCTCTCCCACATATAACTTGCTATCGGTCTAGTAAAGTAGTCAATTGCTTAGGGACAATTTCGCAACTCCTACCACCACTTTTCCACACTCGATATACTAATTTTATTGCTTCTTTACCTAGAACAGCCCCTAGTTTTTATTAACATGCTCTTTATATTCTTGCAAACCTATCCCACAACACCTACAAAGTACTTCTAGTTTCATTCTTGTTCTAGGTAAAGCCAACGTCAAGCGTGCGTAGAGTTGTATCGGTGGTTGATAGAACTTGAGGGAATATTTGTTCTACCTTTAGCTCCTCGTTGGGTTTAACTCTTACTTATCGAAAGAGGCTACAATTGTTCCCCTATACTTGTGGGTTATCAAGACTTTTTTCCGCGCCGCTGTCGGGAGTTATAAGCGTAAGTGAATATTCTCGTGTGTGCTTGTTTGCTTTATTACTAAGTAATTTTTATTTTCTGTTCTAAGTTGTTTTCTGTCTTTAGTTATGGGTAGGAAATGCAAAATACCAGAAAAAATAGTTGTACCTACTACACCAATGGTTGAAGAACCACTCAAAATCTATCACACTCCTGAAGCTTTTTACTTGGATCATCTTCGATCCCTATGTGCTCGTGCTGAAACCCCAACTAGCTTAGCTGAGGGCAAATCTTTAGATGAGCATGCTTGTTATGTGCGACACCGCTTATCTCAAAAAGGGAAACTTTTACTGGATCAAATTCATCGTTTGCAATGCTATGCTTGGAATTTATGTGAAATATATGATTTTACTTGTTGTTCTGAAGACCCTAAGAAACACCTTCCCTACCAATGTGAGTTTAGTGATAATGGAATCATATCTTCGTATGCTAAGGGTGTCTATAATTACTATGATGTTCAACAAATTAAAGAATTTGTTGCTTTTAAGGGTGCTTATGAAATTGCTTCTTTGATTGGAAAGTATGATGCTACTCTTTACAAATCTGAAAATTTTGCCATACTTAAATATTGTTATGATAATTATGCTTCTAATGCCTATGTTAAACCATACATTGAGGACTCCTCCGCTATCCAAGAAGAGACTAATATTTTGCAGGAGTCTATGGAAGAAGAATTTGATGAAACCGTGGGCTCATTGGATGAAAAAGATGATGAGGAGAGCGAAGAACAAAAGTAGGAAGAGTGGATTAGCTACCCATGCCCACCTTCTAATGAGAGTAACTCTTCAACTCATACATTGTTTAATTTCCCTTCGTGCTTACCGAAGGATGATTGCTATGATCCTATTGATTCGTTTGAAATATCCCTTTTTGATGAACTTGATGCTTGATATGCTTGTGGTCAAGATGCCAATATGAATTATGCTTATGGAGATGAACTTGCTATAGTTACTTATGTTAAACATGAAATTGTTGCTATTGCACCCACACATGATAGTCCTATTATCTTTTTGAATTCTCCCGACTACACTATATCGGAGAAGTTTGCCCTTATTGAGGATTATATTGATAGGTTGCGTTTCACTACTACACATGATGATTTTGATAGATATAATATGCATGTTCTTGCTGCTCATACTTGCAATTATTATGAGAGAGGAACTACATCTCCGCCTCTCCATGTTTCCAATATGATAAAATTGCAAGAAACTGTTTATACTACGCATTGGCCTTTACTATGTGTGCATGAATTGTTGTTTTATGACATGCCGATGCATAGGAAGAGAGTTAGACTTCGTCATTGCTTGATATATGTTACTTTGTGCTCACTACTAAATCACAAATCATTGTTAATTAAAATTGGCTTTGATATACCTTGGGATCCGGGTGGATCCATTACTTGAGCACTATATGCCTAGCTTAATGGCTTTAAAGAAAGCACTGCTAGAGAGGCAACCCGGAATTTTTAGAGAGTCATTTATTTCTGTTGTGTGCTTTAATAAAGTTTTAAAACAAAAATAATGTGCCAAGATTTGCCTTTAGGATGTTTACATTGCTTGTTGGTTTGTGCGGTGCAAAACAGAAACTTTGTCTGTAGTGCGCGATTTTACATTTTTTACTGGAACGTCAGGCGGTTCTGAAACTTTTTGCACTGTCTTTCTATACAAATTGTTTATTTTTCCTAATTGTTTCAGAATTTTTGGAGTACCAAAAGTATGGTGAATGTTCAGATTACTACAGACTGTCCTGTTTAAGACAGATTCTGTTTTTGATGCATAGTTTGCTTGTTTTGATGAAACTATCAATTTCTATCAATGGATTAAGCCATGGAAAAGTTATATTACAGTAGCTACAATGCAAAAGCAAAATATGAATTGGTTTTCAACAATACTTAGAAGAGTGATTTGCTTTATTATACTAACGGATCTTACCGAGCTTTCTGTTGAGTTTTGTGTGGATGAAGTGTTCGAAGATCGAGGAGGTCCCGATGTGAGGAGAAGTAGGAGAGGCAGGAGCTCAAGCTTGGGGATGCCCAAGGCACCCCAAGTAAATATTCAAGGAGACTCAAGCATCTAAGCTTGGGGATGCACCAGAAGGCATCCCATCTTTCTTCAACAAGTATCGGTATGTTTTCGGTTTCGTTTCGTTCATGTGATATGTGCAAATCTTGGAGCGTCTTTTGCATTTAGTTTTCACTTTTCTTTGATGGAACATGCCGGTATGGGATAGTCCATGGTTGATTTATAGAATTCTCATTGCACTTCACTTATATATTTTGAGTATGGCTTTATAGAATGCTTCATGTGCTTCACTTATATCATTTGAAGTTTGGATTGCCTGTTTCTCTTCACATAGAAAACCACCATTTGTAGAATGCTCTTTTGCTTCACTTATATTTGTTAGAGTGTGGGCATATCTTTTGTTGAAAGAACTAAACTCTCTTGCTTCATTTATATCTATTTAGAGAGATGACAGGAATTGGTCATTCACATGGTTAGTAATAAAATCCTACATAAAACTTGTAGATCACTGTATATGATATGTTTAATTCCTTGCAATAGTTTTGCGATATAAAGATGGTGATATTAGAGTCATGCTAGTGGGTAGTTGTGGATTGTAGAAATACTTGTGTTGAAGTTTGTGATTCCTGTAGCATGCACGTATGGTGAACCGTTATGTAACGAAGTCGGAGCATGATTTATTTATTGATTGTCTTCCTTATGGGTGGCGGTCAGGGACGAGCGATGGTCTTTTTCTACCAATCTATCCCCCTAGGAGCATGTGCGTAGTACTTTGTTTCGATGACTAATAGATTTTTGCAATAAGTATGTGAGTTCTTTATGGCTAATGTTGAGTCCATGGATTATACACACTCTCACTCTTCCATCATTGCTAGCCTCTTCGGTACCGTGCATTGCCCTTTCTCACCTTGAGAGTTGATGCAAACTTCGCTGGTGCATCCAAACCCCATGATACGATACGCTCTATCACACATAAGCCTCCTTATATCTTCCTCAAAACAGCCACCAAACCTACCTATCATGGCATTTCCATAGCCATTCCGAGATATATTGCCATGTAACTTCCATCATCATCATATACATGACTTGAGCATTTATTGTCATATTGCTTTGCATGATCGTAAGATAGCTAGCATGATGCTTTCATGGCTTGTTCGTTTTTTGATGTCATTGCTACGCTAGATCATTGCACATCTCGGTACACCACCGGAGGCATTCATATAGAGTCATATTTTGTTCTAGTATCGAGTTGTAATATTGAGTTGTAAGTAAATAAATGTGGTGATCATCATTATTAGAACATTGTCCCATGATCAAAATAAATGTGGTGATCATCATTATTAGAACATTGTCCACATAATCTCCATAATAATATTCTATTCCACCTTTAGTGATATATCCATGACTCATGCTCATGTATTGCGTGAACATTGAAAAGGTTTGAGAACATCAAAAGTATGAAACAATTGCTTGGCTTTTCATCGGGGTTGTGCATGATTTGAATATTTTGTGTGGTGAAGATGGAGCATAGCCAGACTAAATGATTTTGTAGGGATAACTTTCTTTGGCCATGTTATTTTGAAAAGACATGATTGCTTTATTAATATGCTTGAAGTATTATTGTCTTAATGTCAAATGATAGACTATTGCTTTGATTCACTCCTGTCTTAATATTCATGCCATGATTAGATTACATGATCAAGATTATGCTAGGTAGCATTCCACATCAAAAAATATCTTTTTTATCATTTACCTCCTCGAGGACGAGCAGGAATTAAGCTTAGGGATGCTGATACGTCTCCGTCGTATCTATAATTTTTGATTGTTCCATGCCAATATTCTACAACTTTTATATACTTTTGGCAACTTTTTATACCTTTTTTGGGGACTAACATATTGATCCAAAGGCTCAGCATGCAGCCTCGCTTTGTTGCATGTTTTTTGTTTCGCAGAAAATCCATATCAAACGGAGTCCAAACGGGATAAAAACTGACGGAGACTTTTTTGGAATATATGTGAATTTTGGGAAGTGGAATCACCACGAGACGATGCCCAAGGGGCCCACGAGGGTGAGGGGCGCCCCCCAGTGGGTCAGGCGCGCCCTGGGCCCTCGTGGCCACTCCATAAGGCGGTTGGTGCCCTTCTTTCGCCGCAAGAAAGCCAATATCCGGATAAAAATCGTGTCCAAATTTCAGCCCAATCGGAGTTACGGATCTCCGGGAATATAAGAAACGGTGAAAGGGCAGAATCTAGGAACGCAGAAACAGAGAGAGACAGAGAGACATATCCAATCTCGGAGGGGCTCTCGCCCCTCCCATGCCATGGAGGCCATGGACCAGAGGGGAAACCCTTCTCCCATCTAGGGAGAAGGTCAAGGAAGAAGAAGAAGAAGAAGAAGAAGAAGAAGAAGAAGAAGAAGAAGAAGAAGAAGAAGGGGGGCTCTCTCCCCCTCTCTCCCGGTGGCGCCGGAACACCGTCGGGGCCATCATCATCACCGCAATCTACACCAACACCTCCGTCATCTTCACCAACATCTCCATCACCTTCCCCCATCTATCTACAGTGGTCCACTCTCCCGCAACCCGCTGTACCCTCTACTTGAACATGGTGCTTTATGCTTCATATTATTATCCAATGATGTGTTGCCATCCTATGATGTCTGAGTAGATTTTTGTTGTCCTATATGTAATTGGTGAATTGCTATGATTGGTTTAATTTTCTTGTGGTTATGTTGCCGTCCTTTGGTGCCCATCATATGAGCTGCGTGGATCACACCATAGGGTTAGTTGTATGTTGATAGGACTATGTATTGGAGGGCAAGAGTGATGTAAGCTTCAACCTAGCATAGAAATTGATGCATACAGGATTGAAGTGGGACCAATATATCTTAATGCTATGGTTGGGTTTTACCTTAATGAACATTAGTAGTTGCGGATGCTTGCTAATAGTTCCAATCATACTTGCATAGAATTCCAAGTCAGGGATGACATGCTAGCAGTGGCCTCTCCCACATATAACTTGCTATCGGTCTAGTAAAGTAGTCAATTGCTTAGGGACAATTTCGCAACTCCTACCACAACTTTTCCACACTCGATATACTAACTTTATTGCTTCTTTACCTAAAACAGCCCCTAGTTTTTATTTACGTGCTCTTTATATTCTTGCAAACCTATCCCACAACACCTACAAAGTACTTCTAGTTTCATACTTGTTCTAGGTAAAGCCAACGTCAAGCGTGCGTAGAGTTGTATCGGTGGTCGATAGAACTTGAGGGAATATTTTTTCTACCTTTAGCTCCTCGTTGGGTTCAACACTCTTACTTATCAAAAGAGGCTACAATTGATCCCCTATACTTGTGGGTTATCACCCAATAACTCCCCGTGGCCTCCTGGAACCCCTTCTGATGATCCGATATTATCTGGTGCATTCCGGAACTCTTCCAGAGACCAAATACTATCATCCTATATGTTGATATTACCTCCGGACCAATCCGGAGCTCCTCGTCATGTTCGTGATCTGATCCGGGACTCCGAACAACATTTGGTCACCAACATTCATTACGAATATAATACTATATCGTGAACGAATGTTAAGCATGCGGACCTTACGGGCTCGGGAATGATGTAGACATGACTGAGACACTTCTTCGGTCAATAACCAATAGCCGGACCTGGATGACCATATTGGTTCCTACATATGAGCCACATCGAAGTCTATCAACTCTATGCGGTAGTTCTCGCGAGTGCCAAAGGTGACGGGGAGGCGCACCTGCCCCTGGGGCAGAGTGGAGTCGTTGGTGACGCCCGAGAAGGGCCTGGTGGGCACCAGGCACTCATAGGGCACATCGAGCGTCTCGAAAGTCTCAACAAAGAGCACGTTGAGGCCTACGCCACCGTCAATGAGCGTCTTGGTGACCGCCACACTGCTGATAGTTGGAGTACATGATACGTATCCAACGTATCTATAATTTATGAAGTTTTCATGCTGTTATATTATCGTTCTTGGATGTTGTACAATCATTTTATAACAACTTTATATCATTTTTTGGGACTAACCTATTGACCCAGTGCCCAGTGTCAGTTGCTATTTTTGCTTGTTTTTTACACCGCAGGAAATCAATATCAAACGAAGTCCAAACACCGCGAAACTTTTTGTGAATTTTTTATGGACCAGAAGACATCCAGTGGGCCAGAGAAGCACCTGGGGGGGGGGGGGTTCCAAGAGGGGGGCACAACCCACCAGGGCGCGCCGGGGGGCCCAGGCGCGCCCACCTTGGTGGCCTCCCGTACCCCCTCTTCCCCCCTATGAATAGTCAAATATTCCAAACCCTTGGGGTTACCCTAGATCAGAAGTTCCACCGCCGCAAGGCTCTGTAGCCATGAGAAACCAATCTAGACCCCGTTCCGGCACCCTGCCGGAGGGGAGAATCATCACCGGTGGCCATCTTCATCATCTCGGCGGCCACCATGATGAGGAGGGAGTAGTCCACCCTCGGGGCTGAGGGTTTGTACCAGTAGCTATGTGTTTAATCTCTCTCTCTCTCTCATGTTCTTGATGGCACGGTGTTGATGTATCGGGGGCTTTGTTAATATAGTTGGATCATATGGTGTTTCTCCCTCTCTATCTTGTTGTGATGAATTGAGTTTTTCCCTTTGAGATTTTTTATTGGATCGAATACTTTTATGGATTTGAGAGCACTTGATATATGTCTTGCATATGAATACCCGTGGTGACACTGGGGGTATTATTTTGATTCACTTGATGTAAGGTTTGGCACTCAACTTGCAGATTCCCAAGGTAACATTGGGGTAATCTATGCATAAGGGTTGATGCATGTTCTTGTCTTTGTTTCTCCGGTAGAAATCTTGGGGCACTCTTTGAGGTTCTTTGTGTTGGATTGAGTATTTTGAATCTAAAATTATTTGGTGTTATTTTAGTATGAACTCTTGGATAGATCGATCGGAAAGAATAGCTTCGAGGTGGTTTCTGCATCTACAAACGATTTCTTCTTATGTTCTCCGCTAGATAGGATCTTTGGAGTGATTCTTCATCGCACGTTGAGGGATGGTTATATGATCAATTATATTAGCATTGTTGGGAGATTGCACTAGCGAAAGTACGGACCCTAGGCCTCATTTTCAAGCATTGCTATAACGTTTGTGCTATCTTTTGTTACTTGCTACCTTTCTGTTTTTTACTGTTCCTATTACAAAAATCAATATCTACTATGATTACTACACTTGTATCACCATCTCTGCGTCGCACTAGTGCACCTATACAATTTTCCATTGTATTTGGTGTGTTGGAGACACAGGTGACTTTTTATTATTTGGTTGCAGGGTTGTTTGAGAGAGACCATTTTCATCCTACCCATCACACAGATTGATAAACCTTAGGTCATCCACTTGAGAGAAAATTGCTACTGTCCTACAAAACTCTACGCTTGGAGGCCCAACACGTGTCTACAAGAATAAAGTTGCGTAGTAGACATCAGTACACAGCAGAGGGACAATGCCCACAACCTTAGTGGTCTTGTGGTGATCACTAGCGTCGAAGGCAACGGGGAACTCAGACACTTGAGGTGGCCAGCAGACTCGAGCACCGGGGGGGGGGGGGCGCTGATACGTCTCCTTCGTATCTACTTTTCCAAACACTTTTGCCCTTGTTTTGGACTCTAACTTGCATGATTTGAATGGAACAAACCCTGACTGACGTTGTTTTCAGCAGAATTGCCATGGTGTTATTTATGTTCAGAAACAAAAGTTCTCGGAATGACCTGAAACTCCACGGACCTTATTTTTTGGAAAATATTAAAAATATTTGCGAAACAATCAAGGCCAGGGGGCCCACCACCTGTCCACGAGGGTGGGGCGCGCTGCCCTCGGGCGCGCCTCGCCTCGTGGGCCCCTGAGCTCCACCGACCTCAACTCCAACTCCATATATTCGTGTTTGGGGAGAAAAAGATCAGAGAGAAGGATTCATCGCGTTTTACGATACAGAGCCGCCGCCAAGCCCTAAACTCTCTCAGGAGGGCTGATCTGGAGTCCGTTCGGGACCCCGAAGAGGGGAATCCGTCGCTGTCGTCATCATCAACCATCCTCCATCACCAATTTCATGATGCTCACCGCCGTGTGTGAGTAATTCCATCGTAGGCTTGCTGGACGGTGATGGGTTGGATGAGATTTATCATGTAATTGAGTTAGTTTTGTTAGGGTTTGATCCCTAGTATCCATTATATTCTGAGATTGATGTTGCTATGACTTTTCTATGCTTAATGCTTGTCACTAGGGCCCGAGTGCCATGATTTTCAGATCTGAACCTATTATCTTTTCATGAATATATGTGAGTTCTTGATCCTATCTTGCAAGTCTATAGTCACCTACTATGTGTTATGATCCGCAACCTCAAGTGACAATAATCGGGACCACTCTTGATGACCATAGTTTGAGGAGTTCATGTATTCACTATGTGTTAATGCTTTGGTCTGGTAATTTATTAAAAGGAGGCCTTAATATCCCTTAGTTTCCATTAGGACCCCACTGCCACGGGAGGGTAGGACAAAAGATGTCATGTACGACTATATTCAGAATACATGCCTACATTACATTGATGAACTGGAGCTAGTTCTGTGTCACCCTATGTTACGACTGTTACATGATGAACCACATCCGGCATAATTCTCCGTCACCGATCCAATGCCTACGATTTTCACATATTGTTCTTCGCTTATTTACTTTTCCGTTGCTACTGTTTCAATCACTACAAAACCCAAAAATATTACTTTTGCTACTGCTATCACATTTCCATATTACTTTGCTACTAAATACTTTGTCGCAAATATTAAGTTATCCGTGTGTGGTTGAATTGACAACTCAACTACTAATACTTGAGAATATTCTTTGGCTCCCTTGTGTCGAATCAATAAATTTGGGTTGAATACTCTACCCTCGAAAACTGTTGCGATCCCCTATACTTGTGGGTTATCAAGACTATTTTCTGGCGCCGTTGCCGGAGGCATAGCTCTATTCGTTGAGTCACTTGGGATTTATATCTGCTGTTCACTATGAATAACTTGAAAGACGAGAAAACAAAAATTTATCGCTCAACTACGAGGGGAGGTAAGGAACTGCCATCTAGCTCTGCACTTGATTCACCTTCTGTTTTGAGGAAGCTTGCGACACCTAAACCTGCTTCTGCTATTAATTCTGATATGTCGCATGTTATTGATGATGCCACTTCTGCTATGCATGATACTTATGATGAAACTACTTCTATGCTTCATACTACTATGCCACTTGGTGAATTTCTTGATGAACAACTTGCCAGAGCTAGAGAGAATGAAATTATTAAAACTGATAATATTGATGATAGTGATGATGAAGGCTCTCCCAGTAAATATGAATTGCCTGTTGTGCCTGAGGGCTATGTTATGGATGAAGAAACTAAAAGAGACTTTCTTGCTTGCAATGATAGAAGTGATCTTAAGAAATTATTGGCTAAGCTTAAACAAAAACCTCTGAATGCTAGAATGAAATATGACCCTGCTTATGCTACTTCACTTATCTTTGTTACTGATAAGGATTATGAATTCTCTATTGATCCTGATATAATTACTCTGGTTGAATCTGATCCTTTTTATGGCTATGAATCTGAAACTGTTGTGGCACATCTTACTAAATTAAATGATATAGCCACCCTGTTCACTAATGATGAGAGAACTCGCTACTTTTATATCCTTAAAATATTTCCGTTCTCATTAAAGGGTGATGCTAAGATATGGTTTAACTCTCTTGATCCTGGTTGTGTGCGTAGTCCCCGTGATATGATTTATTACTTCTACGCTAAATATTTCCCCGCTCATAAGAAACAAGCTGCCTTGAGGGAAATATATAATTTTGTGCAAATTGAAGAAGAGAGTCACCCACAAGCTTGGGGGAGGCTTCTCCAATTACTTAATGCTTTGCTCGATCATTCTCTCAAGAAAAATGAAATACTTGATATCTTTTATAATGGACTAACTGATGCTTCCAGAGACCACCGGATAGTTGTCGGTTCTGCTTTTCGTGGAAAGAACACCAGATGAAGCTGAAATCTATTGAATAATATGTTGACAAATGAAAATAATTGGACACTTCCTGAACCAACTCCTAAGCCAACTCCGAAGAAAAGGGGTTTTCTATTTCTCAGTCCCGAAGATATGTAAGAGGCAAAGAAACCTATGAAAGAAAAGGGTATTAAAGCTGAAGATGTTAAGAATTTACCTCCTATTGAAGAAATACATGGTCTTAATTTACCGCCTGTTGAAGAAATACCTGGTTTTAATTCATCACCTATTGAAGAAACACATGGTCTTAATAACCTAACACAGGTAGTAAAGGTAAATTCTCTCTATAGATTTGATGAAGGTGATATTCCTCACTACAAGTCTGCTAGACAATGCTTAGATGAGTTTGATAACTTTATGGTTAAGCAAGAAGATTTTAATGCTTATTTTGGTAGACAATTAAAACAAAATGCTTATATTATTGAACACTTGGGTGATTATATGTCTAGAGTTAAAGGCGAACTTAAACTCATTAGTAAACATGCTTCTATGGTTACCACTCAAGTAGAACAAGTACTTAAGGCTCAAAATGATTTTCTCAATGAATTGAATAGTAAGAATAGTGATTATGCTGTTAGAGTGGCTACTAGAACTGGTAAAATGACTCAGGAACCTTTGTATCCTGAAGGCCATCCTAAGAGAAGTGAGCAAGATTCTCAGAGAAATAATATGGATGCACCTAGTCCTTCTAAAAGGAAGAAAACACTACAAAAAAAATACACTTCCGTGATGATACGTGTTTGTCACAGTAGGTCGCGTTTTTATTCATGCATGTACATCCATGACGATTTTATGACAAAATCAAGATAGTCATACCGTGTCGTCAGAGAAGTGTTCCATGACATTACCAAAATTATCATCATGAAGTGTCCACTTCCATGACGATAAATCGCGCGTCACAGAAGTGCTTTCGTCAAGGGTGACCGACACGTGGCATCCACCGTAACGGAACACCGTTAAGCTATCGGGTCGAATTTTGGATCGGATAACCCATTAACAGCCCTGACCAATGGGAAATTTCCACGTGTAAAATTCTGATTGGTCGAAGGGAACACCTATCAGCTCGTCAGTGGGCTAGATGTCGCCCATCCATTGGAGGAGACATGCCTATGATACGTCAACACGGGGCTGGGCCCAACAAAGGCCCATATAGATTAAAAAGGCCGGCCCAGTCAAAGGCCCGTAGTACTTAATCAGGTACTAGTGGGCCAGCCGAATAACAGCCTGCTTAATAAAGGCCCATTTATGGCCCCAAGCCAGATCTAGCCCGTTAATTGTTCGCCCAATATTTGGGCCCATTTACGGCCCGAAGCCAGATCTGGCCCGTTAATTGTTCGCCCAATATTTGGGCCCATTTATGCCCGGCCAGATCTGGCCCGTTAATTGTTCGCCGAATATTTGGGCCCAACTACAGCCCAGTGACTTTCGGCCTGTTAGAGGCCTGGTGTAGACATGGGCCCATTTCAGCCTGGTGTGACTTTCGGCCTGGGAATGGCCCGTGCTGCCCATGGGCCATATATGGTCCGACGGGACATTGGGCCCACAAACGGCCCGTGCTAAAGGTGGCAACAGTTATGCCCAACGCGATTTTG
This sequence comes from Aegilops bicornis, assembly GCA_021605145.1. Taxonomy (NCBI): domain Eukaryota; kingdom Viridiplantae; phylum Streptophyta; class Magnoliopsida; order Poales; family Poaceae; genus Aegilops; species Aegilops bicornis. Next base: position 86,880,001 of record CM038669.1, read on the forward strand.
GGCCTGTTAAAAGCCTGTCGCGTAATTCGGCCCGTTGATGCCTGTACTAAGCTTTCAGCCTCTTAAAGGCCCATGATATCGATGGGCCAACTAAGGCCCGAGATATGTTTCGCCCGTAATGGCCCGTGAGCTAATCGGGCCCAAAAGGCCCGTCTACATTTCGCCTGTCAAGGCCCGTCGACGACTAGTGAAAATTGAGGCCCAACATGCATTTTGGCCTGCTAAAGGCCCGTGGTTTCATCTCGGCCGTAATGTGCCAAAGACAATATTCAGTTAATGGCCCAACGCTACCTGGGCCAAACTAAGCGCTGGGTCCACAAAAGGCCCAACTAAAATATAGGCCGGTGTAAGTTTGGGCTTGGCGCAATGTGTGAAGCTCCCAATCATTCGGGCCCAAGAAAGACGCAGGCCGGCCCAATTTTGTCCCGCTAAAAACCAGGCCCGTTAGAGTCGAATGTTTCGGCCCGGTCGACTACATCTGATTTTTTTCAGATAGCGAATGATGGCAGTAACTAGTAGGAATTAAGAACAAACCTACTCTATACAATAAAGAAATTACGCCATAGTAACTAAGAATGAACCTACACTATGCAATAAAGGATTTAAGGTATATTACATCCACTGGGCATCGAAGTTCACCACCAGTGATCATAAAGCGCAACGAAGAAGCAGCTTACAAAAACTGGGCACCATCGCAGCGTAACAAAATAATACTGAACCAAGACCACTTCCAAGACAGTTCAAGAAAGGTTAGCCTTGCGGGGGAACTGCTGCACAAGCTGTTGAGCAAGGCTGTGAGACCGGCCTAGCATGTCGGTCATAGGTTCCAGGTGTAGCTGTTTAGCGATGAGGTTCTCATTGGTGTTCTCCGCAATCTTTCTTAGAGATATGACTTCAAGTCGAAGTTGAGTTGCAGAATGCCTTTCTGCTAGAACTTAGGACTTAAGAAGTCGAACCGATTCGCATAACCTAATTCGTGGAGCTCGCCTCGATCGTTAGTCTCAAGTAACTTGAACACCGTGATCAAGACAAGACTTTGGGGTTGTCTCGCTATCTTCAAGATGTTTTGCCTTCTTTGCTGCAATATATGTTGGGTTTGTCTCACAGCATTCAACAGACTTGTGCATGCCATCAGGCATATCACCCTGAAACAAAGCAGAGAGATGACAGGTTTTGCACGGGTATAAACAAAGATGATATCTGTGCTGTCAATTCCATCCAATTTCAAATTAGAAAATAAAGAGTGAGTTCAAAATATCAATAGCATAATTTGGCATTGTTCATAATGCGGGGAGCTTCACCACACTACTGGATTACCATGTCAACATAACAAGCATAGATGAAGGGCAAAGAAAATCATTGTATCTATTTTGGATAATGTGCATGTCATGTTGTTCATATCATCAGCCACATCAGTAAGATAAAACAGGAGATGACAAGGTGCAAACGTGAGCTGCTTCACCACACAATCGGATTATAGATCCACAAAAATAAGCATACATATAGGGAGTATTAAGTAATGTGCATGGTATGAATAAGGAATTTGGTTTTACAAGTAAAACTTAGAACTTACGGTTCTTGTGAACATGCATTTTGGTAGAAACATCAAACTAAACAGCAGTAAACGATAGGGAGTATGAGAAAATTAAACAACAGTTGAGGATAAAGGCTTTAGAAGGATTGACTTACATTAACAGTTAACACCGGCTTTATAATGCCCTTCTCCATGTCAAGGGAAGGATAACTCAAGAATTTCAGCACAGAATCTTCTTCATAAGCATTGCCTGTGCTCTACATTTTGTAGAGACTAATTATAGATATGATAATACTGGAAGGGATAGAGGATAGTGAAGATAAGATGCAGACTGATGCTACATAATCAACTACCAATCCCTGGAAGTACAAGCGTTACAGGAAAAAAATGTAATCGACAAGAGCAATGGGCTACACTTCCAGACCGGCATTGTCGTGTATTCTACTTGTTGGTAAGATTAAATATAGATCTGATCTTTTTAGTAAATGGTGGGTGAGGGAGATAAGATGCGAGAATGCTACAATGAACCAATCCCTCTTCCCATAATACAAGAGTGTTTTGAACACCGTGTACCGCATAAAAACGTTCTTATATTATGGGACGGAGGGAGTAGCTGTTAATGTAAGTACAGTGATAGACCACGTTCAGTCCTTACAAGAGGACTGCAGAGCTAAACCTCTTAAAAAGCATTCGGTTGATTCTAAATTTATGTAAGAGTCCATACGGATCTTATAATGTCCACCAAATGGACGATTACGAGGCTTACATGTGCAGTGATGCTACATAATCAAACAGCTATGAAAGTAAGTATGGTCATACAGGGGAAGATGTACTCACAAGAGAAATGCAATGCAAGATAGTTGCGTAGATTCTCGTGGTCCCTTGAGAACGGATTTTCTTACGCTAAATTTTCGTACAAGTGCGACATTAAGGCAAATGCGTAAATGTAGTTCAAATTGTGACGTGATATCATAGATGCGACCTTTACGCCGCAGCCGAGACCAATGTGTAACAAGATTATTCCAGCCACCGTCGGATAAATGTAGCACCGGAGACTTTACAGAAATTTCGCTCAGAGGCTTGCCATCGGCGCGCTTGCCTCAGGTAGGAACAATACTTCATCAATGAGTGCTTGAAAAGCGCAACCAACCCTTGCTCGTCATCACAATCCAGTTTGCTCCTCGCCTATTTAAAAGAATAAAATCTTGTGTCTTCTGTCAGCAGAAACATATGCAATAATGACCATGAATAACATTAGTACATTACTTACGAGTAAGTTGCGGAGGAAGACTGGAAATTGTTCTGTGTCTGCGGTATAATCTTTCCATGAAGGAAAGATGCGCACAAGGTTCTTGACAACAACATAAGCTTCATCTTCTAAACTAGGAAGAAATGGAACAGGGGTCCTATTTGCTGCAATTGGGGCTCTCTCTGGTTCGAAAAGGGATTTGGCAACTGGATTTGGTGTACTCTTTGCTGGAATGGGGGTTTTACGTCAGACAACCGGTGCTATGTCAATCGGTATAATCATACTGCTTGCTGCAGCTTGGGGTCTGCTGAGTTGGGGCATCGTAAATGACCAAAGGTAGTAGGGCTAGAGTCCGCTAGAGTTGGGGTGTTTTCGGGTCAGGTGATATTGCAACTACACCTAATGGGCTATTTGATTTATCGGTGCCACTACCTTTTCTAAATACTTTGCTTGTGCTCCTCCATGATCAGCAATCGCCTCTTCCTTTTGAACGTCGATACACAAGAACAACATTTGAATGGATAAATATGGTATGATGATAGATGGAATATGTACTGAAAATGGATAGGCAGGGCGTATTCACATACATGATGTGTAAACTAAGCTAATGGCAGTTCAACAAAGTAGAAGCAATGCAAAGCATCAGTTGCAAGATATGTGCGAGCAATGTAACCTTGGAAAGTTAGAGCAAGTACCTTGATGGGTGAATAAGATAGGGCATCTTCCTCGACTCCTCCACTAGGGAGCTACATTGACTTAGGTCTCCTCTAGCTCGTAATCACCGTTAGGATCATATTCTCGAGCATGATTCAGAGGTGGAGAGTGTTTGCATTGCATTGCATCCAGACTTGATTTCAGTCCTTAATGCCAAGTTTGACAGTACCATGGCATTGTTCTCGCTTTTATTCTTTTCATGGGCGCAAGCTCATAATCATTATGATGTCGTTCAGAATCCGACGCTCATGAAAACATAAGAAGTAGTCAGAATTGTAATCGCATGAAGAGACCACCCTAAAAGAATATTGACAAAAATATGACAAGGCAAGCATAGATGTAGTGAATCAATCATTTACTTGTGAGCTTACTAGGACAAGTATGCGTAATTGTAACTGCAGAAGAGACCGTCCCAAAATCTGAATGAAGAAGTTTGTCTAGCACTTATTGTTTGCAACTAATCGACGTGAATAATTGGATATTATATCGAATGAGTAAGAAAGACAAGTAAAATTGTCAACAAACCTGGCTTGCAGTAGTAATCTGGGTCAATGTCACTATGACCAACAATCCAAAATGACTAGTGTCTGTTCCGAGAGCCGGAATTTTGAAAACCCTGTGAACTTTAGAGGTACTAAAGATTACCGAAATACATCTTAACCATTAAGTGTAGGTAGCATTGAGCAGACAACAAACCCTAATGACAGTCCTGCCTAATGAGTAATGAATCAATTAGAAAATGGGTGATGAGGAGTGGCTGCTGAGTGTTGAGGACGTATCTCAGGATAAATCGGGTTGGCTTGGTGGGTGCCGCACGCCCGAGCCTTGAACGGATTTGGGAAGGTAGGCACGACGGCGCCTGCAGCGGGTGACGCTTGTTGGGCGAAGCGGCCTCGGCCTCCTGTTAGTCCAGCGTCTCCTCCTAGAGTCATGCCGTTCGGGGACGGCAAGTCGCCGGCGAGGCAGGCGGCTAGGGGCAAGTAGAGATCGGAAGCACACAGCAGAACAGAGGGGAATCGGGGCCTCGGACGACCCAAAATCCCAGGGTGGGTCGGCCCACCGTGGGCACCCTGTAGAGATACACACCCGAGCGGCGAACATGCATTTTTGAAACTAATTTAGGAACATTTAGCTGAGCAATTAAACA